>OW052220.1:41660905-42867788 GCA_932526605.1 Nephrotoma flavescens
GACAGAGCTCGAAGGAGGAATCACAGAAGAATTCAAATAGGACTAGAATACAGGGAAGGTAGGTAACCTTAATCGGAAGTGACACTTTTCTGAATATAGCTTTTCGAATTTTTAAATATTTGGTTTAGCTAAGCGGGATGAAAATTCGCATTTAAGATTTTCATGCAAATTGCGATTTCTCGGAGCTTTTCGATAGAAATCGTCCAGCCGATCAACCCCAAATGACAACCGCATCTCTGGGCGTTGGTGTGTCTTCATCTAGCAAACAAATCAGACGAGATAACTGACCTTCTTTCGGATTGGTCAGATGCAGAACGTTTTCGCTCTTCCGGTTTTTGTTAGATCCCTGATACGATATAAATTTTGTGAGATTTCTGGGCTGGAGAAAACGGAACGCTTGAAATTCCGAAGATGCAATGCCAGAAGTCAAGAGTACAAAGTGAATACAGCAAATTTGTTCAGCTAACTTGCACTAATTGTTGCTGCGTGGTCCAGAATATTTCAGCCTCAGTTGTGAATAGTTCTTGACTTTTGCAAAGAAAAATGAGAAAACGTATGGAAATTATTGCGTGTTCTCAACTGGTGGATAACATAATGGGCAGGATTTGGTACAAGGACGTCGTAATATGTTTCTCAAAACTATTGGCCTACGTTGATTTATAGTGGATAGGTCCCCTTGGGTAAGGTAAGTGCATACGGAATGAATGATTGCAAATTCGGGAAAAAACGAAAACGCAAACATAAGACCTCTCGTGTGAAATTTTTCTCTGCAGAAAAAGAGTTCTTGATCAAATTTAGGTTAATTTGCCAAAATAACTTTCCCACTATGTCAGAAATGACAAACAAATTGAACCTTGATCGGGGCCAGCTGCAATATCTTGGAATTAAGGAATTTACAGATTTTTTTAAAGACACAAATCTGAGACTATTCTCTCCTAAGAAGGTTCGATACGACATATGTATTGAGTATGAAAATAAAAATATCAATGAGAGTCAATAGAAGAAACACGTTGAAAGTTGGGATAGCGCGAGCAAGAAGCTTTCATATTATAAGGCCAAAGTATTACAGAATCAATATATTATGCAAAACGAATGCGTTAAATGCTACACAAATTTTTTTTAAAACCGATGTTTAGACCATTATTTCACAATTTACAACTGTGCTAGTCATAAGTCGACCTCTTATTGGTTCACTGAAATTGATTGTAAACTATCAGCCTCCACATTTGTTTTCTGTAGCAATTTTGTATGATCCTGATGGCATACGGCTTCAAATAAATTTTAATGATTCATTTCAAAACGCCCAACGAGTTGCAAAAACCGCGCCCCTATTATAAATTATCCACAGTTGACAACCCAAAAAATAGAACCATCTTCAGGATATAAAATCTGTAATATCAAAGGATTTCCACTCGTTTGAAAAATCTAAACAAATAAAAACAGCAATTTTCAGTCCTGTTTTGAAATAATTTCAGAAAAATAATATATGTTCCTTTTAGTTCTTAATTTTAAAATTTTTAATATCCTAAAATTATATGCAATACCTTACATCTGTTTTTCCTTTTCTGTTTTTATTTTTCCAACAAAATCTTTCTTTAAAAAAACCGACTAAAATTGCGTTATTGGCTTATTTTCAAACTAAATTTGATCGGGTTTTTGGTTCTCCTGAAAAAGGCAATTATTGTCAGATTGATGGTGATCTAATCTCACTCATTTGATTTGTTAAAATTAAATTATAATTTTCACAATATTCAAAAGTCGCAATTTGAACTGAAAAACTGTGAGTTGGCAACCCCGCACTGAAAAAAATGGAGAAAACAACAAAAAATCTACATTGTCTACAGACATTCTACATACTCTACGGATTATCGACATTGTCTACGCCCAGGCCCGCGCTTTAGTGCACTGCCGTTCGTTTGCAACAATTTTATCGGCCGCCCCAAATCGAGGCTCTTCTAGCTTTTTTAGACCGAATACCTGATGTTCTATTGATATTAAAATTAAATTTTCAAGTCGTTCCTCTAACTAACATCGTTGATCTTAGGTAATTTTTTAATGATTTTTAACTTGGAGAACGATCTTCCTCCGGACGCAATGGACACTGAAAGAGTTAATAAAATGCATAAGACTACGCAGAAATTTGGGACCGTACAGTAACGACTCATCTGATTGGTCTCCAATATCGTAAATGAATCCAAACAGATCATTATATCCCCATATCGAGTCTTTCGGAAATAGATGTTAATGTTTCAATGCGTTTTTGGATCCAAGATGGGTTCATCTATGCTTCCGTAATTGAAATTTCGGGTTTCTCGGCTTATTTTTTTCTCACAAATATCAGGAAAAGCAGATTCTACGTCTAATTCGTTAGCTAGGTCATTTGCAACAACTAGAATTCTTTCAAATTCGTTATCGCTTCTGCCATACATTTTGTCAAATAATTGGTTAAGGCCTTTAACGAGACATGCTTTCATATGAGTGGCTAAATTTTACAATAGTTTGCTAGCTTCATCATTTTCTAGTAAAAATTTATGCCAACTACTACTGACTATGGAACATAGAAATTGATAATTGCATATTTTTAATGATAAAGTGTGCCATATGACGTGTTTTGAAGTCTACTTCTTCCGTATTTTTTGAAATTTCAATAAGAGAGAGAATCATAAATTTTCACTTGCCGCAATATGGCAGTTCCTCGTTACTGGGCGGTTAATTTCACAAAGTTTCTTACCATACGCATTTGTTGATTGAACGAGCGTTTCCAAAGCGGATTAAAAATTTGTTCAAAAACTTGTAGTGGTGTTGCGTCAGGCTGGATTTCTATTTGTACACCGCTTCTGCTCGCATAAAAAAAAGCGGTATTTCTTTAACGTAATCCATCCATTCCTCACTCGATTCAACCATAATAGGTTCACCTAAATCTTCTTGATAGGGATCATTTTCGATATGTCGTCCCCTGGACCGAAAAGTATAAATTTGTCTGATTAAAGCAATGTGGTTTTGAGATCGTCACACTTCTGCCTTCCTTTAAGAAAACGTTGAAAAAAATCGTTCCTTGGCAACATTTCGAAATTGGGCACTGGACCAGATATATCCACACAACTCGTATGTGCACAAATATTAAATTTAAATTTTTTGTCTAACAATTTCTAACTTTTCCTAAACTAAGGCAGAAGTGTGGCGATCTCAAAACCACAAAGCCTTAATCCGACAAGTTTATTCTTTTATCGTTCCAAGTATCTTTATCATGTCGAATGAAATTTTATTTTGTACAAATACATGTTCTATTGATATAACGAATGCATGGCTAAAATTGACATAATTTAAAAGTAAAGAATTTTATTTTTGTATTTGACGTGACTTTTAATAATTTATGGACTGGGCTAACTTCACCAATTACTGTTTATTTTGAATCAATTTAAATAAGTTCTGGGCTGGGCTAACTTCACACAAGAGTAAATGGGGTTTTTATTGATTTTAGTGTTGCCAGAATTATATTGTTTACCACGAAGATTTTACCTAACCGTACCAACACTTTCAAATCAAAATAATATTTAACACTTTTCGATAAAACAAAGTTGTTGCCAGAAAATTTTTGCTACTCTGAAATGGGCTGAAACGAAATGAAACGGAAAGACGAAGGAGGCATGGTTTGGTTATATAGAAGAATTAGTGAAAACGGTTTTGACATTTTAATACATGTTTCTAATTTTATATTATTTGAAGTTTACTTCTCGTGTGTATGAAAACTAAATCGGAAAATCCATTTTATTTTTGGTAAACTAAGTATTCTGCGTTTGAATACAATTAAAATATAAAACAATTTGACAAGTGCTTGTAAGGATAACAAAAAAAATCATAACCGATAGTGTATAACCGCAAGCACGAACGACAGCAAATTGAATTGAATCAATTTCTCCGTCCGTTTTCGTTTCTTCTATATAATTATTTTAGTATGTTTTCATGTATTTAATTCGTTCGTTTTGTTTCGGCCCGTTTCGTTTTCGTCTATATTCGCGATTTCCAACAAAGTAGCTGACATCTGGTGAACAAAACATGAATCGCAGTTTGCTATGAAAAGCAAGGGGGATCAAAACTGTCATAACAATCGATTTGACAATTCTCGTCCCCCTTGTAGACGTAGAAACCAACGCTATCTACATTCGATGAAAATCGCCAATAGCTAGCCCATTAATGAAATTATTGACGGCCGTCTTGTTTTTTCCCGAAACCCCAAAAAACATAAAAAAGACTACGAGACATTTATTTCTTATTTCTCTGAAACAACGACATTTGTAGTGTTTTTTTATACAGACTGATATCTTGTTCACGTGGTCCATAGTGTACTGTAGTGTAGTGTATTATGTCACCACGTGAACAGAGAAAAATCAGTACCGAAGTGTATTATCAACAACGGTCAAAATGCTGTAGTGTAGTGTAGTGTATTTGCAACTACGCACCACGTGAACACTTGGCGTAGTGTAGTGTGCTAAGTTTTGACAGTTGTTGTTTTTTATGATTTTCAATTCAATAGCATTCGATTTTTCGAGTTCTTTGTGTACTAAATATTTTACTTTTTCGCAAAGAAACAAGAACACGTCAACGCCAAACACAATTGTCAATATATAAATTAAAATAAAACATCGAGAAATGTCAAACATCCTTAGCACAATATTTCAACAATAGGGGCGTAAAGGTAGAGTTACTACACTACACTTCCAGGTGAACGGTCATATAACTGCTGTAGTCATAACTTCACTACACTACACTACGGACCACGTGAACAAGATATGAATTGCATTAGTTGTTGGTAATTCCTGCCTTGTCCTATGAAGCATTTTATAAATTTCGGTATATCGTCTTGTCCCGCGCAATTAACCTGTTGCTGACGGTATTTGCTGTCTTCAGATTCAAACTATGTGCAGAATATGGTACAAAAGAGAATGCTCTTCGATTTAAATTTAAAATTTTCGCTAATAAATTGACTTAAGTCTATGCCAATCGTATTTATTATAGGGCTGAATCCTAAAAAAGCAGCCGAATTTCTATTTTTTTTGTATCCAGTATAACAAAGCGAATTACAATAGCAAGTTGTTCAGTGTGGCTGCCGTCTAGTGTACGATCTAATATTGTAGAAAAATATTTAGCATCAACTACAGTATATTGTTTCTTATTTTTGAACCAATACTCGTAATATTAAATATTTCATTTCGAATCTTATCAGCTAAGTTTTTGACCGCCTTTTTGAATCGGCCGCCTGTGTGCGATGCACACACTGTACACACACTAGGCGCGACCCTGTATACGCCAAAATGAATTGTCTACACTATTTCCGACACCAACAAGACGATAATTCCGAATTACGCATAGACGCACAAAACTGCCTGCACATCCCTTCGACCATTTAATCCCCTCACCATAGGCCTTATTTACAACCGATTTCTAATCGTGTAAACGATTTTAAATTTTTTTAACTTTGCTTATTTAGCGATTCCTCACTTGAACTGTAACATAAACATAAATGTGCTTCATTACCTCCACAGAATGAATTCCATCTTTAAATAGTTTGAATTACAAAGAAACAATAGAATTTTGATAATTACTAAAAGAAATAATAATTTTCGACATTGTCTACATTCACTACATTATCGACGCCATTTTCTTAATTTTCTACATACATTGTCTACACACATTGTCTGTTTTCGATGTCTTATTTTAATTTTCGTGTAAAAAAGCGGACATTTCTTGCACTAAGTACGGAGTACGGAAATCAGTATTTTCTACGATTGGACGTGAACGTTTATACTAAACCGAAATTTTGCTTTACCTTGGTTTACTACAGTTACCATTATTATTACAACTAGTTACCGTTAAAAATTTAAAATTTAAAACTAAAGGATTTAAATATATTTATGCGGTACGAACAAAATAGTGGATATTTAAATTGGAAACGGTCAAACAAATTTCAAAAACACAATAAATCACATTTTATATATAAATATAATGTTAATAATGACGAGGTACTTTAATTTACGAATAATAATAATAATGAGCAAGTTTATTTTTATTTTTCGTGTATAATAATTTCTAATAATATTATGTTTAATAATATATAATTAAAATTATCTAAATTATTATTTTATTTTAACTATAGTTATTTTTGTTTTGTTTGCTTGTTTGTTAATTTTTTGGTTTTACTAAAATAAAATGTTTATATGAAAAGGAACCAACATTATTCGATTTTGTTACGTATTTTGTAATTTAAAATTAATTTATGCGCGCGCAGCCAACTAAATAAAAATTAATAATAATAATTATAATTATATTTCATATAAAAATATTATTAAATTTTTAACTAAATTAAATTAAAATAATACTGTATTTATTATATAATATTTATTTCATTCACTTCCCTATTAGTTTTTTTATTATTACGTTTTTAAATTTTCTGGTATTGCAGCCACATCAATATATAAATAATTGTTTTTTGTTTGTTAATATTTATAAAAAATTATAATTATATAATAATATATTTTATTTATAATGTTTTTTTTGTTTTAGTTTATTTATTTATATATAATAATATGTATATAAACATTTTTTAATATATATTTGGTTATGATTTGTTAGTTTTGTGTTTTATCATATTATTTTGTATTAGTTGATTAATTTATTATTATTATTATTTTTTTATTGTTTTAATAATATATTTAATCAGTTTTTTAAAAACATATTTTATTTTATTTTTAATAATTAAAATAATATTTATAATTGGATTAGTTAACCTAAAATACTACCACTGCTATACACTGTCACCGTTGGAGAAATGATCATTAGTATCAAATAGATCATGATCGTGTTCATGATTGTTATTATTATCATCACCATCTTCATCGTCATCATCGTCGTCATCGTCATCATCTAGCATTTCCGTTGAAATGCATACATGTGGTGGAATACTGGTTGGCGGTAGAGGGGCTGGAGGTATATGTAATTGTTCTGTGTGTAAACCATGGAGGCTACCAGAGAGGCTGCCCCCACTTTGTAAATGGCGTCGACTGGAACCTAAACCTGGAACACAAATTAAAACTAAGATTAAAATTAGAATAATGCAAATAATTGAAATATAAATTGGGTAAAAAAATTTAAATAGAAGAGTAAACGTAAATGAGTTCTAATATACTTCATTGCATTGTTTGGGTTCAACCTAGTTTTTTTGCTATAATATTACCAATTATTTACGGTACCAGGTAGTAGGCTCGTTTGTGGTATCAAAGTTTTGAGTGTACCATCAATTAAATACATAAAATAACGAATTGTGTCTAACCTAGGAACAATCTTGAATTAACTTGGAAAGGTCATGTTGATTTTTAAGATAGAGATCAAAGAATTGAGATCTTAGTTTTGTCCACCAATTAAAAAGGTTTAGGGCTGGCCCTAAAAATGCAAAAAATGAGTAAAATTTGAACCACACTCTAAAAGGGAGGGAGGGGGGGGGGTGAGGTCATTAAACGAATTTTTATCATCGATATCGATCGGTGATGTTAATAAATACAACTTAGACTCTCTGTTGGAGTGCAACATTCAGCGCCGACCCATCATCCATGTCAGTGTACAGGTTGACATTGAGCTTGCAATGTGCAGATGGTCAAAGGACATTAAATCCACTGGACAAATAATATTTTCCTTAAAAAAAAACAAGTGACAGGAACTTTTGAAAATCGTTTTAAAATTTGAAAGATCAACTAAAAACTTTAGCACACTCCAAGTAACGAAAATCTAAAAAAAAGAATGAATGTCATCGTGAATGCTCGAGATTCTGATAATTGGAAGCTGAGTTTGACTTGTGGTATTGTAAAGTTGAGCTTTGATTTGTTTTGGTAATATTCAGTTTGTATTTCTACGCTGGGCAATAAAAAAAAAAGTTCGTAAATTCTTCGAGTTTTTGTGACAAAAAAAATTAAAAATAAAAGTTTAAAACCTTTGAATTTGAGTTTATTTCGTTTGTGGCAGTTTAAAAAAAAAGAAACGATATAAAAACATATAATTGAGTTTGTTAAAGAAGTGAAAATTTCTTGGATGGTCAAGCAAAATATTGGACATTTTGCGTTGCTGTGTACCACGTAAATTCAATAGTTGGTGTTTTAATTTTTTTATTGGTGCTAATCGCACACTTATTTGCATAATATCGGCGAGTGAACGCCGCAATTAGTTTTAATATTCGGCCTTGCTCATGACTTGCAAAGTAAAATTTTTATTAGCGCGAAGGCCTCATGCATTGCCATATTACATCGATATTCTAAAGAGGCATATTTTATTAGTCAGCGCGAAGACGCCACACTCAAAGTTATCAAGTTCAAATCGGTGAGAAAACCGCCAAGAGAACTCTTCCGTTTACGGCGAGCCATCGACCAACATTATTATTTTTGGTTAACGGCGAGCGAACGCCCAACGTTCTTTTATTTTTTACGGTCAAAGGTGAGAAGACCCTCAACGAAGTTATTTTCGATTAAAGGCGGGAAACTATTTTTTTACGGTAAAAGGCGGGAAGACGCCCAATGATTTTTTACGGTTAAACGATATATTTTTGAGTGATGATGTGAAGACAACGCATCCATTCCAGCGGGCAAGCATGTCGCAATGGTTCTGCGTGATTGTGAACCAGACGAAGGTCTAAAGGTACCAAATTGTTTTTTGATTTTTTTCTTCTTTTTCAATTTTTATTTAAATATTCGTGTAATCCAATGCCAAATAACAATCACATTTCGATTCTTATGTGTGCCTCCTATTTTTTCAATTTTTCTAAACGGATCGTATAATGGGTGGTGTGTTTAGGTTGGGGTCTTCGGATCACCGTCAAACGATGTTTTCATTTCGAGTTTTATTTTATTCTTGTTTTTCGTTTCTCTTGGTTTTGCAAAATATATAATAAAAATTGGACGGCGAATTATATCTTGGCATTCGGATTTATTTGTTTTCTCTTTTCATTTATCGGCCTGGATCTATTTTTCTCATTATTTTTTTTTATGAACAATAAAATGAATTACTAAATTTTTTTTCGGGTTGGTATGATAGGAGGGGGAATCTCATTTTATGTCGGTTCCATATTTGCAGGCTGGGCTTGTCACTCCCTGTCATCTCCTTAGCAGGACATCCACAGGCTTGGAGTGGCACGTCGAGCATATGTGTCGTCTCCCCGTGACATTCTTGCAGTTTCAAGCTGTTGGAGTGTGAATTGTGGGAGATCCTCTAGAGGTCTCTCCGGGTGAAGAGAGGCTTTGTCTATTGGAGAAACGTCCCTACCCTCATATGCTTCTTCGTTCTGGCTGGGCATCGGCCTCTAGGGGTCGATGGGCCATTCGGGGGTTTCTTCAGCAGACATTGTACTTGTTATTCTTAGAGATCCAGTCGTTCCTGGGTGGATACACCCTGTTAATATTAATTCTATTCACGTTAATTTTTGTTTATTCTGTTACAAGGAGTAGGCCAGGAACATGCAAGCCTCAACTTACCCACGGCCCATATCCCTGAGATCTAGTCGGCACAATTACCATGAGAGAGGCCTTTGCATGTTTAGAAGAATCTAGAACCATTCCTTAATACAGGTTTCAGTTGCACTTCTAACAAAAAGGTATTATTTCTAAAAGTTTGGCACTACACTTGAATAATGTCTATGATTTTAACCTAAAATTCTTATATCATGACAGTTTTCAATCTGTGCAGAAATCTATCGTAATAGATTTTTTACCGAGTCATCCCGAAACAAATATGTCTCGTAAGAAATGGCAAAGTAAAAAAAAACCCTATAAGCGATTTGTCCGATATAGTGCCCTGAAGTCGACCAAGGTGGTTTCAATATCACTATGAAATTTGATGCATTATGATCGATTTTCATGGGTGTGGGCTGATGTAATAAATTCGTGGGTACAAGGTTGTATATAATGGGCTGTTTGATGGCTGTTTGCTCAAATGTATAACAAAAACCATCTGTGCCACATTTTATAGAACCCGCACATGCACAGCATTATAATTTATTTTTTTTAACTGCAGACCTGACCAAATATTGGGTTTAGCTGAACAATTATCAGTATTTCTAAAAATTCTTGTCGCTGCACATAATGTCAAGAAATGATCAATTCAGATGAAATAATA
Organism: Nephrotoma flavescens; assembly: GCA_932526605.1. Lineage (NCBI taxonomy): Eukaryota > Metazoa > Arthropoda > Insecta > Diptera > Tipulidae > Nephrotoma > Nephrotoma flavescens. The sequence goes on from OW052220.1 coordinate 41,671,058, forward strand.
ACCAATAAGTCTCAACTTTTGTTTCTATAAAATTTGTTTGATACCAGCTTCATGGAGGTATTTGGAGCACTCTCAAATTTCAATTTCAATAAATCAGTTATGTTTAAGAATTGACCACCTAGAAAGCAGGTTGGCAATTATTAAACTTAACTGATTTATTTAATTTGTCATTTGAGAGTGCCTTATGTACCACTCATATCATTTGACTCAAAAGTTCTTTTTCACATTAATAGCTGCATACTCAAACAAATTTTGTTTTCTTGCACATTGTGCTGATGGTAGACGGCTGGATCGCAGATCGAGGAGAAGGCAGAAATTACTCGTATAAAGGGGATTAACTCCACCAGAAGAAAAGATGACTACAACATTTATATTTCTTCAGATTACTCTCGAAATAAAATTTCGTCTACAAACTGAATGCGCACTTCAGAACAAATAGGCACAAAGTTGGAATTGGAAAACATACAAAATAAACTACAAAGAAAAATATGGAAAATAAAAGGTAGTGACAGAGCTCCAGGAAGTGTGGAAAGCCCGTACGCTCGCAGGGGCCATGAGTGACTGAAAGTACAGAGGTCAGCAAGTAGTAGCAACTGTTATTAAATAAATTTAAATCACTGTGTCGCGGACCGGTAATTCCACAGCAGTCGCAGATTATACATGGATTGAAGCCAGACGTTGCCATACGTCACTGCAGTCAGGACTAGTGGTGGTTTATTGATTTAAGAACCTACCTAGTCAAGTTTCGTCGGATTTGTTCAAGCAACAGTCAATCGCATAATTACAGTTGGCAAGTATCTCCAATCAAGCCAACCGAGGATAACTGAGTGAAATAGCACTGAGACAAAGAGAGAGGTGAAACTCTAAAGGCATTTTTAATGTTATGTCCGGTGAAACACCAAGACATACACATTTAGCATGGATAATGCTGGCAACATTTGGTGGTGCCTAGATCGGATATTCGACTTACGTTCCTACAGAACTGTTTCGGACCAGCGCCGGGTTTGTGTTTGAGTTATCACACAATTAAACTATATACACATGACTTATATTCTGGAGAGTTAATTCAAAATTTACACTAAGTCCTCTGCTGAGTAGCGTTAATATTGTATGAGTTATTTGGGAAGGTTCTTCTTAAACAAAAAATTTAGCATAATATGGCTGAGGTGTAATTCGATTGGACAAAATTCTATTTTGTGTTGACTTATTTGGATGAGTTAGCATAAAGCCTCCTTCGGCACAAGTCGTAATGATGAACAATCCATTGTGCTTCTTGTGTCATAAATAGTTTGGCAGTAGAGCCTAAGGTCCCAGCGGGAGTTATAAGGTTCCTATCGAAAAATGACATAATGCTGGATTTATAAGGTTCCGCCAGAAAAATTACATAGTGCACAATGCATCTTGTTACTTGTGTCATAGTTGGTTTGGTTCCGGCTGATATGGGTCCGACTGGCATGACGGACACGAAAATTGAGCACAAGAGAAAAGTAAAATCCACGTCTAAAGCAAATCACGTTAAAATAAAAATACACCTACTTCGATCGATTAAGAGTGACTGACAACAGTCGACATAGCGTTACGTCATCATTTTAGCTAATAGGCTAATAGTAAAGATGGTTGTGACAGTTTACATTTGTTTTTTATTTGAGAAAATAATGTTAAAGTTAATTAAATTGTTGTTCTTACCTGTGGCACTTGTTGTTGAGTCGTAGTGAGCTGCATTTCTATGTAATCCTAATTGTCGATGATGTCTACGTTTTCGTTTTCGATGGCAAAGTGTGCAAAGCAGGCAAATTAGGAGAGATCCGGCGGCTATTGATGATATTATCAGGGCCCCTCGATCCTCTTCCGGTGCCACCGTTATGCCTATGCACGCCCATTTATTATTATTATTGGGTGTGATTTTTTTTCGATACCACATTTTTTTTGTGTGAATTTTATTTTGGTCACCAACCGCACATATATTTTCATGTTTTTGGTAAAATTGATTCAAAAATAACAACAAAATATTTTATTTATAACAAAAAAAAAATGAAATAAAAAAAGAGAAATATAATTTATAATTAGTATGTAGATTCATATTATACGTAAAATTTGATTATTTGATGGATATTAATATTTAAATGTAATATTTAATTTTTTTTTTAAATATAATAAATATAAATAAATAGTGGATTTATAATTTATCATTTTTTATAATCAATTGAAAACTGTTTTTTTTTATTTATTAAATTTTAATTTAATTTAATTTTAGTTGTGTAATAAATAATTTGATTTTTATGCTTTGTGTTAATTTAACAAATAAAAAATAAATTAAAAGAAGAACATAAAAGCTTAATTAATTTTCTTTTTAAATTTTTAATGAAATCGGTTTATTTTTTATGATTGTATTTAATTATTTATTTTTTATAGTAGTAATAATTTTTTGTTTTATGATTTTTGTGATGATTTTGATGAAATTGAAAAATTAAAATAAAATAAAATTGTTAACAAAATAATAATAAAAAAGTAATTAAATAAAAAAACAAAAAAATGGTTAACAGTAGTAATTAGTTTTATTGTATTTAATTAATTTGTATTGGGTAACATTAAAAGCAAAATATAATTTATAAAATATGCAATCTACATTTTAAAATATGATTTGTGGGAACAAAGGAACAAAGTAAAAAGCATTTTAAATTCACATAAAACAATTTGAAAAATTTCCAAACATACGGTAACTTTAGTAAACCAAGGCGAGCAGTAAATTTAACCAAACACAAAACTTAATAATAATAATTAGAAACATAACAATTAATTTAATTTAAAAAGTTAAGTAAAAAACTCACGTGATGAAGTTTTTTTTTTTTTAAATAAGGAAGATTATTTTGATGGTTTTTTTTTACAGTATTTTCTAACATGCACTCTTTGTTGTCATTTAAAACATCTTTGATTTAAAATTTTTGTTTGTTAAAATTAAAGAATTATTTTTTTTAAAACAAAACCAAATCGAACAAATAGAAAATTGAAATATAATTGTACGTGTGTTAATAGTGTTTTATGTATGTGTGTGCGTGTAAAAAATATATATACAATTGAAAAATAATTGGAATTGATATATAAAATGTATTTTGATGTTATTGTTGTAGTATTTAATATTGTGTCAGTGTGGAGTATACAGTGATCCAAAAAATAAAAACCAGGAGTTGAATATTAGGCAAAGAAACGCCATTTTCTCCACCTGGTCGAAGACAGTCACAAAGAGAAAAAGGAAAAAAGAGAGAAAATAAAAAATAGTAATATTAGAGTTATTGTTAGGTTATAGGTAAATATGGATATAAAATATAAATTATGTATGGATGAAATTAATTACATATAGTTATACTAAATACAATTACAGGTATATACGAAAACAATTTGAATGGTATGAGAAATTTGGTATTATTGAAGAGCAGCCAAATTATAAAAATGTATACTATTTTCTAACTAGGACTAAATTACTAACACTATTACAACAATATACTACATTTCTTTATTTCAGTCCACAATTCTGATCATAAAAATATCAAGGAACGCTTTTAATTATTTTTTGTATAAATGGTGATTTTAGTCGTTATAACTACGCCGTTTTTTGTGTAATAACGGTAATTCTCTTTTCTCCTTCATTTTTAAATTCAAAGTGTTTGGACGTGTAAATGAATTTTTTGATATGCAATTACTTATTCTGAACACCATTTTTTATTTGATTTTGTGCCAGGATTAGTGCAGTAAATCTTGTAGGATTATATCATAATTAGGGGGTTTACTTTTGGTTATATTTATTTGATTTTGTCGGTAAAGAGGCCGGGGGAGGGGGGGGCCTAAAACCAAATAAAAGAGTGGTATTTCTTTTATTTAATTATCTCATTTTAGGGACACAATATTGTGTTTCTAACGGTAAAAATAATAATAACTATATAAATCCTTCTTATCTTCATAAAACACATTAATTTTAATATTTCGATATGCAATTATTATAATAATTATACGGTGGTGAAGTTTGTCCCACCAAAACTCCCGTGTACAAGCTTTGCTTTCCGATTTTATTGGTTTGAGTAGTTTTAGTTTGGATAAATACTGGATATCGTAGATAAATTAAACCTACCCCCTAGATATGGAAATGGCTCCTAAGGGCTCATTTGATTGTTTCAACCTAAAGCTAACCTAATAGTGCAATTTTCCGACAAACCCAAACCAATAAAATCGATTTGAATTGCGAGAACGAAAAATGATTCCAATCCGCTAGATATGGAAATGTTTATTTATTTATTTGATTGCGTCAACGGAAAGCTAAGATTTGCATATAGCGGAATTTTCCGACAAACTGCACAATTTTGGTAAATTCGCTCATTTGCTGCAAGAGTGACAAAATCTACAACTTTTAATTTTTTAGGAAAACAATTTGAAAATATCACTCAAAATTGTTTGTATCAACGGCGTTTTTCAAAAGTAAATAAAAATAAATTCTGATTAGTAGGAGGATTATAATCCTTTAATATTTTGAAAATATTATAATTTTCTTAGAATAGTTTCCAATATCTTAAAATGTTGCTGGATGCAAAATTTTAAAATATTGGAATTGGTGCTGGATATCGTCTTATCCTTTAATTTCCACATAGTGGCTTTGTACACAAATTTTCTATACACGGCATTTAGAGATATTGAAATATTTTCGATTGTAAAACTACTTAAAAAAGAGAATTTTCCGAACTATTATGAAGAATGTAAAATAATTTTTATTGACTATATTTTCTAGTTTTCACTCAAAATTCTTATAAGAATTTTTTTAACAGTGTATTGACTCATACTGGTTTATTTTTATTATTTGGGACATACTGCACTGTTTTTGTTAAAGAATAAGAAACACGATTTTCAAATTGAGATTTTCTTAATAATTTTCCTTAGTTGTGATGAAAAATGGAGGAATGGTTATTTGTAGACACATTAATCAGTTTTGAGCTGAGGGGCTTATAACTGGGTTTGGTAACAAAATTCTAATAGGCCGGCCCTGATCTGTAATACAAATAGATTTTCAACATATAGGCTTATCCTATGTTGACAATCTATTTCAGATCAGCGCAAGCCAATTTTCATATCTACTGCCTTTAAAAACCTATTACAGGGCTGCCAAATGCCAATGCAATGGCAATATAATGTAACCAACATTGCGGTTTCCGTCAGTGCTAGGAAATATTTGATTCCGAGGTCAACGCTACAAATTTGGCTGCAGTACAGATCAAAGAAGACAGTTTTCCTCCATCACCGATATTAACAACCGACGAGGAATACTAGATTTTTAGCAGGCTGCTAGCTAACCATGCAAAAGGTTTTCCACGCCGAAAGCTTGATATTCAAAATGCAGTAAAGATGCCTCACCTCGCGATAATTTCTTTAAAAATAATATGCCGGACAATAAGTGACATCCAAATCTAACGGTCCGCTCATCAGAAGCAATTACCGATGCTAGTGTGAAAGTAGCAGATACAAATATCCGGGAGTGGTTCACATAAATTTAAATTATTTAGTGCAAAAAATACTTTAATACCGACAAGTGGTAAGGTTATTGCACCTAAAGGTAAGATTAATTTAATTTAAAGCACGCAGGCTCAAAAAATTTGTATAATAGTGACCAAGCTAAAGAAAACTTAACAGTTATGTTCAGTTTTTCCGCTGCTAGATTTACGGTGCCTCCGTTATCCATATAAAAGAGTACCGACTGGTTTAAATTAGATTTAGTTTAGATTTAATTTAGATTATTTTATATGTGAATAGTCGCCGCCGGACCCACTTAGCACGCAAACTATGAAAATTGCGCGAGGAACTAAAAATTATATTAATCTGCTTCTATCCCAATTCCACAAGAACCCTGGAACGTGTAGACGTCACTATTTTTAAGCCATTTTTAAGTCGAAAACAGTGTGGCAAAAAGCGAATCGAAATTAAAAGGTCTGGTTACTTCAAAAATATACCAGTCCCTAATTCCGTCCCCAAATCATGTAAATTTAAGTATATCAGGTGCGCAACTAAATTTTCGGGTTTCATACATAGATGGTGCTAGGGACAAATCTAGTTGTCATTTATGTCAAAAGTTGTGCTTTGTTCATAGCGTGGACACTTGTTAAGGATAACCAGTTGTTATACCAACACATATTGCAACACAAAAATATTTTTTTAAGAACGAAAATGTCGAGTTTTGTGCAAAACAAACAGCATTTGCGAGAAGCTTTGCTTTTCTGCTTTAACTTGAAAAAAATACAGCAGAAGCACGTCAAGATGATACGCAAACTCATGATCAACTTGCGCAGGCATTAAACATGACTCGCCAAGGTATTTTCAAACGTTTACTTGCATGAAAGAAAGAGCCTCCTGTGGCTGCTATTTTAGTTTCCCGGGAAATAGGGAAAATATTTTGCTGTAATTACAAATTGCACTAATTCCCAAATATTTATTTGCCGTTCCCAAATGTATATTCTGGCAGACAGGGAAAAATTTTTATTGGAACTTTTTTTTATGTAGTTATTTATAAATTAAAATACATATTGCGAGTTTGCGATCTTATTACAAGTTTAAATTATTTTTAACTACAATATTTATTAGAACAAAAAATGTATAAAAATTCAAAAATGTACGAATCTCAATTCCCCCAAAAAATAATGTGGAAAAATTAACGTCAAAGCTGCTATAAAATGGAATTATTTTTTCACAATAAAAATATTTCCCAAACGCCAGAATACACTTTGGGCAATAAAAAATTCCCAACTGCTAGAAAAACGTCACATGAGGTAAGTAATTGCACTTAGCTTCAATGTAAGCGGCTGTTTCATTTCAAGGTATTGAACTTAAAATTGGCAACACTTAGTTCAGGGAACCACACCAGAGCAACGTTTGAAAATTGTTCAAATTCACTTTGAACTTGTCTCCGTTCGTGAAACATATCGCGCGCTACTTCCATTTTATGGTCGACATAATAGTTCATCAGTGCAGTTAATTCGATTAATTATGGATCGCTTTCCCACCATGTTTACTCTAATGAAACGATTCGTCATCGTGTATAAAACTTAGAACGCTAATGTGATGAATGGGCCGAAGCTAATAATGACATCGATGCAAACTTTCCATACAAAATTTTCTTCAGTGATAAAGCTCATTTTTGGTGAATGGATATGTCAACAGAATTATCACCTTTGGAGTGAAGATAATACACGGGCCATTGTTCAAAAATCATTATATCCACAAAAAAAATACTGTTTGGTGTGCTTTATTTGCCGATGTAATCATCGGCCGATATGTGTTCTAAAATGATACTGGTTACAGTCGTTACAGTCAACGGAGACCGGTATAGAGACTTGATTACTAATTTTTTTATGCTTCAATTGGTTAGTATTGACTTCAGAGACATTTGGTCTCAACAAGACGGGATTCGATATCTAGAAATCTACGCTGATAAGCCAGAGACCATTGAACACTTGGAAGCCAACATAAGACGCGTTATTGACGAAATACGACTAGAAATGCTGAGAAGAGTGATCAAACCTGCATGTACGTGTCGGCCGCGGTAGCCACGTGTCCGAAATCATATTTAAACATTAATGGCATCAAATTATCTTTCCAATAAAGTCACATGAGTGGCCGTTAAAATTATTTTTCTGTGTTTCATTTAAATTCAAATTTTATACTTCGAAATGAAACACCCTTTAGTTTTGAAGTAAAATGCGAATGTTTCTTGGCTATATCCGCAATACGTGCGCGAACGGGTAGATCAGAATTATGTAAATGCAACAAGCGGATATTGAAAAGGAAAATCGCATTAGAGAGAGAAATTTAGAGGAAAAATTTAGAGAAAATTAAGCTAAAGCCGAACGTTAAAGGGAGGGTCTAGTTAAATCATAAAAAAATCACTTTAAAAAACAATCAAAAAAGGAGTGTTATCCAAAACGAAGTTTAAAAGTGGCGTTAAAACAAATACCACAAAAAAACCATTATAACAAACCGTGAACCAACCAGCAATAACTACAAATGACAGTGTAGTTGTTGCTGGTTGGTTCGTGGAAATATCGTGCTGGTTGGTTCGTGGAAATGTCCAATATCCAACCAGCTCCTTCAAAAAATGGGCCGAACATGGGCCATACACCTTACGTTCGCAAATTTTCAATGTGCCGGACATTTTGCATGTAGCAATGTTGGAATTACATGCTGTGTTTGTAATACACAAGCTACCATTTTGGTTGCACCAAGAGTGGTTCTAATTAAATTAACACGTTCGCGGACACTCAAAATCTGTTTAACACAAATCTGATAACTTTTGTAATTGCAATGATATTTCGTCGCGGAAAGGAATGTATTGTTGAATACAAATATGTCGTCTTATTTCTTAAAAAACGAAAAAATTGTATGACTGATTTGCGCGAAATTGTTAAAAAATGAAAAAGGTGTATGAACGCTATAGCATTCACGTCTGCGAACGTGTTAAGGAGTTCAACTTTTACTGGAAAAGGATGGCGCACTATTGGAAAAATTTCATTTTTTCATCTAAACCTAATTTTATATACTAAAGGAAAATGTTGCCGTAAGTTAATATAATTAAAGGCTCCAGCCTTGTTTTAACCCCTTTGTTTTGCATAAATATGTATTTGCAATGGGTCCGAAGTTACTATAAAATAGGTCAGTAAGTGCTTGGTATTAATTATTACATTGGAAGATGAGATGAACAGTTGTATCTAATCCATACAAAAGTGTGGTACCGTTTCCTTGCGTCTTTGTTTTCAAAAAATTTCTAGTCACAGTTTTGTCATGGCTAACTTTGTACAAAAGAGTTGACTCAGATTGTGCAAAATGTATTTGCGTGTTTGAGCAAGCTTTGAAAAAATTTTGGTTAAAATGGAAAATTGATTTTTCTTCAGTTTTTTTCCAAATTTTCCTATGATGTAAAAGGAAATTTATATTAGCCAGATAATTTGGGCAAAATTAAATTAATTACCTTTAATTTGGTTATTTAAATAAGTATATGTAAAGAGAGATCAATTTTGTAATTTAATTTAAAATTTTTGGAAAAGTTTAAGGATAAGCAAAAACTCGAATTCATGTCACCTAGTTGCCAAAAATCTTAAAGTATTAAAATAGACAGAACATAAATTTGAAAATGTGTGAAAGAGAATAAGAAATAACGTGAGACGACTTCTGTCAAATTTTTTATTATTATTTTTGTTTTTATTTCGATTTTGTTGTTTACAAAGTTCACGTAAAATTGTTTTAAAATATATTAAATAAAAACATAATTTTTAAAAAAAAATGCTACGTTTTATAAAACGATGTATTTCAGGGTGTTCAAATTTTATTAATGTGAAAACTATTACGAACCGCTGCAATCCTGGTTCAACAAAGTTCTTTCCTCACCCACACAATTGTAATGGCGGGCCGGAAAAGGGATATGAAACTTTGGCAAACAAATCCACAGAACACCATGCAAATTGAAAACGGTACTTTTATAAGAAAACCGTGTAAATCGAAAAAATACAACAGAATTCCTAAACCATCATTTGGTTTCTAACCCTAATGTGAGTGATGCGTCACTCGGGCATCCTTTGCAATCTTGAACGTCCATCCTTATATGTCTAAGTCACAATAAAAACTCCAAATTTTATGAGAGCTTCTAGTTCAATAGACAGACTACGATTACACTCAAAAATGAGAAACTTTATAACTTGGACGAACGTGAGAGCAAAAAGCAGCTCCTCTGTACGAGTTAAAGTAACATAGGTACTCGCACACCACTATACACTTTACACGACATTTGAAAGAAACGGCATACAAACAATTTATAGTTCTGTATTACATGTCAATGCATTTCGCCGTTTGCACCTCTGTTTATCTATTTCATAAAATCCACGTTTACCCTTCTATTTATTGCAAAAAGCCATCCAACATTCCCCCAGACCCCCACAACCATCGATAATCCATTTCACCGATGTAACACATTGGTCTATTTAAAGAGTATTCTTCGTTATGCATTTCAAAATTGCAAAACAAAAATTCCAAAAAACGAGTTTCCATACAAAATGCATGTGCCGTATCCCAGTCACTCAACCAAGACATTCCTTATTCGCTCACATGAGGCCAACAATTCACTCCCTTTAACGTAAAATATATAGAACAATATAGAAATAACAAACAAAAACTTAAAATACAATAATTATTTTTTTTTTCTTTTGTTTTCTCGAACCGTGCAAAAGCGAATTCGTGCGAAAAAGAACCGTGTAAATCGGGGGATACGTGTATTTAAATAATCAAAACATATAATACATGTATGTATATAAAAATAATAGTATGTAACTAACAAGAAACGACAGTATACTTTATAAGGATAACAATTACGGACTTGTTACTGTAAAGCATCTACAAATTTTATTTTATTTTTCATTTACACACAATACTAAGATACTCGCTCCGGAGAGCAACAACAAAAAACATTCAACATTCAAAATCCATGAATTTTCATGTTGAACCCGTAATGAAAAAATTGAAATGAAAATAAAAAAATTTAAGGCCATTTTTGAGATGTAGATTTTTGTTTAAATTTTATTTTCGAGAGAACAGAATAAAACAAAAATTTGGTGTTTTTATATAAAATAAGGGTTTAAATTAACAATAAAAATGTATTGCGACTTAGTTTGAAACCAGAAGATGAAATCGTGTGTAGGTTGTCTCATTATTACACGATCGTATAAAAATCTAGTCTGTTTTTTTATGTAATTACAATTTACAGACCCAGACACAAGCAGAAAGTACATATATAATTATTATGTAATCAATACCAATATAATATTATGTATTGGTATTTATGTAATATATAAAAAAAAATATAAAAACATATATAAAAATTAAATGAAAAAGAAAACTTCCCTGACTAATATATTGTGCGTCATTTGTTTACCTATACATAGAGAAAACAATAAAAATATATAAAACGTCGTATACCTTGCAAAACCACATTTTCGGTGAATCGTGCAATATATATCCCGTTATACAATTAATATACAAGTCTCCATGTCTAAATAATGCACAATATCATTTTATCACTTTTATTTATTATTTTTACGTAACACAAAAACATTAAAAACACAATTTTAATTTCATTTTTTATATATTAAGAATAAAGAAAGACAAAAACACGTCTTTCTCCTTCGACTATCAATCACGACTCACCAATACTTTGCATTTGTAAAATTTGTTAATAAAAAGTCAGTGCTGTCGTTGTTATTTTTTTTTGTAGGAACATTTTCCATTTAATTGCAATAAAATTTTAACATTTTATTGTGTGTAATTCATGTGCTTGTGTACATATTTTAATTAAATCTTAACATTTTTATATCAAGTGTGTGTCTGTGAAATATTTTTATATTTTAAATTAACACTTATAATCTTTTAGCTCGTTTTGTGAGTCCCGAGTATTCAACAATTTTTTTCAAAATTATTTTAAATAGATTTTATCGAACAGAAATTTCGAAATGAGGGAGGTCTGCGTTCGAATTTGTTCTGATCATTATGGAACACATTCATGAAAATGTGGGGAATATGTAAATGATTAACTCCAAATACTATTCCGACAATCTTTGCTTCTTCATTGAATGCATCACGGGGAGTTTTGACGGAGTTAGATATTAATAAGTTGAATAAACCAGTTCAAGGTAGTGTGATTTTTGACTCGTGTCAGTTCTTCTTCAGTTTCACCTGAAAAAATTATTTCTGATACTGAACAAGAGTGTAGTGAAGGTGCAGACGGCTCACGTTAAGTGAAATAAATTTCGAAGGGAGAAAATATGAACTTGCTCCATTCAAAAAGTAATAAGGTGTGCTTAAAACAATTTAAGGTAATCTTCTTAATATTTTTTAATGAATGCTTTCTTATGGTAATAGAGTATTTTCTTACGTACCTAACTTGTCCTTAACCTAACAACAACGTTTCCAATAAATAATAAAATTTAAAGAGTAAAATATATTATTTCGTGAATAATAAAAACCATTTGTCCTAAGAGACTTCTAAGAGATTACAACTTTGAGAGTAGATGTTTTCACTTTAAACTAGACCCAATGTAGAAAACATGAGTTTTCCAGAAAAACTAGGGGAATACTGAGTCTAATATACAAAAGTTGTAGAGGCAAAAGTCGAAGTAGAAGTTTTTTTAGTACAAAAATTTAGTACAAAGTAAAAAACCTATCATAAGTATATTATGCTTTCGAATTTTGTAGGACTCAGCTAAACCTACTACAATTCCAAGAATGAGCGGCAACCGTGCGATTCACTAAAATCATTAATAATGTGTTTGATGTACGAAATTCGCGTAATATGTCTCAAAAAGGAAACAAACAGCCATATAGAGCAAATTCTGAATGTGGTTAATTCGGGTATACAATATTTAGGATCACTTAAGATTATGTCTTCCAGTAATTCTGTGGTCAAAAGCCATAAGAGCACAAGTAGACTTGTGCCCTTATGGCAGCCAATAGCTTGTACTGTAGTTTTTTTTTCTCTACAACGCAATTGTTTTTTCTTTTGTTTATGATCAAAACTCAATGAGATATTAATACTGTCGAAACGGCATAACTTTTTATTTCAAAATTGTACAACAAGCAAAAGGGCATAAGTTATTATAATTTTTGAATAAAAAATTAACCTAGCCATCATATTTTTTATTGTGAAATAAATTGAATGTAAACTGGCAAAAGGGCACAAGATAAGTATGAGTTTGTGATACAAGTTTAGAATAACGTAATTAAACGTACAGTTTTGGAATATGCAAAAGGACACAAGTTAAACTACGCCCTTTTGGCGTTTGCATTTTTATTGAAATTAAAATATTAAGTTTAGTTGTGCCGTTTTGTTAATTTCATAAATTGTATTTTTAATAATAATTACTGATTTGTTTAATAATACATTATCTTATGCCTTTTTGCCAGTACTTAAAATATAAACTCAAGAAATATAAGTATATTTGTGCCTTTTTGAAAAACCAAATAATTTTAAAAATTAAAATGTTTCGATAGGAATAACGGAAGTTAAATTTTCTCGTTGTATAATTTTAATATTTTAAATTTATTTACGTAAAAACACGTTCTATAACATAAATAAATAAGTTAAGTGTGTTTGTTGTTAATTGCTATCAAATAAAAGTGAAGTGTTATTGAACAAAATTGAATTTAAGTGTATTTGATATTGAAGTGTAATATGAACAGAAGTCAGAAGATGGTCGAGTTGGCAAGAGCCGCTCAGCAAAATCAACAAAATATTATTCTGGGTGAGTAAAACACAAAACATAACGACGTTCACTAATATTTTATAAACAAATTTTCAGATAAAGAAGCACAACCGCCAATTAAACCTATAACCAAAAGACTAGCAGAGTCTAGTGAATTGCAATCAACAATCAACAGCCTCTCAGCAGGTAACTACGTTGTCGAAGAAAAAAAGGCAAAACAGTCACTTGTTGATTTAAATGTTATCGTTCCAAACACAACGAAGAATTCCCATACGAAAGCCGAAATTGAAAACGAACAACGGAGATTATTTTTAGAAGAAGAAGCAAAGTTGTCTTCTGATGACGACCCTGCTGCTGATGACGAATCCAATTTCGAAGAAGTGTCAGATTTTGATGACAGCGATACCGATCCGAATTTTGTTCCACACGATGATGAACTAAATTATGATACAGATATTGAAGATATGGCCAAGAAGATCGAATTAGCTATTATCCCTGGTAGTAGCTCAAAGTCATCGACATCTCAAAAAATAAGTAAAACTTTACGCAATTTGGGCAAATCATATACTACAGATAAAGGGAAAATTGTACCTGCACGGAAGCCGTCACTTTTAGGAAATTGTCGAAATAAATGTGCTAAATTCATAACACCCGATGTGCAACAGAAACTGTTTGATGATTTTTGGAAGATTGGAAACTATAGCCTCCGAGTTTTATTCGTAGCGAGTCATATCGAAATTTGTAACACTCGAACTTTAAAGAAAAGTTTTGATGTTGGTACCAGTTCAAGTAAATTGAGAAGATTTTCGTGCCAATATTATTTGACTGTGGATGGAGAGAAAAAAACGGTTTGTAAAACCTGTTTCACGAAAACATTAGGCGAAACAAACAAATTCATTAGAACCATCATCGAAAAAAAATAGAAGCTCCTGCGCTTAAAACATCCCCCCGCAAACAAATGTTCCGACGCGGTAATTGATAGCATAAAAGAACATATTCGAAGCTTTCCGGCCTACGAGTCGCATTATTCAAGAAGAGATTCTGCAAAATTATATCTGCAGGGAGATTTAAGCATTTCCAAGATGCATAGATTCTACTGCGACAATCAACCAAGCCCGGTTTCAATAAGCATCGTTGTGATTTGCTTAAAGCAAAAATTGATTCATCACAAGGTGAAGCACTGGAAGCGCTAAAAAAAGAACAACAAGAGCATCACGAATTGGCCGACAGTGCTTACAAAGCAAAAGATGCTGACAAAATGGCCGCTAAAACCAATAAAGACGTAAAACTATATACGTTTGATCTTCAGCAGTGCCTCCCCACGCCCTTCTTACAAAATTCTGTTTCCTTTTATAAACGTCAGTTGTGGACGTACAACTTGACTGTCCATGACTGCGAAACGAACACTGCTTACTGCTATATGTGGGATTAAATAACAGCGAAGCGGAGAGGGAATGACATTGCGTGATGTGTTTATAAACATCTGTTGAATTTGTCTAGTACATATCGCCACATTACGTTTTACAGCGATTCATGCCCAGAGCAAAAGAAGAACTTGCATATAGCAAGCATGTTTATAACTTTTTTGCTGCAAGCGAAAAATCTCGAAACTGTTGATCACAAATTCCTTGTAGTTGGACATACTCATATGGAGTGTGATGTTGACCACGCAGTGATCGAACGAGCAAAAAAAAAGAACCGAAATGAAGATTCACCAGCCTCGAGACTGGTATAATTTCGTTCGTACCGTAGGCAAAAAATAGGCATTCAAAGTAGTGGAAATGAAAACTGAAGATTTTAAAGATTTTGCAGAAATTTCTAAGAAGACATTTCAATGGAGAAAGGTGGACGTTGATGGAAAACCATTTTTCTGGAAAACTGTACGCTTGCTTCGGTATTCTAAATTGGGAAATGTGCAATTTAAAGAAGACCTACAAGAAAGCACACCATTTCGCACGTTAAACGTCTTTAGAGGAAAAAATATTCCGAACAATATCGCTGAAAAGGTTCAAAGTTGCTACAAAAAACCACTGCCCATTACAAAGGAGAAAATGAAGGACTTACTAGATCTTTTGCCTTACATTGACCCAGCATGTCACGAGTTCTACAAAAGAATAGAATCTATAATAGGGCCAAATTGTCATCCGGATTTAGCAACTGACGATGAAGAAGATATTTAGTTAGTTTGACTGTTTATAATACATTAACCTATTATTATTATGAAATTTTTATTTTTTAAATTGGGCATAAGTGCCGACGAAATTTGGTATTGAATTATAATAAAAAAATGTCCGAAAAACAAAAGGGCACAAATCAACTTAAAATTGTATTTTTTTATAAACTTAAAAAATCCAAAATGGCAAAAGGGCACAAGTTATTTAAACCTAAATAACTGTAGTTTTATTAATCTTATGAAATTTCCTTTTGGTCACGTAGAAAGCCCGAAAAATTCTATACAAACTAAATCTAACAGTCCTCATAAAAAAAATATAGTTTCGACATGGTGAGTTAATTACTAAAAAATCGCTCTCCTGAAAACTAACAAAAATCGACTTATGCCCTTATGGCTTTTGACCACAGAATTATAAGCTTGTCGTGATGTCACCCCGAAAAACTGGTTTTAATGGAATGATTCTAACTTTAAAAAGCATTAATTTCCAATACATTTTTTCTAACAAATTATTTACTACAAAACATTTATAATTAGTAGCCCAACTTCACACAAGTATCTTAAAAAGGTATGTTTTTTTATGTACGACTATGGAAATAATAAAAAAAAATGTGAAAATACAGAGAGAAACCAAACAAAAAAATTCATTTGACAGAAGACGTTCATTTTTAGTTATGCTGATTGCTGGGACGCTGGTCGGTCGGTACCAAAAATAGATCACGTGTGAATATACATATTTGGAAGTCAGATAGCTGTGATTTTTGGCGTGAGTAGTTCAAGAATTAAGAGGTCATTGGGCTTCCATTTAAACTGTGAATAAGTGGACGAAATTACCACATTTGACACGATAAAAGTATAAATCAAATTAAAATACATTTCTAATACACCAAGATGAAAAATAAAAATTAATAATTGGAAATAAAATTAATATGGACAAGAAGCAATTAGAATTTAATTATCCGTAACCTGTGCACAGGTATGCAAAAAGCTATATCTAGAATATCTTATGGGACTTATGCTCTTCTAAAGAAATTTGATCATTTAAAAATTAATTATTATCGTCATGCAAATTATTTTCGTAATTTAAAGGATATAATTAAATGAATAACTATATATTTTTATGAATATATTTTTAATTAAATGTTATTATATAGTTTTATATAAAAATCTCAATGAAAATGAATTTTTTGTTGTTGTCGTATATATAAAAATAAAATATAGAAATTAATTAGAACGGAAAACAAAAAATGTAAACAATATATATATATATATTTAATTAAACTAAGGATAAATTTTTAATTAATTAAGTTTTAAAGATTTTTTATAGAATATTTAGGTTATAAGATCAATCGTGCTTCGTGCCACACAGAGGAGATAAGAATTTATGATTACACTTTTAAAAACAAAAAATCGTTTTAGTCACAAGATATAAAATTAATTAAAATCAGCTATTAAATTACCTATTAAAATAAATATAAATTTTTAATTGATTTAAGATTTTTTTTTAGTGTTAACATTATTATAGGGAAAATATGTACATAACAATTATAATTAAATGTTTTTTGTTTTAATTAGATTATTAAAATGGATTAAAGCATTTTTTTTTACATTAAAACAAAACAAATCAAATTAGTAAAGCAAATTTTTATGTATTTTTTAAATTTATTATTTTAATCGAACCAAATAAAATAATAATGGGATTTTTTAATTTTTTAATGTTTTGAGGTCTAGGAGACAGACAATGACAAAGACATTGTGAAATAATAAAAGAAAATTTAATAAATTTAATTAGAATAAAAAAAAAGAACTAATTATAGTAATTATAATTTTTTTCTGTGTTTTAATTAATTAAACAAAATCATAAAAAATAAATTTTATAATAATTTTGTTTAATAAAATGGTTTTCTAATTAATTAAAATAATTAGGGAAATTAAAATCAAAAATTATTTTTTATTTTTTGTAAACCAAAAATTAAATTATAAAAAACCAAAATTAACAAACAGAAAATAAAAAATGAACTGAAATCCGTTCGACTCACTCACGACTCACAGTGCATTTCATCGCTATCGTCTCCTGGTCCACAGTTTTTAGTTCCATCACATTTTAATTTGTCAGCAATACAAAAACCTGAGCTTACACAATGAAAATGGTATGTTGATTCACACATTAGTGATAGTGAGGTGGGTGGTCCGGGACCTGTATCTTGTACCTCAGTCCATACTATACGGAAGCCCTTTGTTTTAAATTTAATTTGTGTATATAACATAAAATGGTTGGCCGAATTTATCAAAAAAAAATAATTGCGTGTGTCACTTACCTGTGCGCCAATTGTTTTATCTGTGGTAGTAAAAGTAATTCGTGCTGATTGTCCTTGTGATATATGATGCCAGTTTTCAGTTGGCGGTTTTTCACCACATATTTCGAGTGGCGATGCGTCCGAGTCTAGTGCCGTCCACAATCGAACTACCGCTGCGGGACAACCTCGACCTAATGCCACAAAAATAAAAAATTATAATATTCGTAATAAAGTTATATTAAATTATAAAATTACTTGACGGATCGCCTTCAACTGAAAAGAATTCAAAATTGATTGATAATTTATATCCTAAACGTGCCGTTATAAACCAATTGCATGTACGCGATGCAAGTCCTTTGCCCGGGCCCTCATAGTTACTCGGGAAATTTGGTGATGCAATTACGCCCGAATCCAGTCCGGTAAAATTACCACCACAGTCACCAAATACAGATTTTGCGACTTCAAAAACATATCGTGCTTTAAAACCGCTCGCTACATTTTCTTGGTCCGTATGTAGTACGACCCGGATACCGACGGCACCGCGTGGACTTTCAACGGGGCCTGGGGCCGTCATACCACAGTACCGGCCTAGAAATCGGTCAGTACGATCTCTAAATAGTATGTACATTTCTAACCAATCCTCGTAGCAGGTGGTAGTACTGCAAAATAAAAAATAAAAAAAATATTAATTTGTTTAAAATATTTTATAAATTTTTTGATATATGACCACTTACCCATATGCACTTCCAGTAGTATTGGCTTTAACTTTAAAATGATCAAAAACAATAACAACTTGCTCATTTGGAGTAGCCAGGAAGACATAGGAACAGTTCGTTTCTGAGGGGTAATTTGAGGGATAACGCGGACTATTAAATTCGCCTTTTTTACGTGACGTGCTACGATACGTAAAACTACATGTTCCATCGGGGGCGGCGGTACCCGGAATTTTGTATTCCGTTTCAAATGTATATTTGCCCTTGAAACCGCGGCCTAATGCATCACCCGAACTAAATACCATCACCAGTCGTGGACCATCACTGACCACACTCAGATGGGCTATATTGCCGCACAGCTCGTAATCAAATTTATCATACGAATCAGTTGTTTCTTGACCTTTCAGGTATACTTTGAGATATCCATCGGAACAATTCGTGCTGTAATAATAATAAAATAAATAAAAGGTTGTTGAATATTGTAGTTAACAGGGGGCGGGGGGAGGCGGTGTGGTGTCGACTAAAAGGCAGATATTCATAGACAAATTTGTACGACTTTATCAAATATTGTACAATTCTAAATAAATAAGGCTATGTGGTGGCCAGTACGTAGAGGGAATTTTGATCGAAGGCCATGGCCTGGGAGCGGGATTCCATTGATACCGAAAAACAACGGACTAAATTTTTTTATTTGAAAGAATAAACTACTGGCACAATTATAATTTTTTGAAGGTACAAAACGCTTCCGAGTCGACTTATATCTGTGGGGACCTCTATGAACACGGCTAGATTAATAAATTTATTTTGCGTCTTGTAGATTTTGGAAACAACGAAGACTTTTGAAAATAGAAAAACATTTAGTGTCAAATACTTACTCGGGTTTCGGTGGACCTTTCGTTATCTCAACCATTGAAAAATCTAATTTGACCCGCTCTAAATGTTGGGCATCTTGCATACCATAGATAAAATATCGACAAACTACTTTCGGTATATACGGATAGGGATAATTTGGCGAATAAACGAATCCAGATGATTTCTTTTTCGATAAAATTTTTTGATCACATTCGGTTCCTCGTAAATGTTCTCCTGCATTTTCGCCTGCAATGATAACATGAGAAAAAAATATTAATCATCATTACATACATTGGCCACTGCGCACGAAAATACTTACGTATAAAATCTAATTTTACAAAACTTTCACTAAATTCATAAATTCCTTTAAAGCCACGATTTTGTGTAATTGCAGTTCTTTGTAATGTACTAAAATGGATAAAAAGGCTGGACTCACTTGAATATAAAACTAAATTTCTCTGTTGGCCACAATATGTACCAATTAGGCCTGATGAATTATCAGGACCATCGTAAATCTTAACAAAGTCAAATGGACAACTGGAATTATGTGTTTAGTAAATTATTAGGTTTATGAAAAATTGATGACGTTTATTATTAACTTACTGTGGTCCACCAAAGAATAGATCAAAATCTCGAAATTCTATTCTAATACGTTGACTGGATTTACCAATAAATTGATATGTGCACGACATATCTTTTGGATAGGCACCTGGATAGGTTGGTGAAATGATATTACCTGTACGATTTACAGCAAAATTTACTGTGTATGAGCATGGTGAACCAACAATTGGCGTTCCAATATCATATTCGGCTGTATATATAAATAAAGTAAAATATAATTAAAATAAGTTCGCAGCCCTTCCCAAACTATTCCGTCGTAAACTACTTACATTCGTTTATAAATGAATAACGTCCACCAAATAGTTCCGGTGTTGTTGCATTTTTTATTGTAAAAAATGATAATGCTAACGCTCGATATAATGAAATACGTCGTCGTGGTGGTATCGGACCACAGTATCGTCCACCAAATGGTGAATTAATTAAATCCGCTGGGTCTGAAGATTGAACTTCGGCGTATATATCCAAATATTCATGAACACATCTGCATGAGCCACAATATTGATTGATTCATGTACGTGCAACAGAAATTCGTTCCCAATTTGAAAAATATGAAAATTAAATCAAAAATAAAACAAAATTTCGTTGAGAAAATAGAAAATTGGTTTTTTGTTTTGGTATTGGAAAAATTATTTCCTTTTGTATTTGTGTATGTGTGTGAATTTTACTTGGTATAAAAATAAATTTAATTTATGAATAATAAATTAGTTTGCATAGGGTGTCATCGTGTACTTGGCAATGTGTTTAAAAATATTTTGTTTGTTTGATGACATCAAAGACATTTTACCAACAACTATAGTTTAGTATTCCGCTTTGTTTAGCTTTAATTTCGTTTGGTCGTTTTACGTTTTGGCCACACTGGCAAAATCAAGAGTAAAAAAAATCAAAAGTTGAAAAGAATGTAAGAAAAATAAGCCATCGATAACCATAACTAACATTCGATTAGTTTGAATTGAAATCCCAACATTTCGAGGGGGATTAGCAAAGGGTGGATCGGATTTCAAAAAATGTTCAGATTGCTGATTTACGAGAAAAAAAAAACAGATGAGTTGTACCCATAAATTACCACCTCAAGGATTAATTTGAGTGCGCTGCTTTCAATCAACGGAAGATAATTATATTACAATGATAGATCCATCGATATATTTCATCCAAAAGTGTGGTCCACATCTAATTCTGGAAGCAATTTCATTTTGTGGTATAAAAAATGTCGACGCTGCACATATAATTTTGAAATGCACATTCTTAGAGGTAAACATTCTGCTGGGTTTAATATCAATAACAACACAGAACGACAATTAATTGACCCTGGTGCTCAGGCCTCACTAATTTCTACAAATAGAGCAAAACAACTCGATGTGAAACTGAAAAGGGGCAACCTAAAAATAACAGATTGGAGGAAAATAATAGAACTCCAAGATAGTATTCAAAAAACTTGACAATGATATACCGGTAAGAAACTTTGGCAGCAGCAAGTGGGTTTATCTCAGTCAGAATGAAAATTCAAACTGCAAATAGACGTAATGAGATTGATGTTAAATAATTAGAGCCGCCTACTATCTCTTGATACTGAGTTACATTATCAAGTGACTTCTGCAAGATCGACAGCACAATAAACTGAGCTAAGTTGGATAATAATTAGAAGCATGATTTGTACAAAAGAAACAACCAAAACTTCAGTGTATTCCGCCAAAGCCTATAGACTCATCAAATAGATTTAGTGAAAAAAGGTGCTTAAGATGAAAAATCAGCCTAAGAAGAGGCAAAACTGGAAAAGGTAGTCAATAAAACCATTATCGAATAACTAATTTAATCATCAGGGACAATCGAATCACAAAGCAAGTGCTCTACTTAGTTTGCTATCGAGGGCCAAGTGATGAAGCATTTGTTGGATCCAAGGAACTACAACAGACTCGAGGTCTCTATAAGAGCGATTAAAACAGTAGCAGTTCTAGACCACATCAAGGATGCGGTAGCATCCCCATGAACGATGTAAGCCAAAACTTTCTGGGACGTAGAATGAGAAACGGTTTGTTAACCGTTAACTGTGTAGATAAAGATACAGCGAAATGGGTCACTAAGATATTGTCGACGTTAAGGTCATGAGACACTGCAAACCTAAAAACCATTTTGAAGGTCGAAATCATAATTTTTTTTCGTTTAACTGCCATACTGCCGAAACGAAACAAACAAGAAAAAAGGAAGAAAAAAGGGTATTTACAATTAACCATCTCGGCCTCACCCAAAATAGCGGAAAACCTTAAAGGCACCAAATGCAAAGAAAGAGCAATAAAGAAGTCCAGGTCCATTAGGTCTCATTATTAGATCTGGGCAATTCCAAGTGTGTCAGACACGAATAAGGCCACCACCCGCGCTCTTGACCAGCCATCAAAAAGGCATGGACTGCCTTCATGGAGACCTATTCAAATTCTGTTAAATACATTTGATTCAGGATAGTTAAATGCAGTGACTGCTTACCTTTGCCGCCTATTTACATCCAATAATTGGAGCACGGCAGTTATACACGAACCTTGGACCAAAAAAAACAGGATTTTTGAAATTTCAAACAGGATAGATAAGTAAATCTATAATAAGGAGGCGAGGGGCCAAAGACCGTAATTCTATCTTCTTCGTTCTTTCACGGTAGGGAAATTGTTAATTTTCCCGTAGCCTATTTTTCCGGTGACGAGGATGATCCTCCGCCTGTAATAGACCAGACCTTCAATAATTAGTGTAAAAATGATCATTAAAAGTGTATTATCGAGTGAGACACGGATTTGCACCATAATCAATAACCACATCAATAATTTTATGGTAAAAAGCACAGTGCACGACGCAATTTTCATAAATGCTGTTCAGAGGGAGGTGCTAGCTAATATTGAATGAATGCAAGTATTATCGTTCTCTGGCAGCCTATTATGATTTTTCCGATAGTGTTTTTTTCAATAATGTCGTCAAAGAAAAAATGTCAAAGAAAAACGATCAAATTATTCAGTTTGAAATTACTAAATGAAATTTATTTATAAGTAAAGCTGCCTGATTCCATACAAACAGCGTTTATCCCGCAACAGGACAAACCTGAATAGGATCTCGCTGAGAAAAACACAGAAGAAAGGAAAATGGGTTCATCATAAACTGACAGAAATAAACAAAAACCGAAGAGTTGACATCTGCATCCTAATAATCCTCCTAATCCTAAACGCAGAGAACCATGGGTTGATCCAAGCCAGCCATCAACATCAGTGGGTTTGGAAAGGAATTATTCAAGTGATGTTCTGGAGGAAAAAACCATTTACGGCCAAAGAATGCGGAAGGTGATATTGCTGTATTCTTCAGGCTTGGTTCTCTCTGATTACCACTTATTCAGGTCGATGTTATCATATTTGAAAGACCAGCGGTTCACGAAAGTTGAAGATGTGTCAAAAAGGCTCGATGACGATTTTACTTCGAAACCCCCAAGTTTCTATCGAGAAGGAGGCCATTCATCATCTATACCTGATAATTGGCAAAAGACCATAGATAGGAAATGGTGAATATGACCAAAAAACCATAGTTTCTACTGGCACACTTAATATTTATGGCATTCGATTCGCTCTCACGGATTCTATAATCGACGTGGATATCGAGAAAATTCCGATACTGTCGATATAATACACTCTCGAAAAATTTTATAAATTTTAACCCCTGTTCATCTATACTCATAAAATGTGTTTTAATATCGACTCCAATATACTTTAACCGGTTGTTAAATCGACTTTAATACAATCGCCGATCTTGACAGCACTGCAATGGCTCATCGAGGTAATATCAGATGCCTTGCTCTAAAGATGTTCCATGGTGGGACTTTGAGATCGACGACAGTAGACAAGTTCGTAAATTGTTTAACAGAGTCAAGCGAACAAACGACTGAACGGCTTATCGAGCTTCTATCACTTGATATAACAGAGTGCTAATAAGGTGCAGCAAAAGAAATTGACAAGTTGCCGTGAATTATCGATTTTCTAGGATGGAGTATTAATATAGGATTTAGTAGAATAAAAAATATTTAGCTCACGATTTCGCCGATTCGGTACGCAACTGACATGAAAAGTTTGTACTTATCACACATATAGACTGCGCTAGTGAAAACTCTGCAACCATTTTCACAGCAATTTATCTGCAACAATAAAATTTAGGAAAATTTTGTCAGCAAAACGTGAAATTAAATTTTTTCTTAAATAGATGAACAAAATAATTTTGCATGACTATGAAAATAGTTTCGAACTATATTTTGGTTTGTTGTAAGACAAATAAGACAAACGTCAAAATGTATCTCTACATAAACTTTTATAGTGGGGACTTAATTTTTCGATTAACGTAGCAATCGTGATTTAGTTTTATTGTCATATTTTGACAGCTGCACTTCTGTCAAAAAACTACATTGGGTAGTTTTCATTGGGCGATATTTCGCCCAAAGTTGGAAAATAATAGGAAAAGGACAAGCCTCTGTGTTTGGTGTGTAAGTAGGTACATATTTAATTTAGGTGTAAATTTTTATTTGTAGTGTGTTCAACAATATTTTATTTCATCAATTTTCCAGCTGGATGTGAAAATTACTATAAATTAATTTTTGAATCAGGTGTAGATATACGACACATATTTTATTTATGTATATTTTACAATTAAATTGATTTATGTCCCTATTATGGCATGTACTCACTTCACCTCAACTCACCGAGAAATACGTCATAATGGTGACTTGAACTCACCATTTTGAAATGTTTGGTATTATACTTGTTGCGGTGAGGTGTCTCTAGCTAGATGCTCACCAACAATATACTGGTGAGTTCATAGTAATTTTTTGACAAATAAAATCAAGCTGGGCGGCAAAAAAACGTAAGATTTAAAAAAAAAAATTCATAACACTGGAATCTTTTTTATCCGGAATTCTACTAACTGGATAACCGTAAATTTTGGTTCTCTCTAGTGTTCAGTGGGGCAAAAATGATAAAAAATATCACGATATTTTTTATCAGCTTTTGCCATAAAACGCACTCATTTATCACAAAAAAAGAACCAAGAATATTTTTGATTTAGATGCCAAAACTGTTGATTGTTTCAAATTTTTTTGTGTTGTGATTTCGAAAGAGAGTACGGAAACCTGAATGTTATATTTACTTATAAACAAATATTAATCATGAAATTATTTCAACAAATTATTTCATTTTTATGGTACTGGGCTGTTGATTGCCTTTACACGTAAGCACAATATAAATTTATCCAACGTTTTGTTTTTTCATAAATTTGATTCCTAGTTCTGTACACTAATTTTAATCAACTAAATTTTCTTTAAATCTGTCACATACGGTTTATATTGAACCTATTAGTCGTATTTGATATTTTTTTTTTAAATGAAGGTCGGTTTTGGATGAAACACCATTAGGGATTGGTATTACATATTTGTTATGGCATGCATGCTACAGTATTTTGACGTCCAAAATCAATTTATAAATGATTTATTCTATTTGGTTGTTCACTCGGGCTTAACATAAAATTTTACGGTGTGAAGGGCCACAAAAACTATCATGATAATTTTTATCATTTTGGTTGTACACGCCATCTAAAATCAAGTTCTTTTATCCGGAATATCCTCTAATATCCGGAAAACGTTTTTTTTGTACATATTTCATTTTCTCTTTTGATTCGCTTGTGTAAAATTGACTTTAACCTTTAACATAACATGTATTCTAAATTCAGGTAAATCACCAAATTAAATGGACGTTAATTTGCTTTATAATCTTGTTAATAAGTTTGTGGTTTTTATTTACTGTACGTATTGCGCAATTTCTTATAAGTACAAAATTTGTAAAATTCTAACGATTTTATTTTAATAAATTTTTTTTAAATAAATAAAATCAGCTAATAATTGCACCTCCAAAAAATGAAACTGTAAAAATACAACGAAAGGCATTAAGTATTAAAGATAAAGTTGACATTATTAAAGATCTGGAGAGCGGTATAAGCGTAAATATACTTAAGGAAAAATACGACGTTGGCCTATTAACAATCTATGATTTAAAAAAAATAAAGAGACTAAGTTTTTCACGGAAAGTATGACTGAGCGAAAACCGCTTCGGACTGCAAAAAATCCTACATTACAAACAGCATTATACATGTGATTTAAACAGTGTTGCGGCGATGGGCTTCCAATTTCCAGCCCATTATTGGTTTCACTGAAAAGATGAAATATTTTCATAATGAGCTGAAAATTACATCGGACTGTATAATTACTCCTCAGGGTGGCTACAAAAAATTAAAAATAGGCATGGAATTCGGCACCTTAATATTGTTGGAGAAAAGTTGCTTGCGGATGGCGATGCTGCGCTACTTTATTGATAGAAACAATTTTCAAAATTTGTAATAGACGAAAATTTAACTTGAAAGTATCCAAAGAAAGGCTTACAGCCTTAGTGTGCTCATATGCAGCTGACACACATAAGTATAAACTTGCGGTTATAGGCAAAAATGCCAAACCACGAGCATTGATAGGGATTACTCAGCTTCCAGTTGTATATAAAGCAAACCAAAGAGCCTGGATTACACAACACTTGACCATCGATCGGTTTGAAAACCACTTTGTTCCAGAAGAACTTAGCAACTGTCCGGCTCATCCTGATGAAAATAGACTAAGAAAGGACAATGCACGTGTAATGTACCTACCACCAAATTGTAATTCATTGATACAACCTAAATGGATCAGAGTGTGATTCGCAGTTTAAAATGTCACTATAGGAAAGAAATGATGCGCAAAATTACCGGTATAGGTACTAGCGAAAGCATTCTCGCTCTTCAAAAATCTTTTAATATTAAAGATTTTATTTGGTGTGTCCTGATTTCTAAAAAAGCTGGAAAAAAGTAGATAATTTCGAAGCATTGGAAGCCCAACAGTCAATTTACACGTGCATTTAAACTTGCACACGGGAAGATGTAGTCAATTGGACTAATTGTGATGACAATGCACCAGTGCATGCAAATCTCGCTGATCAAGAAATAATTGACGTTGTGTTAAATCCACCATCAGCTTTAGAAATATCTAGTGATTCACAGGCCTACAAAATCGGAAGTAACAAGTTAACTATGAATGAAGCGATCGAGTGCTGCGGTAAATTGATTTTAGAAACCAAAAAATTTATCAACGAACAGGAAATAATCCAATTTAATAGTATAAAGTGTGTCCCAATAAGAAGTTCAGAATTAAAAATTTAATAAAACAAAAACGGCTTAATATATTTCCAAATTTATTTTTTTGTTTGAAAGTACAATCCTCCTGGTTATTTATGGAAAATGATTTTATTCAAATGGGAGCCGCGGCTGGTCGTAGCGTACTCCATTCGGCCGGTCCATTTTTTGAAAACATTTTGGATTGTGTGTGGCATGTGTGCATCTATTTGCTGGCTTCAATATTGGCTTTGAAATTCTCAATTGTTTGTGGATTGTCCATATAACACTTGTCCTTCACGGCGCCCCACAAATAAAAATAAAAGGCGTCAAATCACAGCTCCTTGCAGAATAATTCACTTCGCCATTTCGACTGATATACGGCCATCGAATTTTTGACGCACTTTTGCTATTGTAACACCTGATGTGTGGCATGGCGCACCCTTTTGCTGGAACGAAAGTTCGTCCAAACTAATATCTTCAAGATATGGCCACAAAAAAGATGTTAGCATGTGGCGGTAGTTGATTCCGTTGACCGTAACGGTCGCGCCGGTTTCATCTTCGAAGAAAGACGGCCCAATAATGCTGCCACGTCATAAGCCGCACCAAACAGTGTAGGACACAATGAATGCATTGACTTCTCCACATATCCTTGTGAATTTTCCGATCCCCAAATGTGATAATTTTGTTTGTTTACAAACCCACCGAGATGGAAATGCGCTTTGTCCGAAACATTTCCAGTTTGCCGCAGGCCCACACAGCGAATCGATATCGAAGCGGATGGCCACGGGGCTTCAATTGCTCGACCAATTGAACGCAGAATTTGTTGCATGGAAGACCGGCTGATGTTCATTTCCGATGCACGATGACGAATTGATGTTCTCGGTTGTTGCCAGAGCCAAAATAACCGATATGTCAAATCTAAACCGGTTATTGTAACACCCTATACAAGATACAGGTTGACGGTTTTATTTTATAAAATTATTGCATAATAAAAAAATATCTAGGCACAAAATAAGAATTTCTAATGAAAAACACAAGAAACGTAGTATTGTGAAAAATGTATGCCCAAAACGTTAAAATTACAATAGCCGTGTTTTTTTATTAGCGCCCGATAGATGTATCCGGAGCACCCCATTATCTATGTCAAAACTTATATTTATGTAGTGAGGTATTTTTGCATATAATTAATTTATTTAACTCCAAACTAATATTTTTATTCATCTTTTAAGTTAAAAATCGACATAAAAATATTTTGCTCTACCTATTTATCGGAAGCCGCTATCCATTTCAATGGGAAATTTGAAAAGGCTTTTATTTTGTAAACCCCTGAAACCATTAGAAACTTAATCTAACAATTAAAATTTAAAACGAAATAATAAATGTTTGTTTTATGGATGCATATATTTATTAGCTATAGCGACACCAGTGAATAATAGCTGCAGTTTCAGTAGATATTTACCATTCGGCGCCGGATAGTGCTCGAATAAAAAAACATGGCTTTTATCTTCTCTTTCCCGTCATGCGTATATATGGTACACTGATGGACCAAACGCAAGTACGGAGACTGAAGCTGGAGTAATTGGTATACGATCCCACTCTGCATACCGGAAATATCCAGCCGTACTTCAAAAGGAAATTTTCGCTATAGAAAAAAATTTTATTATGTCGGGCGGTCAAGCAGCATTACTAGTGGTTGCACGCCCGGTCTTGTATTCCTAGCTCAAAGCTGAATTGGAGCTGCTATTGCTATTTAAAGAATTAAGCAAGAAAAATAAAATTATCTTAATTTGGTACCCTGGTCAGTCTGGCGTACTAAGTAACGAGTGAGCTGATCTCTGTGAAATGGAAGATGCAGATAGCATCTTCACTGGCCCCAAAACGAGTTTTATCGTAAATAATTTTGAATTTTTTTTTATTGAATAATGATTTTTATTAGATATGAAGTATTTGTGTGAAAGATAAGTGTCGTGTTTTTTATTAGCTCCTGATAGATTTATCCGAAGCACTCAATTTTCTATTTCGAAACTTATATTTAGATCGCTATTTTAATTAATTTATTTAACTCTAAACTAAGATTTTTCATTCAAAAATCGATAGATCGATATTTTACTCTACCTGTTTATCGGGCGCCGCTATCGGAACCCGCTATCCATTACAAAGGGAAATTTGAAAAGGTCTTTGTTTTGTACAACCCTTAAACCAAAGCAAACTTCATTCTCCAGTACAAATTTTGACGCAATGTCAATTTTTTGTTGTTGTGTAGTCTCGGGAAAAAACTTTTTACGAAATTTGGCCTATTTTTTACTGAGAGATGAGAGAGATAAAAAGAAAGCCTTTTCCTTTTTTATTTTATCGAATTGTTTCGTTTTTTTAATTGTAAAATTAATAATACGCTAATTTATTATATTTTCGTGGTAGATACCCAAATTACATAATTTCAGTATAAAACTCGGTAAAAAGCCTTTTCAAATAAAATATTATCCGATTTGTCAGATCAATTATCTCTCTGATTTATTTGATATCTCGGATACAATAAAAAAACAGGCCAATTATTTAGTTTTTAATAAAAAGTGGTTTTTGTGTATTTTTAAAGAAAATCAAGAAAAAATAAATATATGACAAAACAACAATAAACACAAAAGTAGAACTGTTATTCGACTGCATGAAGTTAAGTACAATTTTAATTTTTTGATTAGTAGCGATCTCGCTATTTCACAAGAAAATACACATCTCGGGTACTTATGGTGTAATAAAACTAATATTGAATTGGCTGTGTGGTATGTGATACCCTCTTGTTGAAACCACGAGAATTAAAACTTACTCAGATATTAGAATATATTTAAATTAAGAAATATTGGGTCATTGGGTGTATGTGAATATGACTCTGTCCTTTTCAATATGTGTCACTGCTTGCGTGTAGAACATTTACAAAACTGGTATTCAATAGTACTTGACGTCAGCTGTCAATCGTAGTGTGCGACATTTAGTTAAAGTGTAAACACTATTATTTACAACTCCCTGAAAATGTCGAATTTTATTCCAAATAAACACCATTTCCCCCTGAATGACGGGGGAAAGTTGTAGCTGCAGATGAAGCTTATAATAACTTTCAATAAATAATCCTTCATTTTCTAAACAAGCAAATGTGTTTTATTTATATAAAAAGGGCGGATTCATATTCACACACCCCATATATGAAACGTATGACGTAAATATTGCTGAAATTGCTTGCTGCACGAATCACTAATCCCCCGAGAATTAATAATACTCGGTTTAACTTTAAGCAGTATATTTAGGATATCCGTCTAGGGTATATAGAAATGTTATTTTTATTGAAGCTGTATACGTCTGTCTGTACAATATAAATAAAAACGACCTAACAACGTCGAAAAAGTAAAATGAATTAAAACTTGTATTCAAGACAAGAATACAAATTTAAGATGCATATAATCCTGAAGGCGAAAAAATCCAAACGCGATTATTTTTGAATAATTAATTATTTACGTTTCTAAAATTTTAATCGATAAAATGAGCGTGGGATGATAAACCTACATAAATGGTTTCTATATTTCGTTCATGTTTGGAAAGAATATCTGCACAGATATTTTCATAAAATGCCACAACTCGTTAAATTTGGATGCCGTGTATAACGAACCAAATTTTTTTTGGTTTATGCATGCACATAAATATAAACCTTCCACCTTATGACTTATTCACTTGTATATATGTCGTAAAAAATTATAACTTACGAGCTAATTGCATAATATATACACAATTAAATATTAATCATAAATTAGCATATCACAGCATCACCACAACAAGCTGACAAACAGTTTTATTTTATTTGTTTTAAGATGTAAATAGGTGGAAGGCAACGTTTCGCATATATAAAATAATATTTTACACGTAGCAAGGGGTCTGCGATTACAATTTTACATAATTTCCAAGAAATTTCTCTTACATTTAATCAATTTTAATAAATTCCAAATCTAATCGGCGCTGTTAGGCCGGCCAACGATTTGAAATTTTCATATAGCCCAAAATTTTCATAATGTTGCTCCTGGTTTTACTCAACATGTTTTCATCTATTGGATTAAAAGCGTCCAATGAATCTATATAAAACTTAAAATAAAAACAAGAAAGACTACCTAGAATAATTAAAAATGGGTCTATGTGTTCCAAAAATTACAACCCAATAACGATCGCAATCCATTTCATATTTAAGTTCTACAAATCGTGCAAATTCTCCGGGCACTAGAGAGACTTCTGGCTTAAATAAAAATGCAGTTTAAAAAATTGTGAGCGGTTCACAAACATTAAAAAGTGCTACATCAACAAATATTGTAGGTGTAACAGTAAACGAAAACGTAATTCCAACTCTCCAGTGCAGTCTACAGCAAAATACAAACTCCAAACTCGCAGCAGGAATAAAGTAAGCGTTTCCAACCTTTGTGCAGAAATGATAGTAAATACCAAGAGGAAACTCGAGAAGAAGGAGTAAAAACAGCAAAAGAACGGCCACCATCAATATATCTACGAGGAGCGACATCTCAACAAATAGCAGCCGCACTCAAAAAACCAGTCAGTTAGATTTTATACAGGTCATTCCAAATAAACAAGGTAATTTCTGTAAAACCATCAAGCCACGAGCATCGAAGCATATCGTTAAATTGTTGTCATCTTATACAAGCAAGTAGTAAATACTATTACAACTACAAACTAAAGAGTTGAAGTGAGTAACTGAATGCCAAGGGTTTCCGAGTGTGATTAATATTACAGAGGATGTATTGTGTACAAGGAGTTGTTGTGTAAGAATATTTTAAGCGAAAAAGCCCTAAAATAATTTAATATATTGTACTAGATTAATATTTAGATTAGTACTAGTAATTATACATTGAGGAGCTGTAATCGATTTAAACTCCTATATAAGCTTAACAAACAAATAAAAAAGGCAGTCTCTCTCGTTAGTAGTTAACACGGAGTTGTAAATAAAAGATTATTGACATTGTACTTAAAATATATAAAGTGTATTGTGCTTAAATAAATATATAAAGTGTAATTACTGTAATTATACCTAAATTTATATAAAATGTATATAACGTGAACTAATAAAACCTAACTCTGTAAAAATATATAACCGATATTCTTGTATAAATTGTTAAAATGTGAAACCTAAAAATTGTTTAATACTAAAACTAATTATTATATAAAAACTTAAAACGTTTAAGTGTTTTAGTTAAAGTGACTCTAAAATTCCAAAATGGACTCGCAACACAACAACCGAGTGGTTAGTACACAACAAAATTTTGGCGCATACGGTAGGATATAGTTATATCGCCACACGGGTTTGATATCGTCAATGTGAAATCCATTTTAATTATATAAAAAAAAAGAACTGAAAATTATATATGCCGCAATAAACACTTAGTGCTTGTACGTAAAAACATGTGATTAAATCTGGTGTCCTTAACAATTCTAATCCAGTTATTTCACAAAAGAAAAAAAACGTAAACTTACACAATAAATTCTGTACTCAATTGTGTATGTTATAATTACGTATTTAAAAGAAAAAAATCATAAAAAAAAAACTATCAGTGAAGTGCTAAGGGTTAAAAGGTAAAGCCCAAATGTGCGCGAAAAAAAAATTTTTTCTAATGAATTAAAGCCAAATAAAAATATTAAGAAAATTAATTCTTTTGAGCGAAATTTAAAAAAAAAAAAAAATCAAAATAGTGAACATATTATGTATGCTGTGTTTGTGAGTTCAACTACCATTATGCAGAATCATAAAATTTCGTAAATTATACGAAATTTAATTAAAATGAAATACACTTCAACATGTAAAGGAGAAAAAAACATCATTATGGATAGCAGTTATGACAAGAAGTAACTGAACTACTTCTCTAAGGTATACATTTTTCTATCACTTTATTTAAACTCAATTTTCAACGAGCTGATCGAATTGGACATTACCAAACTGAATTAATTATGCCGCTTCATTACACCTACATATATGAGATCTCCACCCAACATGAATGCTTACAATAAATTATTCTCAATATATGTAACCGAAAGAGAAACGTCATCAACCATCAACATTTCGTTCAACGTTTCATTACAAAAATTTTAATAATAATTGTACTATGTATATATTAAATAACTCTTAGTCATCTTCGATATTTTATTTTATATAAAACATTTTTTTTATTATCTTCATTCATTTCATTCAACATTTTTTATATTATGTAAGAACAAATAATTTTTTTTCAATTTCATTCAATCATAAAATTATTTTTTAAATTTTGGGAATACCGTTAGTTAAATTAATTGTATATACACTCCTCATTTTATATTGAATTGATATGCTAATTCTATACAAAACCATAATTTAATGCGATTTAATTTTCTTGAGTGCATCGTTTAATTATAAGTCGCGAATCTATTTTCATCCATCATTAATGGCCAAGGAAGAACCTTCAGGTATTAAATACATACTCGCTTAGAACTCGACTTATTTCTACATCTTCAAATACATCCGAAAAGAGTGATGATAACTGTTCAACAATGGATTTCGATTATGGTCTTGCTGTAAAATTAATACCGGAGTTTGGTGGCGATCATCAAACTCCTCTACATAAATTCATCAACTGTTGTGATGGGTTCTACGCAATGTTGTCTAAGGAATTAAAACCTACTTTTCTTACATTCATTCCCCATAAACTAAATGGCCAAGCGTACTCTGTATATCGCTTTGGTACTTTTAAAAATTGGGACGAATTGAAAATTGCATTAAACCATAACTTCAAAACCCTTCGTGCTATGGAATGCATTCAATTAGATTTAATCAAAGCTGCTCAAGCCAAGGATGAATCTGTGCAGATGTTTGCGAATAAAATTGAAACTTTATTAGCAGAGCTAAACGAATCTTGCCTTGAGATGCAAGGCAAACTAACCGATGATGTACAACAATTAAATTCCAAAACTGCCTTACGCTCATTTCAATGTGGGCTTCGAGAACCTATTGGTATTATTATAAAAGCAGGTGATTTTAAATCTATAAAAAATGCAATTGCAAAACCTTTAGTAGAGGAAACTCAATTAAAATCGAAAATTGCAATTCAACCAAATATAAATCAATTAAAACCACAAGTGACAAAATGCCAAATTTGCCAAAAGAATGGACACATGACCTCTGTTTGCTTTTCCAGATATTCGGGTGCAGGTGGCTCTCGAGCTGTTCCACCTCAGGATCTCCGGTCAGCTATAGGCCGTCCTTCAATTAGGATTATTTCGTGTGCATATCAATATGTTACTCTTAATTTAATAAATACTAATGACAAACCTGTCCAATTTTTAGCCAAGGAGTTAACATTTGATAAGCTTGTACATTATGATATATTTTCTCTCAAATCCTGGAACAATACAAATACTGATCGTTTAAAAACCATTGAGTCATCTGTTTCATTATCACACCTAAATCAAGAAGAACGTGAATCCATTAGACGTATTATACGTGAATATAACGACGTATTTCATTTAGAAGGTGATATGCTAACTGCTGCTCATGAAGTTAAACATAGTATTACAATAAAATCAGATAGTGTACCTATTTATCAAAAATCATATCGAATGCCTGATGCAATAAAAAAGGAAATAAATGGTCAAGTAGATGAGATGCTAAAACAAAACATAATTGAACCAAGTGAAAGCCCTTGGAACTTTCCCCTTTTAGCTGTACCAAAAAAATCCGGAGATGGTTCGAGGAAATGGCGTGTCGTTGTCGACTTTCGCCGTTTAAACGACATAACATTAGACCGCGTATATCCTCTTCCAAACATCGTTGAAATACTGGATCAATTGGGCAAATCCTCATATTTTACTAGTTTAGACATGACCAATGGGTATCACCAGGTGCTGTTTGATGAAGATGCAAAACCCAAAACCGCTTTTAATACTAGTGCTGGGCATTTTCATTTCATTCGTATGCCATTTGGTTTGAAAGGAGCTCCTGCTACTTTTCAACATTTAATGAATACAGTACTATCTGGACTCAATGGCTTAAAATGTTTAGTATATTTAGATTACTACGGGAAGTACTCGAAGACTAAGGGAAGTACTCGATTGTCTAAGAACACATAAATTGAAATTAAATCCAGTTAAGTGTCAATTTTTACGACAAGAATTAACTTACTTAGGACATATTGTAGGACCAGACGGAGTGAAGCCCGATCCCGAAAAGGTTGGTGCGGTTGTAAACTATCCTGAACCTAAAACTCGGCGTGATGTTAGAGCATTTCTTGGGTTCGTAGGATATTATAGGCGTTTCGTGAAAGATTTTTCTAAAATTACCTTGCCTTTAACAGCTCTTCTAAAAAAGGAAACACCTTTTGTTTGGTCTCCGTTTTGCGATGAAGCCTTTAAAACCCTTAAGTCCATAATAATTAAACCGCCTATACTTCAATTTCATAACTTTGATAAAATGCTCATAATAACGACGGACGCAAGCGATATAGCTATCGGATCAGTTCTTTCCCAAGTATTTGAAGCCAGTGAACTACCTATTGCTTTTGCTAGTCGAACCCTTACCAAAGCAGAGAAAAATTATTCCGTAATAGAAAAAGAGCTTTTAGCTGTTGTTTGGAGTATTAAACATTTCCGTGCATATTTGTATGGTCGAAAATTTAAATTAATAAGCGATCACAAACCATTAGTTTGGTTATTTGGTATGAGCAACCCTTCCTCGCGTTTAATGCGATGGCGCTTAGAGCTCGAAGAATATGATTTCGAAATCTCTTACAAACCAGGAGCACTTAACAAAAATGCAGACGCATTAAGCCGTATTTCGATTGATGAATCAAAACTCTTTAAAAATATTTCTTTACAAATTCCTGATTCTTCCAACAAAAGTTTGTCTTCGCCTTCCAATTCTTATAATAATCAACAAACTAGTAGTTCGGAACCGAATTTAACATCTTATAAACATATTAACGCAGTTACTCGTTCACAAACTAAACCCGAAATAAAAAACTTATCAGGTAACCCGAGTATTTCAGAAAATAAACCTTCCAATAATAATAGCAGCAAATTAACCCCTCTCAACGGATCCTCTGATCAGATCCATCCACAACCAAATATAATAGAAATAACCGATCCTAACAACCAATTAAAACTGATACAGGAATTTCATGATACACCTCTTGGTGGTCACCAAGGTATCCAACGAACATACAAACGCATGCGAAAATACTATTACTTTCCGAAAATGCTAGGTATGATTGAAAAATTTATTAAATCATGTGACTCTTGTCAGAAGAACAAAGCAAGTCCAGTTAAAAGAATGCCAATGACAATTACTTCCACATCTAATAAACCCTTCGAAAAGATTTTCTTGGATATTGTTGGCCCATTATTATCGAGTTATCATCAAAATAAGTACATATTGACTATTATGGATGATTTAACTAAATATGCTGTTGCTGTTCCAATTCCAAACCAGGAAGCTGAAACAGTGGCTAATGCTCTTTTAACAGATTTTGTAAGCATTTATGGTTGCCCACAGTCAATTTTAACCGACCAAGGTACAAATTTCATGAGTTCGGTCTTTCAAAATCTTTGTAAACTTCTTAGAATAAACTAAATATTAGAACTTCTTAGACCCGCTTTCCATCCTCAAAGCAATGGAGCTTTGGAACGCTCACATCGTACATTTATTGAATATATACGACATTTTATAGATGAAAATGGAATGGACTGGGATTCTTGGATTCGATACTCAATGTTTGTGTATAACACCACACCTCATTCAACTACGAATTTAATGCCTTATGAGCTAGTTTTTGGAATGGTACCAAACTTACCGCTTTCATTCCATAATAATCCAAATGTTGTTTACAATTATGACGATTTTCTCGTAGATTTTAAACATAAATTACAAAAATCCTATGACATAGCTCGACAACATGCACAGCAATCCAAATTGAATTCTAAAATTTATTACGACCATGATTTAAATAAAACTCTTTACATTGTTGAAGATTTAGTTTCGCTAAGAAATGAAAACAAGAAGACCAAACTATCCCAAAATTGGATTGGACCTTATAAGGTGTTAGAAATAATAAGTCCGGTAAATTGTAAAATTGAAATTGGAAGAAAATCCAAAATCGTGCATAATAATCGCCTCAAATTGAAATTATAGAATTGTCATAACAAATTTTAATTGATTACACATCTTTGTAATTTAGAAATAAGCTAATTTAGATATTATAAATTTATAAATTGATGAATTCATGAATTAAAACATAAAAAAAAAAAAAAAAAAAAAAAAATTATAAACTTAAATTGGAATTAAAAATTTATAATGCTGTACATTAACTTTCAAATTAGAAATACTTTTTCCTTTGTTTGTTATCTTAAAGATGCATAACATCTTTCTTGAGGAGGAAGGTGTTGTGTAAGAATATTTTAAGCGAAAAAGCCCTAAAATAATTTAATATATTGTACTAGATTAATATTTAGATTAGTACTAGTAATTATACATTGAGGAGCTGTAATCGATTTAAACCCCTATATAAGCTTAACAAACAAATAAAAAAGGGCAGAGTCACTCTCGTTAGTAGTTAACACGGAGTTGTAAATAAAAGATTATTGTACTTAAAATATATAAGTGTATTGTACTTAAATAAATATATAAAGTGTAATTACTGTAATTATACCTAAATTTATATAAAATGTATTTAACGTGAACTAATAAAACCTAACTCTGTAAAAATATATAACCGATATTCTTGTATAAATTGTTAAAATGTGAAACCTAAAAATTGTTTAATACTAAAACTAATTATTATATAAAAACTTAAAACGTTTAAGTGTTTTAGTTAAAGTGACTCTAAAATTCCAAAATGGACTCGCAACGCAACAACCGAGTGGTTAGTACACAACAAAATTAAGAGAGTTAAGGAAAATTAACAGAGTTAAGGAAAAAAATGATACCAAGTCAATTAGCAACAAGCAATCAATCAAATACATAAACACTCAAACGATGAGAAAATTGTTTTTGAAACCATTAACGTATAGGAATTTACCAAATGATGAGTATCCTTAACGAATCAATGAATAAATTTGTGCAAATTCTAAAAACAAATATGGGACTCATGCTGCAAAACATGACAACCCTTATCCAAATGATAACGAACAATCAAAATACAAAATGATTGAACTTAAATTAACCTTATGGAATAACCATGGACTAGTGCAACATAATTTAGACGACAGCATTCTTAACGAACACAACATCGTGGTGGATAAAAAAATATTATTAGAGAGAGATAATATACCATGAACTGAAAAAATATCGCGTATTTGGGGCAGTCCACCAACATATTGGCCAACAGATAGACGAAAAATTTCCGATTTAATCGCCTCCCGTATAACAAAGAGTATTTCTAGAACTTATGTTACGGCTGAAATATGCTACGAACTATCTCCACTCACCGGTTTTAATAACATTTCGCGAATCTTAAATTAAGAATCAAATATTTTCTAATAAACCGATACACTAATTGGACTAAAGTCAAATCTACAGTAACAAGAGAGTACCTATTCATTGAGCATCCCAAACAAAATCTGAAGTTGATGAAGCAGTACAGCGAACACATTAGAGTAAGCAGCGAAGGATGCTACAAACAGCAGCTCTTCTCTTTTCCAAGATGGGAAAGATTCAAGAATAAAGTCAAAGAAAGTTAAAAAAAAAAAATATATATAAATTTCTATCCGTTCTAATTTACGCTGCCATCAAGTTCGCGAACAGTTGGCATCATAATTTATGAAATCATCGCCTATTTGATTTGAAAATTCCATAGAAACAAAATTTTTATAATTTGGTGATGATTTTACTCAACGTAATTCGGAATTATCTAAACATTTTCGTGTCGAAAATACCATAGACAATTAATTTTTGCGTAGACAATATCGATAATTGGTAGAGTATGTAGACAATTCGTAGAAAATGTGGGATATTGTTTTTTTGTGCAAAAAAATCCCACATTGCTCAATTTCCCACAAAAGTTCAAAAATATCAAAACAAATCCAATATTTGTTTAATTTTTTTAATTCAGATTCAAAATCTATTTCAATACCTATCCAGTGGTACCTTTTTTGCACTTGTACCATGCGAACAAAGTGATTTTTGTCAAATGCATATAGCAGGCTTTCGAATTAAATTCTAAAAATAATTCAACAAGATCAATACAATAGCATGCCATGAAATATCTCGCTCGGAATTGTGATCATTCGCATATCGACGCTTAGTCTGAACGACACTGTATTGATTACGTCTTCAACCGGAGCAAAGAAATGAATACCACAACAGGGGTAGCCGCACAAGTGGTTGCACTAATTTATCCGGGGCAGCACCAAAGTGAAGTGGCTCTACAACTAAATTTGAGCCGATTCTCCGTTCGTCGAGT
Organism: Nephrotoma flavescens; assembly: GCA_932526605.1. Taxonomy (NCBI): domain Eukaryota; kingdom Metazoa; phylum Arthropoda; class Insecta; order Diptera; family Tipulidae; genus Nephrotoma; species Nephrotoma flavescens. The sequence continues at coordinate 41,710,643 of OW052220.1, forward strand.
GTGGCAGAGATATCAGGAAACTGGTGGCTTCAGACGGTGACAAGGATCTGGCCGACCTCCTGCTACAGCACAGCGTGATGACCGCTTTCTTGTAACAAATTAGTTGCGAAATCACCGTATGAATGCGGTTCAACTGGAACGGCGGTTCCAAGAAGTTCGTGAAGTCGAAGTCAGTCGGTGGACAGTTAGAAGACGACTTCGAGAAGTTAATCTAACTGCACATAGCCCAGCAAACGGGCCGAAATAGAACGCAGTCCACCGACGAGCCCGTCATGAGTTCGCTCGAGAGCATTTGAATTGGACAGAAGAAGAATGGGGAACAATCCTGTTCTCTGACAAGTGCAGGATATCTTTATATGACACCGATGAACGCGAAAGAGTATACAGAAGACAAGGAGAGCGATATGCACAATGTTGCATTGAAGAACGTGTCTCGTATAGCGGTGAATCGTGCCTGTTCTTGGGGGGCATATCATTAGAGGCGAAGACAGATCTTGTATTCATCACCCGAGCCAATACTGGCTGTTTATCAAGAGGAATAAATTCTTAACAGTACATTGAGGAAGTACTCGAGGAGTACGTCGTACCATTTGCCGGGTTTATTGGTTAAAGATTTTCTGTTTATGTAGGATAATGCGAGACCGCATACGGCTGGTGTAGTATACCAGTACCTTCAAGAGGTGTATGTGCCTGTTATGGAGTGGCCAGCTCAAAGCCCGAGCCTCAATCCCATCGAAAATATATGAGACGAGTTGAAAAGAACGGTTCGAGGCAGAGATGTTGCTCCAACGAGTCTCCAGGAGCTGCAACAGGTGATCGTAGAGGAGTGGGGGGCGATACCCCAAAATTTTGTGAAAACTTTGGTGAAATCGTTGCAGCATCAAAAGGAAGCTGTCATTCGGGCTGTTTTTTTTTTGTTTATTTCCATGTTTTAATTCGATTTTTACCCCTAATTTTCACGCTTACAAATTCACAAAAACGTGTACCTCGGATGTTTACCCCCAAAAATCGGTTTGATGGCACGTATAAACACAAAAAGGTAGCAATGAATAGGTATTGGTATAAACTTTGAATCTGCATTAAAAAAATTAAACAAATATTGGATTTTTTTGATATTTTTGAACTTTTGTGGAAAATTGAGCAATGTGGGATTTTTTTGCACCCAAGTGTAGTTAAAATACGTGTTTCCAAAATTTTGGGTATTAAAATTCAATAAACAAATGAGTGAGATTAAACGTGTAAAATATTTCGAGATATAATACAAATACACTCTACGAATTAATTCTTCGTACGCTTTAAAAAATGAATTTGGTAATTGTCCTTTGAACTAAATAAAGTCGTAGTCTGCTGTAAATTAAAAAGGACAAAAAATAAAACCAATTCATTTTATTACGATCAGGAGGTACCGGGTTCGAATCCCGATAGAGGCAGGATGCAAAGGGCATTTTCATCTACAGATTACAATCTGTGATGAAATGGAACACAACTATAACCCCCTGTCGGAGTACAAAATTCGCATGGGCCGACCCGAATAATTCTTTGTATTAAAAACCCCGAAGTCAAACATTGTAAGCATCAAATGGTTTATTTAGGCGACTTAATCACCGACTTCATATACTATCGGCCAAATTTGAATTACAATGGCATCTGAACATCTAGAACACAAAAATTTGTAACAATAAACCCGAGGTCATGCATTATTGGCAGTAGGTGGTTTTGGTTAGGTGACTCAATGACCAACTTCATATACTAGCCAGACTTGAATCACGATCTCTGGAAATGACCGATAATGGCCATAAAAATTTGAATACAAATGATATCGGTACACCGAGAATTTCAATGGCCATTATCGGTCATCATACGAAGTCATTGAGTCACGTATTCAAAACGGATATATTGCTACGAATTGATTTCGAAACCTATTCTCCTAGTCGCATCACTTCAAGTGACGTGACTACTCATCTTCACTTCTATCACTTGAAATTTTGACGTGACAAATAAATAAAAAAAAATTCAAACTAATGAAGCCAACTAAGATTTAAAAAAAAACTTCATTGAAAGCTTTGCACAAAATTATTTATTAAATTTTGATTTTAAAATCTAGTAACCAAGAAGATCCATAGTTACGTCGATAGAAGTGATACGTCTAAGGGAATTGAGCTGTTTATTTTCACTCAAATTTAGATCGCCAATATTAGCCATTTCCGATGTTTGTGATTTAGGTCAGAGTCACCTATCAGCAGTCAGGAGATTTTTTTGTTTTTTTATACTAAATTTTGATGGCCATTGAAGACCATATCTGGAGATTGTAATTCAATTCTCGCTAATTCGTGAAGTAGTTGATTACTCGTAGAAGTTTAAAACGATTAAGAAGAGAATGACAAAAGACACAAAAAATAAAACTATGTTTCAAAAAACCCCGAAGTCAATCACTGTAAGCACCAAATGGTTTATTTAGGTGACTCCATGATCGACTTTATATACTATCGGCCAAATTTGAATTAAATATAATGACATCTGAACACCTAGAACACAAAAATTCGTAACAATAAACCTGAACTAGGTGACTCAATCACCAACTTCGTGTACTAGCCAGACCTGAATCACGATCTTTGGGAATAGCCGATAATGGCCATCAAAATTTGAGTAAAATAACATCGCAGTACAACAGAACATAAAAACTCATAGCAATAAACTCGAGGTTGTGCATTATTGGCAATAGGTGGTTTTAGTTAGGTGACTCAATGGCCAACTTCATATACTAGCCAGACCTGAATCACGATCTCTAGAAATGGCCATACAAATTTGAGTAAAAATGATATCGCTACACCGAGAATTTGAATGGCCATTATCAGCCATTCTCTGAGAATGTGATTCAAGTCTGTCTACTACATGATATTGGCCATTGAGCCATCTAACTAAAACCACATAGTGCTAATAATGCACGACTTCGGGTTTATTGTTACGAATTTTCATATTCTAGATGTATCGATGTCATTTTTACTCAAATTTTGATGGCCATTATCAGCCAATCCCAGAGATCGTGATTCAGGACTGGCTAGTACACAAAGTTGGTCACCAAAGTAAAACCACATTTTGCAAATAATCTACGACCTCAGCTTTATTGCTATGAATTTTGATGTTTTAGGTGTTCAGATGTCATTATAACATTTGGATGGCCATGTTTGGCCAATCCCAGAGATCGTGATTCAGATCTGGCTAATACATGATGTTGGCCAATGAGTCACCTAACCAAAACCACCTAGTGCTAATAATGCACGACCTCGAGTTTATTACTAAGAATACTGATGTTCTGTTGTACTGCGATGTCATTTTTACTCAAATTTGGATGGCCATTCCCAGAGATCGTGATTCAGGTATATTTTTTAATTTCTGGAAAAATCTCTGGAGTTTTTGTTAAATCATATGAAGCTCAGAAAATTCTTATTAGAAATCAATGGGAAATGCATAATTGGTTTGAGTTCAGTATACTTGGTTTTAACTTTACGGTTACAATAATATTTTTACATCATAATTTATCAATTAAAATTTTAATTTTTAGTTTATTTAGAAGATACAATATTTTTCTGCAATTTTGATTAAGAAGATATACGCCTTATAAATATACTGATAAAATTTGCTCGATTTTAACTTATCTTGATGTGCTTATTTTTGAAGTGAAACTTCTTTGCGCCCGTGGTACACATTGGGATGGGGTGTTAGTCGAGAAACCGCGTCACGTGAGAAAATCCGACGATTATACGTATTTATGCAGTAGACACTTTCGTTGCGGGATAGCAGTAGGCTTGTTTATTTATATTTGGATTTGTTATTTAATTTTATTTTATTTTCTACACACACGTACGGTTTTCTTTGCAAAACACATATACGTGATAACCAGGAAGAAGAAGAAAAATTAACAATATTGGAATTATGTGGTGTAACTGAGAATCAGCTTACATTTTATATATAGTGCCATAAAAACAGCGCATCCAACTTAATACCGGCATATATTTTATGTACACGGATATGATCAACGGTCTTGCAAGAAAACATTAAATTAATATGAGAAAACCTAAATCTTAAACATTAATGAAATTTTACATAATTTGTTATGAAATGATGATCGGTTATAAGTAGTAAAATTGTATTTTATGTTCTTGTTATTGTGGGTAAATAGGACGGTTGGTAAAAATGGGATGCAGAGTGAAAATTGATTGCTTAAACGTAGTGCTGTGCGGTGGTCTTGAAAACAATTTATTACTTTTGAGTTTAACATGGGTGATCTCATGATAAGTTGGCGTGTGGAAAGTATTTGCAAAAGTGTCACTCGAATGATCTCATTCGTTCATATCAACAAATTTTACCAAATCATTATATCAAATCATATCAAACCATATAAAAAATCATATCAAATCATATCAAATCGTATCAAATCATATCAAATTATATCAAATCATATCAAATCATATCAAATCATATCGAATCATATCAAATCATATCAAACCATATAAAATCATATCAAATCGGATCAAATCATATCAAATCATATCAATTCATATCAAATCATGTCAAATCGGATCAAATCATATCAATTCATATCAAATCATATCAAATCATATGAAAACATATCAAATCATATTAAATCATATCAAATCATATCAAATCATATCAAATCATATCAAATCATATCAATTCATATCAAATCATATCAAATCATATCAAATCATATCAAATCATATCAAATCATATCAAATCATATCAAATCATGTCAAATCATGTCAAATCATAACAAATTACATCAAAAACCATACCAAATCATTATAAACCATATCAAAAATCATACAAATTATATCAAATCATATTAAAACATATCAAATCATTTCGAATCATATCAAATCATATCAAACCATATAAAATCATATCAAATCGGATCAAATCATATCAAATCATATTAAATAACATTAAATCATATCTAATCATATCAAATCATTATAAACTATATCAAATCATATAAAATCATATCAAATCATATCTTATCATATCAAATCATACAAAATCATATCAAGTCTTATCAAATCATATTAAATGATATTAAATCATATCAAATCATGTCAAATCGGATCAAATCATAACAAATTATATCAAATCATTACATCAAATCTTATCAAAAATCATACCCAATCCTATCAAATCATATCAAAAATTATACAAATCATATCAAATCATATCAGATCTCATATCAGATCATATCAAATTATATCAAATCATATTAAATGGTATCAACTCATATCAAATCATATCAAACCACATCAAATCATATCAAACCATATCAAATCATATCAAATCATTGTAAATCATATGAAATCATATCAAATCATCACAATGTCGAATCTGGCGATGGTTTCCGCAAAACGAGAAGGAGCAGACATTTAGCCAATATTTTTACGTTTAGTAAGGACTAACATACTAGTTTTAGATGCATTAATGTACAATCCTGCATTTGACAATAAGTCAGAAAGAAAATTAAGATATTTAGTCGGCAACCAAGGCGAACATCAGCATAGCACTGAGCAGTAAAGCCAGAGCTGCAGTTCAATAGCAAATTCATCAATAACTAATAACAACAAGAGAAGTGACAAAACCCCCTTAAATATACCTATTAATTCTGGCGGTTCCAGAAAGATTATTGATTTCTTCGCAGAAGCTATGCAATCTAAGAAATCCTACGAGTGGATTAAAATAAAATAACACATTCGCGGACAACCACTGCAATTGCAGTATGTACAGAGGTTTCCAATAGGTCACCACTGCTATTGCAGAACAATTCTATTTTCTCTTTTTTTGATATTTTGGTTTATATTATGAGAATTAGGTATTCTCATTTTGTTAGTTTATTGTTTATAGATTATTAAAAAATGTCAGCTATACTGTCTCGTTTTTGTTTTATGGGCAAACAATGAAGTCTAAAATTTTGCTTATAGTTTTGTCCCTGTCTGGCAAAATAACGGCATAACTGCAAATGCAGTGGTGATTTCCATATAAAATACATTAGAATCAGAAAAAGTGTCGTACGAGAAAGACGTTCTTAATGAAAGTGGTTATTATATGTAAGTAAATTGTAGTTATGTAATTTAATTAAAATGTAATTAATATATGTGTGGTTGGCATTATAGTGGATATAGAGATTTGTTTTAAAATTACATTACAATACTTTATTAACAATTAAAATTATAGGAATAAAGTTGTATGGTAGCATGGATAGTCACGAAGAAAAACAAAAAAGGCTGCTGGCTCTGTTTGAAGACTCGGACAGCGGTTCTGAAAAAGATGAACTCTCGTCTGATTACGATGATAGTATAGTGGACCCAGAGTATATTAATAGTGGTCAAAGTGATGATGATAGTGAAGACAGTGAGGATATTGAAAATAGCGAATATGAAGGTCAAAATGGAAGCGATCATATTGAAGACAGTGTCAATGAAGTTGAAGATTTATGGATATCAACTACTGCCGATATACCAAATTTTATTTTTGATGAGTGTTCTGCAGGCTGCCAAATTATCGGAAATTCGCCAAGGGAAGTGTTTGATAGTTTTTGTTTGATAGTTGAGTGTTTGATAGTTTTTGTGGTGATGAACTGCTCAAGGTTTTAGTTGATTCTACAAATTCTTACGGAAATAGACTATGCAGTGATCAACGCTCAACAAGATTTTCACGCGCTGCGAAATTCAAACCAATTAATTTAACCGAAACGCTGAAATTCATCGGTCTTTGCCTTTTACAAGGTCAAATTAAACCACCGAAAATGCGACATTTATTTTCTAAGCATCCGTATATTACCATCCAGTTTTTGCAAGCACTATGTCGGGACGTCGCTTTGAGCAAATTTTAAGATGCTTCAATGTTAATCCTCAGATAGGTGAAAAACATCTAAGCAAAATAAGTTCATTTGTAAAGTTATTTACGGATCGATGCCAAGCATCTAACAGGCCAGGCAAGCACTTGTCACTGGATGAATCTTTGTTGTTGTTTCGCGGTCGCTTACAATTTAGGATCTACATAAAAAATAAAAAATCTAGGTACGGCATAAAATTTTTTGAGCTGTGTGATCCAAATGGGTATGTTTTTAATCTAGAAATATATGGCGGAAAACAAAACACAGATCCAACATGCTCAAAAATTAATTCTTTGGTGTTAAGATTAACCTGGGAAAAGGGCACACAGTTTTTATGGACAATTACTATAATAGTGTGTCTTTATGTAACGTATTATTATCTCACAAAACCCATACTTGTGGTACTCTACGAAGCAACCGAAAGGAAAACCCAAAGGAACTAATTGCAAAAAAACTTAAAAAAAATGAGCATATCTGGTTACGGAAAGGAAATATCTATGTCTCCAAATGGAAAGACAAGAGGGATGTCCTCTGTATAAGTACAGCATATCACCCAGCAATGGCTTTAGCCACAAACAGCAGTTATGGTAAAGAACGAAACAAACCCATCGAAGTCGAGGAAAACAACCAAAATATGTCTGGTGTTGATCGACTAGATCAATTGGTATCATATTATTCATGTCCTCGAAAAACTGTTCGGTGGTATAAAAAAGTTATCTTTCACATTATAGATATCGCTGTGTTTAATTCTTACTTTATTTATAAAAAAAAGTTTCCTAAGATAACATTTTTAAAATTTAGAGAGTCCCTCATTTGCTCATTTTTGAACGTCCAAGACATACCTAATGGACGTAATCTGAAAATACCACCAAACAGGTCAGCAAACATTCCAATATTTCCAGAGGCATCAGCAGTATCAACATCCTCATCAAACCAACATTTTCTTGAAAAAAGTCCGCTACCCAACGGATGGAAAAGAAAATCATACTTTCGTGATTGCAGATGTTGCACTCTATCGAAAAAACGGAAACAAACGGCGTTGCAATGTAAGCAATGTCCAGGTAATCCACCTTTGTGTCTGAATTGTTGCGAGTCTTGGCATAACCGAAAAAACGAAACAAACGGCGTTTCAATGTAAGCAATGCCCAGGTAATCCACCTTTGTGTCTGAATTGTTGCGAGTCTTGGCATAACACGGCCATTCATAATCCAATTCTTGAATCCTAAAAACCACATAAGACTTATTTTTTTTAAATTTAGAACAATTTTATTTTATTTTGATGAATTATTGCTATTTTTGTTATTTATTATTTAAAGTTTTTTAATAAAAAAATGAAACTGATTAATTATTCTTTTTTAATTTTGATTTTTGATTATACTGCTAATGCAGTGGCAGCGCTTTAAGAGTTACAGAGAGTTTTATTCGTTCAACCACTGCAATTGCAGTCTCATTTCTAATGCAGTATTGTCCTCTAGATGGAATAAAATGAAATGAGGAGTCACCACTGCATCTGCAGTGGTATTTGCAAAAATACACTAATTATTGCAAAATTCTCTACAAACCATTTAATACAAAAAACTTCAATCAGATTTAAATTATCTTCAAAATTACCAGAGTTACAGTGTGTGACGTTCTGAGTAGCCCTCAATAAAAAAGTGTGACCACGAATGTGATAATATAATACTGAAGTCACTTATAATACATTGAAGCGAAATATATTGAATAACACGGAAAAATGTGTTATATTTCATTTATGTATCCTGTCTGTTTGTCTGGGCGCATGTGTGTGAGCGAATGCTCAAAGAAGTTTCACTTCCACCATCCGGTCCAACGCAGACCCAATTTTTTTTAAATATCGTCAATCCAATGAATATATACATATTTGTCTCGAATTTCGATCTCACTTTTATTTTATTTCAATGATTTTTATTGAAATAATGTATAAATTTGGTAATTTATTTAAAAATGTGTTCTATAAAATAATGTAAAATCAAACATAATATTTTACTTTTCATTGACAATTTCGCAAATTAACAATCATAACAGTGTACCACACGCAACTACGCAGAAACGCTTTAAAATTTCAATTGGAATTAGCATAATTCCAATTAGATTTGTATACGTATATGATTTTAATCTATGGAATATTTTACGGGCCCAGCACACCCACTGACGCTCTGCAAATACTCATTCATTTCGGACTAGCATGGGAACCTGCATTAACCAAGGACATTTATCTATCTTAATTAACAGATACATCCATGAAACTTCCCTATGCTGTAAAGTTACCGAGAGAATCTGTTTTAAACCCTTAAGGTGCTAAAGTTGTATCCGTGTCTCCGATAGCCGAGTCAAATAAATTTATTAATCGTTGTTGTTCAACTTATTGTTTTGCATAAAATAAGAACGTGAAAAATTATAACAAATACACAAAATGCCTTTTTAATAATGAGACATTCAAAATAAGAATAGATTTGTTCCCAGAAAAGTTCCATAACAATTTACTTAATAAAATTTAGATTTTTATTAATCGCAAACGGATTTAAGATTATCAGTAAATGTCAACATCGTTTTTCTTATATTTATATGTAACACAAATTTTTTCGGTACAGCCAAAGATTAAATTGTATTTGTGTAAACGAATGTCTTGTGTGTATATGTATTCTGTTTAGAGGCGTGTGAAAAATACTCACGCTGGTAATTCTCCTACAGCAGCTCCACTAATTTTACGTTACAAATTTTAAAAAATTAAAAACAAATTTTGTCAAAACACGCATCATACCAAAAACACAATAAATTAACTTACTCTGGTGGATTTCCGCGCAAATTAAACGATGTAAAAACTACTTCAACACGTTGACCTGGGCCTGCTAGGAAAATGTAAAGGCATTGTCTAGAATGATTCGTGGGATTATATAATATTGGTGCGGAGAATGTTCCATTTGTTGGTCCTCCCCCACGCGATACAAATGTTTGATCACATTCTGTAAATAAATGAAAAATACAAAAAAAAAATTTTAATAAATTTTATAATTTATAATTAAAATATTAAATATTAAGTGTGATTTCAGAATGTACTTCACGACTAAATTACGGCATGTCACAAACGATTTAAATTTATATTGATTGTCATACGAAATCAAATAAATATCTATAAATTTAGTTTTATCTAAGCATGCGAATATTTTAATTTTAACAAATTTTTTTTTTGATCTAAAAGCATAAATCATAAAATAATAGAAAAATGTTATTAAAGTTGTCAAAACTGTTTTATAATAATCTTTATATAATTTATGGTGAGGTTTACAAGTACAAATTTACTGCTTTTCTACGACACAACAAAAAACAAAATTAACAAAAATTATTTAAAACATCAAGTATATGAAGAAACATACTTGGTGCCTTCGTTGGTCTCGGCAGAGGCTCCAAGTACGCCACGACCGGTATCCAGGGATGGGGCTCAGGATTAGGACCCCTTACAACAGCAGCGTCGATATCGGACGCCACTGCCGAGCCAAAATAAAAGAAAAAGAAAAGAAATACATTTTGAAATATTGTTTCGATTAAATATAAATTTCTAATTATTTTTATAAAGTTAATTAAATAATTTTGCTCGTTGTGGCTCAAAAATATATTGTTACGCAGTAACGCCGAATTTTATATATAGTTGTTCAAATGAGAACGCCATGTTTGTTTTCTGTCACTTCGTGTTATTTATTTTGTCTGTTTTTGTGAAGACCTTGTTAAAGTTATTCAAGAGCACTACACAAATGGTAAAAAAATAAAAAAACATGTTGCCCGCAATTCATGAATATTTTGGTTGCCATAACCGACCAAATGAAAAAACCATCGCTCGTTTGGTGCGATGATTCGCATTCTACGTTGAATGGAATGGTAAACAAGCAAAACTGTCGTTTCCATGTGAATATCGAGAGCAGCGATTACATGACAAACTGACTGGTCTGCTTTGTGGTCAAAATGCATCATCGTACCTTATTTTTTTTTTAAATAAGTCACTACTCCCGGTTCAAGTGCCGAAGCTATAACCACTGTACCACTTGTCCGATAAAACTACTTTTTATGGGCATTTTTGCAAAGCAAAGTGTATCTGGACTATCAGCCACCATGAAAGACCTAAAAACAACATCATTGCCGAGATAAATGTCATATAGAAACGTTCCTATTGGAAAATGTTGACCATCAGATCGAAATAAAGTACCCAACTTGATTCAAAAATAAATATTTGTAGCTTTAGTTAGTTTGCGTTTATTTTCTTGCGTTTATAAAATGGGTACTTTCAGGTACCCCAATTGTTGGAATCATATTTAGTGAAATTATCGCCAATTTGATTTCAAAATTTCATAGAGTTCAAAATTTTCATAACGTTGGTGATTTTACTAAATATATTGCCAACTGTTGTATGGCGTGAAAGCGCCAAATGATGCTGTACAAACACTTGGTTTTCAACGAAATACAACAAAATACATCAGCGACAATTTAAATATTCTAGTAAGTTTAAACCAATTTCATCTAGAATGAGAGGAAAAAATTATCTGACCGGTGCTATCACAGAAGAAGAAATAACAATTTTGTTACCAAGTACATGACACCGCGCAGCAAAAATGTCCACTATAAATTTACATATATTGGTATGCTAATGAAGTTTATCCAGACTAATCCAAAAATACAACAACAATAAAACTGTTGTAATATTAGGTTGTTCGGAAAGTAATTTCGTTTTTACCCAACAGAGGACTAAAGTATAATGCTTCATAGCCAACTTCAAACTTAAGCCACACCAAACTCACCATTCCATGTTTTTTTTTTTTTTTTGAGAAACGCAATTTATTTCTTACAGAAATAAATTTGTTCCGTCGGGATTTGCTTCTCAAACGTCAAGAAAATGATTCAGACAATGAATAAAGACCTCATACAAGTTTGGTTACATGTCAAAAGATATTGCAGCTTGGATGGGATGTACTATCACACCCTCCATATTTTCTAAATCTGGCACCTTCAGATTATTACTTCTTCTGGCCTCTACAAAATTTTTTAGACGGCAAAATCTTTTCTTCAAAAGAGTACATCAAAAATGCATTGGATCATTTTTTTGCCACTAAAGATCAGAAGTTTTATGAGCGTGGAATTATGAGCAACTGTCAGAAAGATGGCAAAACGTGTTTGATAAAAATGGAGAATATTTAATTAAATAAAATCTTTCAATGCTATACAAAAATCTTCTTTCATTTTCACAAAAAAAAAAAAATGAAATTACTTTTCGAACAACCCAATAGTATTGGTAAAATTTAGCATTCAGGCGAATTCATTTTACGAATATTCTATGAATGTGAAATAATTAAAATTTTCAAGAAAAGTTCTCTGAAATTGGGGTCTTAGATAACACTCCAGTGCCATTCTACTGATTCGAACAAAAGGAATGTCCCTAGTATGTTATATGATTTTCTGAGGTGTCTGACAGAGTGTTCCATGAGATTTTATAATGGGACTTAGGTACATTTGGCCATAAAACCATCGACCACAACCACGGTGAACTGAGCGTCACGCCTCCTTGCGCTTCCGGGCTTTCAGGTAGTGAATGGGGAACCCTATAAACGGGTATCCCATGAATGACGTGGGTCCCATTTGTTTGGGATATCCATATGAATGGTGAATGAGTGAGTGAATGTGGGAGGAGGTCGGGGCGCGGGTACGGGGTGCTCGGTAAGCCAATGGGCTGGATTAAGGTGTTACGCGACCCGTGCTGATGATCGACTAGACTGGGAGCCCATTTAACAAAGCCCAGTCGTGAACGGAGCCCTCTGGATACCTGGCGACCTCCAGTTGTATTTAGCCTTACCTGCGTATACGGATCTCTGCGCAGGTGGACGTATTTCTCCGATACTCGTGGGAATAAATGGAAGATTTAAAAAAAAATAATAAAAACAAGGGGGCCGGTACCTACCAAAAACCGAAAAGTACTATAGAGGGGAGTAACTCTAACCAGAAAGGTGGGGTTCCTTCATCTGAGGCAGGGGCAAGCAACACCATGGCATCGAAGCCAGGTGAAAGCGGAACCGCCAAACAGAAGAGCGGGGGACCGAAAGTGATCCCCCCAGCAAAGCGACGGTACAGAGAGAGACGGTCGGCGTTTAGAATTCTGGAGAAACTGGCTGCGACCCCTGAGGGGCAGCTTACAGTTGCGCAGAAGGAATCTGTAGCATGGGCTAAGAAAACTGTCGGCTGCAATAGCTCGGAGAGGGTCCTTGTATCTAAAAGACAGAGGTCCCAGGATGAGCTTGAAGCAGAAGGCAGTAAGCGGGCCAAAGTGCAAGCAGACATGACGTCGGGGGCTCCTAAGGAGCAGAAACTGAAATTATTCAATGAAATCCTGAAGGAGCACGTGCTGGTGCTAGCCGTCATTGACAAAGGTCAGGAAGATGGGAGCATTACATCGGAAAAGTGGAGGATAGTGTATAATGCACTAAATTCCATTTTCTTGAGGATCCTGAGAGAAAATCCGGGATCCCCCCCGTCCTGCAGAGATGCGGGATGGCACCAAGGGCGCGTTAAGCTAACTGCGTGCTCAGACCAGAGATCGGTCGATCTCTATAAAAGGGCAGTGACCGAGGTAGGCGAGGTGTGGCCGGGCGCGAGGCTTGAAGCAGTCAGCAGAGGGGAAATCCCGAGCAAGCCGAGGGCACGCGTCTGGTTACCAACTGAGCCGGATAAGCCAGAGGAGATCATTGAGATTATCCGGGCCAGTAATCCCGATCTTCCAACGGAAGGATGGAGGATTGTGAAGCAGGAGGAGGCCAGGGGGGGCTTTAGATTGGCAATCATGCTAATCAATAAAGAATCCTTGGCTTCCCTTGCTAGATCTAAGGGAGTGATCAACTTCGGTTTCGGGTCGATCACTCTTAAAGTTTATAAGAAAGACGAGGTCGATAAGGGCGCGGAAGACCAGCCTGGGGGCGACGGCGAACGGACCCGGCAGGAAATGGTCAAGCGGACTGAGGACGACCAGGGTAGCCGTTCCGATATTTCGGACGAAGAGAAGTTGGTGATGGGGGGCAGCCTCCTCTCTCTGGAGCCTGCTGGGGATATCCTGTCAGGCTCTCGACGAGAGGAAGACAGCGCCCGGAACAATGAGGTAAATTGCACTATCCTGATGCAGGGAGTGCAGGAAGAGGTGAGTAAGGTCCATTACAATGATTAGCATTGTACAAATAAACCTTCATCACACGAAGGCTGCCTCGGCAGCTCTCGTGCTCAGACTGACTAAGTCATGAGGACTTGGTGTTAATTCAAGAACCTTGGATTAACAATAACAGGATCTGTGGCCTCAGAATGAAAGGGTATAAATTATTATACTCAAGCAACTCTGAAAAGATCAGATGGTGTATCTTAGCGAAAAATAATTTGAATATTTTTCTTCTTCCACAATTTAGTAGCGGGGACGTTACGGCGGTGAGCGCTGAGGTAGGCTGTGAAAAACTATGGCTAGCCTCAGCCTATATGGATCGTGAAAAGGAGGTTCCACCGGGTAATCTGGGGGAACTGATCCGGGAAGCAGGTCTGAAAAAGGTAGGTGTGATACTTGGATGTGATGCAAATGCGCATCACACAATCTGGGGAAGCACAGACATTAACGAAAGAGGTGAGTTATTTTTTGATTACTTATTAAATACTAACCTCGTAGTTTGCAATATTGGGTGTGAACCAACATTCATTGTTAGAAATCGACAGGAGGTTCTAGATGTAACCTGTGCGTCAGAAACAATTTTTGATATGATCAGTGGGTGGAGAGTGGCGAAGGAGCACTCATTCTCTGATCACCGATATATTACATATAACCTCAACATCAAACCTGTTGCCCGGAAAGCCTTTAGGAATCCCAGAAGGACAAACTGGAACAAATATGGGGAGGTGTTGAAGGAACTATTGCCGCTGGAGGTTCCTGGACTTCCGGCGACAGTAGAGGAATTAGATGGCATGGTTGATATTGTCACAAAAGCATGCAATCTGACATTTAACGCTGCGTGTCCCCTGATGAAACCTAGGGGCAGGCAGAAACCGACATGGTGGACCACGGAGTTGGGAACCTATCGAAGAGTGTGTAGGACAGCCTTTAATAAGGCTAAGAACACCAGGGAAAATCGGGATTGGGATTCCTATAAGGAAGACCTGAGAAAATACAAAAAAGAGTTGAGGAAGGCACAAAGGGGGTCTTGGAGACTCTTCTGTTGTAGAATGGAGGAAGTCTCTGAGACTTCTCGCCTTAGGAAAATTCTATCTACCAACCCAACCAGTCCTAGTTACTTAATTAAGCCGGACGGGTTATGGACAGCTTCAAGTGCGGAATCATTGGAGCTTCTCATTGAGACCCATTTTCCGGGAAGCATTGATGACTCGATGGAGCCTGAAGCTCATCGAGGAACACCTTTAACAGATGTGGATGGCATCGTGGACAGGAAACGAATCCTGTGGGCGCTGAACGGTTTTAAGCCTTATAAATCGGCGGGCCCGGATCGGATTATACCAGCAGAGATCCAAAGAAACTCTGCAGTTATCCTCCCCTGGCTGGAGGTTATCTTCAGAGGATGTCTGCAATTGGTCTATATTCCCAGGAAATGGACGGAGGTCAGAGTGGTTTTTATCCCGAAATCGGGAAAAAGCTCACAGGCTTATCCAAAGGACCTGAGGCCTATAACTCTATCATCCTTTATGTTGAAAACCTTGGAAAAATTGATAGACGTACTTATTCGAACAAAAGTTGAGCCAAGGAATTGGGCAATGTCGCAGCATGCGTACTGTAAGGGAAAGTCGGTGGACACAGCTCTGCACGATCTAGTACGCATTATTGAGAAGTCAATTTACTCGCAAGAGTATTGTATGGTAGCATTTCTCGACATTGAGGGTGCCTTTAATAATGTAAAAACGGAGGCGATCATGGAAGGATTGTCATTTCTGAAGGTGGATTATCCTATAAGTAGGTTGATAAATCAGATGCTGGTAAGCAGGATTATTATCTCGGAACTGGGAGAGTCCACCATTAGAAGGCGGGTGGTTAGAGGAACTCCGCAGGGAGGAGTAATGTCCCCCTTTCTTTGGAGTGCAGTGGTGAATGGATTGCTGTTGGAACTGGAGAAAGAGGGGATAGGGGTTGTAGCGTATGCAGATGATGTAGCAATAGCTGTCTCAGGCAAATATCTGGATACGATTAGGGATGTTATGCAGAATGCACTCCTGATCGTTACGAAATGGGCCAGCAAATGTGGATTAGGGATCAACCCTTCCAAGACAGAGCTGGTACTATTTACTAAGAAATATAAAATTCCGGTAGTTAGCCCTCCTACCGTGAACGGCATTAGACTGGCTTTTGCTGACAGAGCGAGATTTTTGGGCATAATCTTGGACAGTAAGCTCAGCTGGAAGCCTAACATTGTAGAAAGGGTGAATAAGGCTAATGTAGCCATTTACTCGTGTAGAAACGCCATAGGGAAGAAATGGGGTTTGAAACCAGAGCTGGTACACTGGCTCTATACCGCAGTGGTAAGGCCTGTGCTGATGTACGGGGTGGGCGTGTGGTGGCCAGCTCTGGAAAAGGTAACCTATATAAGGATGTTGGAGAAGGTGCAAAGAACGGCCTGTATGCTTATAAGCGGGGCGCTTAGGACAACACCTACACGCGCTTTAGAGGTTATGTTCCATCTTATTCCAATCGAATTTTTTGGTAAGCAGATGGCAGCCAATGTGGCTACAAGGCTCTCGGCTGTCTCTCAGTGGAAGTGTCTTCAGGCGGGACACTCGACGATAGTTAGATCACTAGGGGAAGAACTGGTGAATCTAGATTATATTAAACCAACGTTGTGCTTTGATATAGGTTTTCGGATCATCTGTCCTTCTAGGGAATCCTGGAGGAACGGATCAATACTGGAAAACGAGGCACTGCAATTTTTCACGGACGGCTCTAAGCTAGACGGCAAAGTAGGAGCCGGAGTCTTCTGTGAGAAGCTTAATGTTAATATTTCTGTTCGTCTGCCTGACTACTGCAGCGTGTACCAGGCTGAAGTGGTGGCGATAGGGGAAGTCGTGACATGGTTGAAGCATAACGTGGTATCTGTTAGGGATATCGCGATTTATGTGGACAGTCAAGCGGCACTCAGGTCACTAGAGGCGGTTTCTCTGAAGTCACGGGTGGCGCTGGATTGCCGATCATCTCTTAATGAGATGAGCGAGTATTTCAGTATCCAGATAATCTGGGTCCCTGGTCACTCGGACGTCACGGGAAACTGCAGGGCAGACGAACTAGCTAGGTACGGCACGACTCTCCAGATGCAACCGGAAAGGGCAGGTCTGGAGAGGCCTATAGCAGCGCTCAAATTGACGCTCAGTAAAAAGGCAATCGCCTTGACAGATGAGAGGTGGACCAACACTCTCACGTGCAGGGTAGCAAAACAGGTTTGGCCAAAACTGGACCTGCGGCGCTCCAAGGCACTTATATCCCTGGGAAAACGAGATTTAGGATTGGTCGTAGGGATACTGACAGGACACTGCCTTTTTGGGGAACATGCGAGAAGGCTGGGTCTACAGACGAATGACTTTTGTAGAAGTTGTATGGACGAAGAGGAGGAAGGAACGTTAGTTCACTTCCTATGCTCGTGTCCAGCACTATCATACAAAAGACATAGGTACTTGGGTGTGTACAACATGGACAGCCTTTCTGAACTCGCGGACTTTGGGGTGCGAGATATTTTACGCTACATCAGTAGCTCTGGTTGGTTTCAGCGGGAGTAAGGGGAGATTGGATCCTGTGGTATCACAATGGGCCATTATTGGCCTAAGTGTGCGATAGCAGCCACTCTAACCTAACCTAACCTAACCTAGGTACATTTCAAAATCCTTCTATGTATTGTCTACTGGCTTAGCCCCAACGAATGTCTCTAGTATGTTACATGATTTTCAAATGGACCTAACAGGGTGTTCCAAAAGAGTTAAAAATTTAATTTTTTTAATGGGCCAAGTTATGCGATTTTCTAAGTGGTTTGATAGTGTTTTCGTTAGATTTCATCCAAAATAACGTAGATAACTGATTGCGGCGTAAAAAATGTCGACAATTGGTAAATTATGTAGACAAATTTTACACAATATAAAATATTGCTTTTTTTTGTTTTCTCCGTAATATTAATAAATTTTCCTTAGTCAAAACTAATTATATGTGTTTAAACAAAATTGTTGTTGTAATTTTTCAATAGAAATACTTATTTTAATGGAAATTACTTAAAAATCAATTTATTAACGCATTTGATAGATGCCTCAAACTCAACTTTAGCATTCGTCAATTCTTTTTAAATTTCGTTATTCACGAACTAAATTAAATTTAGCCACAGGATTGTTAACTATCTTAGAGGAACCAACAATTTATAATATGGGTCAAGTATTGCTCGGCCTCGTGGGCAAGTTACTATACAATTGATCGGGTCCTGAATCCAAACCAAATTAATCACGAACCGAGGTAACCGAAACACTTGATACGCTTTGGCTAATGTGAGCGTAATCGTCGATCGGATCAATGATTTTCAAAACTACAGCAAAGCGCAGAACGGAAATTTCCGTTAATAATTCAATCGTTCTTGAGTGTAGGAACTTGTGGAATATAGGCACAGTAGAATTTTGTAACCAGCTAATTATTGAAATATCTTTAGATTTTCCATATGAAAACGTATTCATAAATCAAATATTTGTTTAAAAAACACATTTTATTAAACACATGTTTTTTATTTCGCAAAATTAGATTTTTTGAATATTTTAATTAAAAAATTTAAATATATTGATTAATTAATTTAAAAATCATACAACTAGCTTGACCAATTTAGGCATATTAAATATACAACCTAAAGGCGGACGTTTAGATACCTTAGAGTCTTACGAAATTCGAAAATCAATATTTCTTGACAAAAAAATATCTCTAATGAACAGAGAGAAATTCGTTTCTCACCAATTACAGACCCCGCCTTTTTCAATAATTTGACTAATACGTCGGGTAATTAAATGCACCTAATTAAACTTCAATATACCTTGAATTTTGTTACTCAGCCGATGACTAATCGCCAACCTGCACGATCAATAGATTAATTTTTATTGCTTATTTTTTGTCCCTCCTTCTTTTGTTTATTTTTTGCTTTTTTCTGCTATATATAACAAATTTTTACTTTTACAAATCAGTAGATACTCCTGATGATGACCTAACAAGTCGAAATCGATCGAGTGATTTTTTAAACTTTATGAACGAATTTTTTAATTAAAATATTCAAAAAACCTAATTTTGCGAAATAAAAAACATGTGTTTAATAAAATGTGTTTATTAAGTATTAGCGTGTTTTGCCAAGTACCTACGGTAAATAGCATAAAAAGTATAAATATTTGTTTCGAAATAAACGAATTTGTACTGAACGCGTAGAAGGCAATATAAAAGGATATTGATTGGATGAAAAGGGTATTTATGCATACGTGTCCAAGTTTGAGCCTAATGCTAAAAATTTAAACATCGGCGGGGGGCTTGAAATTTTGCTTAATGCCTAAATAAAAACGCTTAAGCCTACTGATTTGTTTTGGGCTAGAGTACTTGTATTTATATAGACCTACAAATAAAAAAATTTGAGCCCAAAAATTAATTTTCGGCTATGAAATTTTGTTAACCCTTGGCTACAAATGACGGCTATAGCCGTCCTGCATTTTTTTTTAATAAAAAAACTAAGATCATCTGTACGAAGTGATCCAGATAACATATAATGTTTTTTGTTGTTTTGATTTTTCATATTTAACTATTCGATATGTTTCCGCCTGAGAGACAAATGGCGGGTATAGCCATCCTACCACGTTCGCGCAAATGACGGCTATAGCTGTCATTTGTTCTGGGAGAAGAAAAAATGTTGTGATGAGCAAAAGACGGCTAGGTATGACCGTCGAGAGTTTTCATGGAAAAACTGTGTTATAAACAATTGAAAAAAAATGTGTGTTCTGAGCACGGTCGTCAATTTAAAAGTGTCCGTCAACTGGTTAATGCTTAGATAAAAAGCTTAAGATATTACACTCACTAGTTCATATCGTAAGTGAGAAATAGGTGCATGGAGAGAGCACCAACAAAATTTATTACTTTATTTTTTTGTTTTTTTTATTTCGTTGCATTTTCTTGGGTCAAATTTTCGTTGCATTTTTCAATATAACGCGACCCCAAAAACATCTTCGA
This sequence comes from Nephrotoma flavescens, assembly GCA_932526605.1. Lineage (NCBI taxonomy): Eukaryota > Metazoa > Arthropoda > Insecta > Diptera > Tipulidae > Nephrotoma > Nephrotoma flavescens. The sequence goes on from OW052220.1 coordinate 41,730,790, forward strand.
TGTTAAAATGATGGCTGCGAAATTGGCTATAACAGATTGCTGCACTTAAAATAAGAATCATCAGATGCCATACCCCTTTTCCAGAATTCAGGTTTATTTGCAATTTTAATGATGCAACACTAATTTCCATGTAAATAACCAAATCAACTGAACACTCCACCAATATCACTCATGCTCATGCTAAATGATTAGAAACTTAACAAAACTTTGGAATGTACTAAGGCCCATTGAAAAATCAAATTTTTAGACCTCATGGAACACGCTGTGAGACCCATAAGAAAATAAAAAACCTACTAGGGCCACTCTTTTAGATTTACGCAGACCACCAATATCACATGCTAAATACTAAGAAAATACTTAGAATGGCTTTGAAATGTAGATCCCAATTATCACGGAACTTTGTAATTTTTGGAAAATTATAATAATTCACATTCGTAGAAATTTCATAAAGTAAAATCACCTGAATGTTGTTGTTCTAGTTTTGGATTAGTTTGGATAAACTTCATTAGCATTTGTTGGAAAAGATGTAAGAGATCAACCCTTCCGCGTGGAATGACGTACCGTATACGTCATGCATAACATCGGTCAGTACAGTTTAAAAATAAATTTTATGATTCCGTGACAATATATAGTCTGGTTTTTCCTGGGAAAATAAGAATGGTGGAAAAAACTGTTAAAAATATTTATGAAACATTTTTGTTAATATTTTCTATATCTGGCATAGTAAGGTAAATAGTTAATGGAAATATTGTTGGAATAGGGAATATCTTTCACAACCAATTTCATTTGGGAATAAATAATTCCCAATAGGCCAGAAAAATATAATATTGATAAAAATGCTATGAATTTTTTTTTACCAAATATATTGAATTTCAACAAGTTTTAATCGCCACTGCTGGTTTATTCACTCATAGCAAGGTGCAATTTGGTACAAAACAAATGTGAAGATTTCCTTTATTTTTTTAGAATTTTAAAGGCGGTGCATACATTTTTTAAACAGAACAGGATTGAAGACACAGATGTAAAACGAGTTGTGCTACTGTGTATTATGAACTAAAGTCTCCACTTTTGGTAAAGAAAACATTTAGGATTCAAACAAATCGGGATGCCCCCAGTTGATGAACCATTATACGAATTGTAGAAAGGTTCAACACACATATCGAAATGCAAAAGTTCCACCAACAAACATCATTGCCGCAGTGACCGCAACTTTTGATAATAATCCTAGCATTTCAAGAAGAAAATTAGCGTTGAGCATACAACTGTCAGTCAAGGAGCGTTTCGCGTTTTCACAAAGATTTGAATTTGTTCTCATATAAAATTTTACACAGAAGCTAATTGAATCCAGAAGATCCATCAATTCGACCAAAGTTCTGCTAAAAGTTGTTGCGTTTGGTTGAGACCGATGTAAACTTTATAAGTTGCTTATTTATGTCAGAAGAGACACATTTTGATTTAAACGTAAATGTAAACTTAACCTGCAGAACGTGTGACTGTGTAGTGTGCAATACAAAAGTATTCCTCAAAAGATTGGGAAGTTACTGGGTTATAAAATGTAAATAGAAGTCTAATAAGTGTTTCCAATGTTAATTTGAAGAAATAACACTCAAAACGGAACTAATTCCATTAAACTTGAATGGAGTGAGGCTCGATTGCTTGCGATGGTGCTGCGAGATTGTCTTTTTGTGTTTTTTTTTGGAAAAAGATCAATTCGGATGACAATCATGTGATTTCTATGTATTTTGTATATATTTTTGTGTGGAAATCTACTTCTTACAATTCCATTATAAGTCGATGAGCCGTTCTCCATTATTATTCCACATAGAGTCTAATGTTTGTTTACCCATGATGGTTGTCTGCTTGTTCTAATTTGTTCCAATTTTTACATTAAATCTCCTTGTATCATCTTGACTTCATTTCTGTGTATCCTTGCTATTGTGGCTTGTGATTGTTCATAGAACTCATCCTTGGTTATTTCAGCTGCGTCTTCATAACACTGAATTATGGTGGTTTTTCGTATTTTAGAATGAAATCTTTATAGGCGTGACCTATTCGTGTACGAGAGCCGAAGATCGATATTCGTATTTGCCAGTTTGCATTATTTCTCCTAGCACTCGTTTCTGAAGTCATTACGAATTCGGATTAATTGATATTTGGTCCATTGAATTCTAGCCATCTCTCAGAGTTGTAGAGTAAGGCATGCTGGCATGCTGGAGGGAATGTTTTGCTCCATTCCATTATTCATTTTATTCTACGATCGTCCTAAGCGGTGACCCAAATTTATACAAACCAAGGTTCATGACGAAGTTGTTGGCGGCATATCTATCTCTGCCACTCGCCCCACAGACAAAAGTAATAGCTTATGGAAATACCTTTAATATGAGGCCCTCAACTTTCTTCTAAATTCTTTAAATTACTACTTACGAAATGGCGAAAAATATAGGGGTACAAAATTTAAATCATGCATGAATTTATCAATAAAGGTTTTTTAGTCTAAAAATGTCGCAAATAAAGTTTTATCACTTTAAAGTGTTTCGGAGGTTTAAAGTGATAAAAGTGGTATTTAGTGTCAAAAATAGGAGTAAATTATAATGGGAAGCGCGATTTTAATGAAAATGCGGATTGTGTATAACCTATAATTTGATACCTCTTGTGATCCTTGAATTTCCCCTATTCCCGTTATGTGGAAAACGAAAAGAAATACATTCCCTGAAGGTTTCACCAAATGAGGCTTCTCGTTACTTACTCGTATTTATTCTTATTTTCTCTTTAAAAAACATTTGCCTTTCAACCCTCCAAACCTCTGAAACCCCACTTCGGGTTGGCTATAAATGATGAAATTTGGTTTTACGTTGTTTGTAATGAGTTGAAGATATTTCCATAAGCTTGAAAATTTTTAACATAAATTACAGTTCTCCCAAAAAGGGGGAAAAGGTAGACCTTTTTTATTTACTATTTATTGTGAATAGTAAGAACCTCGGTGCAAAACCGAATAGAGAATTTGTTCGAGCTAAAAATTGTCTTTATCAACTTTTGTTTATAAAAACGATTTTTTTTCTAAAGATACACCTAGAAACATGGCTGGTCCGGTTCTGTTTCAAATTGCCTCATCCATATAAAGAAAATCACCAATGAAAATTTTACCAAATTTAAGAATAAATCCGCGGTTTTAATGCATGTGAAGATACTGCTAAAGTTTTACTAGTAAAAAAAATTAGCAAAAACTTCACATGCGTGCAGTTTTTACTAAACTAAGCTAAACGTGTATATGTGTTGGTGCGTATCAAAATGATACCTGTATAAAGCGGAAACAAATGTAACTTTTAATTTATCAACATTTTTTGAAATATTTAGCACTTAACGTCGAAAAAACCGAAAGAAAGTATAATATATTTACCATATCATATTCACTAAATCGAATATTGGGGTTAATAAAAGTCCTAACAAAATATCTAGAAAATCGGTATTCGAGACAGAATAGTAACACACACTAAACACTGAACTACATTAGGATAAATTATAGAAATCATATGAGATAACCGGAGAACTGAAAATTCAACCTCGGGTAAAATGAGTGGGGTAATAATAAATTAGAAAAAATAATACCAAGCTCCAAAGGGAGAGAAGTCCCTCTTATTTCAAATTAGAAATAAATTTAATGAGAATACTTAGGGCTATAATATATTTCCATAGAAACCTAAAAACATAACCTGAGGTATATGAGTATTAATTAGAGTTCATGTTAGAAAAATTATTGAGGACATCCTTATCTAGGGGAGCTCCCTATCCAGGAGTGGAAACAATTTATAGAATTTTGTATTTTGGTCAAATATAATAAAAACTTTTAGACCAACTGAGATATCCCTAAAGATCTTAACACAACTTCAGGTATATGGGGTATCAAATGTAGACCATTTCAGATAGAAAATATATTCAGTTGATCTTCATCCAGGGGAGGGAACAGTTAATAAAATTTTGTATTATGAGCAAATATAATAAAAAAAAAACTGAGGAACTCCTATAGAGTTCTTAACACAACTTCAGATATTTGGGGTGTTAGTTGGTGATGATGCCAGTTAGAAATAATATTGAGGAGCTCCCCATCCAGGAATGGAAACAATTTATAGAATTTTGTATTATGATCAAATATTATAAAAATTGTTAGGCCAACTCAGATATCCCAAGAGATCTTAACACAACCTTATGTATATGGGGTTTTAGTAGGGAACCATGTAAATTAGAAATAATATTCAGGAGCACCCATACAGGGAGCGGTAAATGCCACAGGCTTTTTCTATATTATTTATCATACGAATTTTTTTAATTTATTTGCTTTACATTCCCCCCAAGGCAAATTTGTACAGTAAGTTTGATAATTAGTAGTGTAATAATCGTTTTTTGAGAATTTTAAATATAATTTTGAGTCAAATTAAACATTCATGTAACTAGTCGAGATAAAGTGGTTTTATATTATTCAGTTAATTTTTATAATGTTCCGTCTTACACAGGTAATATCACTACACAATTAATGAAACTAGCAAAAGATTAGCATTTTCTTCACAATACATGGCCTTGAGATGAGATGATTGAATTTTTTCATAATGTTATTAATCGAAATTAATCGAAACTAATCGCTTCCGTTACAAAATTTCATCGATAATTTAGCGACAAATACCACCTATCTAAACTTATACTGTCATCTATTTTCGTTACGTCAGCCGCAATACTTTTATCTCATTGATCTAATAAAATTATCTATTAAATATGAAATAATTATAGCGCTGAGACGTAACAACCGTAACCTAACCTAATATCTCATACACGATAATAAGAGAAATTTTAATCTGAGAAGTTCCCGTTCTTACAATATTTTTGTGTGTCACCTGTAAACAAAATTATTTAATATCACCTTAAGCCATGTTATGCAAATTTATCATAACCACATAATTTTAATTACAATTTTTAATAATTTATTTTCATTTATAAATATGTTGTAATCAATTTATAATGTAAAGTACAAAAAATATTAGATATAATAACAAAAATAAAAATTAATTAAAAAATAATGAATTGCATGCAAAATTTATAAATAAATAACTAAATCAAATAAATGAATTTTTATTTAAATTATTTTTTGTGAATGTTCTCCACTACGTCAGAATGTGTTCTAGATTTTATATTTTCGATATATTGGAAGTTTTGTTAATTTTCTATATACAGATTTTTTTGTTGTGTTTTACGAAAATGCAATTTTCATACACAGGAAATTAAAACAAAAATACGTTTTGAATTTTAAGTACTTTAAATTTAATTTTTTTTTTGTTGTATCGAAATTATAAAAAACGTTATGGCATTGTCATTCCCATTTTTGGTTTTTTGTTTGAATCTTGATAGGAAATTTGTTAGACGCTTTTAATTTAAAAATTACGATATGCTTGTCAAACATTGCAGTCATTTTTGAATTGTCACCAGCAAGTTTTATAATGAACTTGCAATCTCTTCGTGAAGACTTGATTTCTTACCCTATACAGAAGCATCACGGGAACCCTAACCCAAGTTACCGTGGGACAAAATACGGGCAATTTACCGTAGAAATAATTATTACGACCGAGCAAATTCGATAAACTTGATCAATGTTCAACCGGCTTGCTGACCAAACGTTTCACCAGAACCAAGAAATAGCCTCTACATAAAGAATTATCACAATGTAACGATTTAGTAACAGGCACATTTGCTCACTTTATAAATAAATAGAAAATAATCCTAAATTACGTTAATCGGTACTTAATTGAACTCAGTGAACATCAATGATCCCAGAAATATGTGAGATACCATTTTATACTAGAAACATTATTTTACATTTGTATATTTTGTACAAATACAGCTGATAAAAAATCCGGAAATTGTAAGAAAATTGCATTAAAATAGTTTAATACAAATTGAAATAATAACTCGTCTTACTTTGTCATTGTACCAAAGTTCGTTCCCTGGTTCATTTTCTCAACCATTTAATAAAATGCTCACATTTACTACTACAAATCTTCTAGGCCCACGTAAATAGCTAATCATCTAGAATACACGGCACAAGCAAGGTTAATTCGGAAAAGTAAATATCATAAGACTACACACAAATACGACATGTAACTGACTTTCTCAAAAAAATGAAAAAAAAAACAAATTCCATAATTTAATCATAAAATGCAAACATGCAAAATCTCTTTTGATAATTTTGTCTTTTGCGTTTGGGTAAAAGATAAGCGACAGAAGAAAATTTACTTATTTATTTTAACATTTCCTTTTTTAATATCTCTGTAACAAAAAAAAAAAAAAAAAAAATAATAATAATAATAATAAAAAGACGCATGTCATCATCATAATATTATTATTTCATAATTTTCAATTTTAACTTTTACTTATGATGTGTTTAGGATTTTTCATATTAAATTCTTCCCATACCGTTGTTGTTGCTGGTTATAAACGTAAACAAATCATATTACGATGCTTTCTTAATAAACAAATAAGAGAAAAACTGTCTAACAAAAACATAAAACACATAAAGCACTGACAGGTATTGCGTTAATAATTTAAACTTTAAAAAGTAATAAAAAAAAAATTATGTTACGTACATATTTAAATAATGTTGTTTATTATTCCGTTTGTACGTTTCCGGTTCAAAACTGGTAATAAAATATTGGATGTATCAAAAAGTCGTATTTGGAGCTAATTTAATGGGCGGATAATGAAAAAATGTATATGGGAGAGCAGTGACACCCCTCCCTCCCCATTCTACCGATAACACTGCTAAGACCAAGTTTTTTTTAAGACTAAAGCCCTCGTGGAAATTCTGAAAGCAGTTTTCCTAAATAATATGTTTGAAACTCACCAAAGACTTTTGTAAAGATGATAAAAATGAATAACTTTTCAGTTTTTAATAATCAATTATAATTATTGTCTATGTTTAAATGTCAAAATTATGATTCCTAAGACCACCTATTTCGCTGACTTTAACGAAGACAAGACTACTGACAGATGAGGCTACGCGCAGAATAAGAAAGTTTACAGTGTTCGTTAAAACAAAAGTTTTCGCTAAGACAGAAAATACGTCTGTGTCTGTGCGTCAGAATCGGGAGGTTAAATGTGGTAGTTAATATAATATACTAAATTCGGATAAATCGATTAAACGATTTAATCGTTTTTACGTAGTAATCTAAGATATAACTGGTTACAAATTATATGATACCTAATATTCTGGGAAACAAATAGGAAAAAAAAACAAAAATTAAATAATAAAATTGAAGTAAAATTCAAAAATATTTAAACTTCTGTTTGTATCAAACAATTATACGATTTAATGTTTTAGGTCTAGCACGTAAGTAAAACAACTGTAATTCTCATAATTTGTATTCCCATTTTTTGACCAAAATTCGGTCCCCTGGTAATTCATCGGGAATAGGGAACTGGGAAAAGAATTTATATGTAATTTCCGTTCAAATATATTTTTCCGACCTACTGAGGAGAAAAGTTTGCTGTAAATATTTATAAATTGGGAAAATTATTACCAATTTAATTTTGTTTTCAAAAAATGTAACACTAGCTTTTTATCTCAGTATGCAGGAAAAAAATATTTGAACAGAAATTACATAAAAATTCTTTCCCCAGTTCCCTATTACTGGGGAATTACTAGAATAGTGCCACAGGTCAGCCAAATTTGCCTGGGAATACTATAAATCAAACGTACGATTTTCCGTTTTTTTTTCGAGAAACTTGGTATAATAGAAAACACGTTTATTTTGACAAAATTGGTGGTTTATGGTGTTTAGCCCTTTTGAGTCCTAATATTACAAATGTGAGGTACTTAATGAAAGAAAACAAAAAAAAACTTTTGATGCAACTATGGCCCAGACCGTACAATTGTGATAATAAATTTATACCTAAGCATCAACAGATAATTTTTTGTATAAATGTATGACGTACCGCACAACTATCGCAAACGTGACACTCAATTTTAGAGTTACTGGATCGGCAAATAAACCATCGCATTAATTTGTGAAATTTTTGTGACTTGACCTTTAAAACCCCATGAACCAGATTCCGCAGTTTTATCCTTAAAAACATTTGGATTTTCCGAGAAAAATCATCCTCACATTTGTGCGGTGTGGGCTTTCCCATATACATTATTCTGGTTGTTCTTTTTTGAATTAACTTGTATTATTTATTCATATTCCAATGCCGTCTCATGTGAGCCCAGATGAACCTACAAACTGATATCGTACTCATCAAGAAATAACATCGTCAACATTTATCTAAAGAAATCAGGTTTTATTAAAAGTAAAACAAACTTTATTTGATATATTTATAACATATTCAGGTATACATATCACCTCTGCACCCCATTTTCATCTATCATCCATCTACCTTTGGCAAAAACAACTAAAAAATTTTATGGCGTGAAGTCTATGTGGCACATCCGTGTTAGTGAAATTTTAATCATAATATTTAAATACTAAACAAATATAAAACTTAATTTTTGTATGATAAATTTATGTATTTTATGAATGAATATACATAAAAACTGGAATTTGATTCTAATTTTGTATAAATAAAAACAATTACTTTAGGTCCCTCGATTTTTCTCCATTCGACATGATGTAACTTGTCACATAACCAAAATTTTTACAAAGGATATTATTACATAAACTTTAGTTTTTTTAGGAGTGAAAGAACCGACTTATATATGTGGAATCCAAGTCGAGTCGAAGAATATTTTCAGAAAATCCGGAAAATGGCATGTCAAAACGACCAAATTTTAATCTTCATGATTGTGACAGCTGGGCTTTAATTCATACTAAAGGAAGTTTAGAAAAATAATTTTTGGCCGTAATTTTTTTTTGTCACATACGGGCTTTAAGCTATACAAATAAAAATTATTTTAACGTCATATATTGCAACCCTGACATTTGTGACATGTGTATATCGATTTTGTCTCGTGAATTCCTCATTTCAAATGAGTGAAGCAGAAAAATGGAATACGTACACAGTTACACACATTATACACAATTATGTCTTTGTATTTTTCTTTTGTTCGTATTTGTGTCATTTGTGTGTATAAGTGTGTAAATAACGCGATCGGTGGTCTACAATTAGTTTAAAAAATAAATATAATTGGACTCGAAAGAGTTAGGACAGCTTTTTCTTTTTTTGCAAATATTTTGAAAAGGTTAGGTGTATAACGTAAATAATTTATTTATATTTATTATTTTAAAATATTTATTTAAATAATTACTAATTCATTTAATTTAATTTTTAGTATAATCATCCGCCATATGCAATGGCGGAACAGTGGCGGCATCGTGGTGTGCGGAGATCGATATGCTGCTTGTGCAGCGTCTGTTTTCTGCTGCTGATATGGACGAACTGATTAGAAAATTAATTTATAAAATTTATCGTCGTTCTTCTTTATTTCGCGTCGCAACACGACGATGCTTTTGTTTTCGTTGAATCTTGTACATGAGCAATGGCACACGAGAAAAAAAATATCATATTTTTCCAAGTTCCTTTCCCCGTTTACTTATGATACAAGTTTTAATTGCGACTAAACAAATTTTCTGTTCAACCACACAACTCAAGCATAAATGAAATAAAAAATATTTCAAGGACATTTTTGACTCATTTTAGTTAAAATTTTATTTAAGAAAGAGCAGAACAAATCATAATAAAACTAGTTCAGCCATGCTACACTATAATTTGGTTTTCTGGATTCAAACTATTGCGCAATAGATTTTAATTTTTAATTTTAAACCCTTATTTTAAATTAAATCATTAAATTGTTTTGTCTTGTTTTATTCTGTTCTCTCGAAAATAAAATTTAAACAAAAATCCATATCTCAAAAATGTCCGTAAATTTTTTTATTTTCATTTCAATTTTTTTCATTTCGGATTCACTGTCAAAATTTTTACGTCGCAGCTGCGTAATAAAATTTTTGTCCGTGAATCCGAAATGAAAAAAATTGAAATGAAAATAAAAAAATTTAAGGACATTTTTGAGATGTAGATTTTTGTTTAAATTTTATTTTCGAGAGAAAAGAATAAAACAAGACAAAAAAATTTAATGATTTAATTTAAAATAAGGGTTTAAAATTAAAAATTAAAATCTATTGCGCAATAGTTTGAATCCAGAAACCAAAATTGTGTGTAGCATAGCTGGTTTGGTTTGAAAAAAAAAATGCCAAAATACAAAAAACCCTCGTGTGGAATGGGAGTATGTACATCTGTTGATACATTTACTAATCCCTTTGTGCCTGTTTAGACGAGTACTTTCTTACTTCTTTGCCCACAAACTAATTTTGGAGTAGGGATATCCCGCTGATCGTTTTCAACAAAAATTTGTACCGCTGATCGTGTTGTTACACACCAACACATATACAAATATTTACGGTTATTTTTTACAAATTAAATACAATAATAATATTTAATTATAATTAATTTAATATTATTTGAGCAATGTTTTTAAACCTCAAACTAGAAAATCTACACATGGAATAAATCAGTAAATTTTTATTTTCAAATTTTCTAAAATGTAATATACTCATACATAGACGAGTAACAACAAACAGTCTAAACGCGAGGTGTTGTTGTTACAACACAAAAAATCGATGAAGAAGTACTTGTCTAAACAGGCACTTTGAAAGATGTTGTATTTGTGAGTGATATGTGCGATTCTGCCGTTTCACACTGGATATCAAAGAAATTATTTCTTTTTCGTTTCTTTCCCTGTTTACATATGATACCGGTTTTAATTTCGACTCATAAAATTTTTCGGTGGAATAGCTTTAACATAAATAAAAATGAAAATTTAGGGCCATTTTAGAGATTTAGATTTTTCTTTAAATTTTATTTTTGAGAGAATAGAATAATACAATACAAAAAAATTTGGTGTTTTAATATAAAATACGAGTTTAAATTAGCAATAAAAAATCTATAACGACTTAGTTTGAAATAAGAAATCTAGTGTGGAATGGGCTATTCGAATATTTGGTTGGAATATTCTAACCGCTACATCACCTCCCCCCAGATGTGTCACACTCATGATGAGTCAATATCTGTCGACAAGCTCAGCAAGGTAAAGATTAGCTGATCGATTCATTGCGAATTTTTTGATGATTGATTGCTAAGATATTTATCTTTTCGGTAGTGATTAGCTTGCTTGTTAGTATTAGGAAGTATAGGTCGTATTCAATGTGAGCTTAAGAGGCGCATAAGCTAAAGGAACTGCCTGCCTGACCGGTCGTTAAGTTAACTGATAGTCCAAATCTTAAAATACAGTTTACGGAGTATAGGTAAGGTTTGCCGATCGCGGATGATTATTCCTCAGTTTATATGTTCAAGTGTCGATCGTGTGGTTAATTGCTGAGATACCGATGGATATCCGTGGCTTGCAACATATCACTCAATATTGGTTAAATGTTTGTTTAGCCATTCGATCAAGAATAACTGCAAGGATATTGGGAGTTGCCAAAGGAAAACGACAGTTGGATGGTTGTGTCGTTCATTGCACCAGATGCACCACTGGATCATGAGAGTTGCATAGCCGATTCCGACGCTGCAGAAAACTGAATGTGAACAAGTTGGTGTTGTTCGCAGTATCATTCGTGCCACTGGGTCATGGTAGTTGCTAAATTTAAAAAAATTTAATTTATTGTTGTTGTTGCTGCACTTTTTTTGTTCTAGCCACGATGTGATTTTTGTTGTTGTAACCGTACATGACGTTGTTTCCGCTAATGGCGTGCGAAGTTATCGCCATTGCGGGGGCAAATGTTGGTCCTTATAATTTTCTCGTTGCTGCGTGTGGTGTGTCTTTTACACTCGCACAAAAAAAATTATTTCACTACACAAAATTACTATCACGCGCCACAGTGTTAATTTGTATTTTATTTATTTTAAACGTTTATTTTATTAAATTAATTTATTTAATTATTATAATTTTAATCAATTTTATTTTATTAATTATTTGTTTTATTTAATTAAATTAGCTTAAGTTTTAATCAAATTTTATTTCTGTTTTCCGCAAAAAACAATGGCAGAGTGGAGTGTATGAGATATGACGTGCTTTGATAAAAATATACGTACTTTATTTCAGCAAAATTCTGCAGCTCTAGAGACCTGGCGGTTTAACTATTCGGAATCAAACTTCATACTAAAGCTTTTTCCTTAAAAAACAGAGCTATGCGAAATGTGGTGGACAGGATAAAGACTACATTTTGTAGAAAAGTTGACTTTATTGGTTTTCTGAAATTTAAGCAGGAATAATGATTTTTGATTTTACAAGAAAGCTTTTGCTACGAATCTGGTAAGACCAACTTTTTACTTTAAAAATTAAGTGTGTACAAGAAAGTCGGCCGTTGGTCAAAACAATTACACCCCTCCATTTTTTCTGTTACCTAGTAGCATTTGAGAATGTACTTCACTTTATAGGAGTTTCTCGGAAAAATTCAAAAAATTTTATGTTCCAGATTTATAGCACTACGAAATTTTGCTGTCCTTAATACCTTGAACTGACAATTTGATTTAAATAAACTAGTTTTTCTATTAGAAGAGGCCTAGTAGCATCTCAGCTTATACGTCACTAAGCATATAGGCTATATAAGTTTTTCGAAATTTTTTCTTTTTGTTCAGGAATAACGTCTAGCTCGCTGTCGGTATCGCTGCCCTCGATATTTTCATCTGTTGATAATAAAGTTTGGTTATTCGTATCACATTTTTGTCCATTGGCTAGACGAGCGGTATGATATTTGGTGACATAAACATTGTTATTACGCATCCATCGTTTGATTCTAATTTGTTTTCAGGTGGATGAGATGGAGCCTTATCCAACAATAAAAGAGCTTTCACTGGCAGACCTTGGTCCTTCAAAAATATTCGTGCCTAAATTGATCAGATGTTTAAAATAATTTTTTACCTGTGGTACAAATGATTTATGGAACCAGTCTTTAAATATTGCATTTTAAAAAAATCGTGGATTTTAGCTTTTCCAATTACCAATAGTCGTAATTTATGGAGTCAATTTGCATTAACTGCATGCTATAGAGAAGTAATGCGTTGATTTTCGTTTTTTCTTTCTGGCGTGTTTTTTTTCTAATGATAAGAAGTCTTTTCTGGTAAAAGTTTTCAGTACAAGCCTGTATCATCTGCATTAAAAATTTGGTTTACAGACAGACTAAGTTCAGTTATTTTGGCTTGCAATTTTCTTTCAAATTGTTCCACAAGTTCAGATTGAGAGGACAACTTCTTTCCAGTAATTTTAAGCAAGCACACATCAAAATGAATTTTAAAACGTTGTAGCCAGATGCATGAAAAGTACTTTCATTTCAAAGCACTTTTATTTGTCCAGGTAAAAGTTTAGCCTTTTCTTTAAGCAAATTGTCACTTTCAGGCCTCATGTGTTGTGCACCACGTTTAAAATTTCATCACTTTTTTTGTCAATTGCACAAATATAGAATTAGCAACATTATATTTTTTGAATAAATTTGTAACACTTGCTTACGGAATTGTTCAATAATATTAGATTTTACCTTTAATGGTAAAACTGTATTTTTTACCCATTTTTTATTTAAAAACTATTAATCGCAGAGCTAATAAAACTTTTATAAAACACACTAGTTTATCGCACAACGTATTTTTTCTTACTGCTGCATTTTCAACTTTACTCGATTCAAATTATGGAAAAAAAAATAAATTTAAATCCCCGAATTGTATTTTCAACTTCAAATTTAGTTTTTAATTTTAATTCACTCTACTTGTTGAAACATTTGAATACTAAAAAAATGTTGCACCGAATGAATCTAAATATATAGGCCTGTTTACTGCCTAACGGGACTTTCCCCGAAAAAAAGTTTCCACAAGTGGTGCTCGAATTTCCTACAGTATTTTGTGTGGCGTTATAAAGGACACGGCAATATGTGGTTTAACTCTTTTCAAATTATGAAAAAATAACAAATTTGGAATCCCCGACTCGCATTTTTAACTTAACTTGATACAAATTATGCAAAAAAACAAACTGGGAATCCCCGAATCATGTAAGAGTGTACAAAATTTAATTCACGTTATCGCGCTTTCTAATTGTTCACGTTACCGAGTAGTGTTCACTTTACCCGTACTTCAGGGTATACGGCGTTCATGTTATCGCGAGCCTACTGTATTAAAATTTAGTTTTGGTAGACACAAAAATTATTTTAACTAATTAAACTAAAGAAATTTTATTTTAAAAAAAATAAATAAAAATTTTAAAATAAAACGAAATAAAAATAAATAAATCAAAAAGCTGGATAAAAGTTAAACATTTAAAAATTTAAAAAAAAAAATCTAACAGGTAAAACTTAAAAAGTCAAAATGTTAAAAAATTAGAAAAGTTTAAGAATCAAATCAGCTTCTTTCGTTAATTGGATAGTAAACATTATGATGACTATGAAAAATTTTAATATACTTCGGCCCTTAGTGCCAAACGTAAGATGAGCCGTGATTTTGTAGCGCCAGAAAACAATTGAAACTAGTATTTATTTCAGGAAAATCGTTTAAGGGTTCGAAAGTTCTGTCTTAAATTTTTCGAATCCTGGAAACAGCGTAATTTGGATACGATTTTTCAATCGAATTGGATAAACCGCTAGAATTCCGAAATGAGCCATTGATGTAATAAATCGACCAATTTGTATTAAACTAACTTAAGGGTTGTGGGAAATTTTCAAATTGCACGGGACTAAGCTTATCATCAACTGATTGGTATAAAACTTAGGTTGAATGATAAACGAGATTTCAGTACAAAATTAGAATGTGGTTTAAAAAAATAACCACTATATTGTCAAATTTGGATAGAACTCAACGTCATAGTAAAATATTCGCGAGAAATTGAAAAATTGTCTTTCATTTCATGTTCTCAGGAAAAAAAGGCGGTTTTTGTGAAGTATAAAGCTTCTTCCTTTATTGCTTCGCGAAGTTTGAATGAATTTTTCGTGTGGCCCAATGATAAAATTTAATTGATCTCACCAATTAAAAATTCTGTTTAGACCTCTCAAATTATAAATTAATATAAACGAAATAATTAATTAACCCTCAGAAATTTTACGTCTTATAATTAATTAAGTTTAAATTAATTTTAGGACTTTGTATATTGTTCTTTTACTGTTTTTGGTTCTATTGGGTATACGAAGCGACAAACACTATAATAAAGACACCATTGAGGATAATAATATGTATAATATAATTCTTGTTTGTGCAATTAAAATTCTTATTTACCAGAAATATAATAAAAAAAAAAATTGTCAAACGTTAAAGAAAGCCTCATCAAAACCTTAACGACCCACTTTATAAACGAAATAAAAATTATAATTCATGAAAATTTTATTTATAAAATTTTATATTTTAATTCATGATGATTTTCTTTTTTCTTTAGCTTTTGTCTGACGACAACAACAGCTATCCTCAATATAATTTTTACCATCTTAAGGTTGATTTGTGTGCGGTGTATTTACTCTACTAATGAGTTTTCATTTTCGGCTTATTGATTTTCCTTTTTTGGTTTGTTTGTGCAAAACTTGAATTGTTATGGAAATTGTGCCGTCCTTACATATAGACAAGACGATACGCTTGTTATTAGATAGACGGTACTTAACGTGCTATGTTGCGATTTAACAGAAAAGAACTCGAACTATTCAAATAATGAGTTATTGATTTTCAATTCCAAATGGAGTTTTAAAATATTTTTGAAGTTATAATCAAAAATTTCATTTAAGGTTATATATAAATATTTTTAACTTTTAATTGTCTAACTAGATCTACGAAAAATTTAAATTCCATATTAGTTTACATTATAAACAAGTTTTTGAACAAAACAAACAGAAAATTATTTTCTCTCTATTCTAATAGATGTCAGTAAAGTACGTTGATTTACGGAGAATTTTTGAAGTGAAATTGATGTTGGGCAACAAAATTTATTAACATTTTTGTATTTTAACTTCTTTGCAATAACTTCGCGTCGGGTGACCGACCAAAGCTTGTAATCAATTTCTGACCCATTTCCTAAAACCCAATTTTATTTAAACTTTGCCACCGATAATAATATTTCCTATTAAAATTTAGAAGTGATTGCATCACAGTGTCGAAATGCTGCCATATATAATTTTTGAAAATACCTAGATAGCACCGCTATCATTTCAATTAAGAACAAGCGCTTTTTACAGTTTATAAAGGAATATATTTTTAAATATACCTGCAGTGTTAAAGTTTTTCAGAAATTTTGTAAATCTCATAATTTAGTAAAATTTAGAAGTTTTGGCATTTGAATGACAATTCAAATTGTTAATGGGGCTTGCTTATAGTAAATATGCTTGTCACAAATTTTATGGTAGTACCTTCGTTTCAAGGATAGAATGAGAATGACATTTATGTTTAGTGTCGAAATATATGGTCAAAATTAATAACATACTTAAATGTGTTCTAATAAAACCTTTCGTTTTTTTTTTCTAATTCAGTGGCACTATTTTGACTTTCCCTGGTAATAGGGAATTGTGACAAATATTTTCATAGCATTTTTGTCTAATTTGTATTTATCTGGCATACTGAAAGAATAAGTTTAGTGCAAAAATTTTCAAAACAAAGTTAATTGGGAAACTTTTGATCCACAAAATTTTTATAGAGAAATACAATTCCCAATATATGTATCATTGTTTCGAAAACCTTTACACCAAACTTATTTCCTCAGTAGGAAAAATACAAATTAGACAAAAATGCTATGAAAATATTTTTCACAATTCCCTAATTTCCAGGGAAAACCAGAATAGTGCCACAGATGTATATAATAAGGTGTTTTGCTCTTAAAATTAAGACGGTTTTACTTAAATATTTCAAAGCAACAGCTTTTTTGATTATTATGCAGTTTTAAATATAAATACATTAAAAAAATGTTAAAAAGCCAAAAAAAAAATTATTTTTTTAAAACTAAATTTTTTTGGTTTACAATAAAGCGTCTTCCGTTTTATACAGTGCAATTGTTGCTGTAGGCTTATGGTAGTTTATAGCTCCACCAAGCTTTTGTAATAAACATAAACCACTAATATTTTTCAATAATTATATTTATTGTAATTAAATTTTACGATGTAACACTTTATTACATTTACATATTTTATATGTATTTATATTAGATAGACAAATTATGTATTTTATAATTTCTATTTTTATTGTTTTTATTTTGATGAAAAAACTTGAACTCTAAAAAACCTTTTTTGTTATTTTTTTTAGGCTTCTGAGAATAGAATAATTTTACAAAAAGTTGGTTTATACCCAACTAACCATTCGGGTGCTAGAAAATTTAAATAAATTTTTATAATGAATTTCGATATACAAGGTGTGAAAACGCCACAATACTCCCCTCCCAGAGAGATCGAAGATCTATCGATAATTTAAGAATCTGGTAGGAGTCCTGGATACACGACCCGATCTTGTAGTTGTTCTAGTACTTGGCGAAAGATCAAAACGAACCTTTTTGCAAACTTTTGGTTCCTCAGTAAGTAATTTAGATCCGTCAGCCGAAATACTGAGTTCTGGTTCGTGAGTCGGTAAAAGTAATCCAGTTTGTATAATTGGTGCGTCCGTAGCTTTTGATTGGTTGTCGGAGTAGCATGGTTTGAGTCGGTCGATGGAAATTTTGACGTGTCGTCCGTTCAGATCCAAAGTATAAAATTTGTCTGTACGGTCGATTACCAAAAACGGTCAAGTATATGGTGGTTGCAGTGATCTGCGTACTGCGTCCGTCCGTAAAAAAACATGCGAGCAATTAAACAGATCTTTACTGATGAATTTTGTCCGTAGTATGCCGAGAAGCCGGTACAGGTCGAATTTCATCAAAGTGTCGTCTTAAATTCGTAATAAAGTCTGATTGTAAAATTTGGTCGTTCGTCGTATCTAAAAATGTTCCAGGAACTCGAGTTGTACATCCGTAAACCAGTTCGGCTGGAGTAGCTTTTAATTCGTCACTGTACGTCGTCCGTAGTCCAAGTAAGATTGCAGGAAGAACACTAGTCCAATCAGCACGATTATAGCACATAATGGCAGATTTGATGACTCGATGCCATCTCTCGATCATGCCATTACATTTGGGATTGTAGCTAGTTGTTCTTTTGCGCTCAAAACCAAGTAAGTTAGCCAGTTCGTGAAAAAGTTGTGATTCGAATTGCATGCCTTGGTCCGTGACAATGAACTCTGGCACACCAAAACTGGAGCTATCCAATGAGAGTAGACAGCGAAAGCAACAGTTGCAGCAGTAATATCTGAAACTGGAACGGCCTCGGCCCAGCGAGTGTATCTATCAATCAGTGTAACGCAATACCGCTGATTATCAGAAACTGGTAAAGGACCAATAATATCGAGGTGAATAGTGGAAAAGCGTTGAGAAGTTAATTTATAGTTTCCAAGTGGAGATTTTGTATGTCGAGAGATTTTAGCCTTTTGGCAAGCTACACAACTTTGAGCCATCTTCTGAACGTCTTTTTTAATTGATGACCAGATTACATTCTGAGTCAAAAGTTTTACGGAAGCTTTGACGCCAGGATGAGAAAGATTATGAAAAGCCTCGAAAACTTGTTTTCGGAAATTAAAGGGAATGAATGGCCTAGGTGTAGTAGTAGAAATATCGCAATAAATTAATTTTTTTGAATTGAAAGAAACAGGAAATTTCTCAAATTTGAGAACAGAATTACTCCTTAAAATTTCTTGAAGTTCCTCGTCATTGGTCTGAGCATCTGCGATGATAGCATAATCAATACTTTCGGGAATAGAAATTTGATTAATGCGTGAAAGAGTATCTGCGACAACGTTATCCAGACCAGAGATGTGCTGAATATCGGTAGTGAATTGACCAATGAAATCTAGGTGTCTAAATTGACGAGGAGTTGCTTTTTCCGGATTCTGATTAAAAGCGTAGACAAGTGGCTTATGATCGGTATACAGCGTGAATAAACGACCTTCGAGAAGATATCGAAAATGTTTAATCCCCGAATAAGCCGCGAGAAGTTCTCGATCATAAGCACTGTATCTTTTTTGCGTATCACTGAGGCGTACTGAAAAGAACCCGAGTGGTTGCCAAGAATTGGATACAAACTGTAGGTTGCCAAGAATTGTTGATACAACTGATCGCAGTATCGGAAGCGTCAACCATGATGGCCAGAGGTGCTGATGATGATGGATGAATAAGTAAAGTCGCGTTCGTAAGTTTAATTTTGCAGTTATCGAACGCTTCGATAGCCACCGTTGACCATTGAATTGGAACTCGACTGTTTTTGGTATAGCCTTTTAGGTAATCGTTCAACAATTCCTGGTCAGCAGCGGCACCTGGAATGAAGCGTCGATAAAAGTTAATCATACCTAAAAAGCGTTTCAGTTGTTTTACAGTCTGTGGTCGTTCGAAATTTTTGATGACTTGAACCCGTTCATGCGACGGTAATATACCTTGTCCAGTTACCAAATGGCCTAAAAAGATAATTTCAGTTTTAGCGAAAACGCATTTGTCCACATTAACCACAAGTCCATGTTCTTCTAATTTAGAAAAAATGATTCTAATATGTCCTAGATGTTCGTCATAATTTCGGGAGGCAATGAGCACATCGTCCAAATATACAAAGCAGAAGTCAAGTCCGCGTAGTACTGAATGCATAAGACGTTGGAACAATTGTGCTGCATTCCTAAGGCCGAAAGTCATTCTACAAAATTCAAATAGTCCGAAAGGTGTCGAAATTGCTGTCTTTGGAATGTCCGTCGGTTCAATAGGAATTTGGTGGTAAGCCTGGACAAGGTCTATTGTTGTGAATATAGTGCAGCCCTCGAGTCGTTGTGTAAAATCTTGGATATGTGGAATCGGATACCTGTCCGGAATCGTGACTTTATTCAGTGCCCGAAAGTCTCCACAAGGTCTCCAAGACCCATTCTTTTTAGGTACTAAATGTAACGGACTGGACCAAGGGCTGCTACTAGGTCGGCAAATCCCGAGTTTCATCATATTTTCGAATTCTGTCTTCGCGATGATGAATTTGTCCGGTGCTAGTCGTCGTGGTTTGCATGCAACCGGCAGTCCGTTCGTCTCAATTTTGTGAGTCACACTATGTCTAGTATTGTCAATATCAATATTACCGTGAATGACCGTTAAAAATTTAGATATTACGTTGAAAACTCCTGGGTCCATTGCTGACTTGTCGATCCTAGAAACAGTAGTATCATCGTAGGAGGAAGAGGTACCATTTGAAAACAGAGAGGTTAACGGATCTATGAGCCTCTGTCTCTGAATATCCACTAGCAAACCAGTTTTTTGCTCAAAAAATCCGCGCCGATCATAGGCATCGACACCTCAGCAACTATGAATTCCCAGGAGAATTCGCGGCGCAGTCCGATGTCAAGTTTTAAGAATTTAGTCCCGTAAGCATTTACCGAAGAACCATTTGCTGCAAACAATCTGAATGATGGGTCAACCCTTGGATTCCGAACAAAACGGGCTGGCAAAACCGAGACATCTGCACCTGTATCTATTAAAAAATGTGTTTGAAGAAAAATTTCGTAAATTAAAAGGCGGCTAGTTTTAGAATCGTCATTACACACCGCCAATTGTGAATGACTATTTATTTTTTTGAAACATTATTATCGGAGTTATATGATACAAATTTACAATTTGGTTTACATTTTAATGCTTTTGTGCCGAAATGATGATGGTAAAAACAAATAAAATTATTCTCAGCCGAAGGATTACCGTAAAAAGGATTGAATGATTTTCGAAAATTTGGAGAGTTATTACGAGAATAATTATTGCCTGAATTTGACCGTGAAAAATTAGGACCGCGTGAATTGGATTTAGATCGTGATCTAGAATTTCGACTAAAAATTTCCGAAATCTCCGATAATAATGTTTTTTTAAATTCCGAAAGTTTATTATCAATAGAGAAAGCTAAATTTTGACCGGAAGAACAAAATGCAGATGCCTCAATGGAATTTATTTGTGCCTGAGTCATCGTCTCATGCACGTTGTCAGCCCGTTCAGCAAGGACTGACAGGGAGACGTCATTTTCAAATGGTGTAAGCACCATTTGCACTGTCTGATGCAACCTCTTCATCCAGAATTGACGAAGTGTTGCCTCATTAAAATTGTCACCAGCATTTAATTTCATAAGACTCAATAATTGTGACGGCTTCCTGTCTCCAAGAGTCAAGCCATGCATCAGATCATTGAGTTTCGTTTTTTCTGATTCGCCAAGTACTCGAATCACTTCTGCCTTAAGTGAAGAATAAGGAGTGTTACCCTTCGGGCTTGTTATAATATAAGCAAACGTGTCGTGTAGTCGTGCATCCAGAGCTCCTACCGCATGAGCATATTTCGTGGACTCGACCGTAATCTCTGCCAATGCGAACTGCTGCTCAAGAATCTCAAACCACACTATTAGATTTTGCGAGTGCAATGGCTGTGGAGGTTTGAAAGCCACTCGAGCAACAAGTCCAGCACCGGCAGAAAAATTTACATTCGCACGCGAAGTCTCTGGAATTCCATTTGAATTAATATTTAAATGTGAGACAGCCCTGGCAACGGCATCATTAATAAGTCCAGCCAGCTCAATAGGAGTCAACGTGATGCTAGACTCCCTTGTTGAACCACTGCTTGATGCCGCTGCCGAGTCTGACTCAATCGTCACTGGTAGGGAATAAGGTGGATCATTCACACCTTGAACAATACGCCGAAACAAAAAAGAAAAAATCAGAAAAAATACCGAAAACGCGAAAACAAACAACGAAAAAGCAAAAGTGAAACACATTTTAATAAACGAAAATAATTGAAAAAGAAACAAATATGTATTTATTTTCGAAAAGAAATAATTTATTAATTTTAGCACCAAAAATGATTAGTTGGGTACTACAGTTTGTTTTTTTTTATTCTTAATGATGAACAATTGACCCTTAATACAACCAGGTCCAGGTATATACAGCTGTCCGTGCTTGAAGTTAAGTTGATAATGACCATTCGCTGATAAATATTATGATATAGCTAGCTGTCAGCGCTCCAAATTGACCAAGTATTGATGAATTCTAACTGATGATTATTTCATTAAAAGCAGCATTAAAATATTGCTATTAGTGGCCGTTGTAGAATAATTGTAAGCGGCCGTAATTTCCATTCAAACAATTAGTGGCCGTTGATAAGTTTGATAATAAATGTAAGCAGCCGTAATTTAAAATTTGTGAACGTTGACAAATTTGCTGACTGCTCCACGATCACGTCGGGGTCACCAATTATGGTAGTTTATAGCTCCACCAATCTTTTGTAATAAACATCAACCACTAATATTTTTCAATAATTATATTTATTGTAATTAAATTTTACGATGTAACACTTTATTACATTTACATATTTTATATGTATTTATATTAGATAGACAAATTATGTATTTTATAATTTCTATTTTTATTGTTTTTATTTTGATGAAAAAACTTGAACTCTAAAAAACCTTTTTTGTTATTTTTTTCTAGGCTTCTGAGAATAGAATAATTTTACAAAAAGTTGGTTTATACCCAACTAACCATTCGGGTGCTACAAAATTTAAATAAATTTTTATAATGAATTTCGATATACAAGGTGTGAAAACGCCACAGGCTAAGCGGGCTTTGCCAAAGCAAAGCAGCTATACGAGTATATAACTTAACTTAACCGTAAAATATAAAATATAAACGAAACCTCTTTATTGGTAAAGTTTTGACTTTTGAAAAATAAATTTTCAGCCAAACTTGTACCTGCGGCCTAACAGTAACCATTTACAGATATTAATGAGTAATAATAAGAACTCGAAATAAATGAGAAAAAGTGAAGTGAAGTTTCCAGAAAAGTTTAATCTCTAAGAAAACATTATGCTGTTTGACGATGTTTAATATGGTTATCGTTTTCCCAAAAAGAAATCCCTTCTCTTTCACTACAATTCTTAGTTTAAAAACAAATAAGTTGTTACCTACCAGTAAGTTGCTCATGGATTAACGCGCAAACCTTTCTCAAGGCACCATAACTATACAATTTGTAGAGCGCGCAGCATTAAGTCTACAGGGTATTTAATGGTTTAACTTACTTACACTTACATACACAATCGCTCAGGCCTTCAGCGTAGCCGGAAAAAACCAATTAAGTCAGATTGATGTGAGTTATCAAATAATTTTAAATGAATCCGCTAAGTGAATTTATAATACAAAGCTAGCAGAACCCCCCTAGAAAAATATTTCAATATAATATGGGAAATTAAATGCTAGTTTTTCCTTGATATTTAATAAGCTCCATGCATTCTCATGCCAACTGGACATTTAAAGAATTACTTTAGGACAAATAAATTGCATAATAAATACCTCTGTGTACCTCTGTGTTTTATCTAAAGAATGAAGACTAAATTCATTCTTTAGATAAAACACAGAGGTTTTTTATATTTTAAAGCCAGCAGAACCCAAATCGATAAACGGGTTGATAATCTAATTAAGGATAAAGCCTTATCAAAATAAGTGCGCTTCACTGGATCTTGAGGACCCCGTGTGTGTGAGCCTAATTCAAAAATCCAACCTAAACCTAATTTAGAACAAAACCAGATCTTATGTTCTGTGAATAATTAAAGATTATCAGCAGGCTAACTAAATGCTTTATTAAAAAGGTTAAGGCTCTACTTGTTTTTGAGAAAAATAGGTTTTCTGTAAGTTTTTAGGCAGCAGAACCCAAATCGAAAAACATGGTTGACAATTTTATTTATTGTAAAATGCAGTTCAAGATCTAACAAACAGGACCTCAACAAGGCTAATTATAGCCTAATTAAATTCCTTCCGATTTCAAACGAAATTTAGTAACATAAAGTAATCGTTTGAAATGAGTTCGAAGTTGACAACAAAACTAGATAACGGGACTGAGACTTTTCGGTTCACCAACTTATATTTGATTCGACCTTTTGGAATATTAAACAATCGGATTCACCCCGTCATATGATAAATTACGTACCTTATCTTAGGCATATTAGGTAACCGAATATAAAAGATCAAAATTAAATGAAAATCCACTGGGACTATTTCTTTGAATGCTTCCGGCCAGCTAACATTTGGACACTTCTTGTCAAAACGGAACGAAACCATTATAAAGTTTCGCTAGCCTCAAAGATTAACTTAATTGGGTTTGGCTAGAGTATAATTTAAGCTCTTAGCGACCAACTGGTATAGCTTTTATAAACAACTGGCCATCACCAATGATTGATTTGATTTCTTGGCAGTTAACCTACATATTTTATAAATTTCTTATGTCAGTTCGAATAAATTAAATTGTTAGACATTACATTATTTTTCAAATTTATAACTCTAATCAAGTGCTGGCGCCGATGTTTTTGTAACAATTTAAAATGTTGTGTAAATGAATACGTCGATGGCAAAATAAGTAAAGGATGGTACGCATACCTCCTTTTACACGGTGGATTGTTTCCGCGGAGTACCGCGAAAACTTACAAATATTGTAATTTTTTTGTTTAGGTTATTCAAACCGTATAAAAGCGAAATCGTTTAAAAAAAGTGCTGTGTAAATCAGGAGATGGGTGTACTTACGAATATAATCGGAAGATAGGTATATTTTTAATGAACTACTATGCATCTGAGCCAAGAGTTTGGAATTTGAAATTAATATTATCCCGTTTTGAGAATGAGCTTGGAATCTAACACATGCTTTCAATTAAGTTAACGCGCTTGAAAAATTTGTATGTTTCAAGTTCGAGGTTAGTAACTAAACGGGATTAGTGCACAAATCATTCAATATTTTAAATTTAAGACATAAATTTAAAACTAGTAGGGACTGATCTATTAATATCGATAACAAATAATCTACAGGATTAGCTTATCGCTAAGTATACCTATCATTGTAAACTAGTGTAAGACTAGCTAAACTCTATTAGTTAATCTCCAGTCTATTAAGGCTATTCGGTTACCAATATATTTAATATTTTACCAACCATTAACAAACACTGAGTAAAATTACCGTTTCAAAAACATAAAGAAGGCTTTTAAAGTAGTGGTTGATTGTACTTCTAAGACGTCGGTTTTATCCGATCACGGCATATAAACTTAAAAATTTATTAATTCATGAGATCGTGAAACTGTGGATAACACACACGTTCGCGATTTGGGAAAGTATGGATAAAGCCTCGGGAAATAGTGTGCTATCGAAATCAAACTTCATTCGACATTTAAATTTGCTCGATATTTAAAAATGATTTGGGTAAACTGTCGGACCTTCTCATCCACGAACTGTGAAAACGGCCCAATTTGGTAAAGAATTTGTCTCGTTCGGTACAACATCCTTTGTATCACGGTTTTTGTTGAACAAACTTGTGGCAAGTTTATTGACTTGTTGCCTTATACGCAATTCACAGCCTAAACTTACCGGTGATCATTGTTGGACACGAAAGAAGTCTGAATATATTTTAAGTAATTCCAAAAGCCAATCGTTTTGATAAAGATAAAATAGTTGGCGCCATTATAACCGTTGTAATAACAAATCTGCGTTGTATTACAAATTTCTGACATAATTCGATGAGCAATGATAAGCGATGGTATTCAAGAATAAGAATTATATAAGGCAAACAATATAGCAACAATTAATTTTTCGCCGTCTAATTCTGTGCTTGGTTTCGAACCATCCATCTACCTATTCGAAATTTCTATCGAGAAAATGTAACGATTTACGGATTTCACCAAATCGAATGACCCACTCCACACTGTACTTTCAAAGAAGCATATTCATCTTTGTCTCTTTCCCCGTTTATCTATGAATCCGGTTTTAGTTGCGACTCATTTTTCAATCAAAATTTTTTCGGTGAAGCAGTACTAACACAAATATAAATGAAATAAAAAAATGAAAGGCCTTCGGACATGTACATTTTAGTTTAAATTTTATTTTCGACAATAAAAAAATATTTTGTGTCTAAATATAAAATAAGGTTTTTTTAATGTAGCAATAAAAAATCTATTACGACTTATATTGAAGCGTGATGCTGTGCTTCAAAGAAGCATAGTGTGGCACCGGCCAATATTCGTTTCGAAATATGAGTTTATCCCGTTTTATCAAAATCGTAAACCCATGTCACCCAGTTATAGTGCGTTTTATCGGAATTGCGATCGGAATTGACTGGTTCTAGCATGTATTCAGCGACATTTACACGATTGAGTTTTTGAAGAAAATTCGGGCGTTCCGGAACTAGTCGAGCGGCAACGGGTTTTATGCCCAAGTAATCGTGTACAATAGTATTAATTCGTTCGTAAGACACGTAAGATTTTCCATCACCATTTCCTTCACTATATCGATGTTATTTTCAGTTGAAGACGTTGATGGTCGACCAAAGCGAGGCAAACCTTCCACCACATCTCGACCGCTTTTGAAAGCACTCACATGCAAGTGGTTTTGTTACAATCGATTCATTGTAAGCTTTCTGTAACAATTGACTTGAGAGAGACTTGAGATGAACTGACAAAATAGAGCACTGTAAACAAACTAGATAGAGGATAAGATAATGGACCGGTTTGCCAACTAAGCTACAATTTTTTTTTTACATTGGTTCTTTAAATGATCGTTTATCGTCACTTTCTAGCCAGAATATATAAGCTAGCTTTACTTTTAGAGTTAGCACGTCATGCCAGAAGTAAGAAGACACCCTTGCTTTGTATTGATTTGGACAAATGAGTTTTCTTTAACATTTTAATATTAATACTTCAATGGCCCTGTGGCACTATTTTCATAGCATTTTTTGTCTAAACTGAAATTTTCTGGTCTACTGTTGGAATTAGTTGGGTGTAAATATTTTTGAATCAAAGATATATTGGAAATCATTTTTCCCTATAAAAATTTTTTGGAACAAAAGTTTCCCAATCAACTTTGTTTCGAAAATACTTACACCAAACTAATTTCATTAGTAGGCCAGAGAAATTCTGTTTAGACAAAAATGCTATTAAAATATTTTTCCCAATTCCCAAGGAAAACCAGAATGGGCCCCCTGTGGCCCTATTCGGTCTTTCCCTGGGAATAGGGAATTGGGAAAAATATTTTCATAGCATTTTTGTCAAAATTATATTTTTCTGGCCTACTGAGGGAACAAGTTTGGTGTTAATATTTTCGAAACAAAGTTAAATGGGAAAATCCCTATAAAATTTTTGTGGAACAAAAGTTTCCCAATTAACTTTGTTTTAAAAATTTTTGCACTAAACTTTTTCATTCAGTAGGCCAGAAAAATATAATTTTGGCAAAAATGCTATGAAAATATTTTTCCCAATTCCCTATTCCCAGGGAAAGACCGAATAGGGCCACTGGTCTAGTAATTCCCTGGGAATAGGGAACTGGGGAAAGATTTTACATAGCTTTTAACTAAACGTCAGTTTTTTCTGGCCAACTTAGAAAAAAAGTTTGATGTAAATATTTCTAAATGGGGAATAATTTTTCCATAGCGAAATTATCAGTGAAAGTTATTTCCAATTTTATTTTTTATTTTTCAAAAAAATTACCACTAACTTTTTACCTTGCCAGAAAAAAATTATTTGAATAGAATTAATATGTAAAATCTTTCCCCAGTTCCCTATTCCTACGGAATTACCAGAATAGATCCATATGAGGTATATAAAAAGTCCGGTGTAATTTGTGCGCTTTCACTTCACGAGACCAAACAACCAGTGAAGACAATTTTTATGTCCGAGCCTAGAGGTTAAACAATAGTAGATAGTCGGAGGTTTGTTAAAATTCTAAAATATAAAGATCGCCAGAGGAATAACAAGATTCGTAGAATACGAAAATACAATAAGAAGTGCTACAAACTGTGTGACTAAATTATTTAGAGAATACTGGCATGAACATATCTGACGTCTCCGCCATGTTCTAAAAAATTAGTCAGTTCACGAATGAGCAAATAACTTCTCTTACCACACTAACCAAGATATAAGCTTAATCCGACAATCAAACGATATACTAATCGGCTACAGGGAATACGGAATCACTTTGGCAATTCGCAGTCCTTAAGGTCAGAGAAATTGTATTGACTTTTGGATTTCAGGACAATTAAGTGAACGAAATACCTAAGCTAGTAGAAAAATGGAGTTATTACTATGATTGGTCTTTCTATGCTAGAAGATGAGGCGTTTTTCACCCAGTTCTAGAAACCAACACGTGGGATCCAAGTACATCATAGTAAAATTATAGTGTTGTGGACGCCACCGAGTTTCAATAACTAACCAGATCCGGATTGTATAACCAAGTACAATTGTAGTAGCAGCCGATTTTGGTTCCGATATCAAAACCTCAGGTAACCATTTTCCATATCTGTTTAAGTGACTCCATACCTTTATATTCCATCTATAAACTCGTGTAAGCCAAGGGCTATTTATGTGATATGGCTCAAGAAAGTGAAATATATCACCTCGAAGCTCTCAATCAAAACGCAAGTCAATCATTTTACGCGAATTGCAAATCATATTACAATAAAGGGGAAGGATTGTGGTTACGGGTATGGTGAAAATAAGGTATTCCAATTAAATCCTGATACTGTCTCGAAATGGTTGGAAATCGATGATCAGTATTTTCTTCTAATCGCAGAAATTCAAGTGTTGATACGTGCAATTACCGGCACACCAGGTACCAAAAATGAAGATCCTGGCGAGCTATTCTTTACGAATAATTTCAGATCGGATTCTAAGCTACCGAGACTGAGATTGTCTGCTGTCGGTGGAAACTACAGGCAATAATGGCAGGTCTTCTATGATGTGATTACTTCAACCGTTCATGAAAATATCACATTGTCACCCCCCGCCCAGGAATTTAAATATTTATTAGGCCAATCGCGTGGCTCAGCTTTTACTATTATATGTCATTTTCACTATGTTGAAGCTCTAAAACGCCTTATCAAAAAATATGATAAAAAGAGAGTTGATGAGATGAGGCAATACGAAGTTTTAAGTCTTTATGTCCCGGGGTTTCCCAGGATCTCCCTTGGGTTGTTTAATGCGCCACGGAGAAGTTGATGAGCAGTCCAAACAATTGTGGAGATACGAAACCTCATACTGAGAAAAATTTTGGTTTGCAAAATTAAAAACGAAGTTTTTAATTTCTAAAAGTTATACATTTTTTTGAATTTGAAAAGTATTTTTTTGAAATTAAATGAGATTTTTACAAACTAATAAATAGCTTTTTTATTTTAATAACATATTTTATAAAATGATTTATAAAACACTTTAAATTTAAAAAGTTTATTTATTTAAACAGAATATTTTATTTCAAAAGAAGAGTTGTAGAATTTTAAAACAATTTTTTTGATATTAATGACAACCAATGAAAATGTTTTTGTTTATTGGTTTGTCAGAAATCCCGTTGTTTTATTTTTCAATTCGACTATATTTTGTATAATTCGCCAAATCTATATGTTCTTGTGTTATACTAAAGGTATGAAGGTTTGAACTTTTGCAGTTTGGTTTTGGCCGTTGCCACCTGATGATGAGTAGACCAACTTTTTTATCAGTATACGAAGCCAAACTGCCAAGAAAGAACTTGAGGAAGTTCTCATCATATTTTTTTAAGGGTTGTGTGTATTTTCACACAAGGACCCTGAGGGTTAAAAATTGAGGAGGGGGAGCTAATTTCTACTTTTCGTGGTAGATATATTATGTTATGAGTAGATGACCTCTTTTTTTGCTGGCTTGAACAATCTCAATTCGCAAACCTTGTGAATGCCCATTGTATTTGTAAACTGTATCACGGATTACTTTGATTTAATAAAATTGTGTGGCATTTGTTAAAAAATAATTATTTAAAAATTAAAATAAATCTTTTAAAACTAGCCAATACTTTTTTTATTTTTAAAAAACAATCTCTTAAAATTTAAAAAAACTGTTTGACAAAAGCAAAGAAAGTATTTTTGAAAATAAAAACAATTTTTTAATTTTTAAAAACAAATTTGGCGAAAAAATTTATTTTAAAAATAAAAAGATTATCCTTTTGATTTTAAAAACGAGACTTTTCGCCTAAAAATATATGAATATTTTTTTATTTTTACTGTTTTTTTTTCTCAGTGCAGAAACGGAATTTCCTGCCATAGACCAGATTTTAGCATTTGTACCTAAAGCAATGTATGCTTTAGGAAATTCCGGGTATAAACGAGTTCATAATGCACTTAAATTAACTTCGTCGAGTAAGTCGTTTTACGTAACACAGGAACCTGCTTGTCCGTTATGCACCGATGAACATCACAAACTGTTTACGTGTAACAAATTTCGTAATACGCGACGAGAATTAACGAAAACTCTTAATTGTTGCTACATTTGTTTATCAGATGAGCATGTTATCAGACGAGCATGTTTGTCGGAAAGCTGTTTTAAATGCAACCAAAGACATAATACCTTGCTACACCTTGAAGAAGTCACTAATCCGCCAATCTCTACCAATAAGAAAAATGTGTCTACCACCGAACCGAGCGCATCAGCCTCACAACAAGCAAACACTTATTTGATACTTGCGATTCACAATGATCTACCAAACGCTAAAATTATCGAAAATTATCATAGTCCGAATCCACCAACACTATCAATACCTCCGACAGTGGAGATCGAAATTGAGGATAATTTCGGTAGGTGGACAAAATGTTGTGGCTTTCTTGACGCAGAAAATTACGCTAGTTACTTGGGAGTTCCTAGAGCCAAGTAAGGCTAACATTTCAATTGATACTTTGAATGCGTCACGGGCTGGACTGGCCAAGGGAGTATCCGATCTCAAAGTAAGGACTTCTGTTGATCATGATTATAAAATTTCGACCCAGGCTTATATTGTACCTAGAATTTGCTCCAAACTTCCAACACAGTTGATTTATGTGATCAATTTAAACTTTAGATCCAATCTGCTCACCGTTCCTGAGTTTTATCAACCAAAGCAAAAAGATGTTCCACTTGGATGTGAACACTTATTCCATGCGCTCCTGATGGTAAAATAGAACATAGTGAAGGTCGCCCTATAGTTCGCAACACTCGTTTTGGTTTTGCCGTTGGAGGAAATTTTAAAACAAATAATCTAAATTTGTTTCCTTGCCAGAATCGCTCAAGATTAATGCATATCCAATTAAACCAAAGACAACGAGAATTACCAAGTATTGAGAATTCCCTCCAGCGATTTTACTGAAGAGATTCTTAACCCTAGTTGCAACTACTGCAAACGATGACGAAAGTACTTGCGTCAAACATTTCCATGATAACGTTTTGTATCAAGATAATCGTACATCCTTACCGTTACCATTTAAAAAGTATCCACCAAACGTTGGTGATAGCTACCATCAAGTATTACGACGATATTTGCCTCTAGAAAATTATTCGATTCAGATTTTCCACTTAAGGAAGCCTACGTAAGTTTTCTGCAAGAATACTTATCCCTAGGGTATATGGAACCTGTACAAGAACTGGAGATTCATGCACTTCCAAACAAAACTTACTATATGCCTAATCATCCGTATATAAAATATGACTCTATTAAAGACAACTTTTTTTCAATTATCCCTACCCAAGACTTTCGGGGACTTTCAAAATTTTTGATCCGCTAGGTCAGCTAGGGTAACAATTCTCTCTACAGATTTCGAACAAGAGTGGGTTTTAGGTAGAAACCATTTAAACCAAGGTTAAATTTCCCCGATGGATTTACGCGACAACCCATTTAGAACTTCATGGGTTTGCAGATGCATCGAAGGATTATGGGTAAACGCGGCTACATTGCTCGTACGTTTATTAGGGTTAGTCCAAAGGTCTTTATGTTTATCATCTGATCCAAAAGTGATCTTGTACACTAATTCATCAATCACCTTAGATTGGCTAACTAAACCACCCAAGGTTTGGAAAACCTATATAGCTAATACGTTAGGACGTTAATAGAACGTCCAAAATTGCACATCTTGTAGTCAGTGGTATCATGTCTCATCAAACCGGAATCCTACAGATTGCAACGCGTGGTATTTCATCAAAAGATTTATTACAAAATAGTCTTTAGTTTGATGGTCCCGACTTCCTTCTGAAATACAAACCTCCCGAGTAAAGTGTCGGAACATGAATTACTTTAAATGTATCCTCTAATTTACATTCTTTTTTTCCATTTATCGATGCACATGGACTGCTGAGAATGAGGGGAAGACTAGGCCATGCAGACTTAACATATGATGTAAAACATCCCATTATACTGCCATCCAGCCACCTTATAATTGAGAGAATGGTACGAGAAAAAAATGTTCAACATCTGGATGCCGGCCCAAAATTACTACTCACTACGTTAAAGCAGCGAATCTTGATTCCAAGAACACGAAACCTCATCCGCCGAATCATCCGCCAGTGATTGGTTTGCTTTCGACACAACACTGTAATCCAACAACACTGAAAAAAAAAGCGCGGAGATATTTACACATTTCGCTGTGTAAACCCAAATTTGCAATTATTACCAATAATCTTTTAATAAAGTACGAGCCTTGTAAAATTTGCAGTGCAATATATGCAGTGCATTTTCAAATATTAAAATTATTGCTGAGCAGCGTCTGATGAAAAATTAGATTAATCATATTGCAATGCTGCCAGGTAAATTTGACCTGCGCAATTTGAATATATCATTTTCAATGCAAAGATAATAAAAATTAAAAAAAAAATATTTTTTTCGTTGAGAATAAATTACAAAGCGGGTTTTAAATGTTCAAATATTTTTCAAAATTTACTTTGCAATTTGTAAAATAATTTTTGCGGAGAGATTATAACCAATCAAATCATTTATTCTATCCGAGTTTGCATTTTGTTCTCCAAATTTTATTTAAAATTTCAAACAAAGATTAGTCTTAAAGTGAATGTAAAGCAGTACACAAATTGCCACAAAAATGCCAGTTTGTCTAGTTTCCGGATTTGTTGGGAAAAATGGTAATTATTTCAAAATAAAATAAAATATAAATTATAATTCCTTCATTTGCAGTTTTTTTGCAACCTTTCTTCGCGTCGTAACAAATAGCCGCTAACCTTGAGGATTAAACTATAAAAGTGCTGAAATGTTGTATGGTAAACACAAATCAAATTTACAAAACTTAATGTACATTAACTTATATTTGTTGCTTTCTTGTTTTAATTTCAGAATTTTATAAAGCAATGTAAGAGGGCCTGACCAACTCAGTTCCCTGAACATTAAGAGGTTTGAGGAGAATTTAATTATTAGCAACATTACAGCAATTCAATATCTTTCGAGGCTGATAAAGGAGTAATATGGTTGATGAAAATTCACACGTAAGTTTATTGCCAAACCGAAAAGTGAATAAAAAAAAAATTAATTATAAAAAATGTGTTTCATTAAAATTGGGTTTTAATATGTTAAATATTAAATTATGTCTTCTCCAATCTAGAAGTTTCGAGTGTTTGCTTCTGTGCAGAGTAAATATTAATGCGCTGCAATTTTCTCGATCCGCAAATTTTAAAAAGCACTACAAACCATTATCCACCTTGCTGTCATTATTTACCATGCGCTCTGTAAAGAAATTCTAAATTATTTTGCAAAATGCAGAGTAAATATATCAAAGCAATAGCAAATATTGCTTATCCACCCTGAAATAAAAATGATAAAATTTGCACAGCAACTTGTAATAATTGATTTGCTAAAATCGCGATAAATACAAAGCGCTTGTGTGGCTGAGTTTTTGATCATTTTTCGTTAAATATTACTCCGCTTTTTTGTGAATATCACCGATTATTTTTTTCAGTGAACAACTCATGGTCCAATTACCAGCTCCTAGCCCTTACTCACCAGTCAGAGCATTTATACAAACAGGTATAGATTTAGCTGGTCCATCTGCAGTCAAAACCTATCGTCACCGTTCAGCTAAAATATTTAAGGCATACTTAATTATACGTTTGTATGACCCTAGTTTTGGTATCTGATATGAGTACTGACACCTTCCTGGGAGCTCTTCAGCGACTCGAGGTGTCCCATCCGATATATATTGCGACAATGCATCGAATCTAGTTGGAGCAAAGAAGATACTTCGTGCGTTTTACGACCAATATCTCTCTCAAGCAAGGCAAGCAGATATACTAAATAGGGTCACCGATCATCATTATACCCAATGGCACTTCATCACTCCGGCAGCCATACATTTGGCGATTTGTGGGAATCAACTGTGAAATCCGCTAAATACTATCTGCGTTGCGTGATTGGAGATTCCATACTTACGTAGGAAGAGTTCCCAACCCTGATGAAGCAAATAGAAACTCTCTTAAATTCCTGGCCTCTTGGAGATCTGGATGACGACGAGTGTAATCCCCTTACACCCGAACATTTTATAATCGGCAAACCATTAAGCATGTTACCCGAGCTAGTCTGCTTCATATAAAAATTAATCACCTAAGCAGATGGCAGCTACTACAATCGATGCTACAAGGATTTTGGAAGCGCTGGGCATTAGAGTATCTATAACCTCACTCAACAAATTCTGTAAATGGCGTACCCTTAATTGATAAATTAAGGTGTGAAGTTTAGTTCTCCTTATAGAACAAAATCTGCCAGGGAAGCGACAATCTAATTAGAGTAGTGATCATCAAACTTTTAATTTTTTTGACTCCGTTGATTTTATCCATTAAAATTAAAATCAATTAGTCGCAACTTTATTGTTTTATAACGAAATGCTTTAAGCGATATTTGCAGCATCAAAAATATCTTGATACCCATCAAGAACACTAACAAACAATTTATAACTGCCATAACTTTTTCCTGCTCATCTAAATTATTTTCTAAACAACAATCCAACACTTATGAGAATTAAGAAAACTTTCAACACCTTATCATTTATTTAAAAATTCGTTGTTGAGTGTTGTATACGAAAGTTTTAATGGCAATAGCATTCGTGTCTGACCTGTGTAAAATAACCTGCAGAATTTTATTGTATTTTTTTTTTAATGGCAATTTATTGAGGCGTGAATAATAAAATAATCGTCTTTATAATCCGGTGAGTGCAACTTGTGGAAATCCTTTTTATAACCTATACTGACGTAATATATTGACAGTGACGATGATTAAATTATGTTATTGTACTTTTCGGATATCGCTCTAGTTGTCATCTGCCAAACCCAAGCTTTTAAAACTAATTTTTTTTTATCAAAATTGAATAAAAAAGTTGATGTTTTATGAAATTTTTAAAGCTACATAATCCTTGAAATGATTATATCTTATGTTACTATATGTATATGCAGATGAGCACTTTTCCTTCACAGATGTGGAATGGATACATACACAAACCACTTGACACAGTATCTTATCTTTTGTATTTCGTGTGCGGTGTTGTTGTGTGTTGTAGATTATGTGGGATATATAAAATATTGTCTTTGTCACTGCTCGACAATTTTCTTTGTACATATATAAAGTCTCTGCTAGTTTATTTCCAGCCTTTTAAATAAAGGGAAAATATTAAGAATCATGATTTTTCTTATTTTCATACACATATTTTTCCAATTTGTGAAAATGAAATTTTCTTGTCATGTAACAATAATTTCATATTTTCCTTTTTCACGCCATCTTAATTTGAGGGCGTATGTATAGGTACTCTTGAAGACAATGTTAAGATAATTATGTAAAAATAATTATAATTATGTGAAAATTGTGAGATTGTGTAATGTAATTGTTTACGATGTATATGTAGGTTGATTATATATTATAAAATTATGTTTGGTCATTTGGTCAAGGTGCAACCAATTATTTTATGTTGGGGATAGTTTTAATTTTATTTATAGTTCTAAAATACGCAAGAATTTTTAATTTTCCTGTATGTATCAATAATTATTGTGTATAATCTTTTTCATGAATATGTGGGATTCAAATATCAACCTTATAGCCGTTACTCAGAATATTTTAAGCTTTTGAGTTAAGATGAACACTTTCAATTCCATCCTCAACAAGCACGTGAGTCAAACTTTTCCTCTATTTGTTATTTAACTTTTCTTAATTTGATCCTGCAATTGAAAGTATTTTGAAAGCCTTTACTACATAGTTTCTACTATCGAAAAAGACAATCCACCAAAACCATCCTTTACCAGAATGCTAGCTTTGCATTCTAGTAAAGGATTTTCCTCATTCAGCAATCGTAAGCTGATTTAATAAACATAACTATGACCCTCTGTTGGAGTGCAGAACTCAGCGCCGATTCAATTGGCTAATTAATGCTTTATTAATTTTTTGAAACAATTCACCAAGAATCTCAGTTCAACAAAACTGTAAATTTACCGAAAACAACAGTTTACCGAGAATGATAACTCTAGCGGGAGGTAATTCAAGTCGTTAACTTATAAATTCCAAACTATGTAATTCCAATACCGTGGATTGTGGATTTCGATGAAATGTCGTTTTCGAAATATATCGTCTTCGATTAGAAAACGATAGTTCAATAAAGTGACAGTTAACTGAAAAAACAGATTCCCGAAAACGAAAATTTTCTGAAAATATTACACAAAATTTTTTTAAAAGTTATAAAACAGCAATTTTTAATTGAACACAACGTAGGAGTTAGTCCATTCAAATAAGCGATCAGAACTAACTTTAGAATCCTAAATTTATCATACAAACCGACATGCAAATCCTTCCAAAACGTAACATATAGAATAAGAGATGCCAAGGGATGAGGGCAATTCCACCAATCTAAGCATATACTGTTGTTCGTGGGATTTTTTTAATAGATACAAGCTCAGATTTGATGCAGCTATCGAGATTAAATTTTATCATAATAACTCTAGGTTGGGGTTACAAAAAAAAATAATTCTTTAAATGTTCTTTCAACAGTATGGCCGATTAAAAGAATCTTAGAGGTGTTACCAAATGTGCACATAATGCCACCTAATACTAGATGACTTTATCTGTTCAAAACGATTAACCAAATTGAAATAAATTTCCACCACACAAGTTTTAGGACGTACAAATTCTGAAAAATTTATTATTCTTCAAAGTACTTGCTACACTACGTCCGATTCCAGGAATCTCAGAGATGTTACCAAATGTGAACTTATGTCAACTAATAGTGCACTAATTGAGGAATTTGTTATGATTCATTGGTCATAAAATTTAAATTCCGTTCCCATTTTCATTTTATGAATTTGTGATCGTTGTGGCATTGCCATCTATGTATGAGTAGCGATACTATATGATTGACTCGATGGGAATTTAACGACCGGATTTTGTGTTGTGCCAATTTAGTTATACGATAGCATCACCAAATATTGATCCCCTCTTTTAAAGTGGGACAGAAGAGGGACAGAAAAAGCAAATATGTTTCTGCATTTTAGGTTGTTGGTGCGAGAATTTTTTTTTGGTAAAGTTCAGTCTTGTTTTGAATGGTAGAAGAGTGGTGTCTCTTTTGGGATTTTTATTGAGACGGTCGGGGTGTGCAATTTAGTATACCGACGCGTTATAAAGAATAATTAATTTTTTTGTATAAATGGCCGATGTGGTCGGGATTTTTTCTTTTTTACTGTATAAAATAAAGAAGTAAAATTTCCGTACGGTTTTTTTTTTTGTAAAATGAAAAATAATATCGGTGTTAAGGAGATGAAATAAAGCAAAACGGATCGCCAAACCTACTCTCCATTGCATGAGTTTGGTTTTGTTGTTATGAGGAGGGATAGTGAGATTGTACATCTTTGCAAAATATTTGTGATTTTTTTCTGTGAACACTAAAAGTGGCTTGGGATCATACGATACGACCTGGCAGTGTGGTGTTCGTTAAACGATATTTCGGCGGGTGAAATATCAACGGGGGTTGTAATAGTAACGGATGTCCTGATTTACGTGTGTCGCTTTTTTTTTTGGACGTGGGCATTGGATGGTTGTTGCGGGTAACGCCCAACCCTTATTTACAAGTGGTCGGTTGAGGCCACTTAAATTAATTTACGGTTTAAGGCAAGCGACACCCGACTCATTAAAGACGGCCTATCAAGGCAAATTTCCGGTGTACAGGTGACCAGGTGTATTCGTAGTTATTGGTATTCGGGGAGAGGCAAATTCATATTTTTTATTCCTCAATCAAACTTTTATTTTTTTCCTCCAAATTTTATTTTTCATTGGCGTTCAGATTTTAATTTTTAAAAATATATTGGTGTAATCTCGCATCAAATAACGGTGGTCATACACGCGACCCTGGTACACATTGGTCACGTTCCAGAATTTTGAGGTGGTTATTTCTTTAATTTTGTTTCTTTTTTTTATTATTATGACGGAATTTTAACTGCATCTTGTTGTAACCACTTTTGTTATAAGCAATTTCTTCTTGATCTTTCCCATTCTTCTCTTTGTTCTAAGTGATTTAAATAAATAACACTACTGCGAATCCTTTCAGGCATTTGGGTCTATTCTCTCCTTTGCCGGTCTGTTTCCTTTTTTATTTTTCCTTTCCAGACAATAAGATGGAGTATTAAATTTATTTTCGGTTCGGTACGATGGGAGGGGCATTGTCATTCTGTGTCGGTTCCATATGTACAGGCTTGGCTTACCACTCCCCTTCATCCCCTTGGCAGGACATCCACAGGGTCGGAGTGGTGAGTCCAGTAAATGTGTCGTCCATTCGAGGCCTGCTGTAAAATCCAGCGGTCTCCTCGTGGCACTTCGGCGGTTCCCAGCTGTCGAAGTGTGAATTGTGAGAAATTTGCTGGAGGTCTCTCTCCGAGTGAAGAGAGGCTTGGTCTGTTGGGGAGACGTCCCTACCCTCTAATGGTGCTTCATTGCGGCTGAGCATTGGCCTTTCGGGGTCGATGGGTCATTCAGGGGGGAGGAGGTGTCTCTTCAGCAGACCGGGTACTTGTCACTCGGGGAGATCCGGTCGTCGTCGGATCGGCATACCCGGTCGTTTTGTTAAAAAAAATGCTATATGGTTTCGGTTTGCAGTCTGTCCATCTGTATCCACGATATCTTGAGAACGGATGTGATATTAACTTAATTTTTTTAATGAAAGTTCAAGTAATTCATGGGAATGAGCCTTACTATTGATTTGGGATGTTCGGAGGTATGTAGGGTTTTGTTAACCCCCTCCTTAAAATTGATAGATTTTTTTTTGATTTTTTATTCTATTTTGGTTTCATGTTTGCTTTCAATTCGTCGACTACGATAGACGATATATGCCCGCACATGGTAACATCTATGAGATTCCTGGAATGGACCATAGCATTTCATTTTTTATGAAATTTCACGTCCTAAAATTCAAAAACTATTTATTTCAATTTCGTTAATCGTTTTGAACAGTGTAGCGATTACGTGGCATGGGTTTATGGATAACGTTGATTATAAACGGCAGCGCGTGTTGATCAGGCACTCGCCAGCCGGATTCGTCCAATCGCATGAACCAGCATCGGACTCGCCATTCAACTTTCCCTTTCTGGTTCCCTATCCGGCATTAATCTTTCAATTCCGTTCCCACCTTAAACCCACCTCAGACTCGACTGTTGACAAATAAATAAAATCGCTATCAAACCAATTGGTTGCTGTTGCTGGAGATTGGTAGAAATTTGATTATTGCCCAACAATAAAAAGACCATAAAGCAATAAATTTGTTAATTTTTCTTTTTCCGTTGATGATCAATGATCAATAATATGTGATGTGAACCTAACATAAATGATAAGAGACGCTATGTCCGACTAGCAGTCATCCAGGCTAGGAAAAATTAAAACCACTAAAACATTGTACGGTCATCATGAGGAGGAATGAGTTGTCAATGTCGTTGAGAAAGTTTTTTTTGGAAATTAAAATTTTAATTTTCGAATATGCGGAGGCGGCATTACGACCAAATTTTATAATACGAAGATACTAAATTTTCATGGGTGGACGTTGAAGAAGGTTCGGATCGGACGGAACATAATGGAATTCTTTGCTGCCTATCAGATTTATTGTTTCGTTTTTTTGGGGGCTCAGTTTGTTAGTTTTTATCGTATAATTGTGAATAAATTTTGCAAAAAAATCTGAACTTCCGAGTTGTGGTGTAATAGAGAAAAAAATTGCAAAGCATGTGCGAAAATAAAAACTTAGTTGTTGGATTCAATAATTTGTTTGCGTTAATTCAAGGAACTTTGTTTTGAGGTTTGATTGCAAACGTATGTAAGCCGCCACATCGTTAAACATTTAAACTGTTGGCTTACTACGTACAATTAACGTTTGTAAACCAAAGTTTCAATCAAAGCCAAAAGTGTCGTGAATAAATAAAAACCGTTGATCCGGATTGGCTTGTTGAGGCCTTGGTGGAATGCTGGGGTAATAACATACTTGTACAAAGAGAGTAAAAATGGTTGAAGGCATGGTGGAGGTATGGATATGGTGAGAACTGAACGCGCGTAGAGAGTTCTGGGTGTGCAGTGCCCAAAACGTGCACGCTGGTGCCAAATAACCGGATCGACGGTAATCGATGGGAGCTGCATAGCGGTATACAAGGTCAACAGGAGAGTCATTCTTTCTAATTTTATTTCACAACGTATTGTTTTTTTGATTTTTCCGTGGGTGGATTGCTAATTGAACGGGTTCGATTGCTAGTAGGTTAGGTTAGGTTAGGTTAGAGTGGCTGCTATCGCACACTTAGGCCTCCAACCTTTAGACTCGAATTAAAATTTGATCTCCATATCTGCATCAAATACACATTTTGATGACCTTTTTTAGTAAAGGTTTACTATCTACACTTTTTAGTAGCTATAATTTTCGTAAAACATTTCACTTCGGTATGGGTCTATTTTTGAATTCAACCCGAGCAGGTTTTTCACTCAACCTGAGAAATTTTAGTCTACACACTGCGTTTTAATTTGAGAACTGTGCGTACACCTACTCGATTCATCAAATTTTACACTGAAACTGAAATTAAGGTCAGTGAACGGAGAGTTTGCAACGGACAAATAATTTATTACTCTCTACACACCGGATCATTGGG
Organism: Nephrotoma flavescens; assembly: GCA_932526605.1. Lineage (NCBI taxonomy): Eukaryota > Metazoa > Arthropoda > Insecta > Diptera > Tipulidae > Nephrotoma > Nephrotoma flavescens. The sequence goes on from OW052220.1 coordinate 41,771,776, forward strand.
TTTTGTACATCCTTTGCTTGGTGCACCCAGGGTAAGCCTGCTTGCTCCAGTGGTATAAAAAATATTTCGTACTATCACACAATTTTCAAAGTGTGCGATGCAGCAGCAAAATGTTGGTGTTGCCCACGAATCACGATGTACATAACGAAATCGCAATCCGATCTGAAAAATCATTCAAGAGATGTCACAAAATGCCACAAAACGAAATCCTGAAACACGAAATATCGAAAATAATGGATAATGACTAAAATTTAGTATTTCGTTTTTTAGGATTTTGAATGTTTTAATTTTTTCAGTATTTTATCAATATCATTTTCGGGATTTTTAAGTTTCGGGCAAATTTCATTATCAATTTAATGAAAGACTAAAAGATTATAGTGCTCAACGTCCTTCGCGAATAGTTTTAAAATTGGAATATTTCAAAAAAATAAATTAAAATATTTTACTTTAAAATCGGGACCACAAATTGATTTCTAATATGAAGCAATACGATAAACTTAAAAGTTTTCGCTTTAAAAGCTTTATTCGAACTTCTATTTACGAGCATGTATACTCGTAAGACAAAATACCATTAAAAACCAAAATTGAATTAAATTAACAATAAAAACTTTGGTTTTGTAAAAATACTTGTTGTAAAGCTTAATGTTGGAATAATGAAATTCCAAATAACTTTTTTCGTGTTTTTTTCATCCGTTATTATTCTGCTCAAATGCGAAACCACATAAAATAACAACCAATGAACAACAAACAGTCCCTAAACTAGAAATAAGACGAAATAATCTTATTTTACCGAATTTGTCTATACGTTAAAAAAAATGATAAAACGATTTTTTTTAAATTGATTTTCCGAGAACTAATAAAACAACAAAACATTAATTCTGTGGGAGGAATCCCAATAAAAATATTTGTCAAGGTGCTGTTTTACCAAAAGCTACAATTTTATTTAATAAACCTCAAAATTAAACAAAAATTAAAATTATGAAACTCACAGCAGATAATTAAAAGTAAGAATTACACGAAAAACATTTTTTTGAACCATAAAAGCACTTAATTTTGTGGTAAAATAATATTTCGTTCGCGTTGCACAGAGATAACGTCAAAAAAGCTTTGTTGATTTAATAATACAAAACTTTGAATAAAATTTTAATTAATGGAGATTTTATTCTGCTTCCAATTTTTTTTTTTCGTTCTCATTAAAAAATTTTCTGCTTCAAGTGTTTTATATGTAAAATCATGTAGCACACGCAAAATGTTAGATATTTTATGCAAAAATATTGATTGCAGGGATTGATTGAGAATTGTTTTAAATTGATCTAATTTATATTTTAGCCCTAAGCTTTATAATATTTTTTATCGCGTTTAATGTATTGAACTCTTTTAAAAGGTTAAAATATTACTTTCTTTTAAGTATTTTAATATGCTGTGCAAAGTTCTAAGTTTGACGTTAGCTGGTGGTACACCTTATTGTGTTGAAATGTTACTTTTTCAACCGGAAAATATTAATTACTTTCCATTTCCTTTGAGTATTTGATGCCGTCAGTGAGTTGATGGAACACATTTTGAAAATGCTTTACCATTCAAAGACCAACAACCTTACCAGAAACATATTCATCCTATTTCGAGATTCACGGTAACAACGCATGGCCACTGTTCCCATAGCCAAACGTCAACGACCAAAGCCAACAACATACATGGATATTTGTGATAACATAAAAAAATAATTATATGAATCGGCCAAATAACTATTATTTAAACTACATCCCAAACAGGATAGAACCCCTGACAAACGACTGAACCATCCTAAGCAGAGATGATCACTTAGATGATAAGTTCAAGATGGAGTGTATAATCGATTAAACCCTAACACTAGCTTAATATTGACCTTAATACCAGCGCAGTACAAATATTTACATAATTATTTTGCTTACCTTCAACTTCATGAATTAGTGTCAGGCGTAGTTTACAACTACCGCTGAAATCAACATTGCGCACTTACACCCACTACCATATACACCCGTGCAAAAATCAAATCATCGAAAAACCTAAAAACCATTCGACGAAACAGATTTGAACAGTTTAACAAAAATGCTTTATCCTGATAAAATAAGTCCATAATTTTACTATCAAATTCTGTTGTTACTCAGGAACTTATGTTTACAGTACGGAGATATATTCTTCCAAGAAGGAGACCGACAATATTAACTTGTACACTGATTCCAAACCGACCCATATTCAACGTTATCGACTTTCACAAGCTCAAAAGGATGAAATAAATAAACAAGTCAAAGAAATGCTTGAAGAACGCAAAATTTAATCAAGCACCAGCCCATTTAACAGCCCCCTTCTCGCCGTACCAAAAAAAAACGAACGGGGTTGATGCTCCACCTGAACCGCATATGTTTGGTAAAAGATAAAGTAAAAAATTAAAAATCACAAATGTCATCGCTAATTGCACGAAGTCGATGGTTATCCAAACACTGCAGTTCCTAGCGGAGTTCCGTCCAAGGTGGCCATATTCCAGAATTTCTACCTAAAATCGTTTAAGAATCCCATTTCCACCCAGCATACCCAATCCCATCATAATCGGTTAAATAGTTGAGCTCCGTCCCAGGTGACCATATTCCAGAACTTCCTCCAAAAATCATTTAAGAATCTCATTTCTATCCAACACACCCAATCCCGTCATAATCGGTTAAAAATTGATCAAGTTCCTGCCCAGGTGCCATATTCCAGAACTTCTTACCAAAATCATTTAAGAATCCCATTTCCATCCAACATACCCAACCTCATCATAACTGGTAAAGAATTCATGGAGTTCCATCCCAGGTGGCCATATTCCAGAATTCCTTTCCAAAATATTTAAGAATCCCATTTCCATCCAGCATACCCAATCCCATCATAATCGGTTAAGAATTAATCGAGTTCCATCCCTCATCGCCATATTGCAGAAATTCCTTCCGAAAATCATTTAAGAATCCCATTTCCATCCCACATACCCAATCCCATCATAATCAGTTAAGAATTGATCGAGTTCCATCCCTCGGAGCCATATCCTAGAATTACCTACCCAAAATCATTGAAGTATCCCATTTTCATCTAGCATACCCAATCTCATCACAATCGGTTAAGAATTGAACCACTTCCGTCCCAGGTGGCCATATTCCAGAACTTCTTCCAAAAATCATTCAAGATCCCACTTCCACCCAACATACCCAATCCCATCATAATTGATTAAGAATTGAACGAGTTCCATACCAGGTGGCCATATTCCAGAACTTCTTCCCAAAATCATTTAAGAATCCCATTTCCATTCAACATATCCGATGCCATCATAATCGGTTAAGAATTGATCGACTTCCATCCCTCGTGGCCATATTCCAGAATTTGTTCCCAAAATCATTTAAGAATCCTACTTCCACCCAAAATATCCAATCCTAGCCTAGTCGGTTAAGAATTGATCAAGTTCCACCCCAGGTGGCCATATTCTAGAAATTCTTCCAAAAATCATTCTTCCAATGCCTGAGTTACACCCCAGATTAAACTCGATCGAATAGATAAAATTAAAAACAATCGGATTTAACGGACAATCGGATTTAACGGACTCTCCAATTTTTCCGTTAAATTGAGGTTTTTCTGTATAACATTTTACGTTAAAATGTCACGTAATCAATGCAAGAATTTAACGCAACATTTAACATATAACAGTATTAATTCTTGACCAACTTGCACACGCCCAATACTTCTCTACATTAGACATGGCAAGTGGATATCACCAAATCTAAACGAACCACAACGATTCCCATAAAACAGGACTTAGTACCGACTATATGGCCAATTCATATTCACTCGAATGCCCTTTGGTTTAAAAAATTCACAAGCAACATTCCAATGAACAATCAACCATGTTCGTCGAGGTTTTCAAGGCCTCGACGGTTTCCTATATCTAGACGACGTAATTATCACAGGAGTATTTGAAATATATCAACAAAACAACTTCAAACTGCAATGCACTAAATGCCAATTCCTTAGAAAAGAAATTACCTTCATTAATTAGGCCATCTAATAACTCCAAACGGTATTAACCTAAGCCCAGCTACTGTAAAAGCAGTACAAAATTTACCAACCCCACGAAATATATTTTCCTATTTAATATGCGTGAAACCCAGTCATTCCTAGGGCTCGCGAATTATTATCGCAGATTCATACCAAATTTTTTTGAAATAGCAGAACCTCTAACAAAATTAACACGCAAAGGAACCCCATTCACATTTAACGAATAATAAAGCATTAACTCTTAAGAACCACTTAATAAATCCACCAATACTAGAATACCCAGATTTAACAAGACCTTTGATACTCACAACAGATGCCAGTGATTACAGTTTAGGTGCAGTCCTATCCCAAATCTACCAGCAAGGTGAATTCCCTATCGCTTATGCCAGCCGATCATTAGGTAAATCCGAACGTAATTATTCAACAATAGAGAAGGAAATGCTAGCCATCTACTAAGCAACGAACAATTTCCGCCCATATCCATATGACAAACAATTCACAATAATTACAGACCATAAACCCTCACCGGTTATTTAACTAAAATCCCCAACCACATCCTAAAATGGAATTTAAAGCTTTCAGAATATAACTGTGGAATCATACATAAGTGGCCCTATTCTGGTGTTCCCCGGGAATAGGGAATTGGAAATTAGTGACGTATTTCTAGCAGTTGGGAATTTTTTATTCCCCAAAGTGAATTCTGACATTTGGGAATTTTTTCATAGGGAAAAAATAATTCCATTTTATAGCAGTTTTGACGTTAATACTTCTCCATTATTTTTTTGGGGAATTATAATTCATATATTTTCGAATATTTAAACATTATTTTTTCTAATAAATATATATTTAAAAATAATAATTAGATTTGTAAAAAGGTCGCAATATGTTTATAAAAACAAACATAAAAAAAAGTTATTCCCAGTCTACCACAGAACACACATTTAGGAACAGAAATAAGGATTTGAGAATTAGTGCAATTTGTAATTACTAATTACAGCAAAATATTTTCCAAATTCAAATTCCCTGAGAAAGCCAGAATAGGGCCACAGATCAAGTATTAGTTATTATTTGAGCCCAAAATCAGATACAAAACCCGATTCAAGCGACGAAAAAAATCTCCAACAAACCCGAACAATGCCAATAACGACAACCACAACAAAACCACATTATCCCCATCGAATTTAAAAGTTAAACCAGACAACAGAAAAATCGAAACGGTAACAGACACTCGTAAACGATACCAAATCTCAATGATTATGGTATATCTACCTCTTGGCGGACATACCAGAGCATGGCGTACGTACAAACGCATTAAGATGCTTTATTAGTGGTCAAAAATGCTTTTACACATTAACCGATTTATTAGAAAATGTCACTTATGTCAAAAAAGGCACACCGAAAAACGAAAATACCTACAACAGAAAACTTCAACAATTATTTATTAACTTTTCAAGGTGACCTCTCTAAAATACGCGTCTATATATAGAAACAAAATTTAGCAGTGAAATTGAAAACATTCTGACATTTTTATGAGCACACGTTCTTATGAGCTGTGCGTTTCTAATCCGCGGATGGATTTAGACAAATATTAAATTTTTTGTAAATTATTAGGCGTTTTTTTAGAGCTTTGCAACATCTTGATTTATTGGTGTATTCAGCACCATAGCGGGATTTTTGAATACTAAGGTGTTTCAGCTAAATTTTTGGTGTACTTTAAGACGTTTGTGCCCACACGTATTTTACTCATTTTTAATATTATAATTTGAACAATAATTGTTTATAAATGTACAGGGGTCCGATTCTTGAATTCGGTGGACATGTCCAAAATCGGAATACAATTTGCTATGAATTATTTATATTACTAAAAATGTTCACCGGCTACTTTAATCATTTTTTCAAATTTGTATGCAAGTTTTCTATTATTTATTTACCTACTAGGCGAATAATTCCGTATCGATTTACCCAGTCGGAATTTTTTTCTTAGTAGGGAAAATGATGTTTAACAAATGATGTTTCTTAATTTAAAAAAGATAAGAAATTTAAAAAAATGATTAAAGTAACCGGCTTTCACCGTCAATTTTAGTAATTTAAAGAATTTCATGGCAAATTGTATTCCGATTACGGAAATTTCCACCGATTTCAAGAACAGAGCCCCAAACCATTACGAAAATAAGAAAGAGTGGAATAAAAAATAATGACATTTCGTAATAAAGTGATTAAAAAGGTCATTCCAATTGAAAACCTTTAGCGAAACGGACGTTTTTTAAAATATTGTTGTGTATTTTTATGCTCAATAATATTAAATTTTATTATAAAATTATGAATTTTTAATGTTTTACTTTATAATATAAATTATTGTGGTTATCGTGTCTTCCACTATCAAATAGAAATAGAGTTGTTAAAAAAAAAAAAAGAAATCGGGGTAATTCTAAAAAATGATTCCAAATTTTTTAAATAATCACCCATAGTTTTAAAGAAAAAAATGAAATCACCTATTTTACTACCTAGGTAACAAAATGTTCATTACATCTCTAAATAAATAATTTGGGACATCAAACTGTGTGAAATCATTGCGTACTACGAAGATTAAAAAAAAATCTAAATAATTTTATCACGAAAATGATATAAGGATCGAAAAAACCATTACGAAAATTTTAGTAACGTTCCGTTGCAAAAATTTTCGGAATACAATATCAAGAATACCATTTTAAGATTTTCTATATAGTTTGACACTCGGTACTAAAATTTTTCGTAATAATTAAAGAATAGAGCCCCATGACTCGGTAGCGAAGGATCTTAATTTCGGAAAAAATCGTATAGGTGGAGCACAGGTTCCTTTTAATTTTTTTTTCTTAGCACTAACGCCTTTAATGAAAATTTGCTGAGGGGGGTTTTTCTTGTTCATTAATCGATTGTGATCGAAAAAATCATAGTGGACATCCGGTGGAGGCCTGGTTCGTTTTTCCAATTTTTTTTGGCTGTCACGATTTTTATAAAAATTGGTGAGGGTGGTGTTAAATGCCATGGAATCGATTGCGATTGGTCATGATTTCGGGAAAACCTGTTCAAGGGGTCGTGTGGCGAGGTCCGGGCCCAGTAGGTTTATTGATTTCTGAAAATTCATGTGTGCATCTTACTGCCTGTGTTGCACCATGTTGCGTGATGTTGCAAAATATTATGTTATATTGCAAGCATGTTGCGTCATATTGCACCACGTTGCACCATATATTGCACCTTGTTGAGGAATATTATGTGATGTTTCACTATGATGCGTAATGCCGCCCAATGTTGTGTTATATACACAATGTTACTCACTAAGTGAGAGTTTGTTCTTTTCTTTTCGTGATAATTTAAATTTTATTAATTTTACATTAAGAGCCAAATCGACACAGAACAATTAATTCGCAAATACGACTAAATTGTCTCTTTTGATATTTTTAAATCACAATAAATTGACGTTTTAAAGTGATGATTAAAGTTATAGTCGTGGATAGCGACGGCTAAAATCGACAAATCAATTGACGTTTAATTGGGAATTTAAACTACGATTTTCGAAAAGTTTTTTATTTATTAATCATAGAAGTATTATTTATTTGTGTTGTATATATGTTACGGTTAAAGTCCGAAATGCGGCGAATGTCCACATTTACCGGGAAATGTACACATTTACCTATCCATTTGGTAAATGTATGTTCAATCTACTTTTACCTGCAAATTTAGACTATTTCCACATTTACCAGCACATTTTGGTAAATGTTCGATTAATTTTAATATTAGAAAATTTATACTAGTGTACTATTTAATTTCTTTTACATATTACATTTATGGCTTCCACAGTTAAGAATAGTTGAATTAAAAAAGGTTATTTTCTAAATTCGTATTTAGAATATAAAATAAGTTTTTATTTCATTCTAAAAATGTAAAATTTCCATATTATTAAATGGAATTTATGTGAGTATACCATAATTTTTTTAGTATGTGTCATTAACAGATTAGATTCTATATAATCCGCTCCTACGTGCGGCACGCAATGCGACATGTTTGCTTATCCCGGCTCCTACGCCCCCGAAATTAAAATAAAAAGACCTCCGGAGGGCTAAGCGGGCGAGAGTGCAGCAGTTAGCCTCTACAATAATATTATCATTTCAAAATGTTGCATTGTAAAATATTGTTTTTTTTTAATAATCTTGCAGCTACACAATGTAGCAATTACAAAATGTTGCAAGTACCTAATCTTGCGGATATCCAATTGTACCACTTTTTCCTTCCCTTCCCACCCTTAATTTGATTTATTCGTAAACAAATATTAAATTTGAGTTATTTTTAAATCAAATTAAATATTTTTTGAATAAAAATTATTTTACAACCGATTAACGAATAAAATTTTAAATTTTAGTTCATTTGTATTCCAATAGATGTCACTAGTTTGATATTCCGAAAAAATCTTGGCATGGACACTTTTGTTTTAGTTCTAAATATATCCGCATTTGATCAAAGTGGCGCCACAATCGTTTAGCTGTCAATAAATTTGCGATGCGATACTAAAGCTGTTCCAAAAAAAAGTATGTCGTAATTTTAGATCGATGATTTTATTAATATAAATTTTTATTTTTTAATTACACTTTTTTTGATATGATTGCACTCTAGAAAACCACATAGGCCCTTAATGATGGAGGCCCGGAAATGCAATCAACAAAATAGATTTTAATTCTTGAATTTTATAACAGCTGTTGTTTGGTATTTTGAAGTTGAAGAAAGTAAGTGAAGGTTAACCAAGTATACCACGACCGTACTTTCACTGTACAATTGAATTCTCATAGGTTTTTATGTATTTGCAGTTTATTTAGATGTCTATTCTTAAAGTAAATCCCCTTTATAATAACGATAATGTGCCTTCATCAAACTAACAAATTTACATTTTCATTTTCTCGTTAAAAATGCATTGTAAAAATTTAATCTGTCTATTATTCTAGATAAGCGGATCTAGAAAGCTTTAGTATCGCAGTCGCGGAATTTTTTATAACTAAAAATGTGTATTTGCTTAGCATTTTGGACCTAACGCCATCTATTGGAATAAAAACGAACTAAAATTTAAAAAAATACGTTAAGACTTGCTAAAAAAATTTTAATAAAAAAATATTGAATCTCATTTAAAAATAAATGAAATTTAATATTTTTTTATGACTATATTAAATTCAGAGTGGGAGTCGCACTGCGTGCCGCACGTAGGAGCGGATTATATAGAATCTATTAATGACACCTACGGTCCTCCCCGTAGCCCTGCGGGGCTCTTTAGATTTTAATTTCGGAGGGCGTAGGAGCCGGGATCTTCAAACATGTCGCACTGCGTGCCGCACGTAGGAGCGGATTATATAGAATCTATTAATGACACCTACGCTAAAAAAAATATTAAAATATTAAACAAAAAATATTAAATATTAAATTTTGTTTTTTTATCTATAACTTGTCACAAAAAAAAATAAATGAAAATGTCATAATTTCCCCGGAAAATGTGATAATTTTTCCGGAATTATACACTTTGAATTTTGTCCACATTTGATTTCTTTGCGTGTTTCTTTGTTTATGTATGTTATATGTGTAAATTATGCTTTTTGATTTATTCGTATAGCAACAAAAGTTTATTATTTACTACGAAAACTGCTTCTTTGTTTTAAAAAAAAACATTTTTCGTCTCGAAACAAAAATTAACCTAAAATTAACCCAAAACGACAATTAAACTAGGTAGGTGCCCTTGAAATATTTATCTATGTAGTAGTGCATATCAGAATCATTTGAATCAAAAAAAAATGTTCCTGAAAAAAGAATCAAAAATTTTCCCGCCACAAAATTAGTTTGTTGGTGAAGCGGAAGGAAACGAGGAAAGAATCAGGACGAAAGAATCAAAGTGTGGACCCGCGGATTTTTTGTGTAGTTCAAATGTTCCCCTCGAGACTAAAAATATAAGTAATCATGAGTAGTGTTACTTTCACTAATCCGATTAGCTTAGCTAAGAAATGTGAAAGCAACAACTTTTGGCTTTAATTTTTAATGTGTTTTAATTTTTCTGTATTGGTGCATTTTATTAATATTTATTTTAGTTTTTTTTATTTTATCAAATAGAACAAATTAAATTCGGTATTTTGCTATCAAAAAAGAAATGCCAAATTTTACTACAAGTTAATTTTTCGAAATAAATAGAAAAAATAACGCCTTGCGGTAAACACCATAACCATACATTGGTTTTATTTCCCCTAATCCTAATTTTTTTTTTCTTAACATTAAAGAAAATGGGCTGAGAAAATGATGCAATGCAATTGTTGGTGTAATCTTTTGAAAGCAACACAGCTATGATGTAGAATTTTAAAATTCTTAAAACATTCCTCATTTACGTTCGAAATCAAGTTCCTTAGTCTATGATTTCAAACTCGTGTCTTTGCTGATAATTTGTGTCAGCTGATATGTTTGTGTAATTTCGTACTGTTATAATCAAAAGCACTACATACATATCTACATATTAAGTTGAACTCAAATAATAACAATCCCAAATAATAATTTCTTGTAGGAATACCAGCTAAAGTTTTATTGGTGGAGCTCAAGAGCTGGTTGGAAACTTAAAGACTTAGCAAACAAATTTATAAAAAAATGCTAACCACAACATTTAAAGTCTAGTGTAATTATTACATGTTGACATGTTTTGGAACTCTTGATTTCTAACAAAATTTAATTTACACATGGATGTTGGTAAACGTATTTAGTTATCATGTCTAGCATTCAATTTACGTTATGCTATTTACCTAATTTTTTTCAAAATTTACTGCCCTTGCCGAACAAAATTCCTTCTAAATTAAGTTTATTTAATCGAAATTCATCGAAAGTAAATCTTGAGTCTTTACAATCTTTACTTTTATCCTAACAATATAATTTTTTATGTGACAGACTATATTGGCACGTCTTTTGAAGTTTTGAGATGTGTCGCGTTACTACGTGAAATATACTCTTTATTTCGCTTATGTTGTACTTACGACATTAAAAGAAATTGTATCTATCTCATCTAACTGATTTTATTTACTTTTAATTTAAAATAAATCGTATTATAAATCTGCACATTACACCATCAATTTTAGAATGTACACTCGCATAAATTCAATTTAATAAAATAAAATTGTTGGGAAATGTTTACATTTACCAAAATGTAATATAAATGTGTACATATACTGGGAAAAGTACGGAGTATCAAATATTTTTAATTTTATCTTCACATTTACCTAGCATTTTGGTAAATTTGCACATTTCCCGGTAAATGTGGACATTCGCCGATTTCGGACTTTAACCGTAACATATATTCGTCTGGACATATTGAAACAAAAAAGTTAATTTTGTATTTTTTTTGTGCAGTTTTGTGGTTTGATAATACGGAATTCGAACATCAATTTCGAAAAACCACCGACTTACAACTATACAACTTGTATTCACGCTTTTCAACTTTAACTATTCTCAATTGATGAATGCTCGAAACTAGTACTTAATGTAAAATTAATAAAATTTAAATTATCGTAAGGCAAGGAAAGTACTTTATATGACTCACTTTCTATTAGGCATCATATAATGGGAACAGAATACAAGGGCATTAAACAAGCAATAAACTAACGTAAAATAAATCACCCAAGATCTTTCTGGTGATATCTATATCTAATGGTAACCCACCCGGAGGGAAAGGAGTTTGTGAATCTGATTTTGTGACTTGCTCGAATCGAAAATTTAATTAGGATATTTTATGTAATAGAAATACCGAAATCTAGTCAAATTAATTCTACATGTAATACTTTATACCAAAAAATTCTTACAATAATATCGATACACACCGAAACACAATATGCCAGGACAAGTAAATAAGGCAAGACGAATAAATTTATACGATGCTTGCCTAAGGATCCAAGATTAAATTGTATAAATATTTAAATTATTATCATTGATTTTTAGGGTTGTTACCAATTACAAATTCTATATTCGACATGTTCTAAAAAATTTCAATTTCAAATAATCAAAACCTAAAAATTGAATATACATAATCAGCATAGGCTTGACTGTAGCTTATGTAAATTTACATTACGATAAATTGAATATTCATGGTTCATTACAAAAGCAATTATGGTTCTCGATTCCGTTTTTAATTTTATATGTTACCGAAGAAAATAAACTGAAACGTAATGGTCAATATGATAACACTTGAGTAGGATTCAGGCCCAAATTTCGTATGCATACAACACATATGTATATAGATTTAGTAGAACGAACGGTATATAACGAAATTATAGAAGCATACGTAATTTTTTATTATATCGTTTTATGATTAATGATGATAGCATCTCTCACCCCAGCAAAATTCACCACCCACATAAAATTTTACAAATCTATTTTGGATAGCTTGCGAGAAAATTAAAATAATTCGATATAGCTCGCATATCTATATGTAGATGTAACTTCTTAATTTTAAGGAAAACGATATTTAAAATGCAAATGAGCATGAGTTTATATAACTTTGCAACGTAGAAGCAACAAAAAACAAATTTAATTACATATGCGAGTACATGTATATAATAGCAAAGAACTATACATGTCTTATAAATAGACAAAAGTACAAAAAACTTATCTCTTCTTTTCTTTTCTTTTATTCAAAGTGTATAATAAAGAAAGCTTTTATGAAAATTAAATGAATGTAAGAAATTTTCTTATACATTTAACACCCCGTAATTTATTTACTGTAGTAGAACGAATTCTAAATAAAACTTTAATTTATAGTTACTATAAAGCTGTGAAATAAAGTCTTTAATGTAAAAGTAAAGAAAATAGAATTTTCAAAATTTTTTTAAAATCAAATTTGCCAAAGTAACAAAGCTATTTTCCTCTTTTAGGGATTGTTAGAAAAACATCTAAAATACATAGAAATGCTTTTCTTAACGACGACTCACATCTTCTAATGAATCATCATTCGGAAACTTTAACAGATAAAGTTGAAATGGCCTAATTTCATTTTCCTAGGGGTAGGACTGCAAGTACTGATGGCTGTACTAATGAATTATTGAAATCAACCATGCATTTCACTGTAAGGGAAATTATTGTGAATTTTATTTAACTGATTTTAACTTGTTGAGCTATATACAAAATTAAAATGTATAGTCTTTCAAATTTAAGAACTTTTGTGAACGCTGTATAATCTACAGTCATCCACAAATATTTTCGTACAACCTAAAAATCGAACTATTTTCATATTCAAATCAAAAAATAGTATAGGGAGTCACTCTATCATGAGTTTACTTTACACTTAAATAAAGAAAAAAAAAATCATGTTAGTTTTTAAAAAATTGTTTAATTTAATCAGAACTTTTACCCCGTGTCAATTGAAATTATTTGTAATGTTAATTACCGCTATCATTATTAAAAACGAATAAAATTTTTAGGCTGCAATTAGTAATTTTTAATTCATCTAGAGTCAGCTATAAGGGAACTGTTAAGTGCGTTTCAATAAAATTCTTTGTTTTGCAACACAAGAATTTGGAGCAATTGTTAACAGAGGGGGGTCTATTATGAAACTTATTCGATTTCGGAAAATGCGATTCGCGGCGTATTTTGGTATTATGATTTTTTCGAATTCGAAATCGACAAGTTCGGCAGATTATGAAACAAAAAAAAAATACGAATCGAATTAAACGAAAATGTGATGTCAAAATCCGACTAAAGACCATGCGACGAATGTTGTATTGTGTCAATGTTGTTTTAAAATAATAATTTTTTTTTAATCGTGTAAATAAATTCGGTCGTGAATTTTTATATTTTTTAGTTAAGGCAATTATAACGAAATCTCTGTAAAAAATTCATAATAATATAAGGATTATAAAATTTATTTTGCCGTTTTTTATTAAAATAAATGTTTTTACTGATTAACAAACCCAAAAATCCAAAATAGAAATTTATTTGCCGTTTATAATAAAAAAATCAAGGATCTTTTGCAACGCAAATGATCATACACTAAAGCAAAACACAACAAAATGAAAAGTTTTTCCATTGCTCATTATAAGAAGTGTCGCGGTTATTATTTTTATATCGAGTTGACCCTCCTTTATTTTTATAACCTCTTTCAGTTTCCTAGTCGTTGATTCTACTAACTTCTTGGTAACTTCCAGTGAAATAGTGAAATTTTATCCCATTCTTTCATTATTGTATCTTGCAACGTTTTTTTTGCCGGTTTTCCAATTTTGCATTCCAGGTGACCCCATAAATGTCCAATGGGGTTCAGGTTAGGCGATTGAGGTGGCGAATGTAACTGAGTTGGGACGTTATACAGAATCCATTCCTTCACAACGTGTGTTGTTTGCTTAGGATCGTTGTCTTGCTTGAAGATGTAGGTCCGAGTCCCAATTGGTCCATGGATTGTTTCAAATTGTCTTTTAGAACACCTAGGTATTTCCAGCGGTTCATAATATCATTTAAAAAACATGTTTACCTACCCCTCTCGCGGACATTGAGCCCCATGGCCATACCGTAAATGAACCACGACTTTGTTTAATAATAATAATAAATATTACCTTTCTCGTCGGCTCCAAAAATGTTGAATTTACTTTCTTCCATAAAAACAACCGTCTTCCAGAAGTTGGTCTTTTGTTTTTAATTTTTCTGCAAATTCATTTTTTTTTTGGAATTGACACCGAAATTAATGGCTTCTTGTGAATAGCTTTATTAAGTATCTTCTCCATTTCTGAAGCTAGTTTTGGAGCACTTGTTTTTGGATTTTTTCTCACCAAATTCAAAATTTTTTGCTCGTTCCGATTGGAAAATGTTGCTTTTGTTGCCCTGTTCACTGCCCGTTTTCAACCGATTGTGTGACGTTGAATCTGGATATTATTTGTGCCACTGTAGAATGACTTCGGAAGATAAATTTTCCAATTTCGCGGATATATATATTCCGGTACGTTTCATATTAATTGTTATTTGTCGTTCTTCTTTCGCAGATTCCTATCTAACACCGGTAATTTTTAAATAAAATTAGTTTTTATAATGTAAAACCTCCGAAATACTAATGTGTAGAGAGACACTTCTCTCTAACGGTAAATGAATTTCTATTTTGTATTTTTTGATTTGTTAATTTGTAAAATAATTTATTCTAATAAAAAACTGCAAAATAAATTTTATAATCCTTATATTGTTTAATTTTTTGTCAAAAATCAATGTGTATGATCAAATTCGTTACAAACTGTATTTACCAAGATGTAAGTTTTAAAATAATTTACTACAAATAACATATGTAATTTTAATAATATATAAAATTGGTTTAACAGATCCACAACAAATGGTTGATTCGGTTGGTTTTTCACTTTTAGTTTTTAGATATCGAATTTTTCGAAAGCAAATAATATTTCATAATGGACCACCAGAACGCGTTCAATAATCCAAAGGATTCTTAATAATTAGAAAGAAACTCGAAATATTCCAAGAAGCTAATAAGCCCCGCAAGGTAAACTGTTGAATCTGAAGGAACATTTTAAAGAAGGTAAAAATACTCCATCTAAAAGTGGCCCGAGTGAACTGGAGCAAACATCAGAGGTTTCAATTGGGGAGGATTTGAAAAATTGTACGAAGATGTTGGTTGATGGTAAAATGATTTATTTAGCAAGAAAGGTAGTAGTTTTTACAAATATAATGTCTCCTGTGGCACTATTCTGGTTTTCCTTTTCCCTGAGAATAGGGAGGGAATTGGGAAAAATATTTTCATAGTATTTTTGTCTAAATTGTAATTTTTTGGCCTACTGAGGAAATAAGTTTGGTCTAGCTATTTTCGAAACAAAGTTAAATGGGAAAATATTTTTCCCTATAAAAAATTTGTTGAACAAAAGTTTCCCAATTAACTTTGTTTTGAAAATGTTTGCACTAAACCTATTCCTATAGTAGGCTAGAGAAATACAATTTAGACAAAAATGCTATAAAAATATTTTTTTCCCAATTCCCTATTGCCGGGGAAACCAGAAAAGTGCCACTGGTCTAAAAGATTTGGGATCTATTCGGTCTTTGTTTAGTTTTTCTATTTCTTTTTTTTTTTTGTTTTTCTCATTTTGAAAAAAAAAATAATAGTTTTAATTTATTATATTCTCGCCAAATATATTTCTAAATACATATATTCATTTGTATTTTAGTGTGCTAGTTCTACAATATTATATATGCCCGGTTGCACAGAAAAACGACTAGCGGCGGGATAGGTGTGCGCCAGTTAATCACAATCGGAAAAAAGTCAATGCAAACTTTATTAATAGTATATTGTATAATTAGGAGGAAAAGTACTGCATTCACGGACTATAGTGGAAATTGGCGGACGAGGCGATAGCCGAGCCCGGCAACCACGGGAGTCCGGGAATGTACTTTTCCTCCGAATTGTACATACTATTTTTTCTCTGATCGGACTTTATAACGAATATAAACCCAAAATAATTTTTGGTATTATTCGATCATTAATATAAGAAATCAAAACTAAGTAAAAAATCGAAAATAACATAAAATTGTTGCTTAGTTAGCCACTTATGATGTAAGACATAAATACATTTTGTTTTTTTTCTTTCAAAAGTATAATTTGGCCGGCCTAGGCATAGACACCTACATGTATCCAGACACAGTAATATTTTTGTCAATGTGTGTATTGAATTTTTTTTTTATTGAATTTGTTTAGTTTCTCTCTATATTTCGAAGTGGAACGTTGTGTTTTAAGGTAATGTCACTGGATTTATTTGAATTATTTAATGTTTTCAATTAATTATTTTAGTGTTGTGTTATTATAATATTACAGTTCGGCTTTTATAAACAAATTCCGTATTTAATGGAATACAATTAGAAAATATGCCTCGAAGATGTTGTGTTGATGGGTGCTTGAGTAATTCGACCCAAAATAAAGAAAACAATAGTGAGACAATTCCGACATTTTCTTTTCCTGTGGATTCAAATTTGAAATTTAAATGGATAGCAGCTATTAAAAAGCCAAATTGGGAGCCGTCGAAGTACTCGGCGATATGCGTACAACATTTTTTACGAGGTCAAGTGCAAAAAAATTTAATGCTGAGAAACGAAGATACAAATTACCCAATTTCACGATCAAAATTGTTAAATGGGAGCATTCCAACAGTTTTTCCCGGCCAACCTCATCAACACGAACCGCAAAACAAACGTAAGCCACCAGAAAAGAGACTAGAAGAAATCAATTGTAGAATTGAGAAAAATAATGAAGCTATTCTGCAAGCCGACATGATTAAGGGATATCAGGACGTTCTACAAAATTATAAAGAGAAAATGAACAAAAACATTTTAACAGAGTATAAGACTTTCGAACAAAAAGCTAGTTTGACTTTTTACATAGTTGATGGTGATTTACAAAAAGGATGTAATTTCAAAATAAGAATAGTGATTTGCAGTGATTTGAAGGTCAATATTTTTACATATAGTGAGTTAGTAAGTAAGCAAGATTTAAATTGGATTCTTCCAAATACTTTAAAATTAACACTCTGGTCTCAATTGGAAAATCTGTTGGTAAGATATAAAAATTTTGAAAATATTAATAGTTCTAAAGATTGTAACACCCTGTTGGAAAATGCGCTTAACATAATGAATTTGGCTTTAGAAAACATCCCTGACGACTTTGAATTTTATAACGAGCTGAATTTTTTGACCGATCAAATAAAATTATTATTAATGAAAAGTAAAGTACCTAGATATTCCCAAAGTACTATAATAGTTTCCCACCTTTTGGCAATATTTAACTCTACCACATCCGGAACATATTCGCCACATTTCCACATCTTTAAATGTTTCTCCTAACACAGAAATTTCCAATAATAATTACTTAAAAAACATTGTTGAAACTTTAACCGATAGGGAAAAGAAAGTAATTTTAATGATTGACGAAATTTACGTTAAATCCGGGATTGATTACAAAAGTGGTAGTGTAAAAGGTTTCGCAAACAATAATTCAGATTCTTTAGCTAAGACTGTTCAAACTTTTATGGTTAAATCTGCATTTGGAAATTTCAAGGAAGTTGTGAAATTGATACCCGTTAAAACTTGCACAGGGAAAGAACTGCATCAGCTAACAAAAAACATCTTGCAATATTTATACAATATTGGTTTAGAAGTTTTTGTAATTATGACCGACAATAATAGTATAAATAGAACAAGGTTAGAAATGTTTACTGGCAATAAAGATAGTTTCTCATTCCTCCATCCCTGCGATTCTGAACGTCTTGTATTTTGTTGTTATGATTCTGTCCATATTTTTAAAAATATACGCAATAATTGGTTAAATGTTAAAAATTTTGATTATTCATTTGTATATCCAGACTTCGAAACCCGAGAAATTAAATATGCTCGATTTTCCGATTTAAGAGAGCAATATATGAAAGAAATAAGCTTACCTGCTAAAACTGCTTTCAAATTGAACTTTAAATCTATGTATCCAAACAATTTAGAACGCCAAAAAGTTACACTTGTCGATAATGTATTTCACTGCAGCACAATTGCTGCCCTTCTACAAAATAACAAAAATGAAACAGTTGATTTCCTGGAAATAATTAGAAGATGGTGGGATATTTTAAACGTAAAATCGAAATTTAAAGGAACAGCGAAACGAAATGAATATTCCGAACCAATTACAAGCCCTGAAGACAGTAAAATAAATTTTTTAGAAAAAAATCAGAGAATGGCTTGAAGACTGGAATAACACAGAAAATAATAATGGTAGGTTGTCTCGTGAAACACACACTGCCATGGTTAAATCTACGAAAGCGTTAATAAAGATCTCAGAATACTCATTTAAACAGTTTGGTATAGCTTACATTCTTCTCGGTAAATTTCAATCTGATGACATCGAAAAAAGGTTTAGTAAATACAGATTTTATCGGGACGGTGTTACAACGTTTCATTTCGAAATATTTCTGAATCCGACAACCAACTGCGAATTAGGGAATTTTTCGAAAATCAATTCCATTAAATCTTTTTAAAAATAACGAAAACCTTGAGTACGTAGATGACTCAAATCTGGTTTCAATGTCTGATTACACAAATGTATTAAACTCGGATTATTTAGCGAATGTGGAATTGGATGATATTTCGAATAATTACGTATGCGGTTATGCAGCACACTCAATTTGTAAGAAGATTTCATGTTCCGATTGCCAGTTTGTGTTCATTAAAGAAAAAAGGACTAAAATTCATGAGACTTATTTCGACTATATGCAAAGAGGTGGCTTGGTTCAACCAACTCAGGTGGTGCAACAGCTATTTTTCCATATGTGCGCAATTTTCCAAGAAATTATTCGTAATGGTGAAATGAAAACAAAATTTTTCTGCGAAACAAGTCAAAGAAAATTTTTACATTGCCTTACTTTAAATAGCGTTCAGCAAGAAAATTTTTATATCGACACCAATAGAGTTTGCAATTGCGGACAAACAAATATTAACATTTTCAAAATGTTATTATTTCCCATGGCAAACATTATATTGTTAAATTACTGCAAGGAAGTAAACCATAACTTTGCCAAAGTAAATTTTAATAAAAGAAAATTAAACAATTTTTTATAAATTTTCTTGATATGTGATAATATATACCTTTATAATTTTCTTTATAAGTAATTAATTACCTAATGAAATAATATGTATTGTGATAAATTTTCGTTATTCCTACTTATTGTTTAAAAATGTTATATTTAATTTTAATTTCATTAATATTAGTTATATATTAGTCAAAAATGAATTGAATTCCAAAATTTATGTTTTATTTATTTTATTATTTATGTATTATTAAATATTGTTGAATTATTAAAATTAAAAAAAAAAATTGTAGTTTTATTTGCATTTCAATGAAAATCATCCAAAAAACAATTCCCATGCATTTTTTGTTAATTTGTGTCCGTTGTTCAATTTCATTCAATAGACCGTATATGTGTGTTAGTGCAAAACATAATACTGTGTCTGGATACATGTAGGTGTCTATGGCCTAGGTCAGAAAAAATATTCTCGTACTATTATTAATTGTTGCTTAGCAACAAATACAACATACTGGAATCATGAGCTTTTCAAATATATTTTAAACCATGTAAAATTTAGCTTGCGTATAAATATTTAAATGGCCAGTTTTGATTGAATAACTTTTTAACTAATCGCTAAATATTTTCATGGAATAAAATATATTTAATCAAGTTCGCATTGACTTTTTTCTGATTGTGAAAACAGATTTCATATAAGACATTTTTCTGTGCAACAAGGCATTAGTGTGACATGACCTCTATGAAGTTCGAAGGATGTAAGGTTTGTTGCAGAATGGATAGATAGCTTTCTAAAGGGCTAACTTATCAATTCACTTTGAATGTGAATTTAGATGCAATGTTGGGCATTGAGATCAATGGTACGAAACTTGGATCAATTGGTACAACTTTATAATCTTAACTTACCAATTAAATTAAAGGAGTATATATGTAAATGATGATCAATAGAATATTTATAGGAAAATGAAATAGCAATACAATGAGTGTGTTTGAGATCGTTTATACACGCTAACTTTCGTGATCATAGAGTGGGAGTTGGGATATGTCAATGCAATGAAGGCAACTGTATTATGAATCAGAGGAGGAGGGAATAATTATATTTTCTGATTCCTAGAGCGGTTTCTAATATTGCGGAGTGCCGGTGGCAAAAGAAGAGAATATCCTTTTTCCTGCCCGCCGTCACAATCGTGTGGGTAACGCAAACGCATGTCAAAAATTTATTAAGGTATGTATTTTGCACCAACATACACATTTAGGCATATCAATTTTTTTTTGTCTTGGATTAAAAGGGATATAGTTGGTTGGGGAAATATAAATCCATTATTTTTTCGCTAGATGGCTTTATAGGCTTACTTACACTCGTTGGAAAGAGAGATTCATGTACTAAAAATATTCTTTCGACATTAGTGTGATTGATCGGTTCAGTTATGAGTTATAGCGTGTCAAGGATGGAGGCAAACAAAGAGAAATTTCGCTATACTTATTTTCCAATTTTGCTTCGATAAAGGCGAAAACGCAAGTCAAGCGGCTGAAATTGTGAATGATGTCTATGATTCCAATACTGTCACAGCCAATTGTGCGCAATTTTGGTTTTGTCGTTCCGTTCCGGTAATTTCGATATACAAGATGCGCCGTGTACTGGAAGGGCTGTAGTCGAAAATGTCGATAAAATCCTGGAGATCGACCACAAAAACAGTTTCGAACATTTGCATAAAGCCGGCTTAAAAAATAACTTCGATGTTTGGGTGCCAAACTTAATGAATTTTCTTCTTCGAAACTTTGGCCAAACGGAACCAAATCGAGTCATTTTTGAAGCGAATGGTGGCTGGCGACAAGAAATGGATCACATACGACAATGTCAAGCGGAAAAGATGATGGTCGGCCCAAACGGTGGCCAAACCAGTATTGACAGTCATGAAGGTTTTGTTTTGATGGGATTGGGAGGGAATCTATGAGCTGCTACACAATGGCCAAATTTTCAATTCAGACCTCTACTGACAGCAATTGGACCGACCGAAGACAGCAATCGACCGGAAGCAGCGCGGCAACGAGTATATTTTTGTAATATTTCGATGTATTTTGCTTCTCTATAGGATATTTTTCGTAGTATGACATTTATTTATGCTGTGTTTGTTCACGTCACTATTCGCCGTGCCACTTTTTATGATATATTTTGTAATCGAAATCTGATAATTTGAGTCGCTATACCTTACTAGTTTTGAGTTTGGTTTATATTTATGAGCCATTCAAGTGGCTTATGAATATGATCTGAGAATATGTCAAATTTTATACCGTAAAGTTATGGGCGGAAGTGTTTTGTTGCTCAAACAATTGTTAATAACTTTTTATGTGTAACGTCGTAATTTTGTTCCGCTTTATTGAGTGGACGGCTAGCGAATGCTATTGGGAGATCTTTATCGCCTTGCGACAATATCACACCTAGAGATAAATTTGAATCATCCGTAGTTTTTCATCATGAAGTCTGGATACTGTAAAATTGATTTATTAATGCATTACTGCATTTATTAAAACTTTATGTATTCTATTTTTTAATTTGTTTTGGTGTTTTTGTCCTTAGTCCTATACCATCCCGTTCTTTGAATATCTTGATTTTATCCGGATTGTGTTGTATTACATTGCCGTTAAATTTTCAAGTTTGCTTTGCCTTTTTTGCTTTGGCTTTTTGAAAAACTGATTCAATTTTCTGTAAGTGTTCGACTATTGATTTGCTGTAGATGATAATATCGAGTGTACTACAAAATCTCGGTTTTCAAAATCTCTGTTTTCAAAACCTCGGTTTTTGAAATCCCGGTTTTCTTTTCTTCTAGTTCTAATTGCACAAGATAATTAATTGCAAGATTTGGTAATTGTAGAGGCTGACTGCTTCTATAACTCTCACGGGCACTTATCCCTCCATCCAAATTCCATTTGAATTTTGTCAAAAAATCATTTAACAGTCCTATTTTCTCACATGCCAAATTTTAAAAATTCAAACCGGGATTTCCTAAAAATCGGATTATTTTTAATACAAAATCGGGATTTTGAAAACCAGGATTTTGAAAAACGAGATTTTGAAAACCGAGATTTCGTTACACACCCGATAATATCATCCATGTAGCAAAGGCAACCTATTTCTAATGTTCATTTAATGTTCTCGCTCATTTGCTGCAAGATTGACAAAATCCAAAATTTTTAATTTTTTAGTAGAGCAAATTGAAAATAGCACTCAAAATTGTGTGTAAAAATGGCGTTTTTCAAAAGTAAATTAAAATACATTCTGATTAGTAAAACAAATTTCTTTCTATTCCTGCATCCTCAGTCGGATCTTAACTTTTACAATTTTTTAAAAATTTGCAAATTTTCTTAGGATAGTTTCCTATA
The DNA here is from genome assembly GCA_932526605.1 of Nephrotoma flavescens. Taxonomy (NCBI): domain Eukaryota; kingdom Metazoa; phylum Arthropoda; class Insecta; order Diptera; family Tipulidae; genus Nephrotoma; species Nephrotoma flavescens. Next base: position 41,794,782 of record OW052220.1, read on the forward strand.
TCTTAAAATATTAATTTCTGTCGCGAATTGAGTGGTTTTTTACATACGAGAGTATGTTTTGATACAAAATAATAAAAATATGATTTATTGGGAATAGTTTGATTCGAATATCTTAGAAATGAGTGAAATTTGAGTTGTGTCACTATTGCAGCAAATGAGCGTTCTGTTCATGAGACTCAAGAATGTTGTTGGGGCATTTTTAACTAGCGTAGTTTCCTTCCACTGAGGAGCCAGTTTTCTCTCTGTCCTCTGGGCTCATTATTACCTGGGGGAATCCACTCTCCAGGTTCAATATGGTGAAATTTTTACAACCGTTTATTTGTTCTAAGATCCATTTTCTCATCTATTGTTTTATTGTTTAATTCTCTATAATCTACTACCAGCCTAAATTTTTGTTTTCCGGACTCGCCCGGTTTCTTGTTTATTATGATAATGCGGCTGTTCTATGAAATATTGTTTTTTAGTAGTTCTGAAATTTGCCATTTTATTTCTGGTTTCAAGGTATTTTGGTGTCCTGTTTGACAGTTCTATGTGATGGGTATATTACCTGTTGTTGACAATGAGGAATCGTTCATTTGAAAAATTTAGGAATATTTCTGGCTTATGTTTTTTAGTTTGGTTTAAGTGTCGAATTCGTAGTACTAGATTACTGTTGCTCGAAAAATTTATTGTTTTATCTTTTACCCGGATATTAATTCCGATATTAATATAAGTGAAATTTAAGTTTTTAGATGTCTTGAATTATTGGAAACCGTTAAGGTATATGATTTTGTTAAGGACTTTCTCTGGTTTTATTAGGGTTGGATTGACTGTTGACTGATCTGAACTAGTGCCAATTAAGAAGGTCAGAACTTTAAATTTTGTATTTATTGTAATATATGGCAGATTCCCATAGACTTTGTGGGTATTTATATTAACTATTCTGAGGCTTCTTGAAGAAAAAAAATGTTCGTTGGTGTCACTATAATAATCTTGCTGAGAATATTTTTTTATATATCGCCGGTTTGGAGCAACAGTGACACAACTCAAAATTTTTAATTTTTTAGTAGAGCGATTTGAAAAAATCACTCAAAATTGTTTGTATACACGGCGTTTTTCAAAAGTAAATCAAAATACATTCTGATTAATAAAATAATTGTTTTTCTATTCCATCATCTTCAATCGGATCTTAGTTTTTATAATTCTTTAATATTTTGCAAACTTTCGTAAGATAGTTTCCAATATCTTAAAATGTTAATTTCTTTCGCGAATTGAGTGATTTTTTACACGGAATTTTACCTTATTTTCTAAAAATAACTACGTAAGAGAGAAAAGATACAAAATAATAAAAATATCAATTATTGGGTATCGTTTGATTCGAATATCTTAGAAATGAGTGAGATTTGAGTTGTGTCACTATTGCACCAAACCGACGATATGTTTCTTCTTGGAGCTCTTCTACGGTTGCATCTTCTGTGACCTCTAATATTTTGGAATTTTTCGTAAGATGTGACTGATTTGATTGGAACTTTGTCAGAATTACTAGTTATTTGTTTTATGTTTGGTGGAGTAGGTTGTATGGTGCAAATTAATGCCGGTGAAGTAGATGTTGCCAGTTATGATACGGTATAAAATTTTGTGTTGGTGGTAAATAAGTTTGTATTTTGAGAATATTCGTATAGTACTTACTACACTATTTGCCGTAGGCACTTGGCGAAACACACTTACACTTAATAAACAGTAGAAAAAAGCGAAAAATAAATAAAAGAAGGAGGGGCAAAAAATAGCAATAAAAATTAATCTATTGATCATCCTAACCAACTGTTAGTCATACTAATTTCTGAAATTCAATTGAAGTTTTGTTTTAATTTTTATATTTAAAATTTTAGAAATGTGAATATTTTATTAAAATAAATAATTTTGTAAACAAACACGATTTTTTTCATTATGTCGGTTTAAGTAATTTAAACAATTTTTTTTAAACAAATTTTAATTTTAATTTAAACAAATTTTTACGTGCGAGTGACTGTATCCTATACATCTATCAAGTATACAAATAAAACTAAATGGTATCTGCATGATTTTTGTACATATTTTCATATTACGTATGTGTTATGTGACCGTATATAAAGTTATCTCACGATTCTATTAAAGACTTTGCCAAAATCGAGCACAACTCGTATATTCAACTTTTGTTTAGTTCCACCCACTTTCAATCTCTCATCTGAGTAGGTCAAGAAATGCATTACTTTGCCAAGATCTAGTCTCACGAAAACAGCTGGTTTCCTAAGAAATCCTGTACATTAAAATATGGTACTCTGGCTATTAAAAAATGTCAAGTTCATGGACGTCACTCCGTGTGAGTAAAGCTGGCTCAAGCGTCAAACTGAAAATTGTGTAAATAATAATCCGCTTCGCTCTATAATCGGCTTATGAATGAGAAGTCGTTAAACTTTTGAAACAACCAAGCGATAGGCAAATCAGAAAAATCGGAAATCGTCTGGGTAGTTCTTTAACATCAAGATCAAATTTTAATCAAAATTGGTAAAAGGTGACTAAATCAAGTCGGTGTCCGACGGAGACCCAAACTGCATTGATATGACGAATCGAGCAGGGCCTATAGAGACAAGAGTAATGAATTGGGCCATACGCCAAAAATCGAACTTGCGTTGTAGATGTCACTAGTAGTCTGTGTAATGCTAGAGTATTTTTAAAGGGTACTATTAATACTCTGAATAAACGGAGCGGCAGAGGTTATAGATCTCGGCGAATCAAGAACGTAACATATCCTGGAATATTTTGTGTTGGATTTCTGATTCCCATTCTCAATTAATTGTCAAGAGTTCTTGCAGCAAAGTTAGCTATTTGGAAGGAAAAGTGGGAGGATCTTTTTCTCTATATCCATATTCGGGGCGAAATCATGAAATCCGATCGGTAAAATCAATTGTTTCAAAAGATTTCAATGAACAAACACAAAAGAGTTCAAAAAACGGCTAAAATTGACGATATTTTTTATGAAAACAACAAATATTCTAGCAGATTGGTCATTGTGGCTAATAAAATATTATAAAAATTGTATCAGTCCATTCACTATGACAAGTTTTAATACTTTTAATCGAGTATGCGTGAAAATATTTTTGAATTCGGTTAAAGTTCCTGTCATATTTCATAATCCCACTCCAGTATACGAATTTTGTTTAAAAACTTTGACATGAGAGTTGGGAGTTTATCTGTTGTTTCATCAGCACACTAAGTCTTAATGTAAAATTTAATGATTATTGACATCAATCAACAATAATATTAATTTTGTGGTGCATCTGGTAGATTAGTGAAATAACTGTAAAACTCCCAACTCTCAAGTCTCATTTTTCGAACAAAATCTGTACTCTATTTATCTGGCTTTGGTGAGTAACGAAATGAGGGTATAATATTCGCTAATATTTGCAATTTTCATCAAAATTTTCTTTTCTACATCTATAAATGGGATGAAAATTGTTAAACCCAATATAAGTTTAAGAGAACAACATCAGAATTTAAGAACAACATCAAAACTCACATTTTTTTCGGAAATCACATTTACCTCGGTTGGCAAAAACAATACCCGTTCTGCATCCTGCCCTAATACATTACGCTACCATTTCTTTACAATTCAGCAATATTGTCTACAACATCCGGTATTGATTTTCTTAATTACCTTTATGCTTTTCTCTATTCCATTTCTTAAGAATAAAACAAATTAATGAAATGAAATCGTTAATTTTGTGAACACAACGTTTTCCAAATTAAAAATATATTATAAATTTTAATTAGTTAGTGGATAAAATGAGAAGATGAATATCTATCGAATATTATTATTTCGTAATAAAAGAGATCCGAGTGTTTTATTAATATGGTAGGATGAAAGTAATTTTCCTCCCCACTTCCACCATATGAGAGTTACAAACATTTTCGTGTATTTATTAGACATTCGATAATCTTAATATACGAAATATAATTTTGGTACACTCGGAATTAATTTCCAACACTTCAAAACTCGTATAAAAGTAATGCGATCGTAAAATAATTAAATCGGGCCATTATAAATTATTATCGATAGAAAATGTATAAATAGATATTAGAATATGTAAGTAACGAAGCTGTCTGTCTGTCGATGAATTTTGTAAGTTTCGCGCTTCATTTATTTAAAAATAAAAATTTGCGTAAAATAAATATTTAAATAAAAAAATAATATTATTGTGATTATAAGACGAGTGAATAAATCGATTTTTGTAATTTGATTAATTTAGAAAATGTATACAGCTATGGATGGTTACCCACACACACAAAAAGTATTTCCAAATTCTTATAGTTTTGAATCCCACACAACCAATAAAAATATCGTAATTTATTTATTCCAAAAGTAGAAAACCGCACTGCAACCCATTTATGGTTAAATTTTTTTGAGTTAAATCTAAGCAAGTACGAACATTCTTTTTCACAGAAATTGGGTATTTAGAACGTAAAGAACCATTTTACGTCGGTCAAATAAAATTGGAATATAAAATTCTGAAAAAACAATGTCAAATAACTGTTTTATTATCAAAGGTATGTTTCATTATTTTTTCTGTATAGAAAAACTTAAATGGCATTACGAATATTTACGATATTTTCCAAATTTTAAGAACAGCAAAAAAATCGATTCCGCAACAATTTACTGAAAGGCATGTCACCGAAAGCAGAGTTCTCTGAAAAAGACAATTCATCGAAAAAACATTCACTGAAGACGAACATCTTGGGATTTTGCCAGTACCGCCTGTTTAGCACCCCAAAATGATAAATGGAATGGATCATTTGGTCGTCGTTTGGTCATGATTGGTCACTAGTGTTTATCGATTGGTCAATTATGATTAAACGGTAAATAAAATATTGAAATATTGGAAAAAATATTCCCGAGAGGGCACCTCATCACAAGAAAATCATACCGTTTCCATTAAATTTCGTTAGGTGTCAGGATTGTTCAACACATGTTGACGTTTGGTCATCAATGGATAATTTTTTATGACGAAAAAACCAAATCAAATTTGTATTATTTCAATAAAATCAGTATATCGATTTTGTCTCGAAATGTGTGAAACGAAATGAGTGTAACCGCAAAGATACAGTAGTAGCATTCGTGTTTGTGTTAGTCCACACACATGCAAGTCATGCTTTTTTTGTTTATTCATATTAACTCTGAGTGCCAACATGATTTCGGCTAGTGTATTGAGGAGCACGATCGCGCTTCTTGGCACTCAAAGGGTTAACCATTGTAAACGCACATATTTTTGTGTTGTTTATGTATTTTCGATTTTTTTAGTTAACATTTTGTTTTTAAAATTTAAGAGAGCAGACATAATGTGCTGAGAAAAGGAAATGAGCACCATAACAATTAAACCGGTTCACCCGGATCGCGTTATTTTAATACTGTTCATACAAATGACACAAACACGAACAAAAGAAAAATACAAATACAAAGACATAATTGTGTATTACACACTGTGTACGTATTCGATTCTTTTTGATTCACTCGTTTTAAGGTTTTTAGGTTTCAGTGGTTTGACCTTTAGGCCATTTTTGGCCCATTGTGATACTACGCATTCACGCCACATCATTAACCCAATCATCTATTCACCTACTCACACAACTACAGTATACTACCTGCACATTGCAAGCTCCATGTCAACCTGTACATTGACATGGAAGGTGGGTCGGCGCTGAATTTTGCACTCCATCAGAGGGTCTTAGTTGTGTTTATTAACATCGTCGATTGTAATCGATGATGAAAATTCGATTTGCATCTAGCCTCTCTGATGGGATTCGAACCCAGTACCTCCCGGACCAAGTGCCGAAGGTTTAATCACTGCACCACTTGGCCGGTCCTTCACTCGATCCCTCTAACTCTTGTGTGAAGTTAGCCCCGCCCCATTTTATATTATATTTTATTCCAAATACACTGCATATGTGAAGTGATTCCCGAATTTTATTATATGAAAAATAAAAATGTTTATTAAAATTATTTTAATTCGAAAAACACACAAAATAAATGTAATAATTTAATAAAATAAAGTTAAATAATTTTTAAATTAGAACATACAACAACAAAATGTCATTCCCCACCACTCCCAAATCTATATAAAAATGAATTCCTGTTTGTTTGTTTGTTTCTTTGTTCTGAATGGGCCTCTCGTTTGTTTGTTTCTTTGTTCTGGGACCGGTTGAGCGGCTACAACCGATCACCAAGAAATTTTTACCATGTACAAGTTGCATATCCAGAACCAACCTTATGATATTTTGGAAGAGGCTGGACCCCGGGGTCTAGGGCTGCGGTACAATTTTTTTCAAAAATTTTAATTTTCTTTAAATTTTTTCACGAAAATGAGTTTATGAGGCTGGTTATATGAAATGACTGACATGTTCGAATACGAGGGGCCCAGCTCTGGATCAAAAATTATTTTTTTATAGATACAAATATTTGATTAATCCAAAATGACTTCTCAGTCGCTCAACCGATCACCATGAAATGTTTACCATGTAAATGTTGCATGTTCAGGACCAATCTTACGATATTGTGAAAGAGGCTGGACCCCGGGGTCTAGGGGCCATGGTACAAATCTTTTCATAAATTTTAATTTTCTTTAAATTTTTCCACGAAAATGAGTTTACTGGGCTGGTGTTTTGAAATTACTGACATGCTCAAATCGCAGGGGCCCAGTCCTGGATCAAAAATTAATTTTTACATGTATAGATACAAATATTTGATTATTCAAAAATGACTTCTCAGTCGCTCCACCGATCGCCATGAAATGTTTACCATGGAAATGTTGCATATCCAGAACCAACCTTATGATATTTTGGAAGGGGCTGGACCCCGATGTCTAGGGACTGCGGTACAAATTTTTTTAAAAATTTTAATTTTCTTTAAAATTTTCCACGAAAATGAGTTTATGGGGCTGGTTATATGAAATTACTGACATGTTCGAATCCGAGGGGCCCAGCACTGGATCAAAAATTAATTTTTACATGTATAGATACAAATATTTGATTATTCCAAAATGACTTCTCAGTCGCTCAACCGATCGCCATGAAATGTTTACCATGGAAATGTTGCATGTTCAGAAACAATCTTACGATATTGTGAAAGGGGCTGGACCCCGGAGTCTAGGGGCCATGGTAGAAATTTTTTCAAAAAATTAAATTTTTTTACGAGAATGAGTTTTGGAAAGGGGTTATATGAAATAAGAGACATGTTCGAATTCGGGGGCCCAGCCCTGGATCAAAAATTAATTTTTACATGTAAAGATACAATTATTTGATTGTTCTGAAATAACGCCTTAGCCGCTTTACCGATCGTCATGAAATTTTTACCATGTATATGTTGCATGTTCAGGACCAAGACCACGATACTTTTGGAGGGGCTGGACCCCGGGGTCAAGGAGCTGTGGTACAATTTTTTCTCAAATTTCAATTTTTTTAAGATTTTTTGAAAGGAATGACTTTAGGAAAGGGGTTATATGAAATTAGTGACATGTTTCAATCCGGAAGTCTGCCCTGGATCAAGAATTCATTTTTACATGTATGTATAGATACAATTATTTAAATGTTCCGAAATAGCGCCTTAGTCGAAAAAATTTAGACACCAAAAAGGAAATCTAGCGTGCGATTGTTATACACAAATCATACCTCTACTATAATTGATTTAATTATTCAAATTAATTTTATTAATTTAAATTTAAGACGATCTTTAGGTCCCAAAAATGACGGCGTTAATAAATTAAATAATGAAATTCAATCGGAACTACCCGGGCCACTAATGAAATACAAATCTACCGACACGGTTACTGATGTGAATCAATCCGTCAATTATCCAATAGTTTCTTAATTCTTTAGAACCACCTGGTATTCCACCACACATACTATTTTTAAAAGAGAGTTCACCAATAATACTGCTCCCAAATTTAGATCCAAAGAAATTGTGCAACGGAACACGGATTTGTGTGAAGAAATTTATGCCGAATATGATTGAAGCAACGATTATTACCGGTAAAAGTAAAGGAGAAGATGTGCTAATTCCGCGCATTCCTATGATTTCCACCGATTTGCCGTTTGAATTCAAGCGACTACAATTCCCATTACGCCTTGCTTGTGCAATGACAATCAACAAAGCCCAGGGGCAATCATTGAAAATAGCTGGTGTTATTTTGGAACATTCATGCTTTTCACATGGCCAACTGTATGTTGCTTGCTCCAGAGTGGGAATGCCAAAAATTTTTTTTATTTACACACCAAATGGAAAAACCAAAAATATTGTTTATCAAAAGGCTTTATAATAAAAATTATTAACTAAAATATCTTTATATTTATTATTAACTTTGATCTGGTTGAAGGTTTGTAAAAATGGAGTATAATTATTTGGCAACTGGTAATAAATACCAAACCAAAATTAATTAACTATCCCCACAAACAGGATGTCCAATAATATCATTGCAAAAGTTCGCCTGGACGCATTAACGGAGGCACCCGTTGCTGAATACAACTACTTATTATTTTCTTTTCATATGTGGTTGCAACTACAACGATGTAAAGAGAGAATTCTTGCATAACAATCAAGATATTTGAAATATATACCTCCCGTGCAACGCCGAGTAACTCAGCTAGTATTTTATAAAATGAACAAAATCGTAAGTTCAAGAAAACTTGACCGTTTAAACGTTCTGAGAAGTTCATGAATAATTTAACTTCTGTGAATAATTCCTATAGTTATGTTTGTGTACCATAGGCGGCGCTGATGGCAAATTCTGTGGCATTTGACGTACACATCAATAGATGCGCAAGTCACTTGCATTTTCTGCCAACCATATCAATTACGCATGTCAAATGGTGGAACGGTTGACATTGACAACCGCTGGGCGGTTAAGTGTTTGCCATTGTTGTGCAAAACCGACAAAGCACACAAAAACGTTCATAAGAATACGTTCACAAGAGCAGCGATATGGCTGTACTTGCTGTTCAAAATTTACGAAATAACACGTTATCAAATAGGCCGATTCATTAGCACCAATGAAGTAGTTTGGCGCATTTTGATTTTTCTCATATACGACCCTGCTGTTATATATTTCGCCGTGCACCTTGAAAATTGGCAGCATGTTTATTCTACTGAAGAGACTGCTTTACAACAAACATTAACTGCCCCAAAAAACACACTAACTAAGTTTTTTGAATTATGCAACCGAGCAGGTATTTTCAGTCAATTCGCAAAGACATTAATGTATATGTTCTAGTCCAAGAATACGACGGCATATTCATGGAAAATACATTAGGCCGATTATACGCAGTTATTACGAAGCAACGAGAATGCTTCTTTTCGCGTTTGTTGTTGCTTAATGTTCCTGGACCGATTATCTTCCAATACTTGCGAACACTCCATGGTATTTTGTAAGACACGTACCACGATGCGTGTCCCGAATTGCATTTGCTGGAAGTTGACATCCTTTGGGATGTCACACTTGCTTGCAGGTGCATTACTCTCCTCATCAAATTCGCCAATTATTCGTCATATTGTTGACGACAACTTTTCCGTCGCAAGCTTCTGTTCTTTACAAATATAAAGATTCAATGAGCGACAACATTCTGTATCGCGAGAGAAGTGTCTAAAGTAGAAGACATAAAGTTAAAATTAGTTAAATTTTTTGGCTGTTAATAACTCGACAACAATTAAATCCAAAACGTTATTAAGAATAATATGCGGGAACGCACTATGACAAATATTTTACTTTGGATAATGCTAACATGATCACAAATCCGACGATTGAAATCGTTTGGTCATCTGTCATTGAGGATTGATCACCAGTTCTTTTCGTTTGGTTATCGTTACGTAGACGATTTATTGCGAAAATTCGTTAAAATCCCATATTTCAACCAGATTCGGAATGTTGGGGTCTGGAAGTTTACCTATACTAGTAGTTTTATAAATGCAATGATCGTTTCGCCAACAGCTGTCAATGAGGGTTGGTTACTGGTTGTTTTCATTTGAACAAACAAATAAAATAAGTGACTCATGGCAGTTGGCCAAACGATTCTGATCGTTATAGATTTATGGTTGTATTGGTAAACTTTTTAGACCCCAACATTCTGAATCTGATTTAAATTTGAGGTTTACGAATTTTCGCAATAAATCGATACGAAGGGTTGGCCAACGAAAACAACTAGTAACAAATCCTCAAAGACAGTTAAATGCTAAAAGGCTGAGTTGATTTTGTCGCCTGTACGCGGTGGTCCTTGAACTATCTCGGCTAATCGCACGCTCCCTCTAATTGCGACATCCCAGCCACGTCTAACCTGGTTGGATTTAATGAATCCGATAATATCACAATCTCCAAGTAGACGCTTAATTTCGAAATTCATTCGGATCCAATATACGTTGATCACGTTACGCATCTTTGACGCGGTATATGAGATAAACGGAAGTGGCCTCATTTTATTGCGGAATTTAACAATTCAACGCGTGATTGTCAGTTTTCGGATTCGGAAAATCAAGACTGACTGAAAAAGTGTCTTCGATTTTGCCAGAAAATCACAACGAGAAATTGACAATATTACTAAATGGTTTCAGACGGGGTCCGACTTTATTGTGAATCACTTGCTGGATAAATTGTCAGGTCTTCCGGTTGTTAAGGACGGCAAGCCTGAAACCATGGTCGTTTTCTACGATTTTTTGACAAGTTTGATCTCGACGTGACGTTTTATTAAAGATTCCAACAACTCAAGCCGTGCAACTCATCGAGTAGTTTGACCGTCTTGATAAAGTTCACCAAAAGTCAAAATTTTGGAATTCTTGAATTGGATAAGAGAAAAAGCCAACGTCTCAAGCCAACTAGTGACACTTTTAGTCAATAAGCAGGGTGAACCTGACAAGCACAAAGCCAAAGATGCATTCAAGAAAGATATGACGTATACATACCCTCGTTAACTACAACGCCCAGAGACCGTGTTATTTCATTGAGTGATTGTATTAAATTCCAAAGATTAACGTAAAACCAACAATGAGATTTTGTTACAAAAGTCTACACTGTTTTTCATGTCCACTCTGTTTTTCATGAAAAGTCGCGGCACCAAGAATTGTTACATCATTCGATGCTCCACAAAACCGAAACTAGCGACGGGACTAACAAAGTGAACGAGACCCCACCAGACCAAAATTACCTCGTGAAAGAGTGTTGCTTAAAATAATGCCCGTCAAACTCACAGGACATTTGCATTGTGACGATGCTTCGACAGTCACACTCAGTCTCATTCAGAAACTCAAAATACAGTGGACAAACAACCAAGTGAAGCAGCAAGGTGATTCCAAAACAGTTGGTGTATCAATTACTGGAAATTAAGATCAAGCGAAGCGTTACACCCTACGGTACGTGAAGACTATAAAGAGCCTTCGGTGCCGACACAGATCGTCGAGTTCGACAAGATATTCGCTCAACGTTACAAAAGTTTCGGTCAACCAAAGGAAACCAGTAATTTTAATTGGACAAGATAATTGGCCTGTGATAATCAATCGTCATCTATGGTCCATGGTTGGTGAAAGATCAGTGGTAGTCCGAATCGTGCGGAACAAAATGAGACAGAACTTGGATGGTCTATAAACGAGAAACGATGCACAATGATCCTTGAGAATAACGTTTACATTGTTTGGAGCGCAAAATTGACAGAAATTTAAATTATTCCGAAAATATCAACGAGTACATCGACAAAGGCTATATTTGAAGAATAATAAATCCGGTCAAACCAGACAAACTTTGAATCGTTTTTAACGTTTGCCGAACCCGACTTGTATAATCCACTACCAAAAGTCTTGTTTAACTTCCGCAATCATCCAATCGCATTTGTCGCCGACAGCAAAGGAATGTTTCTACAAGTCAAAGTTCGTGGTGAAAACGAACCAAGGAAGTCAAAAATCGAAATGCCAAATAATTCATGTCGGAATATCCGGAGGCATTTAACGATATTAATAAGAATCATTACATAGACGACTATTTGGAGGGCGCAGCAGATGAACAAATGGCGATTCAACTAATTCATTTGTGATCTGCAAATGAGTTTCCAGTTCATCAACTGTTTTGAGAGACTAAATTTTGACGATAACCGACAAATGGAGCGAATTTTAGGAATGCGGTGGGAATTCAAAACCGACAAATTTGTGTTTCCCCTAAACTTCAATAAAATGCCGTCAGATAGCATCAACCTGTCAAGACGACCAACGAAACGAGACATATTGAAAGTAATCATGTCCAAATTTGACCCGCTGGGACTAATGTCAAATATTCTGATAGGCGGGAAAATACTCATGCGGAAAACCGCCAGTACGACTTGAGGGAAACTTGGAACATAAATTTACAAAGGGTGAAGACTACACATTTCATGGAGGTACACGTCAGTCTCGATAAGAGACAGTCAAATTGAACTTCATATTTTTTGTGATGCGTCTGTAAAAAATTATCATGATCTAGACGATAATTCAAGATGGTTCAAAGGCCCGTCTTTTCTATTTGGTCCTAAAACGATGTGGTCCAAATAAGACAAAATTAAACAACATAATATTTACTGGTAGGACGATAACCCCTTGGAATTCCGTGTATAGTGGATACGGACAAAATTATTCATTTAAACGGTCGCCTGACCTTAAAGACGACAAGAAGAATCCGATTGTTTTGGACCCGAGCATCAAATGGTTTCATGAAAAAAATGATCACACATGAACCGACACAGTCATCTGCACTATCCGGGAAAGATTTTGGATTCCTCGATTGAAAAATGCCCTCACGAAAATCTCCTGTGAGTATCAGCACTGCAAAAATAAAAAGGCAATGCTACAAGTTCCATCCATTGGACAACTGCCATTATGTCGATTGGAACCAACCACCAGGCCTGTTCATCAAATGCGGTGTTGATTATTTTGAAGTTACTTTTTTTTTTTTTATTACAAAAAACTTAGCAATATTTATTATAATTTACAAAGTTGATTCCCAATGGATTTCATGTCTAATGAACCTGGAAATTGCACACGACTTGTCTGTCAAGTATAATGCTTTCATGTTCGTGTTTCGACAATTTGGCAGTCGACGTGGGTTCTCTAAAGAGATGTATTCGATGTGATTGAAAATATCTTGAACAGCCGGCCATTAACAAACGTGCCATTGGACTCAGCCGATGCAGAACCGTTGACTCCAAATTATTTTTTGATTGGGCCGTCACATACTAGTTTACGGTTTGCAACAAAAGATGACAGATACTTGATTTTCTTAAACCGCTGAAGGGCCACTCAACAATTTTGGGAATGATGGGTTATAGAAAACTTATCGCACGTGACATGTTAGTGTCCATGCCTATAAGCAGAATTTCCCCTGTATCGCTTTCACTACACCCCCTGGTTCATTTAACGTTTTCCAGCAAAGCAACGATTTTGTAAAATTGCAAATTTGGGCAGCCTAAGGAAATCACAACCGAACGAGATGAAACTTGGCTAACATGAAGAAAATAGTATTGAAAAATTGCCAAGGTGCGAATTTCTTTTTATTTCTCAAAACCTCAGTTTTATTATTTAGGCCTCCTTCTTTAGCACTAACAAGTTGTAATTACAAATCTTTGTGTTGAAAATACATCAAGCCAAGATTTTACAACGTCGTCAACAAGAAAATCGTCATCGTAAGTAATTAGAATCTTGTGATGAAATCACCAAATAGTTTTCGGATATAGTTGTGATAAATTACCGTTTTCGGTAGACTATGAATTTTTGATGAACTGTTGTTCGGTGAAGCGAGTTGTTGTTTTCGATGATTTTCTATATTCAGTGTACTGAAATTGGCGATTCGACCTGTCACCGCAGTTTTTAAGTATAGAAAGTGAAATTTGTCGTTAATTTCTCCACTATGCCCTGAATTTATTGCGGTTTAGAATTCACTATCTGTTTAACTATATACGCCAGGACCATTATAACGTACCAATCCGAATGAGTGTGATATAAATTCGAGTTTCAAACTATAGTGTTAAATTAGGACTAATCAATCACCATTATATTTATATAAGAAGTCAATTAACAATAAATCGAATTAGAAGATTCTCTAATTTCTCGTAATAATCAAAATAACGTAAACCAAATTAATTTATATAGCGACGCGTGTTTAATTTGAACGCCCACACATTTCGTTCAAGCAAATCCATTACATTTTTCTGTTAGTGGTGTGCCATTATAATGAGTACCGATGAGGGCCATTGTGTTTGTTGATTGCAACTTTCTTGGTATATTTGATTTATTTGTTTTAAAGAAAAAGTAGAAAGCCATTTTCAACGTCTAGAAATGAATGGCACTTGGTGTATATAGTATTGTATTACAAAAGAATTCATTCAACGCAAAAACCATTTTTCAAACTTATCGATTTACCCCCCCTTGAACAATTTATTACTGTAGTGCGAAACAAATATTACTTGGTCGTTAGATTCTTCAATGAACAGAAACCCGTGCCAATTTTTTAAACATTTAACTACATTGATACGGTAGCCGTGAACGAATAATGATTACACTTTGGAATTGACCAATATTGTTTAAACAACGTTTAAATTAAATACATATTTGATTGATATTCAAGTCAGCATGATTTCGGTTGAGAACAAGAATGGAAACGCAGTCACTAATATTAAAATACTCGCAAATCTCAAAATTGTAAACTTACATCATTTTGCCAATTTAACATTTTTTTATTACAAGGTTTGTATATAAATCAATCAGCAATCAACGTCACCATCCCAAATATGGTGATTATGACCATAAAATATTTTATCTTGATTATTTTGTGTACGATGTCCATACACAAATCATGTAATATTGTTGAAAACATGTGAGTTAATTATGTTTTACGTAACTTAATTATAGAAGTTAATAAAATAATTTTTAGGTCAAGTTAATTAATAAATATAATTAGATTTAGACGATTCTAATCTGCTTTATATGAACACAATCAATAAAAAAACTTTCTATGGCAAAACACATGTGACAATTTTATCAAAGAAAAAACTTTTCACTTGCTGTAAACAATGGCTGAGATGTTACGATATCATTCCAATTTTAAAAAATGCCGTCATTTCTAATATTGAGGTTGGCTCTAGCAACACGAACTGCACACCCTCTAATATCATTAAATTTATACAAAAACACATTGTGTTTATTCAGGTTTGCTGTTTAACATGTGAACCGAACCTCTCCACTCGAAACAAGCTTCCAAATATAGAAGTTATGTCTGTGTGTGTGAATGCTGTGTACCAATTCTCAGGTAAATCGATTAGTAGCGTAATTTGAAATTTTAGAACAAATTTCTTTTTAAATCGTACAGTAAATAAAATTAAGTAAATGCGGCTTAAAGGGTCAAATGATTCCTAGGGATATACAGAAATTGGTATGTAGGTACACGATCTTATGTCATACATTTTATTGTTGTTACTTCAATTATTCTTACTGGCCCGTTCCACACTATACTTCTTTGCAGGCTGCCGCATGAAAATTGTCTACGAGCTATACATGCAACATAATAAAGTTAAAAATGTGTGATCTCAAAACGGCGGTACCAACTTTTATTTCTATTTTTTGCTATTTCTTATGTTGCTCTAAACAAATTTCAGCTCTTTAAATTGGCTTGAAAAAGTGCAAAAGTAAACCGTGACTAGGACAGGAACAACAAAACAGAAAGAGACAACACAATTTTTCAAATGTCATGTACATTTTGATGGTAAACAAACATTTTATGTACCAATAAAAATGTTAAAAGTTGTTTGAAAACCAAATCACATAAAATAGTTTTACAATAAAATATTTTTATTGAATTCACATAAAAATATTCGTTTTACCTGTAATTTATAAAAAAAAAAGTTGGAGATGTCAAACAAAAAGTATTGCAACATAATTCTAAGCTGCTAGAATTGCTCGTTGGGCGGCTTTTTTTTGCTCAAATTTAGTAGAAATTTGGAAACTTTAGAAACTTTTGGGTAACTTGGTGACAAAAAATTGCCAAATCTATTTCCGAACATGTAGAGTAACTTTCGGGTAATTTACTTTTAGGTGTTTTTTTAATTTCTGTCTTTCTGACAATTTGTGTTAAATCTGCACAAAAGTGAATGTAAAAATTAATTAAAGGAAATTCAATTCAGTATACTAGTAGAGGAGTTCCAATGAATTTATTGTTCTTTGAAGGAAAACCAATATCTGTTAAAATACGTCATTGTTGAATATAAATATTACCACGCGAAATGTAATCTTACTTTTCGTATAGCCAGGGTAACTTGAGTAACTTATATTACCAACATTAAAAAAATTGAAATTACTCAAAAGTTACCATGGGATATTTCCGAAAACGCCTATTGTAAGCACTCACTCACGCTTATTAATATTTTGTATACCTTTTATTTTGCTCACTTCACTTGTATTTTGCAGACGCTGAAAATTAGCCAGTGTCATAATGCCATTAGCATATTTAGAACAACAATTGCATTATATTAAAGTAGAAATAGCAAAAAATAAAAGATGGTACTGCCGTTTTGAGATAACACATTTTTAACTATGTTGCCCCTAGCTCGTAGACAATTTTCATGCTGCGCAGCATTCAAAATAAGTCGTCATAGATTTTTTTATTGCTACATAAAACCTTATTTTATATTTAGACACAAAATTATTTTGTATTGTTTTATTCTGCTCTCTCAAAAATAAAATTTAAACTAATGTGGAGTTCTATCGAACCAAAAATTAAATCAAGTTTTGTCAGTTGCCAAAGAGCCTAACACTTTTTTTTGTTGTCAGTGTGTAGGTAATAGCGTGTAAGCGATCTTCTTTTGTTATCAAGTTTTGACAATTCTCAAAGCACGTGAAGATATATATTTTGTTTAAATGCATTACTGTTTTCCCTCGAAAATAAGGGCCAGTCCTTCTATTTAAGTTATTTTTTTTTTTTTGTAAATATAAAAGTTTATCAAATATATTTGAATAAAAGGACTTAAAATATAAGGACCAGTCCTTCTATACGAAAATTCCGATTTAAAATTTGATAAGAATAAGTTTAATTTAAGTCGCAATTATTTTATTCTTTATTCGTTATTTAAATAAATAAAAAAAAAAAATAGTAACAACATATTTCATCATAGTTTATTAAAATAAAATCACAAACAATTCATAATATTAAATTATATAGTTTTAAAATAATAAATTTTTATAATTTATATCCAAAATATTCTTGGGAGCTTACAGTCAATAAAACTTTTAGGGAACCCTCAACTTTATAGACAACCTCATCTATTTTGGTAAATCTTTCGTCCAGTCAAAGATGATCATTTACATAGATAGAAACCTGCGAACAAAATGCATTTTTCATACAAATCAGCATACTCAACCACATTCTAATAAGAAAATCATGCGAAGAAAAAATTTGAAAAATAAAAATGTTTTCATTCTCTTTGTTGTCTGTTCTCGCTCTTCATATTTTTTTTATTATCGTGACGATCGATGCCGATGATCATGTTGTTGGTTTGTTATTTTATTGAGTAGACAAAAATGGAAATGGGAATAGAAAGAAGACGAAGAAATATATAAAAAAAAAATTTTTATATTTACTTTTCAGATGAATGAATGGTTTGAAAATATTTTTTATTTTTCGTGTGAATGTATGTAATGGAATACAGTTACATTTTTCATACACTATTTTGGCTTTGTCGTTCAATATTATGATGAGAAGAAGAACAACGATCAAAAGCAATTTTTGATTGTTAAGCTTCGGGGTACCGAATTAAAAAAGTCTGAATTAAAAAAGTTTTTTAAAAATGAATTAAAAAAGTTGATTTTTGTATGAACATCTGCGACTTATTTTAATTCATATTTTTAACATAAAATTATGAATTAAAAAAAGCGATTTAGAAAAATGAGAAAACTCAAAATTGAATTAACAAAGGCTTATGCTATTTCATTTTTAAAACACCTACCTTAATTCATTTTCAAAATGAATTAAAAAAGGCACATTTTATTTCATTTTAGTTTTAAATAAAAATGAATTTAAATGTAATATAATATTTTATTTGTTTTCTATAGATTTCTATTTTTATAATTGTTGCCTCGTTTATTTATTATTTAATATTTAATTAATTTTAGTTAAATATCTTCATTAATGAAAATAAGATATTCTAATGTCTGATTTTCATGAATGAAAATGTCTCTGGAAATCAACAGTTTTATTTGCTTTTTCATTAATGAAAATACAAATCAAAAATTTTCCAAATTTTTACGTGCCAAATTTAAATTTAAATTCCAAAAAATTTTCATTAATGAAAATAATAGTTGCATGGATTTACATTGCCTTAGAGATTTTTAATGATTCAAAAAATTTAAATGTAAGGATCGGAAGGATTCAGTAAAGAAAATTATTTCGTATTTCGTAATTCCTAACAGTTTAAATATATGTATATTTATTTTACAAAAAATATTTTAATTCATGTATAAAACGAAATAAAAAACGCTTATATTATTTCATTTTATAAGCATTTATATTAATTCATTTTAAAAATGAATTAAGAAATGCCTTTTTAAATTCATTTTATTGAACTTTTTTATTTCTTTTTCAAATCTGACTTTAATTCATTTTTAAAATGAATTAAAAACACTTATTTTAATTCAGAAAAAAACCTTTTTTAATTCAGACTTTTTTAATTCATGTAGCCTTAAGCTTCATAATTACGAGTACGCTCTCTCTAGTATTTACCCATTTTGTTTGGTGTTTTAAATTTTATTGGTTGTACGAGTATGATTTCGAATTGAATTAGGACATAAGGGACATGTACATAATAAATGAAATAATTAGACTGAATGATTTTACTGAAAACAGATTTTGTTGATTATGATAAGATTGCAGATAAGGCTATTGCAGGTCTATATCAACAGGTCTATATCAAATTAGCTTGGGTGTTTAACAAATTTAGATGAAATTTTCTTTCGGAAATGTTGCCGTAATAAAAAATGTGTATTTACTTGAATATTGTTTAATTTTGAAATAAGGCCACAATAACTTGGATTTTTTTGTTAGCAAATTTAGGTGAAATTTAATTTGATTTATTAAAACGGAATTTTAAAATAAATTTTCCATAAAGTTATGGAGTATCATCATAATAAATCGACTGCCCAAATTGTCCGAACCTCCAAACTTTTATAAATATATTATAAATCTATTATATAAATATATTATATAATTGATCGTTTTGGGATTACGATTATCGGATGATTGGATATGGGATATGTATTTCTTAGAGAGTTATGCCTCAACCAGTCAGACTTAAGAGCTTAAGTTAAACGCTGATTGCACCACTTCGGCTAGTGCTACAATCACCAAAATTGTATAGGCTTCTCGTCACAAATAAACAACTGACCTCTAAAATTTTGGTGGTCGTACCGCTCTCTTAAGTGGTCCATAATGGAGCACAACTTAAGAACTTAAGGCTGACTGGTTGAGGCATAGGGTGAAATATACGACAGTTGAACCGCATTTTTGAAATTGGCGAGGTTAAATAAAAAATCGGCGTGCAATTATTGTGCTGTAAATTAACTTTGGATGCAATTTTATGATAAGAAATGGAACTGGGCAATTTATTATTTCTAACAATTCTAACGAAATTCAACATATTTTATATAAATTAAACTTTAAAGAATTAATTTTAAATTTTACATGAAGGTGAAAATATTGAGTGAATCGTGAACTTTAATGGAGTATCGATATTTAGAATACATATTTATTTTTATAAATTCATTTTAATACAAAAAACGGTATTATTTATTGTGCTATTTCTATAAAAAAATTTGAAAACATAATCATTTATTTACATATACTAAAAATAATTTATTGTTTTAATATTGCCATTTTTTCCTTCGTGTAATTTTTTTATTTGTCGTCCATTTACAGTGCTTCCAGAGAAGTACAAGAATCATATGATCTACCATTTTAAAATGATGCTCGTAACATTTGTTATTCTGATTTAACCATCATGTGAGTGAAGAAAAAATATCTTAATTTGAGTGATTAACTTATTTTTTCCACGTCCGACCAAGTTGTAACAAAATAGACGTCGAAAAGTGCTAAAGGTACCCGGGTGGGTACCCACGTCACTCACATTAGGTTTAAAAAATCAGTTTGAATTGCGCCTCCTTCAATCAATTCGAGACATTTTTTTATAATACAATTTTTAATATTTGAAGAGTGGTGTTTTACTAAACACCTCATAAAAAATTAATGTAAAGTGTTTAGCGAGTTGAAAAAATTCCTCTGTTGAGGGATTTAGTTTTCCAAAATCTGAATTCGCTGTATAATTTTTATAGTAAATAAAATATTCACTGTTTGTTGTCATCTTTTCATTAGATTTAATTAATAACCCTTGACAATCATTACACTGTTCATATTTATTAATTCATTCCATAGAACGTAACCCATAAAATATTTTAGTGACGCATCGTCATTATACTTTATTTATACTCACCATATGCAAATTGGTTTTCCAAAACTATGTTCCCTAGGCATTGGATATCGTCTAATTCATCTGGAAAATTGTTCTGGATCGATCGTTGTGCTGGAGATTTTCAACGACCATTAATAATCCGTCTTCAACATCAATACAATATTAGATAAGTTTGTGTTTTTTAATAATTTTTAACACGATATTTGTGCAAAAATTATGCTAAATTCTAGGATTGACGGATTTCTACAAAAGGCTCCTCTTCCTCTGGTAACTGCGAATGTATTTTCTAAGGCGTCCTGATCTAATCTTTTCGTCAAAATATATGTTACCGAAAAATAATCTTTAAAAAGTTCATCATCTAAATTTAAAATTCCATTTAATGTCATTATCAAAAAAATCTTTTGATTTTTTATTAAATTGATTTTTTTTTTTAATATTTTGCGTTTTCTTTAATATTTAAATAAACGACATTGTTTTGTCTTAGAGGCTGTTTGTTTGGGTTTCTCGGAAGAAGGTCGGAACTGTTTAGCTTATTCCAGAGCTTATTCAATTTTTCTACAAAGTTTGCGGTTGGTATTACAAACGGTTTTGCTTGTTCGGAGAATTTATTCAAAGAATAATTTGTTCGTATTGCTGCCGCTACAGTGTTGCCAAAAATTTGGACAGCAGTGCTAACCGTCATTTTTTGCATATTTGTTGGGTAAATGTGTTTCTCCTGCAATTTTGGGCAGAGCTTGGTGATACTACGACGTTCCATTTCATACAACTCTTTTATAACCTTCCAACTTCCGGTGCCATCTGATAATAACATCGGCTACAGGAAGGTTTATTAGATGGCACTCCAAAAAATTTGTATGCCTTCCGGTTGTTTCATCCTTGATCGCTTGGTGGCTCTTACATCAAAACCTATTTTGCGAGCCGTTTCAATATTTTTTGTAATTAACTCGACTAAATCTGTCCCAGATATCCCATTCTCGGTAGCATAATATAATATGGGATATTTGTATTTGGCAAATATTTCTCGAACCATGAACGTCAGAACATGAGTGGCAACATTCGGATGTCTTCGATTTCCCAAATCGACAAAACCATGAATCATGTCGTTATGTTTGTCGTACTCCAGATCGCTTCGTATTTTCATCTCATCGTACAATAATACGGCACATCTCTGTTCTGGGGGCAGGGATACAATTTTTTGTGAAATTTGGAAAATTATGTTTTTATTTTCACCAGAAAATACATTTTTTATTAGCATCCATTTCAAAATTGAATTTCAGGGTGGTAACGAGAAATTCAAGCATTCTCTCATGTATCTATAACACCCAGGAGATGTAAAATATATCCCTTGGACCAAATCTGTTTCATCAGTTGAAAATCTTGTATATTTGCTTTTCCGTAGAAGAATACCAAGAAACGTTTTGGAATCCTCGCTAATGCCTTGTTGCTTTATCACTTCATTGAAGTTTGCACGTTTGTTAGCTTTTGTATATCTTTTCTGGGACTTTCGAAGTTTCAAACGAAAAAGAAGATTTTGATAAAAGGTTGTCTTGTTTTCGGTGGAAGTCAGATCGTTTAACTAAAGCATGTTAATCAGCAATTCGAGCACGATGCTTCTAATTCATATTTTTTTGTAGATTTTTTTGATATTTTTGGCGTTTTTATCGTTTGATAATCAAAAATTGTTAAGTCTCTCGGAGGAGAACCCTTGGCGTGCGAGTATATTCTAATATTTTTGTAGCAATTGTGCTTGTTAGAATCATCAATATTTATTTCTGTAGTTTCATTTTGTGGCCGAATTTCATGGTTATCGCTATTTAGTAACGATTCGGCCACGATTTAAGAGCTTAACCTGCCACGATTTAAGAGCTTAAGTTGGTCTCCGTTTGGACCACTTAGGGGAGCGGTAGGATCACCACAATTTTAGAGATCAGTCGTTTATTTGTGACGAGAAGCCTATAAAATTACTTGGTGATTGTAGCACTAACCGAAGTGGTGCAACCGGCGTGTAACTTAAGCTCTTAAGTCGTGGCTGGTTGAGGCATAAGTATAGTAGTGTAGAAAAAATCGTTCATAAAGCGTTCGTAAATTTAACAATTTTGATGAACAAAAACATGTTTGTGGCGAGAGGGTTCGATCGGTTTGATACTATAACATCATACCATTTATGGGTTCGTTCAAAGAGCGAATTTTTAAACAATATTTTGTATGATGCTAAACAGATGTCATTGTAAACTTGTAAAGTAACATTAAATTAATTTTATTATATAAATTGAGTTTTATAAAAAACTGTTTTAATGATTAAATGAAATATTTTTGATACTTTTAATTTAATAAAATAATGGTATTTTAACAAAGTTTTTTTGACTAAAATTAAAAAAAATATATAATTTTTACGAATAAACGGAACAGTCCTTCTTCTCAAATAAAAGGACTAGTGGTCGGTTTATTTGAGAATAAAAACCAGTCCTTTTTTTCGAGGGAAGACGTGTTTGCAATTAATAAGGTGTTTGTTGAAAAAAAAATATGGCATAAAGAAGTTTATATATATTAAATAATAATTTGTTTAATATATTAATTTACACAAAATATATTTGAACAAATATATTTGAAAAATATAAATTTGTTTTATTTTTGTTTGTGTAAGCTCTGCTTCAAAGGAGCACTGTGTGGAATTGCTCAAATTTAAATTATATATTTTCAGATTTGTTGTTTGACAAATTTACTGACAAAATAAATAAAAATTTTAACAAATAGAAGTGTGTTCATTAATAATACAAGTGCATTTTTATTTCATGGGAAATGGTAGTGAATATAGGAAAAATGATGTCTAGAAATATGGCCGCAAAAACAAAAAAAAAACAAACTATCATTTACCTTTTGTGTCTTCGCTTTACCCTACTTTTTAGTACAATATTTCAATTTACCGCATACACTGTTAAAACGGCATTTACCTTAGAATCGATCCCTCTGAATACAGGTGTATCTCTTTTTAATCTTAATTTGAAGAGACGAGCGATTATGCCATACCGTGGGGAATTTTTCTCTATCTCACTACCGGATCCACTATATATGTATGTATGTACACCTACTAAAAAAAGATCGGTAGATAATACTGATTTACTGGCATTTTCGCTTTTATACACTTATTACCAATCAAAATGTTCGGAACAAACCTTTTTAGTGCTCCGCGCTGAAAGAGTAAAAGAAAACAGCCGAGAATGATCATTCAGGTCAACTGGGACAACTTCCTACAGGCATAAATGACTTATAAGAAAAGCTTAAGGTCTGCTCATAGATCTGCTGGGATTTAATTCTATGAGGATCTCAACCATCAGTCGACCATCATCGGGCTAAATAAAATCTTGGATATCGGTGGGCTTAGAAAAAAACAGAGTTGTATTTATCCGCAGAACCTGTGACTATAACACTTTTTAGAAACTGCTAGAAAGAATAGTTGACAGATTTATAAGGAACCATTTCCGTAACATGTAGCATACTTAGAGAGTGGACAAGTTTTGTTGAACGGCGATCCATGAACTTGTTTCTAGGACTTTGTATAGTAACGCACTTCTCATGGGCACCTTCGCCTGGACAGCGTTTGATAGCACTTCGTTTGTCACTATCACTAATGTCTTTCACAATTTTGAGATTAATATGTAGTTCTCTTGTGAATTGGATTGATTCTAAATTTAAGTCTTGTTGAGTTTAAGTTGACCGGTTTCTCCGTTTTTGTTATAGTTGTCAAGGCCTGTCACTGAGGAGGTGTATTCTTACCGTTTTTGTAGCTCTTGGTTATTGACAATCTTCTTGTTCAATTATAGCGATCCGGGTTTATTGTTCCGGGCTATGTAGATCTCCTTCTTCTTACGATTTCAGGAAAGAAGGAATGGTCTGTCGTAAAAAGTCTTCATGTAAATTCATCTAAAACCGATTTAATAGTTTTTACTATATGTAGAAATTTGGGTGCCCTTATCTGAAGAAATGTGGGTGACCGCTCCATTCGGTAGCACAATCTCTAAATCAGACAGAGTCATTCATTTGCGAGTTATCTTGGATGCTAAGCTGTCTTAGAAAGGAAACCTCGATTATAAACTCCAAAATGTTATATTTTATCTAGAAATCACTTTTTCTGCCGTTGCTAGCTTGTATAGTGGCAATTACCGGCCCTAAAGGTACTATTACGAAACTCAATCGCTTGAAAAATCTTCCTTGTAGGAAAATTAGGGGTGGCTTTTCCTCGTTTCCACTTTTTGCAATGGAGGATGGCTGTTTTGAAAATAATGATGACGCAGTATTCATTACGTCTGTTGTCCTGCTTGTGCCAAGATACGATCTCTTGTAATCAATGCTCGCTACATTGCTGAGGACCAATTGTAGTCTATTTCTTGGTCTAAACTCCCTGTGTTTGCCAAAGAGGTAGAGCACACTTACGCTCTTTGATAGAATTCCCGGTTTGCTGCATGAGCCCTTCATGACATTCAGTATGGAATCTTAGTAGGATAGAAGTAAGAATATTCTTCTTAGCACAACTAGGGAATATATCTGTTGAAAGATGAATGTTTAATGAACTGTAGTGATTGTTTTTTGAAGTTTTCTTTACATGAGAGTTGAGATAGTCCAAAGCAGTCAGGAACTATTCGTTGGCCCAACTATAGCGGCGTATATCGTTCTCAGAAGTAAGAAATGAACCAAACATTCACCTACCTCACGATATGCGCAGCTAGGAAGGCCAATGTATATTTCTTGATTTTTGTGAACTTTATCTCAACACCTTTTCATAGGAAAATTCTAAAAAAATCATCCAAGCATATTCAACTTTCACCTACAAACAATATACGCCTATAGTTGGGCCAACGTGTGGTTCGTAACTTCTGTGAACTTTGTCTCAGCCAGCTCCTCTTCAGAACCTATTTAGTGATTTAGCGCACATTATGGGACTATGTATAGTTTTTGAATTCTGTGGACTATATCTCATCTCCTTCTTAGAAAATTCTACAAATTAATTTTCCAAGCTCAATTAACCTTCACCTATTAACCGTTGTACGCGGCTCCCTGAATTAAAAAAAGCTGAAATTAAAAAGGTGGACTTAAGAATGGTGTTTTTATATGAAAAAATGGGACCATTTTTAAGTCATACTTTTAACAAATTTTCTGACTTAACTGACTTTCTGAGTTTTACAAAAACAAATTTATTTTCAAAAGGACACAAGAAAGGCATATTTTATGTCATTTTGCAAATATGTATATTTTTTAATTCATTTTCAAAATGACTTAAAAATGCATATTTTATTTCATATTATAAATATCAAATTTACATATATGTATTTTTAATACGCATAGGCATGCGTAATTGCACGTTTTTAAGAAAGTGGTTTCTTGTTTTCTTGTTATAGTTTTTTGTTGTATTGCAGGGGAAGATAAAAAAACATGCATTTCATAAATTTCATTTGTGAATTATTATTTGTGTATTAATTATGAATTAAAATTTGCATTTATAATTCAGTTTGAAATTTGCGATTGTTTCTTGAACATTTTCATTATTGAAAGCATTAGTTGAAAATTTTCAATGGCTTTCAATTTCATATTACAGTAAAAGCCCAATTATCCGGCATCCAATTAACCAGAACACTCAGTTAATTGGAATTTAAACTTTTCGGATTTTTTTTTTGCTTTTTTCTCTTTCAGAAGGGAAATTATTTTTTTATTATTCCGGGATTCATAGAAAATATACTTTCCTTTAATTTTTTTCTGTTTTATGCATTATTCTATTTGAATTGAATGTGTAAAGTCGTACCTTAACTAGGGTTAGAGAAATATTGGGATATTGGGTTATTAAACCCGTATGGGTGTACTCGTATACATAATATGTATATGTATTTGTAATAAATTCAATTAACTGATGTATAAAAAAATTGGTACACAATTTCAAAATTATAAATAAACGAGAATCCTAAAAAATAATGAAATGCGATGGAGAATCGGGCTTTTACTGTAATATGAAAATTAAAGCCATTCAATATTTTTAACTAATGCTTTCATTAATGAAAATGTGCAAAAATAATTGCAAATTTCAAAAGGAATTAAAAAATGCATATGAAAGAGAAAAGAAAGAAAATTAAATATTAAAATTCCGGTTAACTGAGTGTTCCGGTTAATTGGATGCCAGATAATCGGGCTTTTACTGTAAAATGAAAATTAAAAATTTTCAACTAATGCTTTCATTAATGAAAATGTGCAAAAAACAATCGCGAATTTCAAAATGCAAAAATATTCCTAAAAATTAAAATTCCGGTTAACTGAATGTTTCGGTTATTGGCTGCCAGATAATCGGGCTTTTACTGTTATACACTTTTACGTTTTATTTCGATCTTAAATGCACATTTTATTTCATTTTCCAAATGACTTCAAAATACACATTTTATGTCATTTATAAAGACACTTACTTCTTAAATCATTTTCAAAGTGACTTATGATATGCATTAATAAAGTCAGCTTTTTTTATTTCATTTTAATAACAGATTTTAAGTCAATTTTAAAATGAAATAAAAACACAGGTTTTAAATCCGAAAAAACACCATTTTTAAGATAGCCTTTTTTAATTCAGGAAGCCCTGATTTATCGTTGGAAAAAGAAGAAAATAAATGTATTAATTTTCTAGAAATAACCATAACCAGTTTTTTATAATAATAACACAATAAAGAAAATAGTTTTTAACAATAACCTAGAGTTGATCGCCTTTCCAAGTCTGGTGTTTATTGGATTATATGCAATTATTGTAGTTTCTTCCATATTGGACAGACTGGGTGCAATTTTGAAGTTAGCAATCAATCAACTTTCCATAACCATTTAACTTTAGAAAATCATACAGCTATCTTGAACAATTTAGACATATTACATATACAACCCAAAGGCTCGCTACAATGCTTTGAATATCTTAGAATCTTACGAAAATCATTATTCTTTCACTAAAATATCTTTAACGAGATAAATCCGCTTCTCACCAATTACGGATCCCGCCCTGTTCTATTCCCTCGTAATAATAATGTTACTGATACGTCGACTAATTAACTATATACCTTCAATTTTGTTACTCAGCTAATGACTAATCGCATATCCCGCTCCCTTTTTATTATCAGTTTTTTCGTATAAACAACAGTTGGTTGGGACGATCAATAGATTAATTTTTATTGCCTATTTTTTGTCTCCCCTTTTTATATTTCTGTTTTGCCTTTTTTTTCTATTATATATAACAAAATTTTTATGTTTACAGATCAGTAGATACTAACAAGTAGAAATAGATCGAGTGATTTTTTAAACTTTTTTGTTTAAAATGTTCAAAAATTTAATTTTTTTTTGCGTAATAAACAAGTGTTTAATAAAATAAATAGATCCAATTCATCACACTCACCGTGAGACCCTGTGAACATCTCTAGAAACCCTATTCGGAAATATCGAAAGTCGAAACTTTGAACTACCCAAAAGTATAAAAGTGAGTCTGTGAACATCTCTAGGATTTCTGTTATTTGATTATTATTACAATAAATCGGGTTCGTAACTTATTTGGAAATGTCAATTGGGTAAAATTCCAATTGGAGAAAATACCAAAATTTCCAATTGCGAAAAAAATTGAAAATGAAGTTTTTAAATAAAACATGGAAAAATCATCATTAGTGTCCCGTTTTCACAATAATGATAGATAATTTTCTCGCCTATACGAATATATGAAAGAGATCCCGTGAACATTTCTGGTATATGGGGTTAACCGTAAACGTATAAATGTCTCTGAATAAGTTAAAAATCATCATAAATGATCCCATTCACCACACTCAACTGAATTTTGACTGACATTATCTGGCTATGTAGGTGAGACCCCTTGAACATCTCTAGGATCGGAGATATAAAAGTAGAAACATTGTCTAAAATAATCTTTTTAAGAATTAAAAAAACTTTAATAAATAGTTTTACGATTTTCTCTTGTTTATTTCAAATCGTTAGAAAATTAATTGATCTTTACAGCGACACTATTAGGGGCTTAAGGACTTCTCTAATCTAAATGTTAAATATTATATAAAAATGTTTCAATTTCACCACAAAACAAATCCAATTGCAATATTTTTAAATTTAACAGTGTAAATTTATGGTACTGTTTTTCTATCCAATTGGATTTTTTAAAAAATTTAACAGTGTACATTTTTAGTATTATTTTTGGTATGTATTTCACAATCATTTGCGGGGTCTCTACTATACCGGGTGAGTTTTTTAAGCTGAAACTTTCAATATTTCGGAAAATAAACGCTGTACGATAAAAATGACCATTATCAAAATTAAACCATTCTGGAGGGGAAATACATTATTGCTAAATTTAGGACCTCCCGCCCTGTTTGTAACGGGGGTGAGGGCAACTTGTAAACTAAGATAGGAACCCCTATTTTTTATTGCAGATTCGGATTCTACGGCTAAAAGTACGTAGGATTTCCTTGAAACAATATTTTCGATTCATGATAGATGGCGTTGTAATAGGCGATATTAAATTTTTTTCGATTTCTCCTACTGAGAACATTATGCATACGATTCTGCAATATTTTTGCATTAAAGTTAACACGTTTTCAATGTAAATACTTGAAATTAGTTTTAAACAAATTGTATTTCTTAAATTAAAAAAAAGCCATCATTTTGAGCACTTAATTTAATTAAAAGATGATGTCCACGTCGTTGTTCCTGTGTTACGCTAAAAGTAGTTTTTTTTTAAATTTAAGAAATACAATTTGTTTAAAACTAATTTCAAGTATTTACATTGAAAACGAGTTAATTTTAATGCAAACATATTGCAAAATCGTATGCATAATGTTCTCAGTAGGAGAATTTGAAAAAAAATTAATATCGCTTATTACAGCGCCATCTATCATGAACCGAAAAAAATGTTTCAAGGAAATCCTACGCACTTTTAAATTTTTTTGAATCTGCAATAAAAAATAGGGGTTCCTGTCTTAGTTTCCAAGTTGCCCCCACCCCTCTTACAAACAGGGGTGGGGGTCCTAATTTTAGCACTAATGTATTTCTCTCCAGAATGGTTTAATTTTGAAAATGGTCATTTTTATCGTAGAGGGGTTATTTTCCGAGATATTTGAAAGTTTCAGCTTAAAAAACTCACCCGGTATATACCTACTAAAATAAGATCATTAGATAATATGGATTCTCTGGCATTTTCGCTTTCGAATGCAATCTCGATTGCCTTTAAAATGCCTGTCCTCTTATTACCAATCAAAATGTTCGGAGCAAACCTTTTTGGTGCTCTACGTTGAAAATTTTAAAGAAAACGGCCAGGAAATTAAAAAACATAGCAAGAAGGATGAACCTTCAGGCCGACTGTTACAACCTCCAAACGACTGTGAGGAAACTGTTGATTGTCATTAGACTCAATAAAATCTTTGATATTGCCGGCTTGATTCTCAGGCATCGTTGTGCCGTATTGTCTACATGGCCTATTTTTTAATTAATTCCGAGCAGGCAGCGCACTGTTAAAAAATACTTCGTATTTTTTTATTCAACCTGTGTAATTTTACTCTACTCACTGCGTTTTTATTTGTAAACTGTGCTTACACAGTGCATACTCGGTTCTTCAAATTTTACTCTGAAATTAATATTAGTGTACGAAGAGTGTGCAAAATAAAAAACAATTTATTGCTCTATGCACACCGGATAATTTTACCCAGTACAACCTTTGCTCGGTGTACACTACCCGGGGTAAGCCTGCATGCTCGGGTTGAATTAAAAAATAGACCCAATGTCGAAAATTAATCATATTCATTAGATATTTACAAAACAACAACAATATTTATTAATTAGTCTTTGATTTGCTTGTTTATTGCTAAATCTTTAAAATGCCTAATTAAAAATAATATTAGCTTTCCAATCCAAGTTTGATTCAAAATGTATCTAAATTTAATTTCCACCACACATATAGAATCTAACTTTCTAATATTGAATAAATTTTAAATTTTGTTTTGAATAAATTTTAGATTTAAAAATTATGAGGTCCCCAAATTTATGCAAAAAAAAACAAATCACTTAAATCTTTTTCCTGGCTATAGCCGACAAAAAACTCGAATAATATAGAGAATTTCAAAGCAAATTGTATTCCAATTGGGGCAATTTCCACCGATTTCAAGAATACGGCCCACGTCAGATTTTTTACGTACAGAGTTTCCTTGAACAAACAACTGCCACTTACCAAAAGTTCAACAATTACTAATTGATACACTTGTTTATAGGCTTGGATTGGAACCGCACCGCGCTCCTTCGAAATTAGTGTGGGAAACAGAGTTTCAAGCAGCTGAAATTCTTCAATTTATTATGGCCGAGCTACCATTTATTATGGTCGGATCACATTTTTAGGCCTTTCTTATCGGCTGGTGTCGATTATGCTGGACCAATTTACGTTCAGAAATCAAAACGTAGAAGTTTAAAACTATTTATATGCTTGCTGTCGTTTTTTTTATTGATTAATTCATTGCAGTGTAGCCTTCCGGCAGTTTACATCAAGTTCTCTTAAATTATAAGTGACAACGGGACACGCTACGATTGGGCAAAACCAACCCCACACCTGTGAATTATTCGACGTTTTAAATGATAATGCAAATTCTAATTTTATTTTATTTTATTTTATTTGACAGAACGCGATCCTCAACTCACAACCTATATTTGTATTAATTCAGACGACGACCTCAACCCATTGAAGCCAGCACATTCTTTATTGAGCACACCTATTTACATGACCTGGCACCATTCATCTTAAATTGACCAATGATCACGATGGTAATACCTCCAGAGACTGCGACAACAATTCTGGAAAAGATCTCATTTTTCGTAGACATCTTGCGTAGGTTTGTGTGATACCACGGCAAAAATCCCGAGGTCAAAATTTCTTTTCTCAGTCAACCGTTATTATTTTACTCTCAGCTGTGAAAATTTCGTCTGTCAACAGTTTTTAACTATAGTGATTGCTATCACTGTGCTGAGAGTAAAAATGTGTCGAGTTTTTGGGCTGGGAGTAAAAAATGTCCTGGTATCTGGTTCAAAATTTGGCCAATTTCACATAGATTCCCATCCCTTAATATTTTCCATCGACCATGAATAGTTTGGATCGTTCAGAGTTGACAAACGAAACTAGGACCATATGTTTATATGTCAATACATATTTCATGGATTGTTCCACGAATGCTAAAAAAAAACTCCAACAAGTTCATTATTAGAGTAATGATGAAAACACAATAATTTATTACCACCATT
Source organism: Nephrotoma flavescens (assembly GCA_932526605.1). Taxonomy (NCBI): domain Eukaryota; kingdom Metazoa; phylum Arthropoda; class Insecta; order Diptera; family Tipulidae; genus Nephrotoma; species Nephrotoma flavescens. Next base: position 41,826,588 of record OW052220.1, read on the forward strand.
AAGCTCCAGACGAATATCTGATGGCACAATAAGACAAAAAATGATTATTCTCACAAGGTTATCCAACTGATTAGAAGATATTACGTGTAGGTAGGTGTGGCAATAAAAACCAAATTTTATTTAGTTCTTACTATCCTAATCAATTATTGTTCAATTCATTACGACGTCTAAGACATAAAAATCCTGGTGTATACCATAAATTTATATTAGAATACACACACAGAACACCTCAATCTATTATGAGATTTGTTTCTTTATAGCTTTCTCATTAGAAGAGTAACAACATAAAACTTATATATAAATAACACTGTGGACTCGTACAATGCATAGTACCGACGAATAAAGTTTATCGATAAAAATTTATTTATTTAGTTTACCCCGAGGCGTATTTACTCGTGTATTGTGCTGTTGTGTATATTTTTACCGAGCTGATAAGAAATTATACCGTGTTCACCTACGTCGCACAGCTTTAGTACGGGGGTACTTTTGAGATGCATATTATTATTATGAGCAATTACAAAAAATATAGTATATCTAACAACTCCTGCATAGTAGTGTTTGTTCACACGAAATAACATAAAAAATAATGCTTGACCTAGTTTTCCCCCGATATAAATAATGAAAAATAGAAAAATGGGAAAAATCTTTTTTAATGTATCGAGCAATAATAAAAACTTTTGTTGTTTTATTCAAATTGATATACTTTTTGTGTAATAGGTATATCGTTACCTGTGTACACTGGGTGCCCAAAAATCATTTTTAGATGTGTGTAATGTGCAACAAAAGTTCTAAATGGCTTTTTAGAATAATTATTTGAACCACCCTGTATTATACGGGTACCAACGAATGATATACATTTGAATTGTTGTAATAACAATAATAGGAATAATAATCCATTTTCATATTTATTCTGATCATATTTCTGTTTTGAATCTTTTCGAATTTTAATTAGATGAATAACTGGCATGTTGGTACGAAAACAACTTTTGGATCTAAATCTAAATGTCTTATGTATGATTTATTTTTCGTAGTTTTACTTAGTACTTTACTACGTACTTTACTTACAGTACTTAGTAAAAATTTGTGTTAAGAAATCGAATTTGTTAATTGATATTAAGTATAACAGCTGCTAAATTATCTCTGCCTTAGCAAATTAGAAATCGGAGCGAAGTTTATGCCAAAATATACAAACTATAGACTGTATCCCATATATGTACTTAAAAATGAAAAACACTCAAAAATTAAACTTTCGTAATAATATTTTTGAAAATTTCTAATGAACATAAATATTTCAACGCTGTTAACTAGAAAAAATGTGAGTGGAATTTTGAGTTAAAGTCACGAAATAAAACTCTTTAAGACAAAAGACACTTGAATCGCACAGAGGCGATCAAAGTGATTCTAAATTAGTATTTGATGTACACACGCTCAAAAATATGAGATTTATTTTAGTCTGAGGAAGATCTCGTTGAGTGTAATACAAGAATTAGTACTTGGTGTAAAAAATCAGTCTTACTGAATAGTGTTTGTTTTGAGTCTTTGCAATTTGGGACAAAAAAGCTCCCAACTCTTTCGCGGTTTGCTTTTAACGGAGTCAAGAAATCGAGGACGTATTTACGAAGAACATGCATAGTTGAGTTCAATATCACCGCTGATTAGATTTTTTTTTTATTCGAGAGATAATGTTATTGAGTGAAATTCAAATATTCTTAAACATTGGTTCTGAATTAGTGCTTGATGTAAGAAACCAATCCTACTTCACCACTTGCTCGGAAACTCCTGAGATTTTTGTTATTCGAGAGAAAATATCATTGAGTGAAATTAAAAAAATCTCAAATATTGTAACCCCTACGGATCACACAGGGGTAATCAAGTGGTTCCGAATTAGTATTTAAAGTAAGGAACTAACCTAACTCAGATACATCCTAGAAAATCTCTTAAATTTTATTTATTCGAAAGAGAATATAATTGAGTGTAATAATTTTTTTTGAAAATTTTAAATTCGTTGACCTGAATCAGTTGACGTAAGAAATCAATCATTCAATCAATCTGCCAGATTCTTCAAAATCTCTCGTCTACCTTATGCAGTGGCCAAATCGAGGACGTATACCTATAGCTCCATGCCATCCTATAGTATTGACATGGAAATGGGTCCACCCATAAATTTTGCGCTCCGACAGGAGGTCTTAGTTGAATTCAATTTCATCAACAATGTGATTTATTTGATTCGAAACAGAATGTCATTGAGTGAAATTCAAATCCACTTAAACATTGGTTCTGAATTAGTACTTGATGTAAGAAACCAATCCTGCTTCGCCACATCTCGGAAACCTCTGAAATTTTTGTTATTCGAGATAAAATATATTTGAGTGGAATTAAAAAATTTTCAAATATATGAAATCATTTAACTCGCACCATGTGCGATCCATGGTTATGTATTACTACTTGATGTAAGAAATATATCATACTTAGTCACATACTCGGAACCCCTGAGATTTTGTTATTCGAGAGAAAATATATTTGAGTAAAATTTGAAAAATCTTAAATTTATATACAATTTTATTTCGAGAGATGATCAAAGTGATTCCGAATTAGTATTTGAAGTAAGGAACCAACCTTACTTAGTCACATGCTCGAAAATCTCTAGGATTTTATTTATTAGAAAGAGAATATCATTGAGTGTAATATAAATTTTTTTATAGATTTGAAATTATTTCACACAACGGTTACGATAAACACAAGTACAATTAAGGCACCTCAAAATTAACCATTTTTTAAGAAATTTTTACATATTTCAATACATTTAGTTTTGCTATTTTGCAATTATTTTTTATAATAATAAACAAAAACTGTTATTTACTATTTTTAATTAGAATGAACAGAAAATAGGATAACTTCGCAAGAGAGTCAAAACGGTATCTTAACACCGTTAGACGTTTTAAATAATCATCGACCTGAACAGATTTTCATCATCATTTCGGGTTTAGAGAACAAAAACAAATATTTATTTATTAAAAATGCATTTTAACCAATTTTCGAATCACTTTTTCCACTCCGATTGAGTACCTTCAAAACATGCATTTTGATTGCATCAACCCATTCTTCAGGTGTTGAAAAACGTTAGACTCACAACTTATTTTTGATTTCAGGTAATAAAAAGAAATCAGGACTAAACGGCGGATGGGAATTAATCAGTATTCCATCTTTTGAGAAGCTCAAATATTCAGATGTTTCTGCCGATGCGTGCTTCGTGCGTGGAAGACTTTTGTTTGATTTGGCTCATATTTGAACACCCATACCGTTGACTGCTGTTTGGTTTCGGACTCATACACATACATCCAAGATTCGGCATCTGTCATGATGTAATAAACATGTTTTGAAGCACTGCGATCATATTGTTTGGGCATTTTTTTCGACAAGAGTCAATTTTTGAGTATTTGTCATATTTAATGGGCTCCAACGCGAACAAATTATTTTGACGGCCAAATGTTCATGTACTATTGAATGTATGCTGGCCTTACTAATGTCCAAGAATGCCTAACTCTAACGATAAGTCACATGACGATCTTGCAGTATCAGTTCATGTGCTATCACAAAAAAATACATAGCGGCTGTATAAAAAAACGTTCTGAGTATAAATATACCGTTTAAAATGTCAAGCTTTACGATAGAGATCACGATTCCCAGATGGCAGCATCAGAGTTGTCCAATCCCAATTTATAACAGGCGACCCTTATTAATACGACATTTGTCAAAATTCATTGCGTATACAACCGTATCACCATAAACAAAATGACGCGTCGAGAACGATTCCATCGTATTTACTATAAGCTGGTAATATTCATTTAGTGCCCTGTGAACGAACGCACAACGAGCTATCACACAAATGCAATCGAATAATCGTCAACAACCAGCCATGTCATCACCTCCGCCACCACAGTTAAATCAGTTCGAGTATGAAATTTATTGTTTGAGACGGGAAAACGTAATATTTTACGTCACGAGCGAGATTTAAAGCATATTCACAAGATTGAACCGAATAGGTTTTACTAAAAATTATACGTGAACACAGCATTTTTTTGATGTAGAAACAACTACTGTAGTGTCTGCCCGTACTCGAAAAATTTGCAGTTCAGTTGCGACTTGAACGTCAGAAAAATACTGAACATTAATTTAGCAATAGAAAAGTAAAAACAAATACCGAAGTATTTTTCAGTATTTTTCCGATTATATTATGTGAACATTATTTCTATCACGTGTAATAAGTTTCCTCTGTCCGGCTTTAAAGTTTAATCGAACAATTAATAGAAATGTATCTAAAATCATGAGTGGGGCATTTGAAACATTTTTCAAGGTGGTCGTTTGTAACAATGTTACAATCGTCCACATTATTGAGAACTGAACAATTCGAAAAGTTGAGAGGCTTATGGTGGTTCACAAGCCGGGAAACATTTTGACCGAAAAGGGGAAACCGCAAGTGGGAAGTATCGCAATTCATGTAACATTTTGTAAGGCACCCAAATGCAATTCAGAACAATAAAAAGTTAATTGTTCTAGACAACCACCAGTCCCATATTTGCCTTCCAACGGTTAATTTCTGCAAAGTAAATGGCGTGGTGATTTTGACATTTTCTCCTCTCTGCTCCTATAAACTGCAACCGTTGGATCGTAGTATGCTTGGTCCAATGAAAACCTTCTTTAACCGTACTTTAGCCAATTGGACGAAAACAAATGCAGGTAATAATATTTCTTTAAATAGGTAAACGAATTCAAATTTACGACATTCCCGATTAGACAAAAATTGCATTAGAGCAACCTGCCACATCGAAAAATATAATATCAGGATTTAGGTTTTCTAGAATTTGGCCAGTTAACCCTGATATTTTTGGTAATGAAGTTAAACCACCAATAAGATAGCTATCCTATAGAAATACAGGAGCTAACACCAGTTTCGCCATTAATGCTACCTGGGTATTCAGGCCACCCATCGGATTCTGTTTTTCTCCCGAAAATGTTTTTCCATACCCAAAATCGTCCCTTGGAAGCACTGCTATTTGTGGAGGCAGAACGAGGGGCAGAACAGTGATACTTAGTGGTAGTCCTGAACATATACACAAACAAATTAAGAAAACGATTCTTCAAACAAAACTAAAGAAACTGAAACCAAAAGTAAAATTAAGTCGTAAAACGAGAAACAGTTCCCCAAGTTCTGAAAAAGAAGAGTGCATTTGCACACACTGCTGTGGAAAGTATTCCGAATCCATTCCAAACGATAAATGGATAAATGGATTGGGTCCATGAAAAGGCCCGTCAACATTTTTTTTTCAGTGTCGCAATTGCGATTCGGGATAATTCCTTATTATTTTATATACGATTATGTTGGTTATGTTATCACAACGGTACAACGTGAAAGACGATTGTAACATTTAACCTTCTCTATTATTATGTTTAAAAGCTGGAATGTAAAAGATGTGTTAAATGACATTTTTATGGTTTTAGATAAAGAAAATGTGTGTTTTTCATGTTCTTTTTTATTCCTGGAAGTCCAAAATTTTTCATTTTATGGACAAAAATTTAAAAATTGTTACGTTTATACCCTCTCTCTCCCGTATTATGATTACTGATTTTGATCCCGAATTAAGTAAAATTTCAATATTACAGTGGATCGAGCAGATCGAAAGTGTTTGAACGAATTGTTGATTTTTTACGCTGTAGTCACTAGGTCAAAGTAAATTGTTTTGACGTGGTATGAGTCCGTTTAATGCGTAATCGCATTTTTTTCATAATAGGGCCGCTAAACATCGAACCACATAAACGAATGTTGAAAGGTTTTGGCGAGGTTCAGCCGTATCAACGGTTAACTTTGAAACTAACAAAGTGTAAATTTTTACACGAGTATGTCTATGTAACATTACTGGGTCACGATATTCCGCATGGATAAAACGGCAGGAACATCGAAGATAACTGCTGTGAATTTTTTTCTGACCTAATCTGTGTTCCCGCTACTGTTTCATTGCCTCTTCTTAAAGCATGAACATTGTTGTCGGCAGCTCGCAGTATGACTATTATTGTTGGCATTATGGGCTTGCTAGTGTTGCTCTTCAGTTTTATTTCATATTATACGCATTTAGCTAGCTGCGTTTGCCTGTCTCCTGGCTTCCTGTTGCTCATAAAATTCATTTAGTTTATACCCCAGTTTGTATTTCGAAAATATGATAGTGATCGTTTATTAGTAAGACAACAAAAATCACAAAATCTACGTTCTAATAACCATTGCATCTAAGCCCAGCCCATACTTTATAAAATCTTTCTAATCCTAATTAAAACTCTACAGAACCTCTCGAAACTGAACCCAAAATCTACTGAATATCTATGAACCTAACTCAAATGTTTAACGGAATCACTCTACCTGACCTAAATTATACAGAATCTCTCTAAACTTAAACAAAACTTTACGAAATCTCCCTACACCTAACCAAAGCTTTACGGAACCTCTCCAAGCCTAACGAAAACTTTACCGAGTTTCACTACCTGATCTTTAAGAATGTTATCGCATAATCTAGCGATTTATTATAAAACTGAAAAGAGTTTTGATCCTTACGACAAAACAAGTTATTTCTACGGTAAGTGAACGTACTCTTTGCAAACTACCATGTGGTTAAAGTCCAGCAATAAAAACTAATAATAAATGGCCACAATGATTTTCTGCTTAATATAATTTCTAATAAAAAAATATTTTTTTCAATTTATTAAACGAAATACCTAAACAAAGCCTGTATTAAATTAAACCCATTTCGAATCAATAATTGCGAATCAAAAATTCATTGATGTCATATTGATTTGGAACCGTATTTCGTTTTGTCTTTACACAATTAACGTAGGTAGGTAATACCTGCCAACTACATAGACATAGGCAACCGGATCTCTACCCAATAATGAAAGAGATTTAGTGAAACAAATTGATTATTACAACGATTTAGAGATCCTAATTTAGAATTTTATCGGAGACATTAAATTAATTTTTTTTTATAGTCCCAATGGAAACCGTTTTCAATATAATGCCAACATGCTGAGTGAAAATTACTAACAGGGATTGGTGTGCCATATAATAAAATATTTAAATTGTTTTTATTTTGTTTGCGGAAATCCCAAATCTCCGCAACTATAAAAAAAACCATTATTTTAGGATTTATTTAAAAACAATATAAATAATTTATATTTTTATTTTGGTTTTTTTTTACTATTGTTGCTTTCGGTTAAATTAAAACATAAAATCTATATTTGTATATGCGAAAACTCATAAACATTTTTACACGTGAAAAGTCTAAAATATTTTTTTTTTTTTTTACAAAAAGGATAAAGGGATTTTATTTTTTATGTATGCAGTAAAAGTGAAACGGAAATTTTTGTCCTGATTTTATTTATATTTCAGCAGCAACGAACCACCTTTTTGTTGGAATAAAATAAAACAACAAAGTTGTAAATGGGCTTCTGGAGTGATGCTCCTTATTTTTATATGTAAACTTTTAACGGTACTACAATAAAACCACTGTGCGGATTTAGGCGAATCCTCATAGTTAGGAAATTCATTAGGTTTATATTTTCATATTTATTTGGTATATTTCCAAGTTTTCTCCAATAACGAATCACCTTTGTTTAATATAAAATGTGTAAATTTATTGTGTTAGGTGCAATAAAGAAGCTTTTATACAAAAATCGTCTAGTTAACCACGTATATGAAGTTATTTCAGCATTCTATAAAAGAAAAAAAATGGTCTTACGTAGTTATTTCTAGCAAATAAGGTAAAATTCCATGTAAATCGTAGAATTAAATTAAGATACGATTGAAGATGTAGGAATACTAAAAAATTATTTTGCTAATCAAAATGTATTTTTATTTACTTTTGAAAACGCCGTATTTAATTTTTTTTTAATAATTTTGAGTGATTTTTTCAAATCGGTTTACTGGAAAATTAAAAATTTTGAGTTGGGTCACTGTTGCATGAAATCGACGATATAATTAAATGAAAAATATCAAAAAACTGTAAGCACCTGAGTCGCATAAAAAAATGGAAAATTTAAGGCCATATAGAGATTTGGTGCTAGGGAAAGGGGTGGGGTGGGCGGAGGAGATTTCATCGATTTAAATTTCGTTAAAACTAAAAATGCCACTTAATAAAATGCCAATTTAATAAAATTGATAATTTTTTGCTTTTCCACTAATTTTGATAACAATTCTGGGCTGGGCTAACACCACACAACAAATTGGTTATTGATATGTTGGTGTTGCCGGATTAAATATTTGTATATCCTGGAATAGATGCTGCGAGATAACTTTACATACGTTAGTCAACCCGATCCCACAGGATACGAACATCTGCTGTTAGTAAAGACGCTTACGTTTCGTTCAACGAAGAAGTAAAACAAATGATTAACTTCTGGGACGATCATGATTTCACTTTCGGGTTCAAGGGTTACCGGAACAGTCTCAGTGTCATTTTTATCAATATTGATCAAATGTATTACAAAGTATTAAGCATAGGTTCCAAGGTTGCCCCTTGCTGCTGAGAGCCAATACACCAAAGCACCATTAGTTTGAATTAAACAAGATGCTTGCTGAACCGCATACAGATATACATATACGTTTAATCCAGAAACCGCAACTTCTTGATATCATTTTTCTGGATGAACTCCTATAAAAAATTTACCAGAACTTCAAAACCTCTCAGCATTTCTTGGGCTTGAGTGCAGTTCCGCTGATGATACAGTGGTCTCCGTTATTCTCAATTCTCAAATGTATTGCTCACTGTACTGTTGATTCTAGTAGATGTTTGAGTTTGTTTCTCTTTGCACCATGTATATAATATACTTATGAGGTTTAGATTTTTCCTACGGTAGTCAACATGGATTTCCATTCAACAAAAGCCGGAGCCGAGCACACATAATAAAGATATTAAATTATCTGCTGTGACGCGAATGCCTGTAGTTTTTTGGGATGCATATATCCAATAATAATAACGTACCTAAAGTAAATTCTCAATGTTTCATGGTCGGGCAACCTTTTTCAACTTTGTGAAGTAAAAAGTCAATCCAATGACTTTTATTTTAGTCTATGCTTATCTAATAAAAATACGAAAGAATACAAATTTTTAGTATTCTAATCTCAAATAACTAAGGATGCCAGAAGACTTAAAAATAAGGCCAAAAAATCTCCAATCTACTTGAAATTAATTTCTTGCAACCTTAAAAACCTATTTGATATAAGAATTTAAAGCCTGGACCTTCCCGATCTTCGTATTAAAAAAAAAATAAAAGAAAAAAGAGAAAATTGCTCTCTCTGAACTTTTCTGGTTGCGATATTTTGAACTTAAGTGTGATGAACCTTCGATATTTACTACACTTATAAATAGGAATACTGGCGCCATACATCATTCGAAAATTCGAATGTGTTCGGATGACCTTGAAATCTACAGATATATGAAAAATATCAATGATAAATCAAATTACAAAAAGATGTTGAGAGACTTGCGAGTTGGTGTAAAATTAACAAATTCAATTTGAAAATCAACAACTCTTGAAACCGTTGAAAATAGCGGTGCAAATCCGCATTAAACAGTGAATTTCTCGGCGTGCATTTGGTGCTGGTGTTAGTTCGTATATTCATTCATCCAAAAATGTATCAATTTCCAACTGCTACAGAGCCCAATCAGCGAACATACGACGTTTTCTATGGTCGTTTTGCGTTCCGGTGATGTACGGGTGTTGGCTGATTATTTATTGAACCGGGGCTCTCACTTAAAATTGTTGGACATCCACACTATACGCGATTTTTAAACCAATCAATCTCAAACATAATGTGCGAGAGTCTTACAGCTTATTTTGAAATGACAATAGGTGATTTTAATTCCTTGATGTAAGGCGTTCTTCACTTATATAACCACTATAGCAGCCAATCTCTGAGCTTTGTTAACTTTTGCTATAAGCTATAACGAGATCCAGTCATATACATTTCTCGGATAGCTTGAATGTTCAAAAATTCTATATGAGAGAGCTCTATACGGCTTCTTTCGAAATGACAATATGGGATTTTAGTTCCACAATGTAAGACATTTCTGACCTGTATATATAGCCACTATGGCAGCTAGATCAGATGTATTAGATTTGCGTAATTTGCCATAAGTTATAACGACATCCTTGAACGAAAAGAACATGTAATGATAATTTTTATAATAAAATTTATTTTTATACAATATTTACACTGTTAAGAAATCTTAAAGTAAGCAAACATCTGCCTAAAAGCTATATTTTGTCTAAAAAAAATAGTTTTGGGACATTCGCATAAATTTCTGCCCAACATTTTAAAAGTGTCCATAAAGTTCACACCGGTTTGACCAACTGTATCCCCCATTATGGATGCTAAATTTACCTTATTTCAAAGTGTCCAATGACTGTCCCTTGAACATAAGTTATTAAAATCCTGACAATAATAAGCATGTGAAGTTAGCCCAGTTTTTCATCACAGAAAAAAAAGATTTCCTCAAACAATACTATTTCAGCTCATCCCAGTTCATTCAATTTAAACTTGTATAAGACGGAATTTTGTTTTTATTTTTTTTCTCAACAACAAAATATCCATCCCACATTTTTTCATTTAATTGTTGTTTTTTCGAAATTGTTTGATTTGATTAACGATAAGAACAATATCAGTCAATATATAGTTTCAAGTTGGTAACCGTATGGGCTTGCAATGAACAAGAGGGCAGTACCAGCCGTATGGTAGTGTTGGTGCAAATGGCGAAGTTCCATATGGCCCCATATAAGAATAACAGAAAATCAAGCCATTCTCCCAGCAATATGATTTGCCGGAAATGATTGATACAGTTTTGAGTTGGTAACAGTCATGGCCGGTATCCTCTTGCATATTTTTCTCGTGACGGAAAAAAAAATTTAGTCCATTTTTTTTCTTGTGACATTTTTTAGTACATTTTCCAAAATACATACGCAAAAATGGTTTTGAGCATGCGCATTGAAATTTTGTCAAGAGAGGAAAAGATCAAAATATTCAATAGTTTTATCATGATGTTGTGCCAATCGAGCATAATTTGTGTTTTTATGCTCAATTTTGAGCGCACATTATATTATTTTGACATTTTTAATTAAAAAATCGTGGATGTTTTTGTTTGTTAAGGTTCAATCACAATGGCACCGTACCGCTCCGTTTCGTTAATCAGTCAAAGTAGGAAATGTTACATTACATGTGATCTAAATCGTAAAACGGATATGCAAACACAATGGTCGGCGCGGAACGGTACGTGCGGTCGGATAACATAACCTAAACAATTTTTTCACAGGCATGCAACAAACTTATTTTCAATATTACCGGTGATAAAAATAATATTATTTTAAAAATGGAATTTCGAATTGTGGAATTCATTAAAATATTAAAATTTAATATCGAAGGTAAATTTTATACAGAATTAACTGGATCAATTTTACGAAACGGCGCGGAAACATTATGTTTGACAATCCGTAAAAGCGGCTTGACACGGTGTGGTGCGGCGCGGTGCGGTTTCATTGTGATTGAACCTTTAGAATCACAGCACAGCACACTATCTAAAATGGCAAAGCAAATCATTTTTTTCTACGTAATGAAAACTGAGAAAATATATCTAGTTTTGAAGAGTGTAGTAGTAAGTATACTATACTAATAATGTCATGAGCCGAAGTCATTTATTTTTTGTCACGAGACAAATATGCAAGTGGAGACCAGTCATAAGGGCTTACAATGACTAAGAGGGCAGTACCAGCCGTATGGAACTTGGCCATTTGCGCCAACACTACCATACGGCTGGCACTGCTCTCTTAGTCATTGTAAGCCCTTACTGTTACCAACTCAAAACTGTATCAATAATTTCGCGCAAATCATCTGAAAACTCGTCCATTGCAGGCCTCAAATTTTTCAGTTCGAAGAATCCAGGTTCCGAGTATTTATCTCAATCCATTTGTTATATATTCCGTATTACGAGTTTAATTCATTCACTTCAACAAAATTTTAAATTTTTCACTACTATCTCGATTTAATAACATAATGGCGTTGCGTGAAAAAAGTTTGCTTTTATTTTCATCTTGTCTCAATGCAACCTTCCTTTTCTTCATGCCTCAATACAACTACCAGAACGGAGGAGAATAATAATAGAGGATTTTCACGGAATTGGCGAGAATATTTAAGGAAGGCATTGAGATACGGAAATATCTAGACTGTGCAAAGCATTCGGGTTTGAACGGTTGGATTCAGAATCTCGAGGAGAAGCCGATTTTAATCATTCAAAGGGAAGAATCCTGGGAGAATTTGCAAGCTCAAAAACCAATCATTAACGTTTGTGGTTCAATCTGTAACCTTCATGTAGATTACTTTTTGAGTTTTGAAAGAGTTTGCTCGTTAGATTGACTTATGTTGTTTTTTTAACAAAAATTTTGATCTCATTCAGATGAAGAAAACTACTAATGCAATAAATTTATATAAAGCTTCACTTAAATTTGTTGATCTGAGAACAGAATTGTTTATGAAAAGAATTCGCCATTAGGGTTTGTCTTGAGTAGGTTGATTTTTTTAGTATTTTTTAGTATTTTTTAGTATTTTAGTTTAGTATTCATGATGTTACTTACGCCTACTAAAATTTTCTGTATTAAGCTTAGTACCAGTTCAAAGTGAAACGAAATTTTAACGCGGTCTCCAAAAATCTATTTATTTTCGCGTGGAATAGAAATGAAATTTTATTTGGAGAATTTGTATTTTTAACGTATAAATTTGTAGACATACATAGATGAATTTGTTTATTTTACATGAATAAATTGAATTAAATTGATTTTATTTAAAATTTATTTATGGTATTTAAAAAATTTGAACATAAACAAATATCAAAATTTGACCGAGACATTTGTTTCACATGAAAATTGTTTGGAGAGTCTATACACTCCATCTTTGATGTATTGAACACACTTGGCTTTTTCGCTGGTGAACTGAGTACTACAAAATGAAAACAAAAGTGGAATTTTTCAATTATAGTTCCACTTTGGTAAAATCGTATGAAGATTTCACGTGAAATCAAACTGAGTACTAGGTTCAGAGTAAACTTGTAAATGAAACGAACGGAAATGACGTAATTCGTTTGAAAAAAAGTAACAAAAACAATAATAAAACAATTTTGTACTATACATGGCCTGTTTGTATGTATATGTATAATAGTAGCAAAAACAAAAAACTAATTTAAAAAATGAAACAGAAACCATCGAGATTTCCATCGATCAGAAAAAAAAATAATAAAAAATTTAAAATATTTTAAATTAAAAGCTTTAAAATTAATCCACAATTCAACAACTTGTGTATGTTGCTTTATCACAATTACTGAGTGTCTCTATAAGAGCTGTTCATTACGTCGGCTATCAATGATCATGTCTTCTACTAAGGACGTAAAAATGCTACCTCAATGGGTCCTCTTCAAAATGATGTAGCGCGCCTCACCTCATAACCGCTAAGTACAGCTCATGTTATAATGGCGAATTTTGTACGCGTACGTCTCGTTTTTAACATTGGACTGTCAGAGTCTCAGATTATATCACCTCGACCTAACTGATACAGTAACGCAGAGATGCTCAATTTTCTTGCTTTCCAAGACTCAGCTGCACAATGACGAACATGTTAATATTCCTAATTTTGAATGCTGCGTTCAGGTCAAGAGATATGAACAGCGGGATGCCAGAGTAGCCATTCCGTCAAAAGATCCATAAAATGAGCATAGTGAGCACAAATGGTTTGCCGTACGAACTTCTACTTGCCATAGGTTGGCCTTACTTGATCAAAACCAATATTGACTTGATAGACGGACTGGCGAATGGAACTATTTGCTGTATGAGATATATCGAATGAAGCCATCCTGACGAAGAATAGAGAACAAGATAAAAAATATAAAAAATGTCAAAGAACTCTGTTTGGATTTCGGTACAAATTCACAAATTGGCAAGAAGGTCAGGCGGCTTAAAGCTGAATGGGCGCAGAAAAAGAATATCGACCGATATTTGGTGCCCATTTCTAGAAAAAGCTCAACTGTTTATCAAAACACATTCAGGCGATAAATTTTAAGCTTAATCATTTTCCAGTCGTTCCTGCATCTGCCACCACAATTCATTCATCACAGGGTGGTACCTATAACGAGATAGTATATTATGTATACCTCTTACGATAGAAAACACAGTCAGTAACTTATGCATGTTGCTTTATCACGAGTAACGATGAGTCTCGAAGGGTTGTTCATCACGTCGGCTATCGAAGATCATTTCTTCTAAATGAGCTAGGGCGGCTTTCCACAAATCCGCTAAGTACAGCTCAGAATGTAATGGCGTACTATGTACGAGATAAAAATGACGTCTGGTTTTTAATATTGAACTGCCGGAGTCTCAGGTCATATCACCTCGACCCAACTGATACAGTCAAGCAGGGATGCTCAATTTTCTTGCCTTCTGAGATCTGGCTACGAAATGCATTCAATTCAAGGGAGATAGTCAGCGGACTGAGTACAGCTACATATTATATAAAAATTCAAGTAGAATATGTATAAGTCACCTCACCTCGCATAAGGAAACCATCGTTGGGCAAACAACTGGAATGATCGTAACAACACAACCCATTGGCGATATATGCACGGTTAAACTTCAGCTTCCCAAAGCGAATTAGATGCTTTTGGTAGTTGTACAACTTATAAACTTCCTCCGAGACGAATTCGATTAGCACTTGAACTCGCAGATAGGACGACTATTGATGCAGTTTTTCAAAGAAAATTAGTAAAGTTGGAGTCTACAGTATATCCCTTTTCTGATCAGACAATTTTTTTTCTTCAATATACGTTCACCACACACAAATGTGCATGTAAATAACCATAGTTTGTAATGTTTTTTTTTTCATGAGTCTCTTTTGTACAAGGTTTTTACAAGCACAATTGTGAACGTGGGCCGGAAAAGCGATATGTATCTTATTTTAGCTATCATAAGCCAACTGCTTCGATTATACCTAAAGAGTAGTATACCAATTTTACGATAATAATGGTTTGTAAAATTTAATTTCTTATTATTTCAAAGTAAACTGTTCACACGCACTATAAACATGCCATGTTTACACATCTCCTTGAGAGTACTAAAGGACTCACTCTTTTTTTTTGTTAAATATAGGAAAATCCAAAATTCTTAAAATGCACACAAAAAATGGGTAACACTGAAAGTTAAATACCTGCTTATCCACGCACACATGTAAAGTTTTGTACTGTAACTCAAATCAATACGATTTAAATCCAAATCTTACGTCAATAACATCATTCGCTTTCTTGACTTATAGGGATACCAACCAATCTGGAACTCCACTTTCATTTTTTGCTGGTATCGATCTTGGTTATAATTTATAAGGGAAGAAAATCAATCGAAACAAAGTGCCATGATATCAATTGTAAACGCGCTTACCTGCACAGCAATGTTCTGCGAATATTCAATCAAAATTCCATTTTTCAGAATTATTAAAAAAAAAAAAACGAAATTTTAATTTAATCACAAAATATTTATAATTAACAATTTTTATTTTTAAACGCTCTATAATACAGAATAATTAAATTGTTCAATAACATAAAATACATCAAAACAAAATGTTTTTGTTTTGTATTTGTTAAAATAATAAATTAAAATTGAAAACCTCAAATCATTAAAAATATTTTATTTAGAAAATAAAAAATATTTATCATTATAATTATAATTTTTATATATATTTAATTTAAAACAACATACACAGTATTTTATCATAACAAAATTTCTAATAAATATTTATTTATATATTTTTTTTTAATTTATTTACAAATATTGTATTATAAATTATAAATATATTATTAGATAATGCTTTATGTAACTTTAAATTAGTATTTGTCCTACAATGACCAATATTTTTAATTATTATATATTTTTGAGTATGTCATAATTAATTAATGTTAATTTTAAAATAAATTTTTATTTATTTTTGTGCCATAAATTATTATTTTAATTTTTTTTTTTGTCAAAATGAAGATATTTTTATTTGTTTGTAGTAATATTTTATTATATCAATGTAACATATACCTATGTCAGGCAGGGTATACTTATTTATTGTGCAGAGATTTATTCACCCACCTTGAAAAAAATTACTCTCAGCGGTATCTTTAAAATAGCTTGAGAGAATAATTTCGGTATTTTAAAAAAATCTGAGAAATTACGGTGGTATAGGGTACGGTTTAACTTTAGCCTATGTTAAAAGTGCGAAGGGTATTTATTTAATTATTAAAGGGAATCGATTTAGTACATTGCAATTATGATTTCAAATTTTACAAATATAAAATATATTAAAAAAATGAAACAAAATAAAATAAAAAAAATTTTAAAAATAGAATTTAAAAAAATATCTTCACACTTAGATTGTAAATAAGTAAGTTATAAATAAAACATTTATTTAAATTAACAGTTAGTATTTCAAACATGAAACTGTCAAAGGACTTATTAAAAATTTAGAAAATACGATTTTAACTTGTTTTTAAAACTGTTTTTTGATAAATTAAAATCAAATTGATCAACTACGGTATTGAAAGATTTTGCTGATCGATTAATGGGATTGTTGTCGCCATAGTTGGTTGGGTGGTGCTCGAGCGCCAAAAATTGATGATTACGCAAAGTCCTGCTAGGGGCATTTATGGATATATTTTCTAGTATGAAGGAAGAAACGATGCCGCATGAGGAGGACATTTCCCATAAAAGCGGCATCCAGGAGTAGACGCCTGTATTCAAGCGTTCACATGTTATATTTTTTGCACCTTGAAGAGTAAGAAGATAAAAAGGGGTTTCAAACCGTTACATATAATGTGTGTAGAGTATGTATATCCATGAATTCCTCAGTCCACCGGTTGACAAAGCCAAACATGGAGTTAGCTTTAGGAATACAATTATCTATATGACGTTTAAAACTAATGTTTTCAACAAATGTGACTCCCAGATCAATAATCTCACGTACTCGTCGAGCTTCCGTGCCATTTATTTTTTTTCGAAGTTATTGGATATTTTTTCCGATGAAACGGCATAATTTTACATTTCTTAATATTGAGGTGCAATGAATTTTGGACACACCATCAGCAAATATTAGAATATTTGAGTGTTTAACTTGGCTAGTCTATCGATTAACACAATAAAAATCCAGGGTCCAATATGAGATCCTTGAGGGACACCAGAGATCACTTTGTTAACGTTGAATTTCTCATTACCAATTAATACATATTGCAGTCGGTTTGTCAGATACGATTTGAACCAATTAATAAATCCGGCAGAAAACCGAATGTGCGTGCTTTGTTACATCTACTGGATGATGATTTTCTATCTCATTTAGCACTTTATAGGTAAACTCGACCAGATTGGTAGATGTCGATCTTCCAGGCATGAACCCGTGTTCAGCACACAATCAGCTCAAATAATTTTGGAATTGACGATGATGTTGAAATTCCTTTGTAACATGAGACATCCTCTCCCTTACCCGATTTAAAGATTGGTGTCATTTTGTGAAATTTTCCATTTATCAGGAAACACGGCTGTGGTTATTGATTGGTTGAAAAGTTTGCAGAGTGGATTTGTGAAGCTACTCGCAAACCTTTTTAATACAAAGGCGGGTTTATCATCCGGCCCACATCCATCTCCAAACTCCTTTAAAGCTGATATAACATTTTCTTCGTGAGCTATTGACTGATTGAAAGAATTGTCCGCTATCAATTTTACGTCTGAGGAGCTGATATTATTATTAGTCATATTGCAAGGATATTCCTCGATTTCCGGTTTGCATCGAAAGTATTTCCAAATTTTTTTAGGGTTTGATTTAATTTTTCAATACTTGCAAGGTAAGACCTGTACTTAAAATTGGAATAGACGTCAAATTCATCACTGCGCTGTACAAAAGCTAGCTTGTCGGTTTCTAATCGAGATTTCATCATTTTAGTGTAGGTCTTTACATTTTCGATTTTTTAAATTGGTTAGCAGGCCATCGAACAACGGAGGATGCTTTATTGTGAAAAGGCACATGAAGTTCAAAGCCTTGGTGAATGTAGTTATAAAATTTATTAACATTTTCGTTCACATTGCCAATATTTGAAAGGTCCCAATTTGGTGCTTCTAAATAATTTTGCAAATCTGCGTAATTTGCCTTCTTGAAGTTGAATTTCATTCTTGGAAGGTTGAATTTCATTCTTTTTCAGGTTACAGTAGGTTGTTTCAAATACAATGTCCACAGGTTTGTGTTTGATATCGTTTACAACAAATGGATTCATTTTTTTTTCATAAATATAAAAGAAAGCTCAAATTTTAATTGTTTGAAAACACCATTCAATAAAACCTTTAAAATGTTGTTGTTGTTGTATTATGTCATGATTTCCACTATTCAATAAGTTTATCCTTCCATTCTCTTTCTAAAAGCAATAAAAGCATAAAAACAAAACTGTAATTGAGGAGTGATTTTTCAAAAGGACTTTTTTCAATTTTTCGTCAAACGTGATATTGTGAGGGGTTTCTAGTCAGAATCTTAAAATGCATCCCCCACGAGAAACAAAATGTTCTCAAAAGCATTAAAAATCCTTCCAAACAGGAAGGTATCCAAAAGACGGGACCGAGTAAACAAAAACCCTACAATTGCTTAGTAACTGGGTACGAACATTTCAAGTTCCAATCTGGACTTGAAAATAAAATTTCGCTTCAAAAACAAGGGAAAACAGTTTTTGTATGTAAATACCCCCTTTTAAAAAACCACCCCTCAAATTAAGTCATATTTTATTTTTTTTTATTATTTATTTAAATAATTAAAATTCCAGAGTGCTAAGGTAGCTTTTGGGTCTCACGAACATTTACGGAGAAGTCACTTCACGGTATAAACAATTCACGGAAAACGACAACTCAACCAGAAAGACAGTTCACCGAAAATGATTTTCAAACACATGACCTAAATTAATTGAAATTTTTCGTTTTTTAGACTATCCCAATGGGCTGCGACATAGTTCCATTTAAATTGCCCATTATCCATAACCGCATAGGATCTCTCATGGAAATCCAATTTGTATCTTAGAAACAAATTCAAATCCCAATTGAATTATCGTTTATTCGCTTAGTTAGTATAATGTAAATTGGTCACTTCCAACCACCGCGGTCAGAACTCAATGTCTCATTTTATCATAGTTCTGATTCTATAGGGAAAATAACTTAGTATTTTGTATTTTCGGTAGTAATGGTAAACTTTATTTTAATCGAAATATTTTCCATCGTTATCTATGGACTTTCGACCATCTTTCTGCCAATTTACGGATTCCATCGGAAAAAATATGTTTGTCTTTTCGAGCCATTTCTTGATTTCTTCGTGGTTTCTGAAGTGCTGGTCTTGAATATCGCTTTGCATTGATCGGAACAAATAGTAATCTGATAGGGCACAATGTGGTGAATAGGGGAGGGGGCATGCAGTGGAGCATTGACGTGCAGCAAAATCACTTTACGCTGTTTGTTGGCTGAAATCGGATGGTTCAAATCTATCAATTGTTATTGGTAACATTCACCAGTAATAGTTTCGTTCGGTTTTAGAATGCTTCGTTTTGCTGTTGATGTGTATGGTTCGCCGGGATGAACCCATGATTTTTTGCGTTTATAGGGTTATTGTCCATTTTAAATCCACTTTTCATCGTCAGTCACAATTTGACAAAAGTGCTATCTTTGGTGTCTTGTAAGCAAATAATTGCAAACCATTAAACGATTTTCAATGTTGGCTTCAGTCAGTTCATGTGGTATCCATTTTCCTTCTTTTGGGACCATTTTCATGGCGAATAAACGTTTGCTTATGGCTGCTTGAGTGACATTTTACTATTCTGCAAGCTTTTTCTGTTTGGGCTAAGTTTTCCTTCAATAGTGCTTCTTCGAATTTTTTAGGTTGACTCGAACGTTCTTTGTCACTGACATCAAATTCTCAACTTTTGAATCGTTTAAACCAGTTTTCGCAAGTCTGTTGAGTTTGTGCACGTTCACCATAAGTTTCTTGAAGCAAACGAAAACTTTTTGCAGCTTTTTTCTTTTGATTAAAACAAAAAATTTATCCTTCCCGCAAATTCTGTATTGTAACGCCATAGGTATCATTGTAAAAGAATGTTTAGTACGCCATCTCTTAGAAATCCCAAAAACTAAATTATACACCAAATATCTCAATGAACTGAAAAATTGTATACTCCTTATCAATTATTTAGAGGCACATTTAGGACTCAAATGGTAAAGTTCCTTTCAACGTCTTAATCGGTTGAGAAATGGATTGCTGCTTTTCAAATTCTACGGTTTTCTAGAGCTTCATCCAGAACACACACTCGGATTCATTTTTTTGCCAAACAAATCGAGAAAAAACCAATTCGATGTAAACTTCTTAGCACTCAAAAGGCAAGTTAAATGTGTTTTTACCATAATTTAAATATTTGAGGTTGGTGATTTAACGTAGCAAATTGAAGAACCAAAAATATGGTGAATTTGAGCGTATAATAATTCGTGTGATGCTCACGTCAATAATAAGACAGGTGAAAATGTTAAAAAAACTAAATTATACTAAACAAAAATTATGGACTCAACTGAGCCATAAAATAATCTAGAGCTTCTAAATTAGCTATTATTTGTCACTGTCAATGACAAAATCGAATTGTTAATGCCAAAAGCGTCCTCTAGCATATAATAATGCTCATAAAGCACTTCAAAATAAATGCAATGCAAACATGATTTTGAAAAGCTAGATATTGGAAACATTTATTAAGTGGCTTTTATTTATGACGTTTTATAGTAACTTATGTCTGAACTAGAGCCTACTTTTTAATTCAACCAAAATAAGCAGTGCGCTGTGAAAAAATACGTGTTTTTTATACAACCTGAGTATTTTTACTCTGCACACTGTGTTTTTATTTGAAAACAGGGGCGACATGTTGTAACTATCATTTTTTTCGCTTCCATGAAAAAGCCGTGCTACTTTGTCGAAAATATAAAAATGTCCATTAAAGAAAAAATATGTTTTCTTCCAAAATACCGTTATTCCATCGAAAATGGATCGAAGAGAAAAAAGTGATAGTTACAACATCTCAGCACTGTGCTTGCACCGTACCGCGCATACTCGGTTCTTCAAATTTTACTCTGATCAGAATGATCGTGTACGAAGAGTATGCAAAATAAAAAACAAATCAATACTCTATGCACACTGGATCATTTGGCACTGCACAACCTGTGCTCGGTGTAAAATACCCAGGGCAAGAATGCTCACTCGGTTTGAATTAGAAAATAGGCCTCTAATCGGGTCTTACAAGCTGACAAGTTGTAATAAATATTGATCAATTATGCAAATAGTGATAGTGACAGAGGTTTTGACGGACACGGGTTTTGCACGGGAACTGCTCTCAGGGGCTAAACGCTTTATGAAAATGAAGCAGGAGAGGGGTTGTCTGAAGGCTCTCTAACCAAAATTCGGATATCGGAGGAGGATTCAAAGAGATGTTGTCGAGGCTGAAAAATGATAAGGAGGAAGCCCTATGGAATGCATTTAGAGTGCGATCACGATCTAAGTCACCTGGTTCGAAACCATCAGAAACAGTGCTGGTTGGATCACCAAAAAATCAAAATTTTCAACCTATATCAAAAAGAAGTTAAAAAGTGAGGGAATTGGATAGATGAGTGAAACAAAAGACACAATTTTTGTACAATCGTTGGCAGTAAGCAGCACTTGATTTAGAAAACATGCTGAATACGCGTCTGCTTCAGACGGATAGAATAAACGAAAAACTATACAACCTAGAATTAAAATTTGAGTATCAAGATGATGAGTAAGCCAGATCGGGAGACTGGATCAACATATACGGGTCCGAGAGCATAGAACATAGAAGAACTGAGAGATGAGTTTAAGTATTTTGTTACGAAAGTGCAAGAATTTTAAATTAAATGGAACGACCGAGTTAAAGAGTTCGAGTAAAAATGAAGCAAAAAGTTGCAAGCGATGTCTCACAAAGAAAAAACGAGGTCCACAGATTGCACTAGGTGAGGGAACCCAGTTCTACGATTTAAAGGCTCAAGAGGGAGTAAAACACTTTGGTTCCAGAGAAAGGGCATGTGTTGCAGACGATACCTAAGATAGGGAGTTGTTATTTATTAATTTATTTTTATTTTTATACAATTTATAATTTTGTAAAACCGCCCACCTCATTTTGAGCACCTAAGCTCATTCCTAACGAGTGTGCAGTTCATAGTTTTCTCTAAAAGTTTTATGTGCAATTTACAAGGTCAATTATAAAATGGATGTAGCTTATAGCTCCATTCATTATCGCCTTCAAAAATTTCCAGTTACTCAGAATTACACCAGAAACATGTACGATCGGCATGCATATAGCCATTTTGTGATAACCACACCCAGAGAAAAATTTGGATAAAATATTCCTATAAGGTACATCTCATGCAAAAATTATGTTCCATTTTCAACCTTACATAAGCTAGGAATAATAGCGCCATATTATTAATAATACATGCAATTTTCAATAAACATGGATTATTCCTACTATAATTCTTTATTATACATAATAATGCATGAGTCGTTCAATATTCAGAATTATATTATACATAAGCTATGAATCACGTATGGTACAATCTGGTGTGTATTGAGCGTAGTAAAGATTAATTTATTCTTTGTGTTTGAAGAGTGCATGGCTACTTAAGTGTAATTCAACAATTGTTAAGAGCGAATTATGCAGATTTAGTGCACAATTAACTTTGGTAATACCTTTTTAAGAATAAGCAATGCTTAAGTAATGGTTTACCTATTCTTTAGATGAGAGCGAAATATAAATTAAAATGCATATTTAATTTTATTTTTAAGGATAATTTATTCATTTTTTTTTAATTTATTCATAATTAAATTATCAATAAATCTGCATTTAATTCAAATTTGATATAATATTATAAATTCTATTAAAAATAACATTTAGTATAAATAATAATATAAAATTAATAAATTATATGAAAATAATAATAGAATTCCGGTTTGAAAATAATTGATTACATTTTTAGTAATCTTAAACTTAAGTTTTATCGTTAGTTCTATATTAGTGGTACTTACAAGACGACATCCTTTTGTATTTCTATATAATGGCCATTCTGTTATAAACGAGGCTGTATTTTTTATTCTAGAGAAATCCCGACTGTGGATGTTAAAAATTTATGTCCACTTCTGCTCAATAACTTCCCAAGGAGAGTTATGGACTTTGAGCCAATCCTTATTATAGCATTTTTCTTCGATATCTAAATAAAAAATAAAACAAAAAGCGACAGTTTAAAATGGTAATCAGAACTTAATTACATATAAAATTTGTACCTGTAAATCCAGGATCCGAATCTTGTGTGTGATGAGGCGTTTGTATGTGTCTTCTTTTAATATCGGTGAGACATTCAACTTTTTTTAAAATTTTTCAATATGATGCGGTACTTGTTGTACAATTTCCTTCATGGATGACCGGTAATAGTAATTAGAAACAAGGATTGTTTAATAATTTTAGGTAAAATTTACTTAATTCTACTATTTATTATATTAATTATTAAATATAAACTCACTGCATTTTCTTCTAGAAAATATTCGACCATTTGTGAGGTTAAATTTCGGAAGTCGGTTGCTGTCACGCATTTGTTCCGTTCCACATAATAACGTGCAATATAAGTGCAGAATGTTTCTCTCAATTCGGGGGTAAATTGCGGAGGTTTATTTGCACCGGGTTCCATCTACAATTGAAAACAATTTTTGAAATCAACATGTTTGCTTCTGTGTTATACGATTTATGTGATTTTATATTGTATATGAATCTTTTTTATAGTAGTTTTATAAAATTAAATTAAATAAACAAAGGGAATTCCCAAGTGATCATCAATTTAACTCTTCACTATTACAGTACAGCGGATTACACGACGTACGTGCAAACTCCCGTTTGCAATGTAATAAATTATAATTTAGTATCCTTTGATGAAATTATAATTTGAAATTATTAGAAAAACTGAACTAAAATTTATTTGGTATAGCTAGTATAGCTCAAAAGTTTTAAAGTTAGTAGTTTTTAAGAAATTAGAATATTTTCGTAAAAATTAATCCGACTAAATGGCTATTAGCTTTATTTTCCACTATGACATAAATCACATAACCTTAAAACTATAATGTTAATGTTATTTTTATATCTTTGTAATTCACTTACCTTGAACGATCAGCAGAAAACTATACCATACACACTTTATGACGCTACACACTATCAAAACAAAAATAATATTTTTTGATTAAATATTAAAAATTGATATTTTTTAATTAAATTGTCACCACCTCCAGTTTCTATGATTTTTAATGATGTAATGACGCCGTATGACAAACACGAATGATAAAATGAAAGAGAGAGAGAGAGAGAGAGAAGAGAGCGTCAGGAATATATAAAGTATATTTTATGAATAATATGGTTAATTTATGTATATACTGTGATTGAACTGAAATATTGTATTTATTGGGTATAAATTATGATTTAACTGCCATAGACAATGAAATATTTGTATAATATTTAAAACTGTACTTTTTATTTTTTATTGGACAATTATTCACAAAAATCATAAATCATAAATTATTAAGAATAACTTTTAATGAACAACTTATACTTATATAAGTATCAATTGCTCAATACTTTGGATACGATTAAAAATTAAACACTTATTGTGGTTTAAGGGAATGTGCCATACCTAACTGTTATTATTGATTAGTATTCTTTGGTTAAGTATAATTTGCTCCTGACCATTTCTTTGGGTGCACAGCCAAGCAGCAAGAAATATACAGAAATATCTACATTTAAACGACATTTTACATATGGCGCACCACTTGGCAATCTTGGTTTCAGGAAGCTCCTTCAAAATATGTCCTATAATCCATACCGGTTGGGGTACTTCAACATTCTACTGGAGGGCACTGCTACCAGCAACAAAAAAAAATACAATATTCGATTTTTCGGAATGATTTACTATACAGCTGCTAAAAGACCAGTAGAAACTATTTGTTTTTTCTATTTTGGGAATTGAGATAAAAAATATAGAATGAGGAAAAACAAACGACTGGCTGACGCGAAAGTCAAAGGTACACCAACAGCTACCGCACGATCGATTCGCGACTGAATTGAGGCTGAGGAACAAGACAGAAGCGGGAAGTTTATCCACTGAATGAACATCGGAGCCAAAACTCAATACGGACGATGTTGTTGAAGAATTGCGTGAATCAAAAATCCAAGAATCATTAAAAGTCATAGAAGATACTTCTGATCAGGGAGCCTGATTCTCGAGATAAGAAAACCACAGAGGGTTCCAGAAACAACCACGACCAGAGCAAACGCTTGGTTCTAGGTCGGATAGTGCAAGTCTACTAAAACAGAGATTACGACCAGGGGAAAGGAGGGACCAATTGGCTTATCAAATAGAGCAAAGATCCTTGTGAGAGGTTCAGCTGAAGATTCCAGTACGATTGTTGAGGGTGAGTTCGTTAGTGAAGTTGATTGCTAAAGAGACAGCGATCCAGAAAACCGCGACAAAGGGTTGTGTGTCCTTTCTTAACACACGATCGTATGGCGCTCGATGTTGCCCGACAGTGGACAAAGATTACATCTGCAACAATACAACGCGTACTGGGAGTCAAACTAAGCTTCAAACGTTTGTGGTAGGGAAGCAACCTAAACTTGTCTCTTTCAATATAATTTATATCGATATTGTGTTACGGGGACCAAACCTAACTGGCATACACGAGCTCAACAAAGCTAAGCGCGACGTTTGCTCTCTTAATATCACCAATCTGCACTCTAAAATTTAATTCACTGTCACAAATAACACTAATGTCTCGAATAAATGATGCTCTTGCAATAACCTCCGCGTTGATGGATCCGCGAATAAATAATGTATTAACATTTACTGACGTTCAGTTCGAAATAATTCTTTGAACACAAGATGGAAATGCAGTTTTGGTCGGCTTGTAAAAGACTGGCGCTAGCGTCTGTTGTAATATTTTTATAAATTTTCCTATCGTCGGCTTACAAGAGACAACCGAGATTTAAATAACACGGTCAACGTCATTGATGGACAAAACGAATAACATTGGTCCTAAATGACTACTCTGGAGTACGCCTGAGGACGCGATGAAAGGAGTGAATGAAGATGATCTGAATGTTATTTGATATAGACGATTTTTTATGTAAGACCCACTCCGGGTGGGAACTGTACGAGAAAGCGAATGGCTTTAGGTTTGAGCATTCTGATGCCATTGGAAACCCTATTGAAGGTTTGTGGTGGTTTTACGTATAGTGTATCTATCGTGTGCGACACTCTCAAAGGCTTGCAGCCTTTCTTATGCGTGGGGATTATGATTAAATCTTTCCACATATTAGGGAACATTTTAAAAGAGAGTGATTTTTTCTGTCAGGACCGAACGAAAAAAATGGCAATCAGATTGTTAATTTTCCTAATAACTGTGCTAAAATCCACGTCAATGGCTACTAGGGATGGCTGAGTGGAACCTTCCAAATGTTTAAAATAATTCACGTCAGGCCCCAATCACTACTAGAAAAAGCAAGTTTGAAAGTTTGAAAAATTCTGCCGAAAATTCTGTCGTTAGAAGGACGATCCTCCGATATTTTAAAATTGACGTTTTGGGTTCGCGTTGTGGTGTTGAGAAGGAGGTGTGCTGGAATGTGACAAGGTAGAGAAAGGATAAGGGTCATGATAAGCTAGTAGCCGAAAACGTCCAGAAAGACGAGATACCACCGATTTGTCGGGTTGTAATAAGAGGCCAGAATAGAGTAGCTGATGAACGATGTATACTAAGATCGAGCCGCAGTAGAGAGCAACAGCACGAACGCTAGAAATAAATTGGAACGGGGTGATTTAGTGTGGCTGTAAAATTCCAGGAAGCGGAAAAGCATATCTCAAGATGCACAACGAGATTGAAAAATTTCATACAAAATCGTTAAGAGGATCGGCGAAGACGTGTATCGGATAAAAGAAAACCTGGTAGGTGGATGAAAAGTTATGCAGGTTCATACGCTGAAGCGATACGACAGCGGAAGTGTCTGCTCGTACCGAACAGATTTAAAGTGGAAGAGGTGTTACGAATTATACTTTACACAGTTAGGGTGTGTACTACTAAGTGTTACCAACCTAAAAGTTGCAAGTTCGAATCTAGTCAGAGCCACATAATTTTATTGAGGCGATTATTATTCTTAACACACATCGATGTTGCTGGACCAAATATTCCTCCAATACTGATTGGAAGTTGTATTTTGGAATGGCATTTCGGACGAAGGGGAATATGAAAATAACGAAAGGAATTGTAAACGGCGGCGACAGTCATCACGGAACATACTAGAATTAACAACGACGTTAATTATTAAGAATATGAATGTGGCGGACTGTTGAGAAGAGTAACCACATTGGTCAGTGAGAGGAAACAGGAGCACAAGTGATCACAAAACAATCATGTTCACTGTTGAGGTGGCGTTCTTATAGGAGATAAGCGGGCAAATAAAAATAATCAAAAAAGGCGATGATAGAGACCACACCGATCCAAAAGTATACAGGCCAATCATGCTGCTGCTGGTCTTAGGTAAACTTCTTTAAAAATTGATTACGGCAGATTGTTGAAAATATTCCAGGGTAGCGGAAAAAACAGAGATAAGCGGTTTGGGACCGACCAGATGGCACAGTGGTTAAAGCTTTGGCATTTGGTTCGGGAGGTACCGGGTTCGAATCCCGATAGGAGCAGGATGCAATAGTGAAATTTTATAACCGTTTACGATCGGGGATGAAATGTAACACATTTATGACCCCCTGTCGGAGTGCAAAACTCATGGGCCGACCCATCTTCCATGTCAGTATAGGCTGGCATGGAGCTTGCAATGTGCAGATGGTTTTAAATCGGCCCTATAGCCGTACGTCTTCGATTTGGCAGGTGATGCATAAAGTAAGACGGAAAAATAAACCGCGAAAGAGCAGGGAGTGCTTCGGCCCCAAAACAGATGGCATGGATAAAAACAAAAAAAAAAAGCAGTTTGGGTTCAGATAAAATAGGTTCGCAGAAAACCCTATAGTAAAGGTGATCAACAAAGTAATGGAGTTAGAGCAAAAATATGCCCTAGGAGTATTCCTGGGTGTATCTGGAGCTTTAGATAATTTGTGGTGGCCTACTTTAATGGGTATGATATCAAAGGGCCGAATGTCGAAGGGCCGAATGTCAAAGGGCCGAATATTAAAAGGCCAAATTTCAAAGGGCCGAATGTGTCGAAGGGCTGAATGCCGAAGGACCGAATGTCAAAGGGCCGAATGTATCGAATGGGTCGAAGGGCCGAATATTTTTTTATTTTTATTTTTTTTTTGGTTTTTAGAAATATTTTTTTTTTTTTTTTTTTATTTAATTTAATAATTTTTTTTATATTTTGTACATATACTTATTGATGGCGCATGACAAAATTTTCCTTCACCAAAATGTATCGCTGACTGGACGTTATGAAAAATAGTAAAATACCTAAATTCATAAGAAATTCATTTATGTTTAATAAAAAATAAAAAATACAAAATATTCAATAAAACAACAAATTTAAAAAACTATATTTCTAAAAACAAAAAAAAATTATACCCTTCGACCCATCGACACATTCGGCCCTTCGACATTCGACCCTTCGACATTCGGCCTTTCGATATTTGGCCCTTTGTACGCATTCCCTTTAATGGTATTGGTTTTCCTTCAAAGAACAATACATTCATTGGAACTCCTCTACTGCAAGTATATTGAATTGAATTTCTTTTTGAATGTTAATTTTTACATTCGACTTTGTGCTGATTGTTAAAAAAAAAATTAAAATTTGAGAAGAATGGACTGCCCATTTGATCATTATTCGACCATTAATATCTACTTCCCTGTGAGATGAGCTATCGTTGTGTCAAACCTCAGCAACCTTTCCAAAAACGTTAACAAAGGTTGTCCACAAAGCTCATTCTTACGGCCCCACCTCTGGAATATAGTTTTCAACAGAAGTATGCAGAATGATGTCCATCAAGAAGTAGCATTCGCGGATGACAACGTAAAGCTCTTTGCCGGCAATTCGAGACTGAGCAGTATTATCCTCCTCCAAAAACGTAATGCTTCAACTAAAAGGCTCA
Organism: Nephrotoma flavescens; assembly: GCA_932526605.1. Classification (NCBI taxonomy): domain Eukaryota; kingdom Metazoa; phylum Arthropoda; class Insecta; order Diptera; family Tipulidae; genus Nephrotoma; species Nephrotoma flavescens. Next base: position 41,855,883 of record OW052220.1, read on the forward strand.
TTTGATATCAGGAGACCACTACCTTTGGTGGATATTTCAAGTGGTGTCATTGGTAAAATGGGTTGATTTTGTTGAAAGGCTCAGCGTAACATCGCACAGTTACAGGTAATAGTAAAAAACTAATTCTTTGTGCTGCAAAGGTTAGCTAAAGAAAGGTGGGCTTTGAAAAAAAAGACCTGGGCTATGATATATGAAGGCTTAATGGTTGCATGTATGAATTATGGTTATGCTGAGTGGGCGAATAAAATAAACTGTCACCATCGAAGAATACTAATGAGCGCGTAAAGAGCAATTTCCCTCGTTAAAACTTGAGCATATTGGGTGTGTGAACTAATTCTTAGACTCGAAATTTAGATGTCGCTACGTGAGATTACGTCTAGTTTGACAAGCAATTCTAATTGCATTTTGTAGCTGTCATAATTGCCAATCTAATTCAGAGCAGAAAGTGTTAGCTTTCGTATTACGCCATTTTTTTGTAATCGATTTAAAATGGATCATGATAAGTTGTTTTTTCGATGGGTTCTTCTTTTCTTTTTTGATTCCAAGAAAACTGCCGTTGAAGCTCACCGATTGCTTTCTGATACTTATGGTAATCAAGCTCCATCGAAAGCAAGCTGTTTCAATTGGTTTCATCGATTCCAAAGTGGTGATTTTGACTTGACAGACAAAGAACGGCCAGGTCAGCCAAAAAAGTTTGAAGATGCCGAATTACAAACGTTATTGGATGAAAATGCATGTCAAACGCAAAAAGAACTTACAATGCAGTTAAACATTGACCGATCAACCATTTTTCCGACAATTAATTGAGAGCACGCAAAAAAAATCTTGCTGAGTACAAACACATAGTTTTTTTGCATCGAATTACGACAACCCCAAACGTAAAGCGTACCGTACAAGTAGCGCAGTGGTTAAAGCGTCGGCACTTGGGCCGGGAGGTACTGGGTTCGAATCCCACCAGTTAATAAACACAACTTAGACCCATGGAGTGCATAATTCAACGCCAAGCCACCGTCCATGTCAGTGTGCAGGTTGACATGGAGCTTGCAACGTGTAGGTGGTGTACTGTAATTGTGTGAGTAGGTGAATGGGTGGATGTTTGCGTGAATGAAAAGGGGTGTATTAATTGACCTACAAAAAAAAAAAAAAAAAAAGCAGGTCACGTCGAGATCCAGGCGGCAACGGTTACAGGTGCTCGCTACCGGCACCAACTGGACAACAAGCACGTGCATTAGACCAAAAACGGCGAACACAAGCTATAAAGTTTTGTTTCATGATGCCAATGCCAGACCACATCGGCTTCACCAACCTTCATATTATCAGGTTGCACCTTCCGACTACCATTTGTTTCGATCAATACAAATAGGCCGGCTGACGTACGCTCCCGAAACGCCAGAGAGGTGCGAAATTGGATCGATGGCTGGATAGCTGGGAAAGTTGAAGGCTTCTTCAAATCCACAAACTTCCCAGGAGATGGCAGGAAGTCATAGCTAATGATGGCGAATATATTGGATAAAATATACTGTATCGATATCTTTTAATAAACATTTCTTTTTTATAAAAAAAAGTCTAAAAATTAATTCACACACCCAATATAAGACAGTCTGATCCGATGCGGTTGCTGTCTTAGCCAGAATCATCCCAATCGACATAATGTTGGATTAAACATCGGTTAGTATCCAAATAAAGAAATGGCAAGATGTTAGTTACGGAAACGTTTAAACTCTAGGCAACCAAATAAAGCAACTAGTCTAAGTAAACTCAAAAGGGATATTCGAAAAGTGTCCATAGAAACCTGGCAAGACAGATTGGGAACCAATCGAGTGATGGCAGTAGCACTTATAGTTGCATGCCTAATATAGCAGAAAGACTGGCGTTTTGAGTTTTCTAAAGTGACCCGTTTACGCAAATGCGATAGGGTCATGGATCATTCGAGTAGATTCATATATTTGCCCTATCGGATACAAGTGGTTGCAAATGTGGTAATATCAAAAAAACGACCTCATGCTATTCGGGTGTGATCTCGCCGATAGTGCTAGTCACGGTGCTATTCATGTCAACGCTTTTAAAGAATTCTATGTAAACATTTTAAGCGCCCAGACGGATGGACACGTTAACGATTTTAAAGTAAACTCAGGCTTTAATCTCGATTCGGATTTTAAAAGTTTTTACTTTTTAACGCCAGGTCTATGGCCAGCAGCAGAGGTTTTAGGAGAGTGGGAAGCCTGGGTTAAATTGCAAGGCAGCGACATACACAGTTGTAATTTAACCGTTGAACAGTACAAAAAAAATTGCAATTGACGAAATTTTTTAAAAGCATAGTAAAACCGCGCTTAAATTAAAAATTCTGACTGTTATTTTACGACTGTCATTTTCTTTGTCATTACGACACAATACTGAACAACGATCGTTCGAGGCAAACAAAATCTTTTGATTAATTTCAAATCAAATATGATACTGTTGCAACCAATGTCAGCGATCTAAAAGATGAGGTTATTTTGTTTGGTCCTAATGGTTCCTCCGACTATCATCCAATGTAGTCCAGTTTTTTTGTAAAAAAAAAATGGTAAAATACATAATAAATATTTAAAAACCAATAAGAATATTTAGTAATTTGATATGAAAATGTTTGTTTCACAATAAAATGTAACAACTGTAAAAAATTTAAATATGTGGCGCCATCTATTTTAAAACTACAAAACTATGACCGACCTAAAATATTTCATTTGGTACAACAAAGGCTGTTACAGCGTGTTTTTATAGAAAGTTAATTTAATTAATTGATATTTTTTAATTAATTTTAAATTAATAAGATTCTGTTAATGTTTTTTATCTTATTTTAACATTATTCGCGTAAAAAATTTAAAAATCATATTTTACGCCAATTTGTGTAAAACTTGTCTGGCCTTGTCAACAGTCCGAATTTACGAGCCTCATAAATGCTGTAATTCTTGCTATATCCTGGTTCTCTCTTTCAAGAGCCGTGGGCAAAATAAATCTGTACAAAAAATTTTTTATGACTTATTACAACTCAAAACACAATTTGCTTGCAATTTATAATATTTTAGGGTGGCTGGGAATTATTAGAACGTGAAAAAAATAAACAAAATTTTCATAAAACTGAAATTTTCAAAATGTAGAAATCATAAATTATTTAGTTGGCCCTGATTCATCCCCTCATCTAAAAATAGTAATTCTTACCTTCACACTAAATAATCACCCTGTTGTTAAATTTGTTTAATTAATTATCTGGATATGGAATTAATTTCTATTTTTTTTTTGTATTTTGTGGAAGACACCAAATTGATGATTTAATTTTTTTAAAATATTTTATTATTATTTGGCACTAATTAAAAAAATTATATTCCTATAATTAAAAATATCTTCATTTATATGCTATACCAAGAAAAATAGAACCTACATATTATAAATACTTAGAAATATAAAACTATTTAATATTTAAAAACTATTTTTTAATTATAATATATAATATTATTACCAGGTTCCAAAATTTGGTGGTAATAATAAAAATTTTTAATTTTAAGATTTTTATTACTTAGAATTTTACTTTACTAAAAAATTTTGGGGGGACAAAATTTTTTTGGCTTTGCCAAATTAAAATTTAATAAATAATAAATTATTTGTTTAATTTAATATTGTATAAAATCTATATTATATAATATATTATTTAAATATAATGTGTGTATATCTCTTTTATATAATAATTTATATAATATATATGTATAACCATAAATTGTTTTGTTTTTATTAAATTTTTGTTTTATTTATTGATTTGATTATTTCCACATTATGCATTTAAATATTATTTTTTATATTTATTGTCTTTTCGTTTTTTTCCCGTTTTTGTTTAATTCGATTTCCTGTAGCCGGTGTCGTAATCAACATTTTTCCGAATCGCATGATGCTGGTGGTTTTATTAAGTGTTTGCTCCATTTATAAAATGTATGTCCTATTGTGTGTTGTTTGTTTGCCTTATATATTTTGTAAAATGGTTTTCAGGATACATTTTTTATATATGTTTAAAAAATATCACGTGACGTTGTTGTTGTTGTTGTAGATATACACGTATTAATAATATGAATTAATTAATTAAAAATATTAACACCAAATCGAAATGTGTTTGTATTATTAAATATTAAAATATTAATATTATATGATTATGTTATAATAATTATTTTTTTTTGTTGTTGTTGTAATTTAATTTTCACTTTTGTTTTAGTTGTTTGTTAACTTTATTTTATTTTAATCATAAAATAATATTATTTGTATGTTATTATAAGCAAAGTGTAAGTGATTAAAAATACACAAATACTTTGCTAACATGGGGGCCTTCGCTATCCATCGGCATAGTGGCCGGGCCCCAATTGAAGTTTATCTCACTTGGGTTCACCCATTGTTTGTCCCACTACTATTATGATCACAATGAATACGGCCAATAAGACCAATATACAACAAATTGCGACGGCTACCATTGCGCTATTGCTCATTCAATGTGTGATGTAAACAAGCACTTTAAAAATTATTCACGTTCCGTAATCTGAGATTTTCTGTTTATTTCTCACTATTAATCACTATAATTGTTAATCGTTCTGAAAAAAAATTATTTAATTTGATATTCTTTTACTTGTATTTTAAAAAATGAAAAAAATTGATTTTCCAATTTTGTTATGTTGCGCGACGAAGTTCAGTATCAAATTTCATAAAATTTCGCTAGAGGAATTTGTATAGAAGAGCTTTTAATCTTATATACTCGATAATGAAAACAACGTAAAATCTTAGGAATCTTGTACCATACAACTGCAGGTAGCGAATATTGTTGTTGGATTCATCCAAATTAATCACTCCTATAGGTCACCAATAACCAACACGACCAAACTTATGATGTAACAATAGGCATGGCCATTTGGAATAGAATGGATGACTAAATGGATGACGTATAAGGAATTTTTTTTTTCTAAAGCTGTTATAATTCCTCGGTGGATTGGGACAACAAAAGAACCGCAAAATGAGTTGCAATAATTTTTCGATGCATTCGAGTCAGCGTGTTGAACCACTGGCAACACGAACCGCTCCTACCAAAACTTATGCTTGGTCTAATTCAAGCATTATAGTATATTGTGTTTAAGGGGAACCAAACCAGTTACATCTGCAATAAGGAACATTCTACAAGGTCAAATAATAATCCAGCAAAGATTCGCTCTCGCTAACCGTGATTTTTAAAGATGTACAGCCGGAATAATGAGACAAAAAATCAATAGTAAATTTGATTGGCATAAAAAAGTCAACCCATTTTTACAATGATTCGAGCGTCATTCAATTTCAACAAACTGTAACGCATCATCGTATTTTATAAACGATACATCTAACACAACGCGCAAACCAAGAGTATCAATTCTAGGCAGTCAAATAAGCCCTAGATCCTGAGTAAGCTAAAAAGGAATGTTCGAAAAATTTTTTTGGAATGTTCAATAAGTACCACACCGCCGCCCCCACTGATATTATCCGCTGGTCTATACAACCCGCCATTAATTACCAGCAAATTATCATCCGGTACATTATCACTTATAAGGAATTACAAATTTAAGTTTGTTTCATAAACATTTGTATCAAACTAGGCAATAATTAATACAATTCAAACAAAAATGTTACGAAAAATGTTTTTTCCCAATTCTTTATTTTCAGGGTAAGCCAGACTAGTGTAGGGTTGGAAATCCTAAATCATAATCTCTCGTTATATAAATGTTCCATAAATTGCTCCTATTACCACGCCTCAGCTCCCTGTTACTCATTTTTACAAAAATTATTCGAGCCTCAAATTCAAGCGGAAAAATTCACCAATCGACACCGAATATTTAACAATATCTTGGGAATCCATTAAACTTATTATACTGAAAGCAAGATTTAATGGAATTAGGACGCTTCTAAATCGTTGGCACTCGAAAACTCCTCTCACAACTTTTTCCAAAACCCTTCGAAATGAGATAAATTTAATCTAGCCCTCACATACCACCAATCGGTTAAATAAATAATTTTTTTTTTTTGAAAATGGACTAATAGCAAGCGTTTCCTGGTGCACACATTCGAAATCGTATCAGCCATAAAAACTTTTAAAAGAGATGAAGCTCGTGTCGAACTGAATTGTTAGTTACTGCGGATTCAGTGTAATCGATTTGTAGTACTTGCTGCGAAGATTGTAATGGTTTCAGATGATCCTTCTACAGAATTTTCACTTGTCCAAACTTCGTCTAAGAACGTTTTTAGATTATAGAATATAATTTGAATAATCTGAAGTCAAAAGCATTTGAAAAGCAAACGCATGCAAGAATTATGTAGGCCAAACTATGACGATTGGGGACCTTGTTAAAGTTAGCTGAAAGATAATGCAGATAATGTCTTTGCTACCCCAGTCGAAATATGATAATGCAGATCGTGTCTATGCTATCCCAGCCGAAAAAATAGTTTATAGCCGAAAGATATATTACTTGATATACCTAGTTCTACTATCACCTCCAAATAATCAGAATACAGCAAAAATATGTAAGGGGCTATATAATTTTACTAAATTGGTTCGCATGACGTAAATTACAATAAATTTAGAAATTTTCAAAACTTAATTAATAAAATACTCAGTAACTTTTGAGTTACCTACTTTCCCATCGATCCCACTATGTTTATTAGATAGCTCATAATCTTAGGTATGCCCAGACAAAATTTCGTAATATATCTTTCGGCTATAAACTATTTTTTCGGCTGGGATAGCAAAGACGCTATCTGCATTACCATCTTTCGGTTGGAAACTTTCGGCTAACTTTTACAGGGTCGATTAGGGTACCTTATTAAATTTATCCGAAAGTTGCCAGCCGATAGTAAAAAATCGATAACGCAGATAGTGGCTTGACTACTTCAGCCGAAAGTTAAACAAATTATATATTAAACTGAAGTATCCCAGCCAAAAGTGACTAACCTACAAAATCAGCCGAAAACATATAATATTATAACAAACAACAATTAAATTTCCAGTTTAACCGATATTAATTTATTTTTTGATATCAATTGTGAAATTTTGTGTTATCGAGTGGCAATCGAGATTTCGCAAGATGGACACTAATCTGACTGTGCCGATTCAATACCCCATGACCATAGGTAGATTTTGATTATAGGGTAGTGGTGGGTCTGATGGTGTTATGGAGCTGAAATTTTAATTTCCCCCATTTTTAATCGACAAAATCGTTCGTCATTCCAGATTTTGGCATATAGACACCAATCTGACTATACCAATTTGATAACCCATGACCATAGGATATTCTAAGTATAGGTTTGGGGTGGGTCTGATGGAGTTATACGGCTGAAACTTTGATTTTTTCCATTTTCCGTCGATAAAATCGTTCGTCATTCGAGATTTTGGCATATAGACCAATCTGACAATGCCGATTCGATAGCCCATTACCATTCTACCCAATAGGTAGATTCTGAGTATAGGTGATTGGGTTATACTAGTGAAGTTTTGATTTTCCCTTTCTTTTCCGAACTTTGAAAACTGTAATGCTGGCATTTTTCGGTTTGAATATTGAAGTAAATCTTCTTTATCGATGCAATCTGCATAATTGACATTTTAAAATATTTTCGGCTGGGGTAACAAAATTAATATCCATATTTCGGCTGGGATAGCAAAGACACTATCTGCATTACCAACTTTCGGCTGGAAACTTTCAGCTAACTCTAACAGTATCATTGGGGCCGTGATTTTAAGATTTTTTTTTGTTGACATCACAACTTTCTAATTTCTCCGCTGTACCATTTTGAAGTCGTAATATGGCATTAATAGTTTTTTATAGCAGGCTACAGGTATATTTAATCAAATAAAAAACCTCTTAACGAGGTAAATGTTCGAGTGACGAAAGCCGAATTCAATTCACAAAATTTCTGATATCAAATTTGTGCCGAAAAAAACAATTGCATTCGATTTGTCAACGATTTTTCGGAATGTTAGTGCATTCGGCGCGTTTGGTTACATTTTGCTTTCTAACTGTCAAGAATAACGATTGCTAACGATTTTTCGGAATGTTCAACAACAACGCGCTGAATGCATTAACATTCCGAAAAATCGTTGACAAATCGAATGCAATTGTTTTTTTCGGCACAAATTTGATATCAGAAATTTTGTGAATTGAATTCGGCTTTCGTCACTCGAACATTTACCTCGTTAAGAGGTTTTTTATTTGATATCAATGATTTTGGCACGGTAAATTGAAAATGAATTGAATTGCGATTCGTTTTATTGTTGTCAGTCAAAACAGTTCATACACACTCGATAGCACACAAGTGGCCGCGACGTGTTATTGTGCCTTAAGTCATATTCATACGACGGATAAAAATCCGGGATTTTTCTATTCCATCGTTCTAACCAATTTCATCACGTAAATTATACAACAGATACGCTTTTTTCATACAAAAAAGTTGAAAAAAAAAAATCTGGGATAGAAAAATCCGAGATTTTTATCCGACTTCATACACAGACGCGTGGCATTGAAATTACGAATAGCGAGAGGCGAAGAACGAATTACGCATGATTTCACACAGCTGTCGGCTATGTGTTACGGATTCGTTCGTGCATGATTCGTTCTTCTTCTCTCGATATTCGTCACTCCAGTGGCGTGCGTCTGTGTATGAGGCACAATGCTCTATTCCACACTTGATCTCACAGAAATCATAACTTTCTTCTATTTTTACCCCGTTTACCTATGATACTGATTTCAATTGCGGCTTAAACAAATTTTCGGTGAAATCACACTAACACAAACAAAAATGAAATAAAAAAAGACGGGAAAGGTCGGAACCGAACTCTATAAGCATTTTTGTTGCCTATATAGTAGCCTACGGTCTGGTGTACGGTTTCTGGTGTGTGGTAGACGATTCTATTTCTTTATTTTGCATGCATTTTTTCAATCTTCATTTTGTAGTATTTTAGTAGATTTTATTTCAGAATCCTTTACCACATGCCACAAACAGGTCATGCCGGGTGTGATCTTATTACACAATCGGTTCTCGTAGGCTATCGGCTGAACATATGTAGTTTAGGTTTTAGTGCATGTTACAGAGTAGTAAAAAGTTAGATCAGATGCATCTGTTTTTGGCAGAAATTCGATTGAGTAATTCAATAATTTTTTTGCATGTTTCTTGCTGTTTCGTCACTAACCGCATGCGGATACCATTCATTTTTGATCCCTTAAACAATACAATAAAATATACATATTTTAGTTTGTTAGTGGAAAACAAAAATTAATGGTAGCTACCCTCTCGCTGATATTCCATCTTCATGCGATGGGAGGAGTGGTAAGATCTATTTTTTTAAAGAAATCATCATAAAGATTAAAAAAGTATCGATTTTATGCAAGGAGATTGTTCAATGTTTTTGGTGATTTTTTCGATCACATCAATTTGTCAGTTTTTCAATTTTTTTGTTATGAAAAAAGAGTCACTGGTAAAAATTCTCTTAGCAATGATAATAGTATGATGTATTTATATTTGTTTCATTGTAATACGTTGATTCACTATCATTATGACATGTCTGTGAAGTTAGCCCAGGATTTCATCCCAGAAAAATAAAAAAATGACATCAGGTAACACTAAATCTGCATTATCATCCCAGCCCAGGATTTGTTTATAATTTATGTTAAATATCATTAAATATCTACAGCATCGCAAAAAAAAATATAATATGAATATATATCCCAGAAAAAAAACCAGTAAATTATAAATTAAAAAAAATAAATAAAGAAATAATATACGTAGTAAATAAATAAAAGAAAAATTTAAAACTTCATAATATTCATACCGTTATAGCGCCAATTTCAACATACGGATCGACTTGTGATTTTTATTGTGAATAGTGGTCATAATTACGAATCGATACGGCTTTCTTCATTTTCCGGAACTCGTGGTTCCTGGGAACCATAAATTAAATTCTGTCATACTTGGGCCATACAGATAAGAGCCAATAGCGCCAATCTCAACATGCAAATCAACTCGGGATTTTTAGGGTACGCAACAGTCATTATGGCAAGTCGATACAGACTGATTCGATTTCCGGAACTCGTGGTTCCTGGGAACCATTAATGAAAAATTGGTTCTCATACACTGGGCCATACACATATGGGCTTATAGCGCCAATCTCAACATACGGATCGACTTGTGATTTTTATTGTGAGTAGTGGTCATAATTACGAGTCGATACGGCTTGCTTCATTTTCCGGAACTCGTGGTTCCTGGGAACCATAAATTAAATTCTGTCATACTTGGGCCATACAGATAAGAGCCAATAGCGCCAATCTCAACATGCAAATCAACTCGGGATTTTTAGGGTAAGCAACAGTCATTATGGCAAGTCGATACAGACTGATTCGATTTCCGGAACTCGTGGTTCCTGGGAACCATTAATAAAAAACTGGTTCTCGTACACTGGGCCATACACATATGGGCCTATAGCGCCAATCTCAACATACGGATCGACTTGTGATTTTTATTGTGAATAGTGGTCATAATTACGAGTCGATACGGCTTGCTTCATTTTCCGGAACTCGTGGTTCTATTGGCTCTTATCTGTATGGCCCAAGTATGACAGAATTTAATTTATGGTTCCCAGGAACCACGAGTTCCGGAAAATGAAGCAAGCCGTATCGACTCGTAATTATGATCACTATTCACAATAAAAATCACAAGTCGATCCGTATGTTGAAATTGGCGCTATAACGGTTTGAATATTATGAAGTTTTAAATTTTTCTTTTATTTATTTACTACGTATATTATTTCTTTATTTATTTTTTTTAATTTATAATTTACTGGTTTTTTTTCTGGGATATATATTCATATTATATTTTTTTTTTGCGATGCTGTAGATATTTAATGATATTTAACATAAATTATAAACAAATCCTGGGCTGGGATGATAATGCAGATTTAGTGTTACCTGATGTCATTTTTTTATTTTTCTGGGATGAAATCCTGGGCTAACTTCACAGACATCATTATGACCCGCAACGGACCGATATTAGAGTGCATTTGAGCCAAAAAATGAAATTTTGCAAAAAATTAAGGTGGCTTTTAAGTTATGGAGGTCAATATCTAAAATATACGAGTTTTCTGGGATAAACGGTTGATGTCATATTGTAGGTGAGATTTTTGGCTAATAATCCTGAAAATATGAACCAAAAGTCTTGGGCTCATTTTTTAGCAATTTGGCGGAATGTGGCCGGCCGATTTCGCAGTTTTCAGCTTTTTGGCCAAAATGACCCTCTATCATAATTTTTTGAATTTTTTTTTGCTATTTGATAGCTGGCGTCAATACCTTTCCAACGATATGCGTATGTCGAATAGATTCAGCACTGTGGACGTGGCAAAATGGCCAAAAATGGCCGTTCAGAGGCCGGCCGCGGCCAACATGGCGGCCAAATCAAAAAGTTGGAGATCAAAAGTTACTTGGTTTTTTAAGTACTACAACCCCTGAAAATATGAGATCAAATAAAAGAGGTACGAACAAACAAACATATATACCGAAGCAAGATTATATGGTGACATCATATAAAAATTTAAAATTGTCATAACTTTGGTCAAAATCATCCGTTTTGGACGTTTGAGGTTGAATTGGTATTGACGTCTACAATCATAATTTGCCAGTTAGAAAATAATTGGGGCATTTTTTGGGGCAGTTATACCCGAAAACTGATTTTTTGGGGCAATTTTCGGAAGGTCATATCTCCACTCAATGTTGGTAGAAATTCATGCTTTTATACATTATTTAGGTTTATTTTTCAAGACCTTTCCAAAGGTATATAACATGATCCTGGCGTCCTCAAAGGGAAAAAGTTCGAAACTTGCTGTATAATATACTTCGTTCGACTTCCAGCACAGTAGGTGCTTTCGTCACTCGTTCGGACTGCCGTCCAAAGTGATCCCGACTGTCGCATTTCAAGTTGTTTATACTTTTTAAAACATTTATAAATTTTGCATTTAATCCACATGGAAAATACAAACTATCTAAAAAGAGAGTAATTAATAATTCATAGCGAGTGTCTGGCATCATTTAAGGTCATTAAATGTAAATATAAATACGAGTTCGTACTTAATTTTCAAAGTAAAATTATTATTTTGAAAAAAAAAAAACGATTACTAAAATTATTTTATTGATTTTGCATAGCGTCAATGCTTGCTTAGAGAGTTTGTTACAAATACATACATTTTATAATAACGCCGTTTATATTGCGTCTCTTTGAACAAATCAGTTTCCGGCGCTTTGTACATCTTATAAATTATATTTTCGCCCTAAAACAGTTGCAACGATAAACCAACTAAGCACTATGGGTTAAAATTTATTACATTGGCATTCAACCGATCAAACGAACTAAATAATTTATAGAGATCGATCGATATATTCGCCGTATACTACTCAATTAATTCCAAAAATAAATTTAATTATTTTACTCGTATTTATTTATATTGAGAATTTCCAAATTTCCCGTTTTTTTTATTTTTTTAAATACGGTATTTATTTTGAAAAGAACAAGATTTTTAATTTCTGTTTCGTCTTCGTTTTTGGTTAGAATTAAAGAAAAATCTTTGCAAAAAATCTGTAATTGGGAAATGGTTGTTAATTTGTATAAGACAAAGAAAATATTTTTTGTAGTAGACATACTCGTATACTCACTCATGTACACTAATTAGTGGGTTATACAAAATTAGTGGTTATGAGTTTTACAATTTCTATATAAAAATTTTCCAAGTTTTTCTAATTAAATTTAATTTGTTTTGTTGTTCGTATATTGTTTTGTTATAATTAAGGTTGTTTTGTATATTTTGAGGGTTGGATAAAATGTTACGATTTTTAAAGTTGTTGATCTTTTGTACGTTTTCCTACAGGCAACCGTTTAATTTCGACCTAAAATATTTCCTGAAGAATAAAACTCCTGTGGCATTTTATTTCGAATTATCTATAGCATATCTTAATCAACTGCTTTATCGTCCTTATGTTTATTAATCAAAATCAAACTTCGACTTCGCTTTTAAAGTGAAAAATTGAACCTGAATTGAACATGAAGTTTTTTTCTGAATAGTCGATTCACCTGGTTTGTATAAAGGCTGAATTTTGGACTAATTTTGCTTACAATTTAATTTCAATCTTTAATCGTTTTTCTCCTAAATGATGTAATTTTCAAAATATTTGCAAAAAACGAAAATGCTACTATGGAAAGACCACACCGGGCCGATTTCCGCCAAAAATCACTAGTATTTCCCTATTTAAGGAAAAAGCTTAAGTATGAAGTCTACCCCGATAAGTCCGTATGGGCTGTAGTAGAGCGCCAACAAAAATTTAGTCTGCACGTACTTCTGTTTGACTTCGGCGATACCACGAATGGTAAATTTGCAAAAATATCGAGGTCCAAAAATTTCATGCTTACTATACTTTATTTTACTATAAAACAGGAGGTAAAATTTGTTTGAGTATTAACTTAGTATGTAACATAAAAGCACCAACTACAGTCCAGTTCGTTTGGATAAGAAAAATCCAAACAGTAACCGAAAAATGAAAATAACTGTTTGTTACTAAGTTGGTCATCGTCATAAAAACAATATTTTTAGGAGAAATTGGAGAAAGCAAAGGCTGCTCGATTTATTTTGGCTTGTAAGGGGCATATCTGTTGAGGAAACTTATTTATTTGTAGCTCTGTTTTTTGCTCACCCAGGGTTTTTATAGATATTTTATTGATTTTTTTAATAGATATAATCTGCACTTGGTTCCTACCTCGCGATCAAGTGGTTACAAAGTTGATAAAAATTTATGGAAATTTTGCTAAAAGTTTTAGTGAATTTTTCTATTTTGTCTAGGATTTTATTTTTCAATTAACTATTAAAGGAGTTTGACTTAATTTGTACCAGCTGATCGTGATTAAAGTTCAAACGAGTTTAACTGATATAAATAAGATCTTATTATTTTTTATATTCTCAGGTGTAGTTACTGCCACGGTGTTTGGGATAAAGGTGTCGTCACGCGAGTTATCCATTTTTTTAACTCCAAGCTACGAACTAATGAAAGCTTTACAAGATACAACGATTTTGAATTATCATTCAATTGTTTAATCATTCCGAAAATTACTCGTTATTTACCATTTTATACGGTTGCATTTGACAAATAATTAATTCCAACAACATTTGAATTAGCCGACCCAGAATTCTTTGACCCGTTTTAAAAAACGTTAAATTACATCAAGATTACCGGTGTTCTAAGAAATAACGTTGGGGTGGATTTTGATGAGACCAATTTCAAATCAAGCTCAGCATCTTTTTATACTAACATAGACGCATTGCTTCGAAGATCAAAGTTTCAATCTTCCTCATAATCAAATCGAATTAATAGATCAAACAGTTTATCTTTGGAGAAAACGTGAAGAATATTATTGAAATATGTTAAAACAGGATTCAACTGATTGTTATACGGTTTCACTAACAAAAAATCGTAATCTATCGGATCTAAGCAACTCGAAACAAACAGCATATCGACAGTTCTTAAGTCTTAAATCTGCGACAAAAACGCGGATTTGAACTACAAGGAAGTGGTGTTTAAACCCTAAAATATTGTTATTCCAAATAACAAATCGTCCAAAGATGCAATTTCAATGGTTGGTATCACATGGGACTTTTGCCAATACCACTTTTCCCCGGTAATTTTTACCGTCAAAAATATAATGCAAAGGTTATGGTGATCATTATCTGAATTCTCTAAGAAACATGAAGTTACAACTTTGTGTTGAGGTAGCTGCCTTTAATGGAACTGATTATCGCTCAATGAGCGATCTGTCTTAACTGAAAACCACAGACACAGATGCTAGAAGATCTTTCAGATATGGCCGCCTTATCCGCTCATTTTTTGATTGGCGTAATGGGATTGTAATGGGATTTTCTGTTTGAACCATTCCTGTTCCATCTAAATTTCAACCAACTATCACACTAACATTGACTTCCAAACAACATGCAACAGTTTCAGCAAAATCACAGACAACAAATGTAAACATTAAAATACCACTAGTTATACATTGACCTGAAGCACATAGAGTTAATCCGAGCAGAGCATGAACATATCGAATTGAATCTAGGCTTGTATCCAACAACAAAGAAAGCGCTACTCTGCGTCAAAAATACTAGGTATCTTATCAATACAACAATCGGCAACTATAACAGGCAAAGCAAATGTGGCTAAGCTAAGACAAGATTAAGATTCATAGTTGGATAAAATTCACTTGTAGTGCTAAGCCTTAATTATTTGTTACCTGTGACGCATTTAATTAAGCATATGCTGCAGTGGTGTATTCTACCAGCAACTATCACTCACGAGGGACAACCGCGTTAGTTCTCGCTAACAATAATTTATGGTGGAAAAGTTTAAATCCTCGGTATGATGGCCGATGGAATACTGCAGTAAGGAGCATTCTATCAAGAACTACCTGGGCACAAGAAATAACCGCTTTAGCTCCCGCTAACAAAATTTTATCAAATTTTATTCATAATGAATTAGTGTGTGTTTAATGCCCAACAACATTCTGAATGATCATACAGCCGAAGCAGTTTTATAAACTAAAACACATCGTCGTATATTGTAATAGACTTATCATCCACAAAACGCTTACAGCCAACAAGCCAAGAGTATCGTAAAACAGTCCAAAATGCAAAAACTACAATCCTTAAAACCATCCAGGAGCAAGATTTCTGTAATGAAATTAACTGCCTCAAATCCTCAAGGAACTTAGTAAAAAGGTGGCTCATATCATTGAATCCAGTCTGACGTAACATTGGAATACAAAGAAAATGTGGTCAGTTAAAAAATTTAAATGTGACGCCTGTCAGCCGAAATCCAATAATCTTGGTCAAACATAGGATCAATGTACCCTCTACCGATCAGCTAAGCAAAATTTTAACTTTGACTGTGGATATTTCAAAAACTATTTGAGTAAAAAAATCAATTTATAGCTCAAACGATTTATAAATTAATTCATAACAATATCTTTTAAGTTTTAAAGGAATCATAAATGTTTTATTTTGATTGTGATTGATTGAACAAAAAAAGTAACCATGTACCTACTACCGATCAAATGTACCCTTTACCGATCAACCATTGTACCCTCTACCGATCAAAAAAAAAATTGAAAAAAATGATTTTTTTTTTAAATTCAATAAGTTTATTTGCAATATTAAATAGCAGAAATTTCAAGACAATAATCAATTCAATATTTCATATCAGTTCAAAATAAAAATAATTTAATTTTTTAAATATTAAAGAACTCAATTGTTTCAGTTCAGTTTCAGACAATTATAATATTAAAAGTACATTTAAAATCAGGAATCGTTTGAATGTTCTTCATCAGACACATCCATGATGCTGTTACCACTGGAAACCCATCCATCATCGTCTTCTGAAGAAATAGAAGTGGGTTGTTTCTGTTTACGTCTATTGTTATTCGATCTTGGCCTCGTAGGTCTTAGTTTCTTAGAATTTTTTTCCTCTTCAGCCTTCTTCTGCTTAGCTAATAATTTTTTTTCTTTAACAATTTTTGCCAGCTCGGCTTTTTTTTGTTTGTTTAGAGCAGCCTGTGCTTTTCGATCGATTTTTCTTTTTTCAATTTCCACCTTTTCATTTTCTTTCGCCTTCTGAATATCAATCCATTTTTGCGATGTCAAAACACTGGGCATCCGCTCAGTTTTTCGTGTAAGCCGTTGCTCTGATCTTCGCCACATAACAACTTCAGAAAGAATTTCCGCTGCTGTTTTGGTACTGTTTGAACTTATCGGACTATTATTTATATTTGAGGTTAACGATACATTCTCCGCCACATTTGAATCAATAGAGATATTAATGTTGTGTGTTCCTGGTGATATATTAGAAGGTAAGTGGTCCTCAATAAAAGATATGTCATCAGTTATATTTGTAACACTCTCATTCAATGTTTGTTGCATTGCAAGTGATGTCGAAGATTTGTGAATCTTCTGCCAAAACTCAAATAAATGAAGTGATTCGCGTTGCCCATTCCATGTGATGTTAGATTCATTAACAGTTTTAAATTTTTCCAAAAGATTTGCATCAATGTTTTCTTCTATGAAGCTCATGAACATATTCTGTGTTGGCCCGGTAACCGAAGGAGTATTTATTAGAGCTGGTTCATCTCTCTTAATAATTTTGCTATAATCTACTTGATTTGGATTAAATGGATAGATTCCAGTAAATTTGAAACCAGAAATTATGTTTTTTTGCATTGCCGGATCGGACAAAAACGTGTTTAATGCTAGGGGTACATCAGCCTTACCAATTTCACATCCATTGTGGTCAATGCGCCATTGTTTTGAGATCGCTCCCCATTTTATTTTCATAGGGCCAAACACGGCCACATCCAGTGGTTGGAGAATATGCGTTGCATTAGGAAACAAAGCAACAAGTATTACTCCATTTTCGCGACACAACGCACTTAATTCCATACTTTAATGTGACTTGTGTCCATCAAGAAAAACGACAACAGGACGTGGAACATTGTTTTTTTCCAAATACGGAACGAAAATGTTTCCTATGTATTCGAAGAAACATTCACTGTTCATCCAGCCAGTGTCACTTCGTCCAACTGACCAGTTTATTTTTGCGGTTTGTTGGGTGATAAACGAAGGCATCCGCGCGTACTTATATAATGTCAAGGGTGGGCCAAATTGTCCCTCGCCGTTAACAACAAACAACGTGGTAATATTTTCTTTATCACTGCGCACAGATTCGCTATATACTGTGGTACCTTTTGGTCCAATAATTCGATCTCCAGTTGGCATTAAAAAAAATCCGGTTTCATCCATGTTGTACACTTGTTTTGGGTTCTGAAGGGCAGTTGCGTCTGGACCTAGTAAATCAAGCACTTCTGCGAACCATTTGCGAATATTTGCCTCAGTTACACTTCCTCTTGCCTTGTTGATATACTCCGCTCGTTTTAATGATAAGTTTTTATGCCGTTGCATGAATTTTTCAAACCATTTCCGTCCCGGTTTTTTGTTAATGAACTGTGTCTTGATATTCAACTTAATTACAAGTTTTTGAACAGCATCTTCAAGCAACTTCTTAGTTATGGGAAAGCCCTTTTTAGAGCAGTCCAGGAGCCACATCATCAAATCATTTTCGACAGTTTCACCAAGGCACGATTCTCTTCCACTGTGTTGTAATTTGGGAGCACTTTTTCCGTTAAACTTGTCGTGGAGTGTACTGAATGGAATTCCAAATTGATTGCTGGCTTTTCTTAATTTCATACCATTTCTTACCGCAACAAGAGCCTGTTCTAGTTGATTTGCCGTATATTTCAATTTGCGTGAATTAGTTGGAGCCATTTTTTCATTTCTATTGAATTAAAAATTATATAATAACAATAAAAAGACATTGATCGGTAGAGGGTACAATGCTAATTTTTGAGTACTCATTACCGATCAACTAAAAATGTATACTCACATTCTAGTATTTATTGTATTGGAATTTAAACCATGTTAACTAAGTTAATAATTACCTTTTAAAATGGTCCGCTTTCAAGAAAATATTTTAGTTTTAACAAAAATTATCTTTTTATAAACTCAATTTCACTAATAAAATACACTAGTTGACGTCTTTTTGCAAATTAAAAAAATTCATATAAAAATATATAACGGTAAATACTTACTTTATTATTTTTATGAGTTTATATTAGTTCTTACTAAGAATATTAAACTATTTATTAATAATCGCGTATACTAACTTGTCAGATTTTTGTATTTTTTTATTTTACTATCCAAATTGATCGGTAGAAGGTACTGATCGGTAGAGGGTACATTGATCCTAGCATAATAACGGTGCAAATTATGGAAGATGCCTACATTAGCACGGTAGCATTCAATTGATCTTAGCATATTTAATGAACAAACAGTAAATTGTCGCCCGGTAGGCGGGCACGAAACGTTATTCAAAAATGTCTTAAATGCTTCCTTTATAAAAACTCGTGACGGAACTAATAACGAAAACATTACCAGCTGCCAGAGTACAACCAAGGAGAGTATTTGCTAAAACAGGAATTGACTATGCAGGCCCTACCTATCTAATTGAGAACAACCAAAGGAAAGGAATACAAGGCATTGAGAGAGTATATATAGCTCTATTCGTATGGATGGGAAATAAAACAATCCTTGTCGAACCAGTAAGATGCCTTACAATGAAATATTTCATTGCTACCTACAAGCGATTCGTTTTCAGGTAAAGATTATGTGCCGATATTTGTGCCGATAATGGAATTTACTAGGAACAACAAATCAACTGGCATTCGCGAGACACACTTCGATTAGGCGCAAGCTCGAAATTGTGGCAACGAAATGAACATTAATTTTTAATTACAACTTGGCTTCCTAAGGAGAGGAAATTGCCCAGTTTACCATCCATCAACTTCACGATCAGTGCCTCCAAGATACAAAAGAACAATGCTTACTTAACGTACTCTAGCATGCTCATCAAGAAATCCTATACATTCATCCAAATTTACAGCAAGACATCTGGGAAAAGAGTTATACAATTTATTCGACAACACGTGCTTGCAATTGCTCTACTACCGGTGTGAAGTTTTTGGACACTTTTAAATTTTGGAACACTTTTATAATTTGGACAGAAATTTACACGAGTGTCCAAAACTAATTTTTTTAGACAAAATTTCGATTTTAGATAGATATATGAGAACATGTACATATCTAAAAAATGTAAATACAAAGAAACTTTGTTTATAAAAAAGATCAAATTTTTGTATTTCATATACAGTCCTGTGGCACTATTCTGGTTTTCCCTGGGAATAGGGAATTGGGAAAAATATTTTCATAGCATTTTTGTCAAAATTATATTTTTCTGGCCTACTGTGGGAATTAGTTTGGTGTAAATATTTTCGAAACAAAGTTGATTGGGAAACTTTTGTTCCACAAAAATTTTATAGGGAAAAATATTTCCCAATATATCTTTGTTTCAAAAATATTGACACCCAACTAATTCTAATAGTAGGCCAGAAAAATATAATTTAGACAAAAATGTTATGAAAATATTTTTCACAATTCAATATTCCCAGTGAAAACCAGAATAGTGCCACTGGGGGAAACAAATTGGGCAAACATGATTTATTGCAAATTGGAGTCTTTTTTGTTAAAATTACAAAACTTTTGAAAGCGTAGTGACGTAATTTTTTGAAAAAAAATGTACCTGCAATTTAGGGGCAAAACCTCGAAAAATGCCAAAATATTCAAAATACGTACATTGGGGTTAAAGTAATGGGATAAATTAAAAACCTATTTTTTAATTATTTTTTTTGTTTTTCCAGAAAGACAACGCCAGTGGGAGATCGTTTCATAATAATACAATGTCGTCGGAACCGTTTTAAAACTTCATCGGACATAAAAAGGGATGTTGGGAAAACGGGATGTTCAAAAAGACTTGTTAAAGCTGGTTTGAGAGCACTTAAACCAGTCCAAAAACGGGCGAGAGGCTTGTCGAATGTCTTTTAAGATTTCCACCGAAAAATGAAGGAGTTATGGTCTGGGGAAGCTTTACCGCAGCTGTTTATCTGTAGGTCCTACACAACGAATTTGAGCTTTCTGTGTTAAAGCTTTTTGGTGAGACTTGCAAATTTATTTTTCAACAGGAGAACGCTCCGTGTCATACCGCCAAAGTTGTGAGTTATTAGTTTTGAATTGTGGATAGAAAAATTGGCTTTCACATAAACATAAATAATTTGTTAAAAACATGTTTTTTTCTTATCTCTTCATTTAAAGGTAAAAAAGTACTTCGAAAAAACAAGTATCGATGTGTTGAGCTGGCCCCCGTATAGTCCAGACTTAAATCTCATTGAAAATATTTAATCTATAATGAAGCTAGAAGTAACCAGAAAGCGACCAGACCACAAAACATGCAGAATAATTAATGTTTTACATTTTTGTATTTTGTCTATTTCATATAAACTGCTTAGAAAGCAGAAGTTGTATGTACAAATAAGACGATTTAGAAAAAAATAAAGCAGAATTAAAAAATTACAACCGTATAGTTCTTTGATTATCTGGACCTCTCCAAGAGTAATGCAAATAATCATAGATATCAAAATCAGAGCAGGGACCTTGGGTAGAATCAAGAACGCCACACGGAAATATAGACGGTATTAAAATTGTATATTGAAATATAGCAACAATTCTTCCCGTTTTATTCTATTGTTTCAGAAACCTTATAAATTCATTCGATTGCCTTAAAGCTGCTTTTGAATACTTATAGCTTGCTATTTGAATATTTTTCTGAGTGATAAATTATTTTTTGCTTTGAACACTCTTCGTACACTGACATTAATTTCAGAGTAAAATTTGAAGAACCGAGTATGCGCTGTGTAAGCACAGTTCACAAATAAAAACGCAGTGTGCAGAGTAAAATTACTCAGGTCGAATAAAAAAAACACAGAGTAAAACTACCGTCTTCCCCCGAACATAAAAACCGGTTCTTTTGAACGAATATAAGAACGGGTGGTTCTTCTATTCGTTTAAAAGAACCGGTTCTTGTATTCGAGGTAATTATACTCATGCCTCATCATTAAAAAAAATATTTAAGTACAAATAAAATTACCGAAAACAATTCTGACATTAAATGAAAAAGTACTATCATTAAATGAAAAAAGTGCTATCATTAAATGAAAAAAGTGCTATCTATGTATATATGAAAAAGGTGCTATCTTTTTTTAACGTTCTATGTTCTATGTTTATTTGACATTTGACGCTTGAGGCTGAGACAATCGCGAAGTTAAATTACATCTATAACTTTACTGTACGAAACAATTTAATGGTACATATTAGCAAATATTAGTTAAAATATAAACAAAGGATTTCATTTTCATGAATATTGATATTAAATATATTTTTCATTTTTAGAATGGCTTAAATCTCCTTTTATTGTAAATACGACGCTTCTCAACATAACCCCAAAAATTTATTTCCGCCAAAAACGTAAGTAAATAATTCTTTCATTTATTGATAACAAAATATCTTCTAAAATAATAAACTTTTAGCATGAGCAATCAGATTGGAAAGATCCAACGAAAATCGTACTCCATCAAACAAAAATTAGATGCAATCAGCTTTTACAAACCAAACGAAATTGGAAATGGTTTCGAAGCTACTTCAAAAAAAACGTGCATCCCTATACCAAACTTAAAGCGTTGGTATAACCAACGTCACGAACTAATAAAATTAATGAATAATACTGAAGTGCAAATAAAAAAATCTAGACGAGTTCCAGGCGGCGGCAGAAAAGCCGAATACGAAGAGCTTGAAACAATTTTATTATCCTGGATACATTCAAGAAATCAAAAGGGGCTACGGATAAAGGATAAATATATACAAATAAAAGCCCAAGCCATCAAAAAAGAATTTGTTGATAAAGGAGAAACAAAATACGAGGCATTTTTGTCGTCAACTGGCTGGTGTGAGCGATTTAAAAGCCGCCATAAACTCGTAGCAAGGCGACAAACAACTGCGCGGGTTTTACCGGAAGACGTGAACAATATTATTATGAGTTTTCATCAAACTGTGTTTGATTTGATAGAGATGCATAAGATTCTGCCTCGAAACATCATTAACTTTGATCAAGTACCCCGTTATTTTGAGTCAGAGCACAAATCAACCATCACCACAAAAGGGATACGAAATGTACTGCTACGTAAAGCTTCGTCTTCGCATAAGCGTTTCACAGTTACCTTCGCAATCAACATGGAAGGAAAAATTTTTGCTCCGCATTTGTTGTTCTCTAAATTATCAAAAAAACCCAGTGTTTGTGAAGGTTGTTTTGTTGATGTGAACAAAACGGGTATGTGGAATGATGAGATTCTAATCAATTACATCGACAATATCATAACGAAGCGTCCAGAAACAACTTTTTATCGGCAGCCAACACTGTTGCTCATTGATCACTACGGTCCGCATGTCACTTTAGCCACAAGCAAGCGATTGGAAAAATATAATATTTTTATAATTTTAATTCCCGCTAATTTAACAGCCATTTTGCAACCACTTGACGTAAGCATTAATCGCAGTTTTCAAGAATTCTACAATACCGAGTTTGATGCCTACATAGCTGATGCACTCGAAGACAAAAAAAAGCAAACCAAAGCAGGTAATCCGAAAATTCCATCTTATTTAAATGTCTCTCAATGGGTGTCCAATTGGGTCAAAACCCAAACCAAGGAAAATATAAAAAAAGCCTTCAAAATATGCGGCATTGGCGCCAAAGACGACTTCTGTTTAACCGAGCTTCATAAACCATTGCATGATATATTGTCGCCTAAATTCGACTCCTATGAGTGGTTTGAAATATATGGCGATTTATTAACCGGCGATTGTTATTTTGATGAAGAAGTAAATGATTGGTTTTGGCCTCCAACTGAAGTTGGCACGGATATAAAAACCAGTTTTTTCCAGTGTATAATGCATGCTATACAGCAAACAGAAACAAATGATTTTTTACTATGGTTAAAATCGTTTATACCCGAGGTAATGAAAAGTTTGGAAGAAAATCCAGAACTAAAAGAGCTATGTGACGACGAAGATAGAGCCCTAATAGAAAAGGGTCATAGCACTACGTCCGGTGTTGAAATTAAGGCTGTTTCGATTATACAACAATGGCGGATTCGGATAATCGAACTGAACGAGGAGTGCGTTAAAGTTGAGGAGCGTTTGTTTGAACCAGTTTCAGAACTGAAAAAGGATATACTATTAGTTAATAGCTTGGGCTATTTTGGTATGAAAATATAAATTTTTTTGTGAATTGTGATTTATTATCAGAATTGTACTGGTAGTGATATATTTATAATTTTATTATTATTTTATTATTTATTTTTTATTTTATTTAAAAAATTAAATCGACTGGATTGATTTGTGATAAATCATAATTAAATATTATGAATTTCTTTATTTATAAAAAAATAAAACAATTGTTTAAACAATTCAATAACTCTGTTTTTCATTTTAGTATCATTTTAGAAGCAATTCTGTTAGTCGAAGGTTCTTCTAATCGAAGGTTCTTTTATTTGAGTTAAATTAATTAACATCAAAATTTAGCGAATTTTTTACTTTCCCGAATAGAAGAACCGGTTCTTATGTTCGGGGGAAGACGGTAGTGTTTGCATTACCGGTAAATCGGTTTACCTGTAAATTGGTCAAAAATGCATTAAAGAATTGCCGGTAAATTAATTTTTTTACCGGTATTTCGGTAAGAGTAAAAAAAATTCGATTTGTTTTAATTTTAGTAGTTATTTCAATTTTTTTTATAAATTAACCAAAAAATAAAGTTTTTTAATTAAATTTAATTCATAAAAAATGTTACGCCTCTGCTACAAATGTAAAATATGTACACGCCAATATTCAAATTTTTAACATAGATATTAAAACTAGTTTCAGTTTACAGAACATAAGAATAGTATAGAAATAGTTTTAGTACTTGCATCTACAATCGCAACATTGCAGCCAGTAAAAGTTGCTGTACTTTGCCGTAAAGATGTAAATTTGTATGTGGATCTAACCTTAAATTTTATGCTAGATGAGATTAGTGCACAAAAATCAATATTAGGATGAAACAGTTTAATGAAGCTCTAATTTTTCGCATTAAGGGAAGACGGAATATTTATTCTGATGTATTACAATATCTCCATGATCCATCAAGCAAGAAAGACGATGAAAATCAAACATTCAATAGAACGAGCAAAACTGTTATTATCAACAAATTTGTTGAATTAATTCAAACATTCTCCACTCCAACAGAACCAGAAGTTGAATTTACTGAAGCCGCTATTTTTTTTTCAAATGATCATCAATTAATCTACTTCAACTTCTTTATCCCCTGTTCTTAATAAATCTCTTTTAGAAACACATGCTCCGAATGTTCCTAGAGGGTTAGTGAATATGATAAAAAGAGAGATGGATTTCTTTCAAGAACAGAACATTAGAAGTAAATATTTAAATTTGGTTTTTACTCTAATTTTAACCATTTGTCCGACAAGTGTCGAATCGGAGCGTACTTTTTCAGCGGCTGATCTGATATGAACGATATAATTTAGATCAAATTTAAATGACGACAGAATGAATACGATGCATTTTTGAGCCTATTTCAATACGCAAAAGAAATTTTAGAGAATTAACCGTTTGAGTCCCAGGTGGTATTGAAAAAACACTGTCGAGGAATCCCATACAGCGCAACCGCGGTTTCTCTAAATGAGTACGAAAAGACAACCTATTGTGACAAACCTATTGCAAAATGTACTATTTACATTAAAAGGAGCTGTGTAATGTACTACTTACTTCAGTAAATCTAAGCGCGCGACTTCCACAACCGGTAACCCACCGTCAGTTGTCGACAATGTTCGAAATGTGCTTGATTTTCTCACCATAAAATCTCAGCGCGATCGCGCTGCTTGGGACTCAAACGGTTGAAGGAATTTGCATAGTAGAGCTTACATTTTATTTAAAACAAATGAATATTTTTTTAATTATTGATAATTATTTTAATTAATTTTTTCTGAATTGCTAAAATTGAAAAAATATGTATATTTACATATATTTTGAAATGCAACATTATTGATTGCGTTATTTTCACTAGATTTTGCTGTTTTTTTATTCGTTTTATTAAAAATTTAATTTAATTTATATTACCGGTAAAAACCCGGTTAATCGGATTTTTCAGAAACGTTTACCGAATTACCGGTAATTCCAAAAGTCGGTAATTTTACAAACTATAAGTAAAACACAGCGTACTGCTTGCTCAGAATGATTTAAAAAATAGACCCAAAATTTCGTTACCACCCCATTCGTAATTCCACCCCTGATTTGTCAGCATTATGTTCTAAATTGTAATTTTTTTGCCTGTGGCTAGAATTACTTGCGTGTAAATATTTTCAAAACAAAGTTAATTAGAAAACAATTTTGTTTTAGTGAAAAATAATTTCCCGTTTAGCTTTGTTTCGAAAATATTTACACCAAATTAATTCAATCGGCAGGCGATTAAAATGCCAAGAAAACATTTATCCCAATTCCATGTTTCCAGGGAAACCCAGAATAGGTCCACTGGTACTTAAAACACATTTGGATAAATTACCATAAAATAAATATTCACCATTGTTTATGAATTGCCTACATATTCGACAAAATATCGACATTCCCTACGCAAAAAACAATTGTTTACATTATTTTCGACTTCGAAAAGTAAACAACTCCAAAATATGTATCTATGGACGTACGATACTGATTTGCAATGCAACAATCTACAACTTTTTTGATCTCTGTCGATTTCATTTACACGTGAATGAATGAATGACTGTTCAAAATGATTTATTTGGCAAATCCATCAGTTTATTACAATCTGCTGTATTTAGAGAATACATTTTTATTTATAGATAGATCAATATTTTTTTTTTTTTTTGAAATCCCTCACGTGAATTTATATCAGTTGCTCATCATCTGCCATAAATAAAAATAACATCGCAAACACTTCAACTGGGAATTGATTAAAACGAATTTTTTTGTTTTGTTTGCAATTTAAATAATTCGTGTTTGTATTTTTGGAGCAAATATAATTGTACGGACGGACATATTTACGTCAGATTAAATTGATTTTTATTTATATAAAGTATAGAAATCTCTCGCTGCGAAGGGTTATGATGAGTTCGTCATAATCAATAAAACGCCTATTTTAATTCTCGATAAATACGTAATATTTGCTAATTTAACCAAAATACTGTGCAAATAAATAACAAATATTCTTCGTGTTCTAATTCATATTTAATGTTGATTGAGATTTTTATTTGATTTGAATATATTTTCTATGTTTATAATCAATTTAAATTTATATTTTTTGGAATTATTCGTGTGAATATAATTTTGGATTTTTTTTCTTTATTTTTAAATTCGTGATTCAAAGCAGATAGGAAAAATTACAAAAAACTTCCAACAGAAAGCTTAAATCTATGTACCACAAGTACTATCGTAGATGAAAAATTCGTTCATGTAGAAATTTCAATTTATTGTAACTACGATACATAGTTTCGTACAGCTTGTCATTGAAAATTCTAAGCTGAGCTTTTGCATATATTCATAGAATACCAAGAAGAACCCTTACATTGCAAGTTTATTTTTATCCTGTAATCATACTTTAAAAGAATCAAGAGCTGTGGTCTGGCGCGTTTAATGCTTAAAATCAAACTAGGTAAAATTTAAACAAAAACAACAAATTCAACAACAATAACAATAATTTTGGAATTTGCGCAACAGCCAGTTTCTAACCGTGTACCAAAAACGAAGTTGAATTGAAACACAAAGCGCTGCGAGAAGACTTGTTAATTGATAGTACTTCTCATAGTAACTGTAAATCGTGCCTATTGGTTACGCTTTGTAAAGAAAGTGAAAAATCTGCTGCGTGTAAAACAATAGCTCGTACTGAACACAACGTAACCATCGCAAGCCTCAAACAACGCATTTACAAGGGGTCAATTTTCAATTTTTTACAAAAGTGGATTTGATGTATACCTATCTGCTGATTTAGAATTCTATGCAGTATATTTAGACGATCGAGTGATCTCCGGAGCTAACAATGAAAAACGTTTGACGAATATTGAACAATTATTATCACGATTAGAACCAAAAGATTCAAACTACAACTAAACAAATGCGAATTTGCAAAGCATGAAATCGAATACTTGGCTCATATTATGGACAGAAACGGAATTCGCCCTACGTTGTCCAACGTCGAAGCAATAAAAAATATACGACGACCGAGAACCGTCAATACATGCTGCTCAATTGGTTCATTTCCGCAACGATTACCCAATCATTTTAGCAACAAAATCTTCTTCGTACCGCATTGGTGCCGTAATTACTCATTGTTATCCTGACGGGACTGAACACCCAATTGCGTTCGTTTCAAAAACAGTTAACAGCGCACAAGAAGGGTATTCGCAAATCGAAAAAGAGGCATTGTCGATTATCTACAGTGTTACAAAATTCGATCAATATCTGCAAGGTCGCAATTTCGAATTGGTTACCGACCATAAGCCATTGGACTCGTTATTTAACTCCAGCAATAAAATACCGGTTCACTCAATCAACCGTCTTCAAAAAAATGGAGAAAAGCCTACATAGTCAAATCGTTGGGGAGAAGAATGTACCTCGTTGGCACAAACTATGGTATTTGGAGACGACATCAAAACCAATTACGACCAAGAATTACGTCATCAACCGACGACTATGAAAAAGTGTCACAGGAACAACAATTGGAAAAGAAAGCGAGTAAAAATGTACATTGGTCTAATTTTTCTTGCTCTACAGAACAAACTCTTCATTAAGTAATTTTGTTAAATGAGAGTCGTATGTCAAATGATGTGCAAGAAGAATCACAAAATGACGTACAAGCACTACAGTCACCTGCAAGCCCACACAAACAAATTTCCCCGACCTCGAGTAATGTTCTTCCTAGTATTCTAGGAAATCGATCAAATATGTGTAATAATGGCAAATGGGAATTTGTCTATTAAATTAATCATCATTAATCATTAATCGAAATTATCTACATGTTGGTGTCGAAAATAGTGTAGAAAATTGATTTTTGCGTAAATAATGTCGATACTTGGTATATTACGTAAACAATTCGTAGAAAATCTAGAACATTGTTTTCTTCCTAGTTGTTCTCATTGTTTTTTTTTTCAATTCGAGGTGGTCGTCCTGTAGTTTTCTTGTTTAAGTTGGGGTTTTTCAAAATTTTAGTAGTTAGCATTCAATTTTTATAAAACAAGTGGGTAACATTAGCACTTGTAAAATATTTCAAGATATTACAAATATCTGTTCTAGTCAATAATAAACTGTACATTACATAGATGAAAGGAGTAAACTAACTAAACTAAAGGTCACCCAAAGGTACCACTTGAACTTGCCGGTAGATAAAAAACCAGTAACTCATCTTTAAACTATCGTATACAATTTATTCGATATCGAGCACTTGTACGAGATCCATAAGAAATTTACGGACGTGTACCTTAAAACAAGCTTAAATAGTCAGCGTTGGCGTGATTGAAATTCACGATGTCAGTTTGCGCTAATCATAACAATTTCTTCAGAATATTTCTTCCAAAATAAATCCCACTTTTAGGAGGCACAAATTTTAAAATTTCGCTTTTCAAAATCCCAATTTAAAAAATCCCGATATTGAGAATCCAGCTATTCAAAATCCCGATTTTGATAATAGAAAACGGGATTTTGACAGTTAGTTTTAAAACAGTACAATTAGAGAATGCATAAAATAATTATTGATGGATCCGAATCAAAGTGAATTGGAATTCTACCACGAACGTTTAAAGAAATTTTTGATTTTGGTCGGAATAAATGGAACTAGACAATTTCTTAACAAATTAAGGTCACATATGGTTTGTAAAGCACTCAGCTATAGGAAATAAAACTTAGCCAATTCTCAACCGATAATTTTGATTCTAGCTGCAGTGAAATTTGACCGTGAATTTCAGATATAATTCTAGAGTTCCACCTTGGTAATTGGAGCAAGGTAGTTTCTCCAATTTTTTTTTCATATTTATTACATTTTTTGATTGAAAAAACTAAAATAAAAAACCGCCAGCTTTTGAAAGAATATTTTGGAATTAATTTTTAAATTTGGTTATAGATTTGTTTTGGTTTAATACGATTTTCTTATCGATCATAAATTTATTCTTTTAAATACAATTTGATATTTACATCATTAAATAGTTTTAACATGACAAAAATTCAGAAGTTCATTCAAAAATGATGTTGAATACGAAATTTGACCATAATTGGTTAAAAATTGATAAATTCCGTTCAGAATGGTCGAGTTTTAGAAATTCATTCAAAATTTACTTTAAAATCTTATGAAATGGTCTAGTTATATTCAGAATGGCCGAATTCTATGACGGATTGAGTGCGGTTTGCCAAATCCAGAATTTAAAAGTCGAAATTCTAAAATGAAAATTTTAAAAAAACAAAATTTTAGAAACCTAAATTAAAACAAAAAAAAAATTAATAATAATTCCAAAACTATAAAATTCCTATACTAAATAAGAATTTTCAAAATGCCTTGTATACATAATTGGTGAAATCAAAAATTCAACATATGAGACCGGAAGTCATGTTTTAATTTTGTGACTTTTAGAACTAGATTTTGTTGTTGTTGTTGTTGTTGCAGATACAGTCGGTCAAAAATTTAAGAATTTGTTGAAAATGGTGAAGCTTTTTAACAAATACAAATAAAAAGGATTTATTCGAATAATATAAAATAGGGCTCATTTTAAAGGTAAACGAATAAGGATTAAGAAAATATTACAAAAATAGTATCATCTTTAAGTTTTTTATTTTCAAAATGGCCACCAAACTGATTTTTCTCAATTTTCTGAAAAACTTTTTTTTTCGAAAAAAGCTTTTTTTCGCTCGAAGTGTTCTATAAATTTAAAAAAAGTGTATTAACCATATTATGGATTTTTTGCTGCGTGAGTACATTAAAAGAATACTACGAGGGCAACAACATTCTCCATCAGAACGACGAGTCAAAAAAAAATCGGATTTTCCAAATTTTGCTTGCTTCGTCCTAAAAATTGTGTGCAACCAGGAAGCAGTGAAACGCACTCAGTTTGTGTTTGTACAATACATCAAAATGTAAAATTGATTATTTATGGAACCAAAATAGAAAATATTACAAATGGAAAGATATCAAAATACCAAGATTGCATTTCAACTATTTTATGTCCAGATCCTAAGCCGATATGTTATCTTCTAAAATTCAAGAATTGTCCAGGATTAAGTTTATTTCGAGAATATTTGAAAGGTGCTTTTCTAGAAAAGGACTACGAGGATGCTGATTTATCATTCAGTCAGTGGATTTCAACTGACAGATGCAATTTGGAAGATCTGATGAAATGAAGCTGGAAAATCTGTTTCCTCATTACTTCATTTCACTTCAACAATCTAGTTTCGTAGAAAAAAAACCTACTTTGGAGCCTACAGAAGCACTTGTTTCATGTGACTTTGCAGCAAATTATTCATTTATAATGCAGAATTTCATTGGAATAATAAGCAAGCGACTATTCATCCATTTGTAATTTACATAAATGTAGATAGGAAATTGCAGCACTACAGCTTCATTGTTATATCGGATTGTCTTAGCTATGTCACTGCGGCAGCTTATCTGTCCATCGAAAAAATGATCCAGTTCTTCAAAATTAAAAAGATGAGTTTAACCAAAATTTATTATATTACTGATGGTGCTCCGGTAACACATTATAAAAATAAAAATAATTTTATGAATATAATGAAACACAAAGAGGATTTCGGAGTCGATTGTGAATGGCATTTTCATGCCACAGCACATGGGAAGGGACCATGCGATGGAGTAGAAGGTACTATCAAGAGAATGGCATCCAGAGCCAGTCTCACTGATGAATTTGACAGTACCATTACGAATGCAGTAGAATTATTCAAATTGGCTAAAACTTTAAAGACTGATATGGTTTTTGAGTTTAGTTGTGACATTGAAAAAAATTCAACTTGCAAGTAAATTCTAAAATGTAAAAGGAACTCGCGGTTTCCAATGCAGTTATTCCTTCAGGAGAAGGTTACATTAATTTTAAGAAATATTCAAAAAGTGAAGATTATATTAGATTTAAAATGTAATTAATTACTAAATTAATTTTTGATAAAAAAAAATTTTACCAATAAATTTTGTTTTAAATTTAATTTTATCTACATATAAAAAGAGTTGGTGGTCTTATTTAGTTGTATGTGGCAAGAAAATGGTATGTTGGAGTGAAATAAAAATAAAATTTAAAAATGTTAAAAGTTTTATATGGAGAAATAGAGTAGGTCATAATATTAAAACGTGTTTTGCAAGAAAACAAAAAATATCACCCAATTTTTTGGTAATTAAATGGCAAACAAAAAAAAAAAAATTAAAAAAAACAGTTTTTCAGAAAATTGAGAAAAATCAGTTTGGTGGCAATTTTGAAAATGAAAAACTTAAAGATGATACTATTTTTGTAATATTTTCTTAATCCTTATTCGTTTACCATTAAAATGAGCCCTATTTGATATTTTGGTATTTGTATAAATGTATCACAATTTTCAACAAATTCTTACATTTTTGACCAACTGTGCAACAACAACAACAACAACAAAAAATCGAGTTCAACAATATATTTTTTTTTGCCCTGTTCTACACATTCAAAACATAAAAATTACAAAATTAAAACATTACTTCCAAAAATATTTGATTTCACGAATTTTTCACCAATTTCAAGATGAATTCCTTTGTTTGCCTATGTTACTATGAGGTTGGGTACGCTCCGCTCAGAATTCTAAAATCAAAATTCCAAAAAAAAAAATTCTAAAAACTTAAATTTCAATAATTTTTTTTTTTTTTTAAATTCCAAAAAAAACAAAATTCCTTTACAAAATATCAAATTTCAAATTTCATTTGTACAAAATTTTAAAATAAATTCTGGTATTTATTTTGGAAATTTATTATAATTTATTATTAAGAAATATACAATTAAATTTTAATCAATTTAACAACTGTAATTTGATAAAACCGTTTTACAATTCATTTAGAAATCACTGAACCATAAACAAGTTCGTAAGGATGTATAAGAGAACGATTCAGAATTCTAAAAATCAAAACAGGTTTGGAGAATTACAACAAGCTGTGTTTAGTATTTACGCATTGCTCGCCAAATCGAGGGCATCCGGCTATAGGTCCGATTTTATCACCTTGCTTAGTGCTTAGCTCCATGCCAGCCTACACTGACGTGGAAGATGGGTCGGCCCATGAGTTTTGTACTCCGACAGGGAGTGTTGGAACAATCAAATTAAATTTAAATAATATTAAAATAATTTAAAAAAATGGGAAATGCTGTAATCAATAATAACTGCTGAAATAATGAAATTTTGTAAATTTACAATATTGGAATTTTGATTTTTACGTTATGTAATTTGTAAAATGGAATACACTAAATTTGACAATTATTTGTTGAAGCTAAGTTCTTGAGCCATTGGTTGAAATGCAAATTACAGTCCATAATCCAAATTTGACATTGATTGTTCAAGAAATGGCCGTTGTTAATAAAAATGTAGAAAAAAAATTAATTGTTTTAGAAAGCTCCCGCTTTTTATTCGGATTTTAGATTTCAACAATAGCAGGATTTAAAAAGCGGTCTTCAAAACGCGACATGTTGAAAAGCGGTATATTGAAAGTGCGAGATTTAAAAAAAACGAAAATTTGATAATTTGGGATTTTGAAATTTGAGATTTTGTACCGATCTCATTTGTGCTTTTCACTGTCCAGGATCAATGATGTTTTGAAATGAGTGCTTTGCTTTCATCCTTTGAATTTACCCTCCTTTGAATATTTTTCAATCCTTTCAAACATTTGTTAAGTACAGTCCTCTAGCCACCAGGCTAACCGATTTTAGGACAACCATAACTATTTTTCAATAGAATTGATTCAGCAATATTTGGGCCAACATGAGCTTAGCGACGCTAAACCTTTGTATGAAAATCTTTTTGTTTTTACATTTTTTTAACTTTTTTGTTCATTGTAGTACATTTGACAGTTCTACGTTTGATATAAAACCTTTACAGTTTGACAGCTCTGTGTTTGGTAAAAAAAAAAACCTTAACTTAACTGTGAGTGAGAAAGCCCTACTTTTACTTTCTTTCTTTTTTAGTAAAATAACGAAATTCATCTACCGGAAATGGCAAATTCCTAAATTTATTTTGCAACAATATCGGCCCGGACCAGTTCTCCAAAATTTAAGTGGGAATACCGATTTTTGACAGCACTGTTTTTTAATACCAAATCTCTGACAATAAATTGGGAGGTCCCATTGATGTTTGGCCAAAATCGGTCCACAGAAGTGAAGCTTTATCGTTTTGACCAAAATTTTTTAAATGTATATCATTTATGAGAAAAATGACTATGAACTAGTCAATTTACCAAAATTTAAACGGAAATGTCTAGTTCTGATTAAAAAACTAATTTCACCAAAATTTGACATTTTTACAGTCCAGTGGCCCTATTCTGGTAATTTCCCGAGAATAGGGAATAATTTATTTTTGTAGCAGTTATTCCCCAGATATTTTTCCCAATTCCCCGTTTTCCAAAAGTTAATTCTGGCGATTGGGGAATAAATTTACGGGAAATATTTTAATTATTCGTGGTATAGTGATCTGTGGTCTAGTTGAGGAGTGATCGCAATAAAACAAGAAAACAAAAGTCTAAAAATAGTTTACTAAATTTAATTGGTTTTTGTTGATATTTTAATCGAATTTTACTTAAAAAATAATTTTGTTTATTAAAGTAAAACATTGGCTATTAATATTTCCAATAAATATTACCAGTTTTCAGTATAAATTTACAGTCATAATATTGCTATAAATACAAAATACAATAAATTTCCGTTAAATTCTATTCCCAGATAATTCTTTCCTAAAATAGGTATGGAATAATAAACGTCAAAACTGCTATAATGGGGAATAATTTTTTCCCAAATTTTTTTTCCCCAAACGCCAGAATACACTTTTGGGGAAAAGGGAATAAAACTGCTACAAAATTTAAAATTTCCATTCCCGGGGAATTACCAGAATAGGGCCACAGGTGAATTGAATATTCGGAATAAAACTGCATACTTGAACTTTTACGTTAATTGGGAAATCCTTGCTAAATTTAATGAAAATCTGTGTACCTAAAGCTTTTAAATTGTTGCATTGATGTTGAAAAATTCAGCATTTACAAAAGCACGACAAAAAATTTAAATAAATAAATTTAAAAATTAAATTTTGAAACAACAAGGGTTAACTTTGTTCATTTGGAATTTGGACAAGGAATTCAAGACAGTTTTAGCAAAAGGTAAGTAAGAATCTATTTCGGGATGAGACTACACTTTAACGAAGTAACTTCAAAGCAACAAGCCCTACATCAAATATTTTGAAATGGTTCCGCCTAAATAGATTTTTGGCGCATTGAGAACATAGTCACAGGTTGAAAACGAAAAATTTTGGATGGAAGCCGTTGCTTGGAACTCATTGTTTTCTCAAAATCCCAGAATTTAAGTTAAGTGATCCTGGAATTATAAGAAATATTTCTGCTTCTGAGATCGTAGTGACTCTAACGGGTGTGTAACGAAATACCGGTTTTCAAAATCTCGGTTCTTTTATAAAAAAATCTCGATTTTTAGGAAATACAGGTTTGAATTTTTAAAATTTGACATGTGGGAAAATGGGACTCTTAAATGATTTTTTGACAAAATTGAAAATTGAGTTTGCAATGAAGTTCTAGAAAATGACTAATAGGGATGGAATTTGGCCATTTCTTGTCAGATTTTGTTGAAATTCTAAACGTGCGATGGAAATGATGCAAGTACAAAATTTTACAATCACAAAATGTTGCATAACAAAATGGTGCAATTATTTTTATTTTTAGTAGGTGTCATTAATAGATTCAATTTAATCCGCTCCTACGTGCGGCACGCAGTGCGAAAATCTAAAAGCCCCACGGATTGCTAAGCGGGAAGGGGGGAAGCGCAGTGTCCTCTCGCGTACCCGTAACAGTTATCGAAAGCCGTCAGCCTCTACAATTATTCCATTTCAAAATGTCGCAGCCTTGATTTTAACATCGAAGATGTTTTTGGGGTCGCATTATATAGAAAAATGCAATGAAATTTGGTGCCAAGAATATGCAACAAATTAAAAAAACAAAAAAAGAAAGAGTTTTGGACTCAAACTTTTTTATTTTTTATTTTTAGGTCTATACAAATACAAGTACTCTAGCCCAAAACAAATCAGTAGCCTTAAGCTTTTTTATTTTGGCATTTATGTAAAATTTCAAGCCTCATCTTCGATGTTTAAAGTTTTAGCTTTAGACTCAAGAGCGACTCAAACTTGGGATTTTTTCTAGTAAATTTTTAGTTATCTTATTTTTATGTTAAAATATTATTAGTTCGGCCGGCCCGAATTAATACAAAATATTTTTTTCAAAATCAGGACTTTAGAACTAAAAGAAAAAGAAACCGGGATTTTGAAAATCGGAATTTCGTAGTACACCCGACTCTAACATCACCTCCCACCTGTAGAAAAATGTAATTATGGAGCTGCGTGAATTGCGAATGTGATTTACGGATGTGATGAATTGGAATCGGAAAGTGTTTCAGAATATTTTAAAATGTATAACTTTTGATATTCGGCTATAATTTGATATAACTCAACATTTGACTTTTGCGTCTTGTTATACAGTGGTCATTTTGTGAATTAACTTTTCTATATAGTAATAAGTACAGGTTTTCCCTATTCGAAAATATTCCCTCCTTGTAGAGTTATATCAAATCTATATACCAGAAACACTGGTACTCTACTGTTTTCCTTAGAGGAGATGAATGCTAAGCGGCTTTAAGGATTTTTTAATTTTAGTATGTGAATAACCAAACAAATTTCGGAAAATTTTGCTCTTATGCGGAGGAGATGAATCCTAACCGGGTTTGAGAAGTTCCGAATTCTGGTATGTGAATAACAAACCAAATTTTGAAACATTTGAGTTTAGGTGTTATCTTTGAGCGTAGGAGATGGATGCTAAGTTGCTTTGGGCAATACTCAATTTTGATGTGTCAATAGCCAAAGAAATTTCGAAAAATTTGTTGCTTGGAGATGATGTGAATATTGAAAGCAGCGATTATTTTGCTGCTTAGAAAATTAGGGCATTAATATTTTTCAGCAGAGGACTTCTTCACATGAAAACTGACTCCCCACATGAAAATTGACCTAATGTTTTTTCCATTCTCAATTCTTGATAAGGCACTTTATTTGAACTACTTTCCGGACATGTTATTATTGAAAATTTTCCATAATTTGTAGAACAGCAATATAAAAATGTCTAGTCTGCATTATTGGCTGGAAATTTTCGGCTAACTTTAACAAAAATTTAAAACCAAAAATTTGACTTTGATTGCTATGCAATACCGAAAATTTTAATCATAGATTGCTGTGGTGAATTTTTTAATTTCTTACCCAATTTTGGCCAAGTTCTGTTTCTATCATTAAATTATGGACAAGTGGATTAAATTTAATATCCAGATACTACTTATTTATGTAAATTATACGTTACATACATAACAGGCAATAAGAATAAAGATTTGTTATAAAATGTAAGAAACGAATGTTTACCCAAATCATTACCGAATTGGACATGTGTTGTAAGCCTTTAGGATCTGAATTCCAATCAACTGATGTAAATGTGTGCGTACATTATACTTATACATGTACATATATACATTCTTCCGCATCCGAATAAAAATGCAAATTCTTAAAAATAATATTTACTTAATCCGGAAGATATGATCATTTTTAATGTTTCTAAATTATTTCATGTCCTCTGGTTATTTTGGTATCAATTCGATTTTTTTTTTGCTTTGGACTACAACATTTATTCTTGTCGTCCGTTTCCAGTCGTCGAGATATTTTTTAAATAGTTTTCCGATTAACACGTCTTTTGAACAAAATGTACAGGGATAACAATTATTATTTTAATGTTCCTTTATATTTCCAGAATGGCGGGTAAAAGTTAAAAGATAAAAAAAAAATCTTTTCTTCTTTTGGTTAAAAAAAAAATCTTTTGTAATTAATTTTTTTTCGGATTTGACAAAAAAAAAATAGGTTTTATCTGTTATATTTATTCATTTTTGCGAGTGTCTTATAAAAAATTTGGGCGTAGATGAGAAAATAGAAATTAATAAAAGCAAAAATCTCTATTGTTCATGAAAATTTTTTGTGTGTGTGTGCGTGCGGCAATTGATTTTTCTTCCTTTTTTATATTTTTTCCAATTTTGAAGTTTTTATTTCGTTTTTTGTGTTTTATAATTTAGAATTGGTCCCTTTTGTTGCTTCGAGTATAGAATAAATGACATTTTGTGTCAGCTTTGTGTTTCGAAATGCGAACGATCCTTTATAAATTTCCTCTGTGCTAAAATTTAAGACGCGAATAAATAATCATTATAAATCTCTTTGTTATCAGCACAATTGTATACATATTTGAAAAGAAACGTTTGTTCTTCTCTATATTTGATATATATTTTCAATTTCCATCGATTAACAATACATAAAATATACTCGTAATGTTGAGTGGTACTCGTTTGACAAAACCGCCCAAGATAAATAATTTTTAATCGAATTGCACGAAATATAAAATTTCGTTACGGAATACTTGTAAAATAATCAATATTTCAATACGGGAATATTATCCCAAGGACTGATGATCTTTTGATGCCACATATGATGATGACCTTTTTAAAGGGATGTAAAGGAATTTATATACGAATTAATCATTCGATAACACAGGAAATCTAATAAATTATTCAATCGTTTTTTCCATTTTGTTTATTTATGGAACCCCCATCCCTTTCGGTAAAACTGACTGGTAAAGGGAAATTGAAAAGCAAAATCAATAAAAGCGGAAGAGGATTTAGTACTAAAAAAATTGATGTTGATTGATACGTTTATAACCGTATGAGTCTTCTTTAAATCGGGTTAGGTATGTATGTTGTGTTTAATGGATGAATGCTTGAGGTGAAAAATCGCTGCTTACAAGATGTAGTCTCAGTATGGCCTTAGCTATCAGAAAAACAACCGAAATCAAAAATTACAGTGAAAATCCTGATAAATAAAACCCGTATGCGGTGCAAATTTTACAACTATTAATTAAGAAATAGCAAAGTTACCTCTAGTTAAAAATCCATTTTAATCGTGTAGAATGTACAGGATTGTTATACCAAGTTTAGCCCAGCATGAACAGATCCTTGAATTTTGTCCAAAACTCATTTTAAAATCCATAACCAATACTACTTGCCAAATTTTATCATAATTCGTTATGAAAAGGCGGAAAGACTGCTGGATTTCTGCTGGTAAATTATATAACAAAATAAATTCTGTTTTGTGATAGTGCTGCCGCTTGTGGCGCGTAGCGTAATCTCTTATTTTCCGCTGGTAAATTTACGCAATATAGCGCGCAAGCATCAAAATATGTTTGTTTTAAAGATAATTGAGGGATTCACGCCTACTACAGCCATGGTCAAAACTATTTGAATTTTTTTATTTAAACGAAGGTTTGCAAATAACTGAAGTGCATTTATTAAAATCAAAATTTCGCTTCTACATTTTGTTCACATTTCCATTGTGTGCAGTTTTTATTAATTCTTAAAAAAAATGAAACATCTACACGAGAAAAAACTCAATTCTATAGGTTTGGCCTTTGTTTTTCTTATAGGATATTGATTTTAGGAAAAGGGTAACAAATGAAGTAGTTGAACAAATGAAAAGATTGAAAATTACTTGATACGTAATAATTAAAATATTCAAAATTCCAAATATTTATGCTCACTTGAAATAATGTAGAAACAAAAAAAAAGAAACAATAAAATTTTTTCTAGCATTTTGTTTTTTATTTTTTTTCAAATTAATATTTTATAATTAACCTTTCGTAAAAAAATCTTAATATCCCAATATTTTTGTCCATGACTGTATCTATACATAAAAATTGACAGTTGCCTTTTAAGTGCCGCTAGTAGCGCTTACTAAACTAATTTATTTTGTATGAAGTTACTATTATTTTCCTAGCTCAAAAAAAATTACTAGACATAAGATACTTTGCGTTAAAGGCGAATATTTTCGTCAACGTTCAAATATGATAAGATTCTAAGAATTTAGTGAAATTTAACAATGAAAATTTGTAGAGGTTGGTGGCAAGGTGTACCATCCAAAATTACATTTTACATTTTTCATATTTTTTAGTGCTTCAAAAACAAAGATCCCGTGTGCAAAGTGGAACTGGGAAAATAAACGAAATTGAAATTGAGAATTTATTAAGCCAGAAATCAACTCTACTAATTAACAGAATTTCTAAATTTCTGGCATGTGGCTGATAGTTTTGTAGGTTTTTGTTAAAACAAAACACCTATAGAATCATGAATTTTCATGTTGCCATCGAAAAATTAAAGTTGAAATTGAAACATTTTTGAAATTTTAGAAACTCAAGACACTTTGAAAATTTCCAAAAATTTTAGAAAACTTTGGAAATTTAAAAAATTTCAGAAGTTTTTAAATTTATATTTGAGAAATTGTGATTTTTGGAGATATATAAAATATAATTAAATTTGAGATGTACCTACCATGCGTAGTTAAATCAAAATACATTTAGAATTTTGAATTTTCATGTTGCCACCGAAAAATTAAAGTTGAAATCAAAAAATTTTGAAATTTCAGAAACCCAAGACACTTTGACAATTTCAAAAATTTCCAAAAATTTTAGAAAATTGTGGAAGTTTTAAAAATTTCAAAAATTAGTTTAAGATAAGGCTTATTTATTTAATATACATATTTGAGAAATTGTCAGATTTGAGGATATATAAAAAATTTGAGATATACCTAGCATGTAGAAACCTTAAAGCTTAAATTGAGAAATTTATAAAATTGCAGTAACCCGAGAAACTTAAAAATTTCAATAATTTTCAAAAATTTAGAAAATTTTGGAAATTTTAAAATTTCAAAAATTAATTTAAGATAAGGTTTATTTATTTAACATTTTTGAGAAATTGTGAGATTTGAGGATATGTAAAAAATAATTAAATTTTAAATGTACCTACCATGCGTAGTTAAATCAAAATACATTTAGAATTTTGAATTTTCATGTTGCCATTGAAAAATTAAAGTTGAAATCCAAAAATTTTTGAAATTTCAGAAACCCAAGACACTTTTACAATTTCAAAAATTTCCAAAAATTTTAGAAAATTATGGAAATTTTAAAAATTTCAGAAATTTCAAAAAATAATTTAAGATAACACTTATTTATTTAATATACATATTTGAGAAATTGTTAGATTTGAGGATATATAAAATATAATTAAATTTGAGATATACCTAGCATGTAGAAACCTTAAAGTTGAAATTGAGAAACTTTTGAAATTGCAGTAACCCGAGAAACTTAAAAATTTCAATAATTTCCAAAAATTTTAGAAAATTTTGGAAATTTTAAAATTTCTAAAATTAATTTAAGATAAGGTTTATTTATTTAACATATTTGAGAAATTGTGAGATTTGAGGATATGTAAAAAATAATTAAATTTTAAATGTACCTAGCATGAATAGTTAAATCAAAATACATTTATAATTATGAAATTTCATGTTACCATCGAAAAATTATAGTTGAAATGGAAAAAATTTTGAAATTTTAGAAACCCAAGACACTTTGAAAATTTCAAAAAATTCCAAAAATTTTAGAAATTTTAGAAAATTTTGGAAATATTAAAAAATTTCAGTAATATCAAAAACTAAATCAAGATAAGGTTTATTTATTTAACATATTTGAGAAATTGTGAGATTTGAGGATGTATAAAATACATATAATTAAATTTGAGATATACCTATGAGAAATATACGAAATAATAGAGATATTTGGAATATTCCAGATATTTGAGACCTTTGAAATATTGAAATATTGGGACATTGGCAGAGACAGCACTATTGCAAAAGCGAAATTTCTTCTGCTCATATTTTTAGAAAGCAGCGGAAAATTTATGAAATTTTAAAGCAAACCAGATAATTCCGAGCATGAAAAATTTACGAAAAGTCAAAGAAATTGAGAAACGCGAGAGAAGATATTCAAGTTTTATTTTGAAACGAAAAATGTTAATTTTTCTTTAAAACATGATTTTCGTATGTATAATGAATCTTAAAATGGCGGCACCACTCCATGGATTTTTGTAAAATGCGCAATGTTTCAGTTTTTCAATAAAGGTGTTAGAAAACCCCCTTGCTGAGATCATAATGATTTAATAATATATGCATTATGATCCCATCCCCCTTTTTTGCGATAGTACCACGCTACCTTGCGAAGAAGAAAATTTTTCAATCAACGATACGGTTGAAATTAGTCTATAATTATAAATAAAGACGAGGACGATAAAATGCAACCAACTTACCATCGCCAAGACAAAATAAACAAAATTCGGGCCGTACAGTTAGTAAAAGGAAAATGGTTGATACGTATTTATTGCATAAAGGAGAAATTAAAAAATTAATTACAGAAATGGTAATCTTGCACTAGTTATGGTTAAAAATTTTGCAATCTGATTATGATCTGAAATCTTAAATGAACTTTCATTTAAACACAAATTAACAGAACAGTTGTTCTGTGGTTAAAGCTACAGCATGTAGACCAGGAGGTACTAGGTTCTAAACTTAATACATGGAGGATACACAATACATTTTCTTGCATATCAGTCGTCAACTCGCATATCATTTTGTACTTTTTTGATGTGAAACATGTACTATATATTGGAATATTTATTTTCCTAACAGATTCTGATTGAATTCATGATTGTGCTAGTGAATGGAGTACACTGTTATGAAATTAAACGAATCGTATTGGATGAACAATTCAACATTACATATATTCCACATGATATCGATAAGTGAGTCCAAACCTCTGAGAAGGCAAGTTAATGGCCGTTTAAAATTTTCACTCAAATTAAAAATTAAATACAAAAATTCATAAAAAGTTTGCTGTCCTGGCTAGGATGTTCCAATTAAGCTGATTGGATGAGCAATTTAACAATCTCAGGAGCTACCGGGCCCTGAGTCCAAATCTCTGGAAAGATGAGTTAATGGCCGTTTACCATTTTCACTCAAACATAAAATTGAAATACAAAAATTTGTAACAAATTTGTTGTCCTTGTTAAGAAATACCAATTGGCTGCTGGGCTGAGCAATTTAACATTCTATTACAGACGATATTGAACGTGAGTCAAAATCTCTAGGAAAGCGTATTAATGGCCTTTTAATAATTTTGCTCGAACTCAAAAATGAATTACAAAAATTCGTAACAAATCTGCTATCCTGATTAGGAAGGTTTATTTAGGCTGGTCGGATGATCGATTAAACAGCCAATTCCAGGTTTTATCGGAACCTGAGTCCAAATCTCTGGGAAGACATATTAACGGCTGTTCACCATTTTTAAACTCAAAATTAAATTACAAAGCTTGGTCCTTAGGATTTCCGAATTCACTGTCCTTAGAATGGATTATCTGAACGAAAATTAAATTTCTGGCTAGATGATCAATTTTACAACTTGTTTCAAGTGCAAACAGAACCTGAGTCCAAATCACTGGGAAGACGTATTAATGCTCGATTAAAATTTTCACTCAGGTGCTATCGCAAACTGAGCTGAAAATCTCTGGGAAGGCGTTTTGATGACCGTTTAGTATTTTTACTCAATCTCAAAATTGAAATACAAAAATTCGTGCCAAATTTGCAGTTCTGTGTAGGAAATTCCAATCAGGATGGCTGGGTGAGCAATCTAACGCCCTATTTTAGGTGATATCGGAACCTGAGTTCAAATCTTTATAGGAAAGAATGCTAACGACCGTTTATAATTTTCACTCAACCTCATAATTTTCACTCAAGCTGAAAAATTGAAATATAGAAATTGGTAACAAATTTACTGTCCTGAACTCCGGTTGAGATGTTCTAGTTAAGATATATGAATGATCAACTAACTAACCTATTTCAGGTTATAATTGAACCTTAGTCCAAATCTCTGGGAAGATGTATTGACCGTTTACCAAATTCGCTAAAAATTAAAATTGAAACAAAATATTTCGTAACAGATTTGTTGTTCCGGTTAGGAAATTTGAATTAGGCTGACTAAATGAGAAATTTGACAGCCTATTTGATACCGCAACCTGAGACCAAATCTCTGGGAATGCGTGTCAATAACCATCTACAATTTTATCATAAAACTCAAAGCAGAAATTCAAAAATTCCTAATTAATTTGGTGTGTTAGGAAGTTATAATTAGGTTAGCTAGATGAGCAAGCTAGAAATCTGGTTTAGGAGCTATCGTAAAATGCGCCTAAATCTCTGGGATTGCGTATTAATAGCGGGTTATAATTTTCGCTCAATCTCACAATTGAAATACAAAAATTCGTATCAAATTTGCAGTTTCAGGTAGGAATTTTC
Source organism: Nephrotoma flavescens (assembly GCA_932526605.1). Classification (NCBI taxonomy): domain Eukaryota; kingdom Metazoa; phylum Arthropoda; class Insecta; order Diptera; family Tipulidae; genus Nephrotoma; species Nephrotoma flavescens. Next base: position 41,900,047 of record OW052220.1, read on the forward strand.
GATTAGAGGCTGGATGAGCAATTTAACAAGTTATTTTAAGCGCGGGAACCAAATTTTGTTCATTTACCTTTAATTCTGATAATTTTTTTCGATTTTTAAGATGGCTTTTATTCAAAAATTTTTAATTTCCGGTATGATGTTTTTAATTTGTTGATCGTTGAATTATTCCTGATTTTTCTAACCTGGCAACTCAAGTTTCCAAATTTTCTTATCGCAAATTAATTATTTCATCAAACATAGGGCAATTAATTATTTTTAATAATTTTCATTTACACAAGTTATGAGAATTCATCAAAATCTTAGTGAAACAGTTTCCTTCAATCGAAGAAGTGTGCCAGGAAGGCCGGTAACAACTAGGACACTTTCACTAATTTCCCGAAAAATTTAAATTTAATGGATTCAAAGAAAATTTTTAAGATATCCGTATTTTAGAGATATAGTGATTTTTTACTGATAAGGTACATTTCTTCAAAGACGTCACCTTGCTGGAATTTCATATTTGATTTATGGAAAATTCACATGAAATAAAGCAAAATAACATTCAGTATAAATTTTCGTTAAATGCGTGGATGGGAATTATCCAGAGTACGGTTTCGAACTAATGACCCATTGAATTTTAAATTAACAAATTCGGTCGTCTCATCGGACTGCAGGGACCAAACTACAAAACTATTGAAAATACTTTGAACTTACATACAAAGTATAACCACAAAATATCTTTCTGAGCTGATATACTTCGAAAGATTGAAACGTGAGTCACGAAAAAATAAACAACTGCGGTAATTGGATTGACCAAGACGACCAAGCACTGTAAATCTAAAAGAACCCCTCTGGGGGTAATTTGATTATTAATAAATTTCCAGAATTTGTTTACATCGATTTAAAAATAAAGGGCGATTATAACATGAAAATTGAAAATTTTCCATGTCATATCAAAATTAATAAACAAAAAAATGAATTGTAAAAGCTTTATGTTCATGAAAAATGAACATGTCCATTAATTGAATTTTATGTTAACGATTCATAAACATCGAGCTTTTTCAATGATTTGGAAAATAAAAAAATTTAATATTGCAACAAATTTACGGCAATCTACGAAACGGTATGACACCGTGTTATAAAAAAAATCGATACATTTTCATTCGGTCGATATTTTTTTATTTGAATCCTACTTTATCGCAGCTATCGAAGAAAAAAAAAATATTTTGGCGGGTGGTATGAGTGCAAAAAAATAAAAACGCCAAACAATGGAAAAATGTGACAGATTTTTCAAAACTTTTGTGTATACAGTTTTTTTTTAAATGTGAGTTGCTTGTACTCGAGTAAGAAAAAAAATCCTTAAATATGATATTATTAGGATTTTTTATGAATGTGCCGTGTTGATTATCATCAACATCTTATATACTATTTTTTGTGAAGAGCGTAATCATAGCGAATACGTAATGCGATTTGATTGAACTTGAATGTAATTATGGTGATACTAACCCCGTATATGTGGCATACTGTACAAAACAATTATTCAGGTGAAAATTTAATGTTGAACACATGTGACATGTACTTGATAAAGTATTACAAAATTACAAACTCACTGAATACTGTTTTTGGGGATGTAATTATACATATCGGGTTTTCCATTTGAGGCTTGACAATCGTTGTAAAGATCACGAACGAACAAAGTTTACAAATAATTAAAATTTACTACAAAAATGATGTCACCGAGTATGTGACTGCTACTTCAAGAGCATTAATTCCAATTTTTGGTTGTAATTATCGTCCCAGTAGACAAGCAATATATAGTCTGGTGAATAAATTTGAGTCTAAATATTCGCTGCTGGATGTTCTCGTGCCAGTGAGACAACGGGTTGGTCGTAGTGCCGAGAATACTGCATTAAAAAAACGATACTAGTCGAAAATGATGACAGTACGGATACAAGTTATAATCAACTTTTAGGCGATTAAGCACACCATGGAACAATGAAACTTCTTCAGAACTATACGTAACATCCTTGAAGGACATTTTTTGAACCAAAGTTTTCTTAACACTCAAAAAATACGTAATCAACTTCATCACCATTCTTAACCATTACTATGGTATAAATTTTATACGTCAACTCGACATGAGAACAAAGTGAAATAGGAAACCAGAGGGCGCCGTCGCCATCCCGGCATGCCAGTACGTCTCATCCAGTACATCTGGGAACTGACTCGGATTCAATGAACAGATGACTCACTAATTCGAAGTAATCCGAAAACATTATCAAAATCTCACAGAATTGCAAAAATCTATTAAAGGAATGTAGCGCCAGTAAGGAACAAAGTTAATAGCGTGAAAACTCTAAATTTTGTATATGGTTTTGGTGGAAAAGCAACAGTACAATCTAAACATATTGTTATATCAGAATTAGACATTTAATTCTTTCTATGTCAAAACATATCAAGGGTAGCTCATCTTGAGTAATCTTCGTAAATCATTCACAAACGATTTTTTAACTATTTTAAAATTGGTCGTCCTGAAATTCAATTAATAAAAAGTATTCAAATTTGAGGTATATTTTTGAATATTCCGCCATTTATATTTTTTGTACTTGAGTATCATAGCTAATATTAAATAGTATCAATATAGGACATTGAATGCATAAAGGTCAGAATATGGATCGACGCGAGGAACTGGAGATTTCTAGGCATAAACACAACCCGTTACTTTTGAATGACAAAATCAACACTCAAACAAATAAAATTTATGAATTAATACTAAGCCACCAACACTAAGATATTTTTTCGGTATATATATATAGCAAAAATTTTTAATTAATGTATAGTTAAAATTTGGATGGACAAAGGGGTAAATATATCCCGAAACCGGTCTCTAGTAATAAAAATTACAAAATTTATTATCACGAAGTAGAAAGTTTTTAATGTGTTTTTTATTTATTTTCAATTATTAAAATATTTTTATAATTGTCCGTACCTAAATAAATTAAATTTTTTAAAAGCAAAGATTTAGTTGGTTCCTTTCTAATTTACCTATGAACGACAATGCTGTAATGCCAAAAGGGTGCGGCCGTTCATATCAGCAAAATTTGCAAAATATATGGAACCTACAAAGAACTTCCACTAGACGAATCCATGATCTATGCCTAAAAAACCGATAAAAGAGGATATGTTTGGATGCTTTTAGATAAAAATAGATACTGTCATAAATTTGAGATATATACTGGAAAATGGGAAACCTGCATTATCGAGAAGAATTTAGGTGAAAGGGTTGTGTTGAAACTTACGAAAGAGTTTGCAAGGCAAAATCATTTGTGATTTTTTGATAACTAGTTTTCAAGTGTCCAGCTTATGGAAAAGTTAAAAATGAACAAGATTTTTGCTTGTCGAATGGTCTACTCCCCAGTATGCAATTATTCCACTGTGTGGAAAAAACTGCTCAAATGTCGTACAAAACTCCGTACTACAAAATACAAAGACACAAAAATATTGATTTTGGGCAAAAATAATTGTTTTTCTCTTTCTATTTCGCGGTAATATTATTTTCGTTTTATAAGTTTCGATTGTATCTTTTATTTACAGTTTCTTCTGACAAGTCGACGTGCACGGTTGCACTACATAATTAGTTTTTTTACTTTAAAGTGTTGTGGTTCATTATAATGTTTTTCGATTTGTTAGAGTAAATAATTTTAAATTTAAATATATAATAATAATTATTAACTTATTTAGTAATCGCGATGTGCAAATTTGGACTAAAAAGGTAATAGAGATTTGTCTCACCATGGCGTCGTCGCAAAATACATTTACGTAGTAAATATTCAATGATTTTTTTTTCAAGATCTCAATATGCTGGCGGATGCAATACAACGTGGCGGATGCAATACAAAACTCAATTTATGAAATTTAAATATGTGTACACAAATAAAAAATAATGTGAATAAAAAATTAATATTTAGGGAGTACGAATTACACATGGTTCTTTCCATAGAAGCAGTTTGGTTTTAGAACGCGAATGTAAATGGAATTCCGTCGGCATTGCATATTGGGTCAGCCAGGAAAAATATTCAAACCAGAGAGACAAATGAAAAAATAAGGAGAATATGAGTGGTTCTGTGGCGATTCTGGGCTTTCCATCGTGAAATGGAAAAACAAAAGAGCAGAGCACATATTATTTCAAATTTTCATGACCCCGAGAGACACCACAGAAGTAATGAGAAAAGATAAAAATGGTAAGAGTAAAATTCCTTGTCATAAATTCGGCAAACATTTAGCTACATATAAAATTGACAGGTAAATCCATAAATGGTACCATCGAATTTCTATCTATTTTCTGGAAGCATGTGTTATTTACAAACATCTTGAATTGCAGAAAATGTCGATGAAAAATTTCCGGAGGCGTATTATCGATGGTTTGATAAGAGAAACCTTACTTTCAAAACCAAAAATATTGTATTGTCGCCAAGGGACTCTTCACCAGTAATTTCAATTAGAAAACACAAACCATCGGTGCCTCCCGAATCGCGTCATGGGAAATTTGCACATCAACCAGAGAGAACTTCTAGAATTAAAGCTAAAGCTTCTCTAAATTAAAGCTTCAATTCAGTGCTTCGTACGAGAAAAGTGAGTTCGCGTGAGAGTTCAAGCACATTACGTGTTTTGTATTTTTGCCACAACCGCCCTGCCGAGTCGATTATTCAAAGTTTGGTGGCAAAATTCGAGTCAACCGGTTCAGTAAATATTTGGCCAACACCCGTACATTCTGTTTCTGTTCTTCGAAACGTTAACATCAAAATTACATAAAAATTAAATAATCAAAATCGAAAAATTAATATTAACAAAATATACATTAACAAATATACATTTAGTTGTTGTTCTGTTTACGGTTGCGCAATTCCTTAGTGAATGCAAATTTGGATTAAAGTTATAAACTCAACAATAATAGTGTTTTTATAAATTATTATAAGCATCCATTTAATTGTCATTATTTCGTCTATTCAATGTTTTATAATCGATCAGTGTAAATGAATCTAGTGGTTAATTAATTCCACAATCTTGAACTGTGTATAGTATAACTGTTTATCTCAGGCTGTGGGCCAATTCTCAGGTAAATCGATTAGTACAGTAAATTGAAATTTTAGTACAAATTACTTTTCAAATCGTACCAATTCTCTAGTAAATAAAATTAGGTAAATGTGGCTTAAAGGGACACATTGTTTCTAGGAATATACAAAAATTGGTATGTAGGTACACGAACTAATGTCAAAAATTTTATTGTCGTTGTTCCAATTATTCATACGAATAAATTTAATTGTATATTTTCGCAAGTTTGTTGCGTAATATACACAATAAACTATTAGAAAAAATAAATAAAATTTTTAGCATATAAAACTGTGTTCATAAATATCAAAGCGCATTTTTATTTCATGGGAAATGCTAGTGAATATAAAAAAATTATGTCTAGAAACATGGCCGACTTATTTTCATGATTTGGTTAGCAAAAACAAAAACCACTACTATTTACCTTTTGTGTCTTCGCTTTACCCTACTTTTTAGTACGGTATTTCAATTTACCGCATACACTGTTAAAAACGGCGTTTACCCTAGATTTACCTTAGAATTGGCCCGCAGCCTCAGTTGCACATATTTTTGTGAGTAATTTAACTCAGTTACTGTGATTTAATAAAATCTTAATAATATTTTTGTGCATGAATACAAATAAGTTGTGATAATTAAACTTTAGTGAATTATAATTATAAAGTGTCATAACATAAGAAATATTAGCAGGTTTTGTAACATATTATCAGCGATTACTGACCGGCTTGTGGAACAGTAATTTACTTGTTCGCCTAAAAACCTATACGCGCTACACGAATATACCAACTAATTGCGCTATACGAATCAAATTTATATACTATTTTCAACTCTGAACAAACTACAATATGCCTATTAACTGTTCGAAGTGTAGAAAGTCTATTTCATCCAATAAAACTCAGCATCGGTGCGTAAGTTGCAACCAGCATTTTCATCCTAACTGCGATAGTGAGCTGAAAAACAACTTAGCCGATATTGAATCAAACAAAACCGTTTTCAAATGTTCAAATTGTGTTGATGATCGCCATACGACTACAAGTGATAACGATGATGCCGCCTGCTCCAACTGGGAATCTCTGAAAAACGACATGGTGCTGATGCAGACGTCTTTAGCCAAAATGGTAAAGCAGTGCGATAATTTTCTTCGGCTTGAAAATGAAATTAAATCAAACACTGATAAAATAACGGCCATTCAGTTAGTCAATGCTAACTTAAAATATCAATTATCTGCTGTTTCTAATCAATGTTGTTTTTGGAGCAAGAAATAAACCGGACTAAACTGTTAATATATGGATTTCCTGGCGATGACAGCTTAAATTTAATTGAATTGCTAAACAATTTGTGTACAGTATTGGATTTTCATTTTACTGCTAACGATATACGTAATATTTACCGTGCAAAATCAAAACTCAAGCTGAAACCCGTGGTTGTTGAATGGAGTACTCGTTTGCTTCACATGAGATTCTTGACCGTCGCTAAACAAGTGAAATCAACTATAACCAACGTCGATTTATGTGGTATCAACTGTAGTCTTGTAGTTACTGATTACCTTTCACCAGCCAAAAAATCTTTACTGTATGACGCTAAGGCACTTCTTCGAGCAAACCCAAATAATTTTAAGTTCGTTTGGGCTAACCATGGGATTATCTACGCCAAGAAAAATGAGGATAGCAATAATTGTTTTTCTTGTATTTCTTTTTTTTTGTTATTATTTTTCTTTCTGTATTATTATATTTATTTTCATTACTCGCATTGTTTTCTTTTTTGTCCTTTTTCAATCCATTCACATTTTCTTTTCTTTTAATTTTAGTTTTATCTGCTGTACCAAGTGCATATTGTTTAAGATACCCAGGGTTTCAACATGGAGATTTATTATCAAAACTGCAATGGATTAAAAACGAAATTATTAAACTTTAAGCTTAATGTAATGGCAAATAATTTTGATATAATCTGTTTGACTGAAACGTGGCTGAACGATTCCATTAATAGTAGAGAGCTTATTGATGACCGCTATTTCGTTATCTGGAAAGATCGCGATTTGGAACTTACCGGTTTATTAGACGGTGGGGGTTCTTTAATCGCTATAAAAAAATCTTTTGTATTTAGCGACATATCCAGTCTTAATAGGGTTTACGATTATGTTTGGCTAAAAATTAATTTGCATAATGGAAAGGTACTAATTCTCTGTGTAGTTTACTTCAGGTCGAACAATACAACTTTTGATAGTTACAAACAATTTTTCGATCATATATCTGATTATATAATAAACTCACCTACCAATTATAATTACTTGATTGTTGGTGATTTTAAATTGCCTTGCATAACCTGGAGTTATAATCATGATGGCCTTCGCTATATGAAGGACGCACTGCTCAATATCTGGTAGAAACATTAATGCTTGCCAACTTAACTCAACATAACAGTACGCCTAACTGTACTAATAAAGTGTTGGATTTAATACTCTCGAATCTAAGAACTGGCTCTATTGAAATCAAGCCCTGCTTAGATCCCCTTTCTAAGGTTGACAGTATCACCCACCTATGCTTATTGATTTAATAAGCTTTGTTCATAAAAATTTATCACAAAGAAGCTTTCAATCTATCAATGTAAGACAACTTAACTATGATCATGTTAGAAGTCAACTAGCGGGTATTGATTGGAACTATGAATTCATTATCGCCAATATGGATGTTAATAGTGTGACCAATATACTTTATTCAAAGTTAAATAATTTTTTAAAAGCGAAGCTTCTTAAGTATAACCCCTCATCTAAATTCCCCATCTGGTACTCAAATAAATTGAGATACCTAATTACTCGAAAACACAAGTTTCATAAACTGTATAAGTTATATAGGAACGAGCATGATTATAGGATTTTTTCCCAAATCTGAAATTCGAACCTGCTATAATAACTATTTAAGAAGTATTGAGCAACAGCTTAAGGATAATCCTAAATTACTTTGGAGCTTTTCTCATTCTCTAACATCCAGAACGGGTTTCAGTGCCACTATGAAATATGGTACCATAGTTTCCCATAATAGCGATGATATTTGTAACCTCTTCGCTAACTATTTTGATTCGGTATATACGCCTACTAGTATTTCAAGTAGTATTTTATCAGGGATAAATACAAATCAAGATTATTATAGTAAGGTGGCATACTTTACATACGATGATGTTTATTCTGTTCATAATTTGCTCGACACTTCTAAAAGCCCTGGCCCAGATCAAATTCCAAATTATTTTATTTTTCACTTGAAGGAGCAATTAGCGTTACCTTTGTCAATAATTTTTAACTTATCGTTAAATTCTGGAGTTTTTCCGACCACATGGAAATCGGCGTTTCTCATTCCCGTATTCAAAAAAGGTGACAAAAGCGACATTGTAAATTATAGGCCGATATCAATTCTAAATGCGTTTAGCAAAATATTTGAAAAGTTAGTCCATAAAATTATTTTCAATTCAGTTAGTAACAGGAAAACAAATGCACAACACGGATTTTTTGCAAAGCAATCGGTACTAACTAACCTGTTAGAATTTTCAAATTACATTTTCAGCAAAGTTGACAAGGGTCTTCAAGTTGATTGTATTTATACTGATTTTGAGAAAGCTTTTGACTCTGTGTCGCATGACATTTTAATTGATAAATGTTATAAAATTGGATTGTCGTCACAAATATGTAAGTGGTTATCTTCCTATCTACGCAATAGAATTTTGAGTGTTAAATTTAATGGTTCCTTTTCTGTGCCATTTTCACCTACTTCCGGTGTTCCACTAGGATCAACTTTAGGACAATTGTTATTTATCATTTTCATTAATGATATTTCTAATTTGTTACAGTGCCCTCAACAATTTTATGCTGATGATTTAAAAATTTATAAACTAATTACTAGCCACTCCGATGCCCTATTATTGCAATCTGATGTTTATAAATTGCACTCATGGTGTATAGTAAATAAACTTAATTTAAACATAAAGAAATGCAATGTTATTTCCTATACGAAAAAAATTCTCCTTTGCAGTATTCTTATGATATATCTGGCACAATATTATGTAGGGTAAATCAGATTAATTAATTATTAGTTGTTATCTTCGATTCTAAATTATCTTTCGATACGCATATTGACAAGTTATGCTGCAAAGCCAATAAAATACTTGGTTTTATTTTTCGTAGAGGAATTCCTTTCCTCTAATAGTGACCCTAATCTACTTATAAATCTCTTTAATTGTTTGGTAAGAAGCTTACTTGAGTACGCATCACAAATCTGGAATCCTTTCTATGACAAACACTCAGACCAAATTGAGCGCATACAAAGAAAATTTACTCGGTACCTAGTTTATAAGTCTATGCCGCACGTTGGGCATATTTCCTATGGTATAAGATTGAAGATTTTCAAATTGTTAACCTTGGATAATAGAAGATTATTTCTAGATGAAATGTTACTATACAAAATCGTAAATTTTAAAATTGAAACAACTGTTTTATCTGAGATTATGTTTTATATCCCTGCCTATAATATTCGTAGTAACCAACTTTTCCTGCCTAGAAGATCTAGAACTAATTTAGGTCTAGCCAATCCTATAACCAGATTTCAGCTATTTCACAATGAGTTCTTTAGGTCTTTAGATTTCTTCTTACTGTCACTTATTCAATACAGATTACTTCTCCGCGGCATGTCGATTTTGAGTTAGTGCCTTATTTTATTGCTGGGTACCTTGACAGTTTCCGCTAGTTCAGTTTTTGTTTCCTAAGTAGATATTTTTTGTCATTGTATTTTGCTAGAAAATATTTTATTTTTTTATATTTTTGAATATTTCTGTTAAGTAAAAATTATGTTATCTTTTTTTCTGTAATATTGTGGGACACATAAATGGATTTTTTCTGTGTGTTTCCCTATGATGGAATAAATAAATAAATAAATACATCAACGAAAAGTAAGGTAAGCTGAAAACATGAGCACAAGAGTGTATGGGAAAATCCGGGCAGTCAATTTCTCATCATTTGGCCTTTCTGTTACTTCAAATGGTGAATTTCGAACCTATAACATAAAGGGCCATTGAAAGCGCCGTGTGTTTGCTGATTGGGCTCGGAAGCAGTTGGAAGTTGATATAAATTTTGCCAAAACGTCATCTTTAACGAAGGTACCAATTTTTGTTTGAAAGAATATTTGAACAAGCAAGATTGTTGCATTTGCGTCGACCCTCCACTTGAAATACATCAGCACCAAATGCTGCACTTCTTACAAAAAAATGGCATTGCCACAACCGCCAACGGCAAGCGCTATAGATCAATTATAAACAATTTATTGTGGTCTAAACTGAGTGATATGAGGAAGGTGCTAAGTGCCGCGCATCGCATGCCACGAAGGGCATTCTACACGAACATTTTAAGGGCATTGCGTGAACTGGCCACCGATATTATAAGATTTAACAACTTAAGACTACTTACTTTCGATGCCCGCAAGGTCAACATAACGAGTGCCATACAGCAAATTCAGCCAGAGTTATGCAACAAAGTCATCGAAAATTGGACTTCCCGAATATTTGTCACACATGTTCTATACTTAAGAAAGTAAAGAATCCTGGCCAAATGACCACCCCAAACCTCGTTTTGATTAAAACCTCCATCCTTATGGGATTGTAAAAAACTAATTAATTTTGCTTTAAATTTGCCTGTCACAAACAAAGAAAAAGCTCAAAACAGTTACTTCGTTGCGGTCGATAGGATTGCGATGCTATACTGATAATCACCCTCCATCGAGTATTTTTAGCAGATTACCTCGCCATATACAAGTTTTATTGAAATTTTAATTTTATGCTTCACTAACTTCACCGTGGATTTATAAATCCATTTAAATAAAGCTTTGAAAGCTTTATGGTGATGTCGGACTAAATTATTAATTCAAGTCCAGCAACGAAGCAAATAGAAAAAAATAATTTTCCGATAAATATTTTTACTTTAATCACTTATCTACTAAACAATTTATTCACCTGTATACTATTTTTAGAAAGTATTTATGTATTTTAACATACTTGAACGGAAAACAAAGACAAAAATAGAAAAGAAAAGTTTCGACTTTTTAAATCGTTTTTCCGTCATAATTATTATTTAAAAATCCACAGCAGCTCAAAATTGATTTTTATGAAACTTTTTTGATATATATTCGAGGTATGGAATAATTTTTTTTTATTAAAATTTTCCCCATTTACCTCAACGTAGACATGAAACATAAATAAAAAAAAACTCAGAACAATAACAACAATGGACAAAAATATTTAATAACGACGAAATTAGTACAAAACTTTTTTAATCATTTCTGTTATTATTATACAAAGTATGAGTACAGAGGTATGTCTATGTACGAGCGCTTTAGTATTTACTTGCGTTTGAAAGCTTTCACTATAAAAAAAAACTTTCATTCGCTTAAAACCCATTTATTTGTTTATACAAAATACACGTATACGAGTAAGAAGGATACGAATTTTTACATCTAATTATTATTCAAATTTCAATATTTCTTTAATAATTAAAAGTCTTGTTTTTTGTTTCCCTATGTATATACATTACGATTACGCTAATTAAACATTAATATTATTTTAAGAAGTCTTGTTAGTGTTAAGTAGATAATGTGGGGTTATGAATATTCTTACAAAGTTGTTGTAGCATATTATGGATTTCGATTTACTGTCAGTTTATCGTGGAAAATTTATCGTGAGCAATTTATCGTAGAACAATTTATCGTAGAACAATTTATCGTGGAAACAATTTATCGTGGAATCAATTTACCGTGGAACAATTTATCGTAGAACAGTTTATCGTGGGCAATTTATCGAATAACAGTTTATCGTGGACAATTTATCGTATAACAGTTTAGAACAGCTTTAGTATCGCAGTTTATTTTTTTTGACAGTCTGAGCGACGGTATCGCCACTTTGACCAAGAGCGGAATTGTTTATAACTAAAAACGTACCTTTGCTTAGCATTTTGGAGCGCTATCTATTGAAATAAAAACGAACTAAAATTTTAAAAAAATACGTTGACGTGCTAAAAAAAATTTAATAAAAAAATATTGAATATCATTTAAAAATAAATGAAATTTAATATTTTTTTATGAATATATTAAATTGAGAGTGGGAGTCGCACTGCGTGCCGCACGTAGGAGTAGATTATATAGAATCTATTAATGGCACCTACCCTCCTTCCCGTAGCCCTGCGGGGCTCTTTAGATTTAAATTTCGGGGGGCGTAGGAGCCGGGATCTTTAATCGGTTAAGAAACTACCGAGGGACGGAACCACATGGCCATATTCCAGAACTTCTTCCAAAAATCATTCAATAATCCCATTTCCATTCAGCATACCCAATCCCATCATAATCGGTTAAGAAACTACCGAGTTCCGTCCCACATGGCCATATTCCAGAACTTCTTCCAAAAATCATTCAATAATCCCATTTCCATTTAACATACCCAATCCCATCATAATCGGTTAAGAAACTACCGAGTTCCGTCCCACATGGCCATATTCCAGAACTTCTTCCAAAAATCATTAAAGAATCCCACTAATTTTTTGTTACCACGCATAAAACCTTTCTACGATAAATTGGCCACGAAAAACTGTTCTACGATAAATTGTCCCACGATAAATTGTGTCGACGGTAAATTGTGTCCACGATAAACTGTTCTACGACTACATGTTCACGTTAAATTGAAACACGATAAATTGTTTACGATAAAGAGACCGTCACCCATGGATTTCACATGCACAGTAATAATCATAATATTTTTTTACACCACATAAAACCCACAGCAATAACAATAATGTTAGATAGGGATTACAATTTAAGTAAATATTCTCTAGGCCTAGTTTATTATCCGTAACCTATTTTGCACGCGAGATAAATGCCTATATACACGTAAGGAAAGCTTCTTGAAAAATTGAATGTGCGCACATTAGAATATCAAATTATACATAGAGCTTTAATATGCTAAAGCACCCAAAGCCAAATTTATCCCGGTCGAATGTCGTTAAGAAGAATGATCGCATTAATCAAAATCCTTTCCGAATACGTAATATCCTTTTGTTTTTTTTTCTAGTACATGATATGGATATATAGGCGAGATTGTACTACGAGAAAACTTTTTATTTGTTTGTTTAACTTTAAAAAAAAAATTCTTAAGACGTGGCTATATATATTGTTGATTTTATTGTTGTTTTTATTGTCTAATGTAAAAGATTAATTGAAGAAAGGTTTATGGGTGGCAGAAACGTGATTAAAATATAATGAATTTTTTCTATTTTATTTAAGGAAATTAAAACGTAATAATAGATTAGGTTTTGGTACAGTTTAGAAACTGCTAAATAAAACGGTAAGATGGAGTACCATCAATTTATTACGACACATAAAAACTAGGTAGTTTTGTAATTAAATGGTAAGATGATTGATTGATTTACGACATGTCAAATCTCTGTATCGAGATAAGAGTGGTGTTTGTGATACAAATGCGGTAAAAAATATGAAATTGGCTGATGGTACACGTAAAAAAATTACCGGATTTTTCCTCGTTTCTTTCCCCGTTTACCTATGATACAAGTTTTAATTGCGACTTAAAAAAATTTTCTATGCAATCACACAACTCAAACATAAACTAAATAGAAAAAATATTTCAAGGACATTTTTGACTCATTGTAGTTTAAATTTTATTTAAGAGAGAGCAGAACAAAACAAAATAAAACTAGTTTGCCTTGAAAAAAATACCAAAATACAAAAAACCCTGTGTGGAATGGTAGATTGGATTTATCAACCACTAAACAATTTTTTTGCAAAATTCTCTACCTTCAAATTATCCCAAACAAGATACCCCAATTTAAAACAATATATCACTGGTAGTGCAAGTGTTATAAAAGGTATTAATGAGTTTTTAATTTATATACACATTGCTCAAATTTATTAAAAAAATTAAATTTCGGTCTAAAATCGAAAAACGAACATATAAAAAAACCAACACCGATACGGCTTTACGGTTCCTTATATTTTATGCGCGTGAAACGCGTCCAAAAAAATCCCAAGTTTGCTGCATGCAACAAATGCTGCACGTGTGAAATACTTCCCAAAAAAATCCCAAATTTGTTGCACAGAAATCTCAAAAATATAAGGATTGATTTGGAATAAAAATAAATGATAGATTTTCAGCGCGTTATTTGCAAAGATTTTAATGCTTTATTATTGTTGGTGTTTCATTAGTACATATTTATATATGTTATAACCTTATATGTTGGAAATATAATTAACGGATCAAATCATAAAACATATTTATTAGAATATAAAATAAAAAATCATACCACTAAACTATAATAAGAAGGCAAGCGTATAAACAAGTAAGTTTCTAAAATGCTAATAACAAAAGTCATCTTCTAAGATGACGAATTTCTGACCCCAGGATTTATTCGATTTATTTGCCCCGTTAAGAGAACGTATCACAAGCGTTCTAGAAAACCTACCCACATATTAATTTTTTGAAATTTGTTGAACAAATTAGTTAATTGAAATTTGTCGTACCCCGGCGTAATAACCCCGTTATTTATATCGCCAACCCCAGAAACCGTTCGATTCGTATGTCCCTTTAGGGGAACGTACCACGGGCGTTCTAGAAAACCTACCCACATGTCAATCTTTTGAAATTTGTTCGGGCCCTATGTAAAATATGTATGTACTTGCAAACAAAACAAATCAAAACAAAAATTGTAAAACAGGCTGCTGTCATAATTGCGTTTAACGCAAATACAAGGATGGACTAGATTTGGGTGCGCGCAGTCTATTCGTAATATCTTTAGTACTTTTTTTGTGTATTTTTATCAGTACCTTTTTGTTGTATTTTTATCAGTACCTTTTTGTTGTGGAAAAAAGAAAAAAGTCGAAAAAGACAGTCGTGTGAAAGCCATCCATCGTGAAACATAAAAATAAAATAAAAGTTAGAAATTCAATAAATTCGGTGTTTCATTCAAAAAAAACCAAGTTGGGTTTAAGTTTATTAATTGTGGTGCCTTAAGCAAATACAGGAATGAGCAAACACGCCCTGTCAATTGGTCCTTCGAGCCGGATAAGGGGCAACAGTAAGAAAATCCAACCTCTTCGAGAAATTTCTACACGTGGTAACGATATTGGTACATTACAATACCGCTACTTTTACATTGTGCAGTTAGTCGAAACAAGAATCACATTTAACTCGGTGGTACCGGAGTGCAGTTTAGTGGTTAATTAAAATACATAGTGCAGCCAATATATAGTCCGATGGATGGTTTAAAAAGACAACGCTCTGCTTGCAAAGGTGGTTTAACGAAAATCATGAAATTTGCCAATGACCTAACAGATGGATGGCTCAAAGGTGCCGGTGGACGAGATCAAAACTAAAATGGCGTATGCAAGAGATTTGCTCGATCGGTTTCTCAAGATAGAAGCAACAATACTAGAAGACGCTGCTGAAGAATCACAACTCGGTGACTTCGAAGATGAATATCTATCAGCAATATCTAAGTTAAGTGCTGAATTACGCAAACGTCAAGCGCTACCACGTAAAGAATCACTCGCAGGCAACAACGATGACAGCCTCAACCTCTCCATGCAACAACCAATCAATATCGTCAAGTATGCGAAAGTCGATATTCCTACGTTTTCGGGCGATCCAACTGAGTTCCAGAGCTTTATGGACCTATTCAACGCTGCTGTTCACAATATGGAAACGTATACGCAGTCACAAAAATTTCAATTGCTGAAGCGATATTTGTCTGGTGAAGCCGCTGCGCTGGTACGTCATCTCCCTATCACGGACGCAAACTATGCAGCAGCCATGAAACGTTTAAATCATCGCTATGATCGTAAAAAACCAATAATTTACGCATTAATTCGGAAGTTCCTCAGCATACCAAAACTGTCAAGGGCAACTGCATCAAACGTAAGATCAGCACATGATACAGCAGATGAAGTATTGCGGGGTCTGAATGCATTAGGTGACAACGCTGATGCGCGAGATTGGTGGTTAATATACCTGTTAACTGAAAGGATGGATGATGAAACGAAGTCGTTATGGGCGCAGGAAACAGTCAACAAAGATACACTTGAATTTGGCGATTTTCTGAAATTTCTGGACGCACGAGGAGAAGCTCTTGATGCAGTTCAAGTACCAAACAAATCCACAGCTGCTGTTACGAAAAAAGCTATATATCCCACTTTAAAATCAACTGCGCTTACCACATCTGCAGAGCCAGTTGAGGCAAAATCCAGTTCGTGCCCACTTTGCTTGAAGGAAGCTCACCGGTTGATCGATTGCTCAAAATACAACGCCATGGAAGTCAAAGAACGGCAAGAACACCTTATTTCAGAAAACCGATGCTTCAACTGTCTCAACGCTGGGCATCGGGTTAAGTTTTGCAACTCGAAGAGCAGATGTGCTATTTGCCACCGGAGACACCATAAGACGTTACATATTGAAGAAAACCACACCGCCGCTGATTCAAAACCAGAAACCGTCACTTCAGCTTTGACTCAGCCGAGTACACAATTTCTGCAAACAGCCTCAAAAGTTATGGCAGTTCTACCGACCGCTATGGTTTGGGCAGTCGACAATCATGGAATCGAGCGAGAATTCAGAGCATTACTCGATTCCGGATCACAAGCGTCGTTTATAACAGAGTCATGTTCACAACAACTCGGACTAAAGCGATCCAACGGTCGAATCAATATTGCGGGTATTGGAAATACATCAGCTGGCACCTCTCGAGGCATCGTCACAATTTGCATAAAACCTAGACTACAAAATAAGTCTGAGGAAATGACCATAAACGCTCCAGTAATTCCGAAAATAGCAGCTAAACTGCCTGAATTGATGAACCGTGACGACGTGAAGTGGTTATCTACCGTGCAGCTTGCAGATCCGAGGTGCTATCAGACGAGAAGCCTCGACATATTGCTGGGGGCAGATGTATTCTTTGATATCTTAGAAGATGGTCGGATCAAATCGCCCAATAGTAATCTGGTCGCGCAAAATACCAAATTTGGTTGGATAATTGGGGAAAGTGCAGTCACCAAAGCCCAAGAGATCCAAACGTACTGTACTCTCTTCGACGTGGACAGAACGTTGCGGCGATCCTGGGAGATAGAGGATGCAGGGGACAGCAAGCAAGAGGTATTGACTACAGAAGAAGAAGCATGTATCAAACACTACAAGGAAACTACAACGCGCTCCGAAGATGGACGCTTCATCACGCGATTGCCGTTTAAATCGGATATAACCAAGATTCCAACCAATTACCAGATAGCTATTTCTCAACTAAATGCATTATACAGACGATTCAAACGCGATCCAGAACTTCATCGTCTCTATAATGAGTTTCTGGATGAATACAGCAAGCTAGGTCATATGAGAAAGGTTGATGGTCCCGTTGATCCCAACGCTTACTTTATGCCGCATCATGGAGTTTTAAAACAGCAAAATATTACCACCAAGCTAAAGGTAGTATTCAACGAATCGTCTAAAACTGGTCAGAACCCGTCGCTCAACGACATGCTTATGATTGGCCCAACCGTCCAATCTACACTGTGGGCCATTCTTCTACGTTTTAGCCTGTATAAATACGTCTTCTCTGCAGACATCGAGAAGATGTACCGGCAGGTATCTGTACACGAGTTGGATCAGCCATACCAGTTAATCCTTTGGCGAGACGATGCGAATAATTTATGCACCTATAAACTCACGACCGTTACCTACGGAACATCATCGGCTCCCTTTGTCGCTACAAACACGTTGAACGAGTTGGCCTCCTATTTTTCGCGAGTATATCCAAAGGCCGCCAAAGCGATACAAGAAGATGTTTACGTAGATGATGTTCTCAAGGGCGCAAATACAATCGAAGAGCTGATTACGTTGAGAAGGGACATATGTGCTATCTTGCAAAGTGGTAAATTTCATTTAAGGAAATTTGTAAGCAATCATCCAGAAATCCATGACCCGTCACCAACCAACAATGTAAAATTGTTAGATGAGCATAAGGATACAATCAAGGTGCTTGGAATCCAGTGGGATCCGATTCAAGACGAGTTTCGCTTCACGACACACCTTCCATTCAGAAAGCTTCACACCAAACGATCGATCCTCTCTGAAGCGAGTCAAGTATTCGACCCGTTTGGATGGCTGTCTCCGCTGCTAATAAGGTCAAAAATCGTTCTACAAAAATTATGGCGCAGTAGTGTAGATTGGGATGACAATCTACCAGAAGATATACTCAACGAGTGGCTCAAATTACGAGGAGAAATCGAAAACTCAAACTCCATTCAGCTGAACAGATGGTTGGGCAGTACATTTAACGAAGATGAGGAACTCGAACTACATGGCTTCAGCGATGCGAGTGAGATGGCTTACTCAGCAGTGGTTTTTCTGCGTGTCATCCGAACCAACCAAGTTACTTGTCGCATAATCAGTTCCAAAACAAAGGTCGCACCGCTGAAACCTGTGAGCTTACCAAGGCTAGAACTTTTGGGTTCGGAACTCCTGGCTAATCATGTACAGTCGGTGATCAACGAAAGCAAGCTGAAACTATCACGTATCATCCTTTGGACAGACTCCAAAATAGTGTTGGACTGGCTGTCCAGTCAACCAAGAAGGTGGGCTACGTTTGTCGCCAATAGAGTAGGAAAAATCACAAGCCTGTTCAAAAGAAGTTGTTGGCGCCACATTCCTTCGCAACTCAATCCAGCAGATTGCGCGAGTCGTGGTATATCTTTAAAGGAATTAAAGAAACATCCGTTATGGTGGACTGGACCAAGCTTCTTAACCGAACCAGAACACTATTGGCCGGTACAGGCAAGCCTTGATGTATCCCAACACATTGAAGAGAAATCATCGAAGGTTGCCAGCAACATAGTAACCCATGGCAAGCAAGATACAGGAGAACATGGCAGGGAAAACAAAACACTACACTATCTCTTCGCAAAATTTTCAAGCTATAAGAAAATTCTTCGCGTCAGTTCATATGTTCGTCGGATTTGTAGTCCTGTCAAACCTAATACAACCGTGCTAAGTGTTGATGAAATCAACCAAACAGAAGCCGTATTATGTAGAGAGATGCAACGCATAGAGTTTTCGAACGAGTATAAACTGTTGTTGCATCACAAGCCGTTAGTCAACAAAAGTCATCTACTACAATATGCACCCTTCCTAGATGATGACTTGGTTATGAGAGTGGGTGGTCGAATTAAGAATAGTTTGGCACCATACAACACGAAGCACCCTATCATATTGTCGTCGAAATGGACAATAAGTCAACGTATCGTATATCAAGTCCACAAGGATCATTGTCATCCTGGACCTGCACTGTTAATGGCCATGATTCAAGAAAGATATTGCATCATAGGAGCACGAAATTTAGTACGCCAAACATTCCAAAGGTGTATTGGATGCATAAAACAACGCCCACGCTTGGAGACACAAATCATGGGAGACTTGCCAAGGGAACGTGTGAATATATCTGCTCCGTTTGCCTGTGTCGGTATAGATTTCGCAGGCCCATTCAGAGTTCACACCATCCGCAAAAGAGGATACAATCCGCAGAGCAAAGCATATTTGTGTGTTTTTGTTTGTATGGCAACTCGAGCCATTCACTTGGAACTATGCCTACAACTGACTACCAAGTCCTTTCTGGCGGCATTGAAACGCTTTGTTGGCAGACGTGGATTGTGTCACACCATCTTCTGTGACAATGGGACCAATTTCGTTGGAGCTGCCAATTTTCTGAAGGAAATGCAAAATTTCTTTAAACATAATCAAAACGCAATCACCAATAATTTGATGGACGAGAGAATTCAGTTCAAGTTCAACCCACCGGGTACTCCTCATATGGGCGGCCTATGGGAATCAGCTGTCCGACTGGCAAAAGTTCATCTTCACCGTACCATTGAAGAACAAATTCTCACAATCGAAGAATTCAGCACATTACTAGTCGAAATTGAATCAGCTTTGAACAGTCGTCCTCTGTGTTCTTCATTATCACCGACTGAATTGATCCTTACACCTTCGCATTTTATTTTACTTCGTCCAGCACAACAAGTACCTGATATAGTTAATGAGAATGATTTGTCACCAAATGATCGATGGGATTTGGTTCGCAAAATCACTCTAAACTTTTGGCATCGGTGGCAACGGGAATATCTTATATCGTTACAAACACGGTCAAAGTGGAAGCACCCGCAACAGAACCTGAAAGAAAATGATATCGTCATGATTTGTGAACCAAATTTACCACCCGGGAAGTGGATGACAGGACGAGTTACTGGTGTATCCTGGTAAGGATGGCAAGGTACGTGTAATCCAAATGAAAACGTCAAATGGAACGACCCTGGAACGTCCAATATCCAAGGTTTGCAAATTACCAGTTAATGAATCAATTGATTCATGGCCGGCGGGATGTTCGGGCCCTATGTAAAATATGTATGTACTTGCAAACAAAACAAATCAAAACAAAAATTGTAAAACAGGCTGCTGTCATAATTGCGTTTAACGCAAATACAAGGATGGACTAGATTTGGGTGCGCGCAGTCTATTCGTAATATCTTTAGTACTTTTTTTGTGTATTTTTATCAGTACCTTTTTGTTGTATTTTTATCAGTACCTTTTTGTTGTGGAAAAAAGAAAAAAAGTCGAAAAAGACAGTCGTGTGAAAGCCATCCATCGTGAAACATAAAAATAAAATAAAAGTTAGAAATTCAATAAATTCGGTGTTTCATTAAAAAAAAACCAAGTTGGGTTTAAGTTTATTAATTGTGGTGCCTTAAGCAAATACAGGAACGAGCAAACACGCCCTTTCAAAATTTGTTGCATGAACCTATTGAGTTCCTTCTAAAAAGTAATAACGAAGTGTCCCGGCGCGGATGACCAGCAGACGCTATTCGTTATTTTGTTAGCACCTTTTTACACAATCAACTTAAGCTATCAAAAATAAATGCCAAATTTGTTCCCCGAATGTTGACTATGGAACTATATCGTGTAAAAACTTCTAGGGTAATTTTAGTGAAGACCATCCGGTACGGGTAAGATAATGGCAACTATTTCTTAGAATACTAATGGATTTGACAATTGACTACTTCTTTCATGACACCTTAATAAAAAGTACTAAATATTCGGGGTTCTTGAAAAATAAATTGAAAAATACTTGCATCAGGGACAGACAACGAGGTTCAATCAAGCAAAATCATTGCTTTTATGCGACATGGTGCATAATTAGATGAATTTTACGCAACAAGCGTTTTGACATTGCGGATTCAATGAAATATCCCATCAAAATTACAGTCGAGTCCACAAATTTGAAAAAGGGGCTAACACTTTCAAATGACTGTGAAGACATGTACGCTGTTACAGAATAGGAGATATAATGGGATGGAAATGGGTGGAAATTATGTTGAAAAATAAAAAAAAATTATCAAAATTTACCGTTATTTCATATAAATTTACCAACCTGGACTAACCTCGTAGGCATATCAGCATATGTTTATGAACAAATTATTGCACTCCAGAACCGCCGTGGTTCCATTTATAACTAAAACCTTCAATAAGGTCACTACAACGAACATTTAGTTATGTTTATTAAACTTTTAAGGTTTTTGAGCAAATTTGAGGTCTAGAGCCTTAATGGCTCAATTAATGGGACACCGGAAGCGTATTTGTTTCTTTGTAAAATAGACGAATTTCTCTGCCTTCCGGTCCGTACAATACTAATTTTATAAGTAAATATGTATGTCATGGTGTCATAGGAGTCTAGAAATTACTACAATTTTTACACCTGAGTATTAGAATTTTTTTAATTTGAAAAAAATTAATACTGGCAAAATGATTCAAAATAAGATGTCTGGCTTGAAAAAAATTATATTAAGTATGAGGTATTACAGCTACTTAGTTCCCCTGGAAAAGAATGGTTATGGTGCAGAAAATATTTTTTCTATTCTGTCGGTAATCCAATAAAAAATATTTGAAGAAAGTAGTTTTAGCTTATGGATTTACCTTTATTTTAAGATCTCGAACATACTTCTTAGCATTTTAGGTTCCGTCTTAAGGGAAAAACAAAAAAAGGTAAAACTTAAAAAACATTTTAGAATAAGAATCACGTAATTAAAATAAAATTGCTTTAAGCCAACCCGATTACCCGAAGGAAGGGGTTTTGGCGGTTTGATTGGATTAAATAAAAAATGGTAAGCTCAATATTGATGAACTTTTCAGGGATTGTAACCGTTGGTATTTTATTTAAGTTTTGAATGCTATTTTCTACACCTTTATCTCCACAACCCAACTCCCGACCAACTCTTTCCATCAAGGGAAAATGATCATATTTTGAGGAAATTTACATGATGAGTGGAATTTTTCGATTGGGCTCAAAAAGACTAATGGAATTAAACACACTCCACTCGAGAAGTCGGCTGAAGTTTGAACACCTGGCTCTATTAGCGGTAATTTTTTAAAATTTGTTCAATAAAAATTTGGGGTAGCTTTAGAGTGGTTAAATTTGTTACAATCGGTATATTTTTCATCATTTATTTCGATGGATCTTGTACCTTCGAATTACTGTTACAGGAAGTAAGATAATTATGAAATGGGTCTAACAGAGTGTTCAACTATGAAAAAAACTATGCTCAATTTATGAGCTAATCAAAACTATCATCCTCCATCCAGCTAGCTAAACAAAATTCTCACACGAAGAAAATAAAATATAAGTTTGAGAATATAGCACACGATTCCAGAACACTCTTAAAGCAAACAATTTTCAAAATCAGAAAAGAGAAAATAACTTCAGAATTAAGTTCACGATTTCAGAATATTATCAAAGATTCAATGCTGGTTTTGCGAAGAGAGTGTACGATTCCAGAATATTTTCATTGTGAACCATTGTGTTAAAACAAGATAGAAAAATGTTAATTTGGGAATTAAGTGCGCGATTTCAGAATATGTTAAAAGAGATCTCAAATCTAAAATTTTGGTTTATTCTGGATGTTGGTCAGATATTTATTTTACATAGAGATGGGGTTATCAGACAATTGGAGTTTCCTTTCTTTAAATTGAAAAAATTGGTCGTCTTGTAACAAAAATATAACAATTGGGTCTATTTTTTAATTAAACCCGAGCAAGCAGGCTTGCCCTGCGAAATAATCCAAATAATCCAGTGTGCATAGAGTAATAATTTGTTGTTTACTTTGCGTACTCTTCGTACACTGGCATTCTATTCAGAGTAAAATTTAAAGGACCGAGTATGCTCGGAATAAGCACAGTTCACAAATAAAAATACAGTCTGTAGAGTAAAGTTACTCAGGTTGAATAAAAAAACACAGAGTATTTTTTGAAAGCGCTTTTCTTTTACTCTGCTATAATTTCTAAGACTACTAGATTTAATATTAAAGATTTCATTGGATAAATTGCATTTCTATTCTAAGATAATTGACGAGTATGATAGAGTCGATGCCAATATTGCAAATACGCGTCGTACGCGTTTTATTTGTTTCACTATTTTTTTATATAGTTTATATTATAGGTAATAGTTTCTTAATTAATTGCACTTTTATTAACTTATTCCGAAAAAAATGTGCTCTTGCGCGGAATATCGTAACGGTCGGATTCTTTTTCTTTTGTACCGTTATACTTACTCGCGCGTCGGGGTCACCAGTTATAGCGGTGTTACCGGGTTTATAATTATTATGTTAATAACACTCACTATATTTTTTTATTGTAAAATGTTATTTTTAAGGTAGTTCACAAAAACACAAAATGGTGTGAACGATTGTTCGTGGCTTTCACTTTATATATGATTATTATTTTTGAGACCGTGTCTCTTTGAAATTCTAAACGCGACTATCCTTTTTCGTTTCTGATTTCCGGATCGTCGATAAATATCTCGATATTTATCGACGATCGATTCGCGGAATTACTTTTGTAGTTGGCGAAATAGCTCTATTCAGCAAAACGAGCAATGCCTCGTAATTAAGCGGCGCGGTGTATAAATAGTTTTGCTACGAAGAGTGCCATGAAGTGAAAAGGATTTTTAATGATTTTTGAGCCGCTACATACTACTGATTAATTGATTTATTGGACTGTAGGAACAAGCACGGGACAAGTTTTCCGAATAACGTCCGGTCTATTTCTACAGCCTTTTTATATATAACAAGAGGAAAGGATAAGAAAATACCGGCGACGTTCATCCAAAATATTTTCGACACTATTTTCGATAATTGACAGTTGTTGAAAATCACGCGAATTCGTTTTGTTAGGTGTCCAGCTCAGCTCGGTGACAATGATTGTTGGACTCGAGCTACCTACCCAACAACCACATTAACCTTAGCATCATACAACTTTAAATTTATAAACCTATAGCCCTATTGCGGAACGACAATATAAAAATTGATTTTCAGCAGCAACTTGCTACATTATATGAAAGTTCTGTTAAACAGAACAGAACTGTTCGTTGGAAAATTATAATCGACAGGTTTGAAATTACTGCTACTTTGAACCTATAAGCGGCGTAGAGAACTTGCTGCATCCCAAAGCGCCAAACATTACCGAAATCGTCACCCTCAATATCCAAACGATCAAATTTCTTTTAAGAAGGCCTATAATGAACACCGATCGATCATGAACACCGCTTCCTTCCGAGTGATTTGAAACAATACAAGTATGCCAATTTAAAATGCTAAAAAGTCCAAAAACTGTTAATTATTGCCGAAAAATTTGATTAGGTTCTAAAATCTAGTCAAAAATACTTTTAAACCGCCTAGATGACAAATTTAATTTACCATCATCATCATATCAAGCAACTTTCCTGGCTAATCGATCCACGGAAGATCATATTTCTACAATAATGCGCGTTCTAGACGAAGAGTGGGGCGCAGACAATCCGGATTTATGAATTATCTATTGATTTATCAAAAGTCTTCAATGCTGTAGATCTAACCGTGGTTTCCGAATGTTTATAGCAATATTTACCGCACTATTTGATTAATCGTACCTTTTTTAAATGTTAAATATTTCTACTGAGGAAATCAACAAAAATAACGGTGTTAAAAGGGCTGCCGCGAATTTTCAATTTTATTTTAAATGAAATTCTGATTACCGTATCACCGCCAATATTAACCCTTTGCCAGTCTCATGCATGACATATGTCGGTTAACAGCCTATTTATCCATGAGAGTCGCAAAGGGTT
Organism: Nephrotoma flavescens; assembly: GCA_932526605.1. NCBI lineage: Eukaryota > Metazoa > Arthropoda > Insecta > Diptera > Tipulidae > Nephrotoma > Nephrotoma flavescens. The sequence goes on from OW052220.1 coordinate 41,925,353, forward strand.
AAAAATACTATAAACTTATATTCAAATTATAATCACAATGCTTTAGCGAATTATTTTGTTTTGCTATGCATTTTGCACAGATATGCGACTTCTAACTGAAATTTTTGGTGTATCGATTCTGATCAAACTATCGATTTTTTTTAATTTAAAGAATTAAGGGTTTATTTACATCGAAAGCAAACTTCCTTGATTATTAGGTGCAGAATTTCAGAATACTTTCAAAGCAAACATTTCTCAAAATTAGAATAAAAGAAAAGATTTAAATATTTAAAATTTATCAAAATTGGATATGCAAATTTTTTTGGAAATACAGTATGACCACAATTTTCTCAAATCAAATTAAAATGATGCCCCTAAGTAGGCAAATCTTTTTTACATTTAGAATAAAGGAAACAGTTCGTAATGCTATAATTTTCTAGTTCGTATTTTTGAGAACATAAAACTCATATTAGTATATACCATATCTCTCAGTGCATGACATTAAACAATTTTTTATGTGAAATAATTTTCACCCTAATTAATTTTCCATTAGCCCGGAGACAGCACAGCAATTACTAAAACAATAATCCAAAGTCAAATAATAATAGCGCCATTGTTGATTATGCCAGTAAATTATACATAGTTTAACAATTTTCTTGTTGAAGAGTTGCCTTTTAGCAAGCACTACATTAGGATATATACATTTTCATATGTCTTAGAAACGATTTTAAATTATATGTTGCATGTTACCACATCGCTTGTATACACATTAATGTTGAATATATTATGATTATGTATATATGAAACGGAATTTCTTCCATATACCATAGAAAATGTTTTTCATCGGATGGTTAGGGTGTTAATAATTAATAGTTTTTGATTGATGTTGTCGCTGTAAAAACGAGTTTTATGTGGTATTCCGATTATTCCATCAATTTGGGGTCGATAAATTCTCAAGTATTATGTGTACGGCACGTGCCCCTTCTTATTAGGTGGGATGAGAAGTTTTTTTTTATGAAACCATTATTTTATTGTCTCAGTGATAACTTGTCATAAAAATAAATATTTTATCTGCATGTTTATCCAAAGATATCTATCATTGATATTCTGTACATGACAATACATTTATCATTATATTTTTGCTGTTTTAATAGCGACGATCGAAAAACTAAACGAAACCAGAAAACACCATTAATGTGAAAAGTGGTTCGTTTGCAGGCGTGTCTTAGTGTTTAGAATATTGTTGTTGTGTCGTTGTATTTTATGTCTTATGTCTTCACAATATTTTTATGTACATAACATGGAAAATATGTGTACAGCAGAATGAAAATGAAAGGAAATAAATTTCCCAAAAAAATTAATAAGTGGTATGTGGTACGAGTAAAGCATCGGACGTAATATTTATGCCTTTCACTTTCATGGTGCTTTGATTGGTTTCGGTTATATGCTATGCGTATACCTTACTCAACGATATATTTTATTAAACATAAAACAATAAAACATGAACATTATTATTTCCAAGAAATTTTCACATGGAACAAATCCATTAATTTCGCTTAGGTATTTTTGATAAAACTTGACACCAAATTATTTTAATGCTAGAATTTATTGCTATATAATTTATCATATATGTACGATTTACGCCTGAATGATTGATTTGATTACGTAGATATGTATCTTATATAAATTATGTTCCATCCAAGAGACGTTCTTGTAAAGGATATAGGGCAAAACGAGCATGAGGTTGACATTCAAACAACTAATCAAAATGTTTGCGTATATGACAAAATTTATGGATTTTAGTTTCGAATTTTTTTGCTAATGTCTAGTCGGTAGAAATTGTATCAATGACGTGTTTTATATGCTATTGCAATTTTGACAACATCATTTATAAGACATCTGTGGAATAAGTTTTTATTGCGTGGTAGATGTTTCCCAGAAATATTATTTTGACATAATGTGTGGGTTTGACCTACGTCAATGTTTTCTTTACGTCGCATATACAACCCTCTCACATATAGAAGCGGATTTAGCGCACAACATTTGGTATACATAGACAATTAGCCAGGTTCATGCATCTTAAGAATTTTGTTTATTAATAAAATCAGATTTAAAACATGGGCGTCTACATTTTACAAGAGTGATTTAATGCTTGTATTTAAATCACACATATACAAAATGGGGAACATTTTAATTTGGTATACCTCCATTTATTTAACTTGACGATATTGTGATATTTGTCACAGACGGACTTAAACACCACTTTTGGGTAGGTTCTCTACAGAGACCCGACTCTTTCCTACATGACCTACAGAGCTCAGATATTGCAAAAACTTTAAGTTTACATGATAATGCAATGTATCAAATTATGGCGGACAGAGGACTACAAAATGGGCGGATTAACCACCAGAAAAGCGGTAAAAAACTTGGAAAAAGTCGAGTTTGTACATTTGATGAACTCATTATTGAGGAACGAGACGGCGGCACGATTACAGCATATACCAGATAACAATAAATAAAAGCGGGTTTTGAAAACACTCGTTTTTACTTTAATTTGTTTTAAAGCGAAACACATTAGAATTTGTAAAAAAGGATAAATAAACATTTTTTGAGTAAAAGTTAGAGAACAAAAATTATTTTGCAAAGAGCGGTCCAATTTTGTTTAGTAGCACCAGGTCATCCCCATATGGAGCATCCAAATGTCGAATTTTAAAGGATCAATGAATTATTGTAACCTTTAAGGCCTACTATGTAAAGCAAACATTTCTGTATATTTTAGATCAATCAATGAATGAAGGAAAAAAATTAAAATTCATGGACGCGTGGAATTTTTTTTCGTTTAATGACTCAATCATGCCAAATTAGCGCTATCCCAACTCAGATCGTCGACATTTAGTGGATGTTGGAAACCCCTTTGGCGGGAATGCGTCAAAAACGAGGATCCGATACCATCTTATACGGTTGAGTATTCTAATATAATAGCCATAGCACATGAAGCAGGCGGAGAAGGTTTTGACGATTTATCGTCTACAGAAATCGATGAATTATTAGTTGATAAGGCACTTAGTAACGATGAAATTAGTGGTTTAGCGCTTGAGGCACCCGAGGCCCAAGAAATTAGTGACGCTGACGAAGAAGTTCCTACCCTTCACCGCAGACCTAATTAAAGAAGGACTTCAAATAGCTACTAAATTGAGCGATTATTTTGGCAAGCATGGTCCTATTGCGGAAAGAGCTGAGAAATTTCAACGTGACCTAAAATTATTAATGGGTAATTTTCGAGAATTACGCTTAATAGTCTTATCACAACCGGAAAACAACCATTGATAATGGATTTTTTTTTTACGAAAATGTGTGGAAAATATTTCTAGTGATGAAAGTGACTTTCAAGTGTCACATAAACGAATGCGCATTCCATCAGTTCCATCAGACAGTGATGATAGCACTTAAAAATATATTCTATATTTTTGTGGGCAACCACCAACAATATGCCAAGAAAATTTTTTCTACCATATAATAGAAATTGCGTTTTGTTTTTTGTTATTACGTCACAAATAAGTCGGTGAAATGATAATTGGAACGGCTTGGCCGACTTATTCAAGATGGCGTCAAATAGGTCAATAAGTCTATAATAAGTTGGTGTTTGGGAAAGCGCATAAGTACCAAAAGATTCTAAATAAAATTTGCAACGATATCGGTCCAGATCGGGTTTTCAAAATTTGAAGAAACTGTTTTTCAACAAAAATTCGGCCCGTGAGTTTAGTTTTCTCCAATGATATCCTGTATCTATTTGCATAAAAATTAAAAAATTAGTACGTATATGTTCTATGGGTCAAATGGTTTTTAGTTGAAAATGGTCCAACGGAAGTTACAGCTTCCATAGAAGCATTTCCGATTGATAAACTTAAAAATTACTGCATCGATTTGAATAAAAATTTATATATATATCATTAATATCTATGGGTGGTGAAGAGTAATTCTGTAATGTTTGGCCGAATACGGTCCACCGGAAGTGACAGCTTCCATGGGAGCTTTTTCGATTTTTACAGTTATATTGAAAAGATATCATTTTCAAGAGAAACTACTAAGTACGAAAAAATTCTAAAATAATTTAGCAACGATAACGGTCCAGACCTGTTTTTCAAAATTTAAGCGGAGAATACGATTTTTGACAAGAAACTGTTTTCAACAAAAAATCGGCCCATGATTTTGGTTTTCTCCGATGATGCCCTTTTCCTGGTTTTCGGAAGTGCTAATTAGGAATATAGAATCTATTTTAAGATTCGAAATGGCGAAATTTTGTTTTATGCAAGGCAAGATGAGGGTGATGGCATTTTTGGCAAATACAAATATCTACGCCTATAATGCCGATGTATCATTTTCGGGGTACTGACATTGGTTTTTCGCAAGTCGTGATGAATAAAGGGGGCGATCGTGTTGTTTTGGTACCTAACTATTATCTACGCCGACAATGCCGATATGAGTGTCAGTTTCGCGGTACGTAACCGACTTTAATCTTTCTGAATTGGAGATGGGGGCGGTGTTCTTTTTGGTGTCCATTACGTTACTGACTTTTGATTTTCGATACCTAATTACGCCAATTGTGACTATAATTTGGTTATGGGTGTATATATAACGCATATAACGCCTATATGGGGGTGATTTTAGGCGTACTGATTACTTTATTGGTTTTTTTTCGCAAATCGAGATGTGGCATGTGAGGCCGGTGTCGTTTCTGGGTGTGTGTCATTTTCGAGGTTCTGCTTCTGTAATTTAATTTTCTCTTATTTCTCTTAAGTGTAACCGTTCCTCGTTTGTGTAACCAGAAATTGCAAAGAAATACGTCGCTAAAAATTTTCACTTCAAAAAATTTTCGAATTGACATTTTGGACTTTAAGTTTTATTTAATAAATATTTTACAAGAATATTTGCAAAAAATGAGTTAACCAACAAAACCATGTTTATATAATACAATTCTGTCAGCTGTTAATGACCAAACTGGTGGCTTACATTTTCTTGATCCTCGAGGGTAACTGGAAAAACATATTTAATATCATTACTGTTGGCCAATATAAGACCTCAAAACAACATAGAATAAGCAATTGCTTCTTCAGGTGTAGTAGTAACAATATTAGATGGCGGTAGAACAGCTCATTCAGCACTAATAATCTGCGGTGAATGCACAATGGGTCATGAAAAATCAATAGAAGCATTAGATAAAACATTACAAAATTTACGCAATAATCAACAGATATTCGGTGGTACAACAATATTATATCAGATGATTTTAGACAGACACTACCTGTTATAACACGATCAACTTCAGTTGACTTCAAAATTTGAAAGCGTATACCCAAATATTGTACAACAATTCAAAATCCATAAATGGTTAAGTGAATGAGCAATATTGGCAGCAAAAAAACTGGGACGTTAATGTTACGAAAACTGTCATTCAAGATAGATCAAGTGTTATGGGCCAAGACGAAGTGGTAAATTGTCGTACAGAAATTTTAAATTCATTAGATTGGCTTGGACCAATCATTTCAATACGAAATATTAACCAACCAAAACTTTGTAATAGTACGTGACTAGCTGTTAAAATATCAATGACAAATTTAACTGGAGCAACCATATTAACTGGCAATAGTAGAAAGGTGAAGAAGTTTTAATCCCACGCATTCCTATAATTCCGTTAGATATGCCGACAACTAGCTTTGCTATGACCATTAACAAATCACATGGTCAGTCACTTGAAGTTTGTGGTTTATATTTGGAATATCCATGCTTGCTACACGATCAAGTAATAAAGCTTCAGCTAGTTAGTAATAAAAAGTATACAAAAAATATACTAAAACATAAATTAAAATGTATTTTTAATAAAATCAAAACAATATTTTTATAAGTTTAGTAAAAGCTTCACAAGTCTATATCTCAATCGAGGCGATTTGTTGTAAGTATTTGAACGGTTACCAGGCAGTATTATTTTACCATTTGGGTTAGACCAAAATTTTATTTTCTCATATAAATATGAAGGAACACGATTATTAATGGCTTTATATAATAATAGTAACGCTCTAAAGTAAAAGAATTGAACTCGTATGTGTCAAATTGTCTGAGTCCATTAACATCTAACGGTATTATTCAAAGTAACTTGCAGCATGGCATTTGAGGTAGAATCACATCTTAAAAAAAGAAGTTCGCAATTATGTACGTGGGGAATTACTAATGATCTAACTAATAAAATTCGAATATTTTTAAGGCAAATATTTTTATGAAGCCTCAAATCATAATATTAACAACTTGGAAATCCCAGGTGAACCTGGGGTGAATCTATGAATTCATACAAATTCACAGATTATTAGCGTAATTCGCAAACTTAATTTTCACACCATCAATAAAAATGTCGGTTATTACTGGGAAAATTCTTTTATAAATCAGAATTGCTTGCGTTTTAGCGATGTTCAGTGGGATTCCATTAGACTTGAATCAATCCAAAATAATATTGTTAATGGTTTCCAATATGTTTTCACTATATGAAACTATAACCAAGATAAATTTGACAATCATCAGCATACATGTGAAGTTTGGAGAATTGTAGTGTCATTAATAAAAAGGGAAAACTGGGTTAGATCAAGTATAGTTCCTTGAAAGGGTGTATAGGTATACGCTGAGGAACTGATTCTATTCCATTTACAAAGACTTTCTGATATCTATCTGTTAAGTAGCTAAACATAAATTTAAGTGCTCTACTGTCAAAATTAAAGAAAAGCATCAATTTCTGCAGTAACAAAACATGGCTTAAAGAATGGAATGCGTTGGAGTAGTTCAACAGTATTAGAACAACAAATGAGTTTTTTCCGTCAAGATGGCAAGCCAGATCGTTACGACATGAAGTAGGGTATCCGTTGTTTTGTGTTTATTACGGAATCCGGATTGAAATTTATTTAGACTATAGACAAAAAGGAAACTAAACTAAGCGGTGTAAGATTATTCAAAGAATCGACACCCTTCTTTTTTACAATCGGAATCGCGCAGTGCTCATTTTCCAGATTTAAGGAAATTCGGAACGCATAATACAACTATTAATCAGGTATGTCAAAGGTAATACCATATTAATTTCGATTAATTTGATTTAATAAGATTGGCTTTGAATTGACAATTATCAGACGCATGCAGAAAGCTCCAGTTAATTCCATAAAAGTAAATCATTATCTTCTCCTAATCTAACTGACTATACTCATGGATAAGGTTGCAGTCCAATTTAACACGCATTGATCTGACTTCGATTCGACAATGTAAGCTTGCTATATTCCTGCTTTCTCTATCGTATCAGTGTGACATCAACATGATTGGAATGAAATGATTCCACCACCACCTTGCAAAAATTAAATTAGTTCAAGTATATATAAACAACAAGAAAATAGAGAAAAGTGACAAAATGCCCTGCCTACTACAAAAAAGGAGATTGGTTAAATAATGTAATGACTATCGCGAACCAGTTTAGTTAAAATTTCGCCCAAATATTAACAACCAACCAGATATTCACTTAAACCATTATGAGATGTTACGAAAAAAACGTACCTCCTGTTTACAGTCTATTAAAATAATAGAAACAGACGTGTGACTATGACAACATCTGATATTTATGTGCAGATTACTGATGACTCCAATTTGAAGGTGTCCAACGAAGAAAACGTTTTAGCGGCTTTAATAAAATTACGTAAAAAGGTATGGAAAAGTGATACTATCGGCCAAATAGTGTAGCTGCTATTACCACATGCTGATGACTTCTATCACTTGAATGTAACCAAGCGAAATCTATTTATATAATTACTGCAAAAAGAAAAATATCTAAACTAAATCAGTTTTCGTATCTCTCATCCTCTTGTTACACAACGACAAAATTGAAGAAATATCGTTGAGGCGGCTAAATTCCTTGCGCAAACAGTCAAACAAATAATTGGAAAAATTCATTTGTTTAATATCATTTTGATTGTTTAGAAAGTATCGCTTCTGAACTTAATAATTTGTGAAATTTAGCAGACACACCAAAATTGTAAAAACAGAAACAGAAGAAACGTTTTAAAAATTTTAATGAAACCAGCGCAGATTATGTACACTCCGCTTCACTTAATTACGACCATCTATTAAATTGATTTCAAATGTCAATAACTTATATATTTGTGAAATGAGAATATTACTTTATACGTGCAATTGAGATGTACCCTCGTTCGCTCATTGAAATAACGGTAAAACGGATACCAATCGAAAACCCGTTATCTGTATTTTTTTTACACATCTACCAATCTAGTAAAAACCGTGCATTTTTATTGTGGAAAAACTGTTATTGGATGTTTCATCATTGAAAATTATGGAAAAACAGAAAACGCCGCATTGCTAGATTAGCTAAAATGCCCACTGATTAACAGGCGATTATTCAGCCTGCTTCAAATTCATGCTTGTAAGCGGCAAAAATTAAACAAAATCTGGAGTCAAAGCCAGCTTATCAACGATTCGGCGTGTTAACAATACTGATTGAAATTTGTCAAAAATCATATAAACATCAAAAGAACATTAATTTGGATGGTCCTGATGGACATCATCTTTTTCTCTTGATCAAAGGAAAAAGGAAATATTTTTAAACAGAAACCACAGTAAATAGCGTAATGGTTTGGGGAGCCATTGTGTGCTAAGGAACAATTGACCTGACTTGGTTTTTCTTAATACGAAAATGACAGTACTTTGGTACAAAGCTATCATGGAAGAGGTCCCAATTGATATGGCAAAAATGAGTCATTTCAGGCTGGATAAGAAACGAAGGTGTGTCATTGCTACGATGGCCCCACATTCACTCGATTTGAATATCATGGGTAGTGCCTGGATGAGGTAAGCAATAAGAATTTTCACTGATAACAACTATTAAAATGGCATGCTTAACGAATTTTGCTTAACGAACTGTTGTGCAAAAGGAGGGAGCATCCATTACTAAGGAACAATTGGCCATACAATTAAGTGAAGCGGAGCACTGCGGTTCATTTGATTAGACGCACTGCAATTTTAATTTTAAATGTAAATTTGACTGTAATTTCTTGTCTTTCAATTTTTTGTAAGATATGTTCAAATTTAATGTTATTTTTTCGGTTCAGTTGATTAAACGCAACTAAGAAATATAATGAAAACAGAAAGATTTTTCAAGCCCAACGAAATCAGCAGTTTAAATTTCTGCAATCAGCTTTTCGTTGGATTCGTATTGTTTGTATCCCCCCTCTTTTAAATAACTTAACACAGCATGCTCACTATTGTTTATTTTACGAGCTATAGCGCTGTAGACATCGATTTTTGCTCTCTCTGCCATATTTAAAATATTTTTTCTACCCATTTTATTTCTTGATCAGCTACAGAATACTTATTTTAAAAATTTTGAAATAAATTTTAGCAACTTACACCGAAATTTTGCTCACAAATACTTTAAGTTTACAATGCGTCTGTTCTAAACTATATTCTAAAGAAAGATAGAAAGGTACTTTACATTTAAAATTTACATTTAAAAGTAAAATTTCATGTGTGTCTAATCAAATGAACCGCAGTGTAATTGAGTAAAATAGAAATTGTTTGCTCGAATAAAGAAATTGATATAGATTTAAATTAATCGACTCTCCGTTTTTATTGAAAATGTTATATTTTGAGTAGTTTTCGTAAATATTTTTCTTTCCGTATTTTACCATCCTAGAAAAGTTTTTATGTTGCTATCGAGTATTCATTGAAAATTCCTTTTAACATACAACCACTGATCTATATACTAATAGTATAGATATATGTAATATAGATCAGTGCATACAACCAAATTTATCCAATTAAGTTGAACTATTGGCATTTGTTTTTTCATTTTGGATTTATTAAATTTGGAAAATGATAGTAATCCAGCTACTTTAGTCCTTAGGGATTAAAATAGGGATTATAGACTGACAGTTTATTGTATCTTGTACGCTATTAAATAAAGTACTGCTTTTGGCCGAAAAGTAGAAAATGTAATTTAACGTGAAACAATTTATCGTAAAACATTTAGGAGGATTAGGAAGAAGATTAAAAAAATCACAGCTATATCAAAATTAATTTAACCTAACATCCACTGATATCATCTTTAAATATTAAAGCGTATCTAACTCCAACTCCATCATTTTATATAATTAAATTACAATGAAAATAAAATTTAAACGTGTGTATGACAAAATTTTCGTATACATCCATCGTAAATTCAAGGAAAAGCAAATTGCTCACTGAACCGGATTAATAAGCTATATAACAAGTTATATAATACAGGATGAGCATGTTGATTATTAATTTGACATAAAATATTAGTCATTGTATCTAATGAATTAGAATGAAAATAAATAAAATTAACAAAATTGATTTTAATTTGATACATTTGTAAATATAAATTTGAATATATTTCAAGGCACGTTTTCTGGGAAATTCAGGTATTATATACCCAGATTATGTATGCAAAATAGAAAATTTTTAATTCAGTTAAAAATATTTTATCGAAACCCGAATACAAAAAATTGTTTTTGGTATGAATATTGAATTATTGCATTTTTTACTTTTTGATTGGCTGATTGCCAAAATGTATTTATGATATAAATGTACGAAATATGACTATATATTTGTCAAATTTAATTATATTTCACTTTAATTTATATATCATTTTAAAAATACTCAAATCTTAAAAATTTCTGATTTAATTATAATTATAAAAAAACCTGTTCGTTTACAAAGATTTTGAAACGTATTTTTAAATTATTTTCAAGAATTTGTTTTATGATATCGTTACGTAAAACGTCTCACATAATAACTTGCGAAGGTATTTAAAATTCATTTGCTTTGCATCTTTTCCCGTGTAGCTCTAAACGAAAGCTCTTAATCTTATTGATTAGCCTCGGCAAATATATTCTATAATTTGCTTAAAGTTCATGATGGGTTTTGAGTACGAAGAGCAATTCATGCGGTACGGTTATGAATCAGTATACCACTGTGTCACAGATCTGACTGTCATCCCAACTTAAGCTTATTCCTAATCTATCTAATCTATCTAATCTATCTAATCTATCTAATCTATCTAATCTATCTAATCTATCTAATCTATCTAATCTATCTAATCTATCTAATCTATCTAATCTATCTAATCTATCTAATCTATCTAATCTATCTAATCTATCTAATCTATCTAATCTATCTAATCTATCTAATCTATCTAATCTATCTAATCTATCTAATCTATCTAATCTATCTAATCTATCTAATCTATCTAATCTATCTAATCTATCTAATCTATCTAATCTATCTAATCTATCTAATCTATCTAATCTATCTAATCTATCTAATCTATCTAATCTATCTAATCTATCTAATCTATCTAATCTATCTAATCTATCTAATCTATCTAATCTATCTAATCTATCTAATCTATCTAATCTATCTAATCTATCTAATCTATCTAATCTATCTAATCTATCTAATCTATCTAATCTATCTAATCTATCTAATCTATCTAATATATCTAATCTATCTAATCTATCTAATCTATCTAATCTATCTAATCTATCTAATCTATCTAATCTATCTAATCTATCTAATCTATCTAATCTATCTAATCTATCTAATCTATCTAATCTATCTAATCTATCTAATCTATCTAATCTATCTAATCTATCTAATCTATCTAATCTATCTAATCTATCTAATCTATCTAATCTATCTAATCTATCTAATCTATCTAATCCATCTAATCTACTTAATACCAAACTTGTGTCTTCAGTAGGCCAGAAATATAGAATTTAGACAAAAATAATATGAAAATATTTTTCTCAATTCCTTATTTCCAAGGAACCCATATCATACCAAGGAACCCATGTCATAGGAATCGTTTGTAATTGGCCTTGATTTAAGGAAAATTCATTTAGAGAGTCATCCGACGGACCCAATTTACTCAGTTTTTTGTTCGCTTTAATCTTAATTTACATTCATGCGATATTCTGCACAACACTGCAATGCCGTAGTATTGTGTATTACGTAAATTTTATTTGTTTATCGTCATCTACTTGTTACAATAAGTTGAAAGTGGACATCTTTTCGTCTTGCAGATGTCAATTACAAGGTTTGGGTCTCGGTTTGATTATCGTTTTTTTAGCAGATGAAAAATTTTTCTATTTTGCGCTTTACTATTTTTTTAATTGCTTTGGAGATATTGAATATCGTTGAATGTAAATCGCACAAAATTCAAAGGTATTTTGGATAATATTGCTAATAAACGGTATTCCAGTTCTAAGAATCGATTACAATGAATCTTGAATTCCAAAAAAATCGTCTAGGAATACATCATTCCTCATTTATATTTTGTTTCTCAGATTGAACAACTTTGATGTAAACATCTTATAATGAATTTTCGAGTAAGGGATTGCGATTGGTTCTGATTTCTGGAAAATTTCGGTTTTCCGGAAAACCGACGAGACCACGGACCAATTTTTTCCAATTTGATAAGTGGTGATATTTTTAAGCCGGAATTTCGAGAACATTCATTATCAAGGGTCATAGATTACCAAATTGTAGCATGCTGTGATGTTCTTCCGTATTGCAAGTACACCATGCCTGTTGCGGCTTGTTGCATTATGTATCCTGTTGTTTTACCACACTGCGACATATTGCATATTGTTGCATCACGAATCACCATGTAGAGTGGCATTAAATGTCCGGCATATTGCTAAAGTCGCATTAAGGCAACAAATTGCTGGCATCAACAAATTATTTGTTATAGAAGTATTTCGTAAATTATTTACTGAGAGTTTTCGAGAGGCAAAAATCGATGGTTCGTAATTTCGGAAAATTTCGTTTAGAGAATCTTCTTGTTTGGCTGCGGGTCTGTAGTTTAAAATTTCTTCTCTGGACCGATTTAAACAAACAGTTTTTAGCGGGGAGTGTCGAGTCTGACCGTCATGTTCCACATCATCAAGAGTCAATTTTGTATTAATTGGAATGGAACCCAGGTTATTCGACGAAAAAGGGAATTGGACCTATATATTATCTATGTTTTAAAAATGTCCCGTTAAAAATATTTGGGGCGACGATTTCTTCAAATCTAATTTTCTAAACGGTATTGGTATGAGACTGCTAGAAGTAGTATACCATTGCTAGCGGTGAGGCTTGAAATGTTGTTGAAAAGACACCAAGGTTCTCTTCAATTTGGATCAATGGAACGGACATTTGAACCGTTTTTTTGTCGTGTTCTTAATGAAACGCCATTGTTTAAGATCGTGGTTAGGTTACCGAACGCCTGTACGACGCGATCGTTTTCGTAAGGGGACTTGTGATGGGGTTTTGGAGGAAGGAGCTGTAAAATCGTGAAACTACAATGGAACTTTATCCAGTTTTTGTACTCAGCTACACGTTTATATTGATATAATGCAACGGTTATCTTGAAGGAAGGTGCCAATATTTTTTTCTAATGGTATCGGTCATAAAGTTTCGGTCAATAAGTGGATGGGTTTTCATTATTATATCCACTTAACAATATCGATGACAATTTCGCGAGTTAGTCAGGATGTAGCTCTTTTACTGTATTAGATTTGGCTAGTGCGTTTCATCACAAGGAAACAGATGAAGATTCAAAGGGGTTTTTCACAATTAATAAATATCGATTTTCGGTTAAATATCTTGGGCTTTAACTATGGAATTTAACCCAATCTAGAAAAGTTGTTGCTGAGCGGAACGCGGCAATACCATACAATGTGACGCAACAGAAGGCATACTTGAGATGATTGAATTTGAACAGGAAGGCTATGCCAACGCATAAAATAACGTTAATTTAAAGAAAGTTAATCTTCTGTGTCACTACGTATACCAAGAAAGGAGTTCCATCTGTCATGTGATGCGAATTTCTTCAATTTCGTCGATGTACCAGATCGTCCACTAATGTTTGTCATAGCGAGCTTAGCCACAATAGCTGAGGTGCTAGTCACCATTATTGGGGTAAGAATATTTCAGAAAATTTCGTTGAACAGTTCCGGATGTCTCCAGGTCGGTGGCCAAATATTGATCAGGAAATTACAAAAACAGTTTCATCTTATACTTGTCAAAAGTACCAGCGATGATTTAAAGAAGTTGCTGGTGTGCTTTGCAAACTAGGAAAAATGTGTGCCTCGAAAAACTCTGGTGAATTTGTGAGGTTTTACACGCCCTTTCCGAAGCACGAGGAGAGAACATCAGAAGCTAGGGGTAATAATAACGGTAAACTGGGTTACCGGTAAATTATTCCATATTGATTTATTTACAAAAAATTAATTTCTCGAAAGGAAATTTCGTGATCGGTTTGTGTTGGTTAAATTAATGAAATTCAAATAAAATTTGAACTTTAACGATTATTATAAGTTTAATTATTTTACTCTCGATTATTTTTAATGAGTCACAATAAAATAACAACATTGAAAATAAAGCCTAACTTATTAAAATCATAAATTCTAATTACATATTTACTGTAAAATATTCTAGTCTATCCCTGTCTGCTGGAAGGAAGACCTAATTGTGGAATAATTTTACGCGCATGAAAGACTGGAATTCAGCTCGATGCAATTAGTGTGATACAACGATAAAATGCGCAGGCGGAAGCACAAGTGGCTTGCATAATCACCTTATCAGAATTGTGTCACTCTAAAATTGTTTCCGTTTCGGATGATACTAATTCTCGGTCTAAAATTTCTAACTATTTCATGAAAATTAAAACCATTAGCAACTCATCTGAATTTCCAATGACGATAAAAAGAATAGTTATGGATTATGGCGACAAAATACGCCAACAAACCATCATCAAACTATCAGAAAGGATAAGCCTTGGTGAATTATTCAGCTTGACTTTAGACGAATGGACGTCTTTGAAAAATCGAAGGTTAATGAATGTGAATCTTCACTCGTATGATGATGTATATTGGAATCTGGGTTTGGTAAGGATTGAAGGGTCAATGTCTGCTAAAAAATGTATCACGTATCTTTAAAACAAACTCCAAGAATGCAATATTCCAACGGAAAATGTATAATTTCAGTTGCTATGGATGGGGCCGCGAAAAAGGTAGGCAGATTGATTGATGTTAGTCATCATCAGCTATATTTCGCCGACGGCATCCAGTTAGCCGTAATTAAGGTGCTTTATAAATAAATAATAAATCACCAGTAAAAAATTACGTCCTCCAAAAACATGTCAAGGACGAATTTGATAAGGAGCTTACACTAATACTTGACACAAAGATACGGTGGGGTAGTTTGCTTAAGATGTTGAAAAGATTTCATAAGATAAAAAATTGGGTTTGAAAGACTCTAATCGATATTAAATCCGATTTAGAATTGTCGGAAAAACAACTTAATTTGGTATCAAATATAGTATCGCCTTTCCAACCGATTAAAGTGGCGGTGAAAACTCTTTGTTCCGAGGAACACTAATCTACACATTGCGGGTTTAACTCTTAAGTTTATGCTGGATGAAAACTAGGCCATCAAACACTTTTAGTAGTAACGAGTTGAAGGAAGCTCTAATATTAAGAATAAGCAAAAGAAGAACCATGTATTCCGATATTTTTTATTATCTGCATGAACCAGGTTCATGTGGTGAAAATAGTTATGGAGTTTTTAATACAATTAACAAAATAGTTATATCAAAGAAAATTGTTGAAATAGTTCAATTTTTTTCAAAAAGCGATTCTGCAACTATTGATACTGCTGAATCTGAAATAGTGTGTGAAGAATCAGAATTAGCTTGCAATTCTATCGACTTCTGCAGGAACAGCTGAACGAAAATAAAACTCATGCCGAGCAAACTACATTGACACCGCTTCACAAAAAAAAAATGCAGATGAGAAGGAAGCAGAAAGAAAATATTTTTCCACCAAAGAAATTATTTCTGGCATGTTGCCGAAGATATCTTCGTTCGCTCATCCAATCTTCGTCCGATATCTCATTAGTTTGGCAGCAAAGCTTAATCTTTATATCGATCAGATGGATGCCGCGATTGGGTTTCTGCTGGGTGATTTATCAGAGAAAATGCATATGCAGCAAACAGAAGGATTTGCTACTGAAACTCAAATATCAAATTAGAATTTAATTTGAATTATAGATGAAAGATTTGCAAGAATCGCAAAGATATACTGAAATATTCGAGATATACTGAAAAAACCCAAGGTACGGAACAATCACAACAAAACCCATTACAATAAAACAACCACAACGTAAAATATCAAATATCTAAGTTTCAAAAATTTTTGTATGGTCTGAAATATACGAGTAAAATTTAGAATCAAAAATCTAACAAAAAAAAAGTTTCAAAGAAATGGGACATTACCCGTCCCAATTTTGATCCATGCGTCTACTTCAAATTGAAAATATACAGAATGCTAATAAAAGGGGACTGATGAAATAGTTCAAGATGTTGGATTTGGGTGAAGCCAATTTTTGCTTTGTCCTACTCATTATTCGTGAAAGGAACAAAGAGTTGTTACAATTATTTATCAAAGTGAACCGCAATCTCTTGCCAACGCCTTACGATGTAATTCAAATAACAAAAACTATGTGTCTGTTGAATGGTACAGAGCTAAATTAGCTTGGAATGCGGTAAAACAAATTTTACGTTACATAAAAGGAACGTCATATCTGAAATAACATTTTCACTTTTAATCCATGCCATCTGTTTTGGGGCCGAAACACACCCTGCTGTTTCGCGGTTCATTTTTCTCGTCCTACTTTACGCAGTTATGCCAAATCAAAGACGTACGGCTATAGGACCGATTTGAAGTTACCTAGCATTTAGTACTGGACATTGAAGATCGGTCGGCCCATGAGTTTTGCACTCCGATAAGAGGCCGTAGTTGTGTTCCTTTTAATCACAGCTGATAATTGTGATATCGATTAGGCTGCATATATATCGATGATCGACGTTTTAATACAGGATATGTATATTTATGAATCAAAACGGCAACATTATCATAGAATTTAGAATGACCAACGCCAGCCAGTGTAGAGCAATATGTTTTTTTGAACTTCAGTCGGAGTTATTTGAGAAAAATCAGCTTGTACCGTTAATATTTTGGAACCAAAAAAGTAGGCATGGCTTCCACTATTTCATATCATGCCAGAAATAATCACATTGACGTTAAACATCACTAGATTCGTAAATTACGGGAGAACTCCAAATAAATAAAAATAAATTTGCTAGCAAACATCAAACATTTCTTTCAGGGATGATAACATTTCCTTCTTTAAAGCATCGATAATAACGTTTAACTGAATAAAAATGTCCATCAAACCTTAATTCTTAGAAACCGAAATGTATAAATATGTTGATGGATATTCACCAGAGCGTGGAAAACCAATTACCATATACAAACTCGGTATATAAATGACTTTTCCCACTTTTAAAAAGTTAATTCTTGAAACAGTAGGACGAACTTTGTAATGACATTTATAAAAAAAAAATCAATCATTTGTCACCCCCCAACGACAAATCGATAATAAATTAGAATTTAGTTTTAAATTTATATTTGATAAATGTCCCAGATTGTGGTAAAATTATAAAATTTGTGGTCAAAACCAGGGAAATGTTGTTTGTGTTAGATTAGATTAGCATATATAAAAAATTCCATTTATACCTTTTTTCGACACTAATTACTAAAACTATGTTTAGTTACTAAAATTAAAGTTTTACCACCCATAAGTGTTAAACCATATGAATATATTTATATTTAAGTTGGGTTAGAGTTTTAATGTTAATCTTTTTATTTCGTAACGGTAACGTATTTTCTATTAGATTTTTCATTTTTCTATTTAGACGAGTGGTTTTCACTCTGCATATACTAAATTATACTATGTAGCAGTGTTGTCTGGAAATAAATTCTATTACCTCACACTTCAACGTTGTGAAAAAGATAAAAAATACTTTGAATTTTCCCATTTCGTTTTTCCAGGAGTAAGCGAATAGAGGTACACATACAGTAACTTATATGACACTGTGAAGTTTTTTTTTATTATATATAATTCAGTTAAATGAATATTACAAGTACTTAGAGGGGTTGGGGTAAAAAGAAATTGTATTTAAAAAACTAAAAACTTGGAAAAGAAGATGGATTAGTTAGGTGTAAGAAGAGTATTGATTTTCATCTCGAGACTATACATCGTTCAGTAGCTGGTAATAGCATAAATCAAATAGAATTTTGATAGGATCAGGTAGCTGAATAATATATTACACCGAGCCGGATGGCATATAAACGCAAGATTAATATTCTGGATGAAGTTGATTGATGTATACACAATAAATTGATTTCGCGTAGCACTATTCGTTTATACATGCAAAACCAAACAATTCTCAAAATGTCAAGAAAATATTTCTATTTGCGATTCATACATTCACGTCTAAACCTCAGATATATACGATTGCCGTATTATTGTATAAAGAAACAATAATTAATAAAATTCCGTAACACCTACACACCACGATTTATTTGAAAATGTAATTCAACAAATAATTCAGCAAGTCATTGAAAATTTATTTTTATTCTGTAATAAAGAATAAGATTACGTGCTTTATAGAAAAAAATAAAAATTTAGTTTATATTTTGGAAGATGATTAATAGTGTACCCCAGGTAAGCAAAGGTCATTTGATTTACAAAAAACTTTCTTCGTTTCAAATTTGCAACATCATTCCGTGATAAATTTTTAAAACTCAACAACTTCTAGTATTTTGAAAAAAAAAAAATATTTGTTGAATTTTTTTACAGGTGAAGTTGAATGAATCTGATATGAAACGAAATCGCGAAACTAAAGCTATTTATTTAAATTATACTGTACTAAATCTAACAACTACATATTTTAAAACCGCAAACCAATAAAAATATTTCTTGTCCGTTCATTCTATGGTTGGAAGCGTAGTTTTCCAAATTTTAATCTTAAAAAAGTAATTATTATAAAAAACCAGGCATCACAACCGACGATGCCATACAAGAACTATTCGTAAAACAGTTCATCCATAAAAAAAAAAAATAAACAAAAAATTTCTTCCAACACAAGCTTTTACACTGCGGTTCACTTGATTAAACGCACTTGAAATTTTTCATGTAAATTTTACTGTAATTTAGTAAAACAGTAATGAATAAAAATTCAAACATAGCAATCTAATCTAACTGCACTTTTCTTTGTTTTTTGGAATGTAATTTATATTAAAGTTTCCACGGTTTTCAATATCGGTATTGAAAACCGGTATTGAACTAAATTTTTCCAATGGCGAAACCGTATCACAATACCGGTTTTGTCCGGTTTTCAAAATTTTACTATTCAGAAGTTAATAAAGATTCAGAAAGCAATGCAATAGCAATACTCTTCTTTTTGTTTTCGTAGTTTGTAAATGAAAGAGAAAAAAATAGAAGTTCTTTTGTTTCGCCATTTGTCGATTTTTTATATTAATTAATTAATAAAAGGTATTTGATAAGTGCAGTCATACTGTGTTATTCTTTAAAATAACTATTTCTTTAGTACATACTTAATATTATCAAAACAAAAAAAATAAATTTCCGTTAACGATATCGCTGCCAATACTCTATATGTACGCATATGGTATGTGATTCGTAAGTAATGCAACTTTATTAGTGATTTATTTAACTTCTATTTAATTTTATTTTATTTAAATCTAACCCGTAACAATCAAGTACCAAAAAACAACATGTCAAAGCAAAGCTCTGTTGTCTGGCAGTATTTTTCAAAATCATACGATTCGGTTAGTAAAGTGAAATGTTCAGTGTGCAATTCTCTCATCAAGTGCAAAAATACGAAAAAAGATGAAACAACTACTGCAGAAGTTCCGAAAAAGCAAATTCAATTAGACGGATTCTTAAAACTCAAAACTTTGGAAGAATTGCTGGCGGAATGTGCCACTAAGGACGGTATGTCTTTAAGAATGATTACAAAATCCGATGCAATACGCGAGTTTGTTCAAAACCGAGGTTTCCTAATGCCGAAAAGTCAAAGCACTGTCGCAAAACTAATAATCTCGTTCTACGAGATCAAAAAACAAGAGCTGTTTGACAAAATTTCTGTTTTAAAAAATTTCAGTATAACGCAGTTGATGAATAGTCCGAGATCGTAACCGATGTTGTCTACAAAAAATCACGTAACTGCGACAGCCAAACATGTTCGGGCGACGAATCAGATGAAGAAGATGCTGAGGAAAGCGACGAAGCCAACGATTCCGATGAAGATAATGATTCAGAATCAGATTGTAATGACAATGATGATCTTATCATATAGAGACAACTGCTCATGGAAGCAGCAACAGAGTTTCTCGACGGAACATCAAATCTGTATTGAATAATTCGCGTAAACTGATTAAGTTTTTCAACCATGTTTTCGAAGAAGACAAAAAAATTATGCTAAAACTTGACGTCAAAACTCGGTTGAATTCGTTTGCTCCCATGGTTGAAAGGTTGGTAAAATTGAAACCGCAAGCATTCAAAAAGCACTCTCGGACATTAGGACAAAAACAAGTTTTTGTTCAAAATCTTTCTGAACAAACGTCTAATGTAAGTGAAACGATTCTGGATTCACTCAGAAAGCGATATGATGATTATGTATTTTGGAAACTCTAGTTTATATTAAACGCATTCTGTCGGTTCACAAAAGGCGCATTGTAAATTTTAAGTATTTGTGAGTAAATTTTGGTGTAAGTTGCTAGGTGTAAGAATTAAAATGGGTACAAAAAATATTTTAAAACCGACAGAAAGGGCAAAAATCGATACCTACCACTTGGATGGATTTTCCAACCGCGCTATAGCTCGTAAAATTGGGCATACTGAGCATGCTTCGCGAAATTATTTAAAAGACAGTACATCATACGAAACCAGCTACTAAGCAACAACATCAGAGAGGCAGCTGGGTGGCCTTAATGCCAGCAAATCAACAAATCATACAGTAATTTTAAGTATTTAATTTTTAAAATTCAAAAAATTAAAAAAAGATTCAGCAGAAGCATCACATGACGTGGGTTGTGCATCCGCAAACAATGAATAATAGTTGGAAAAAAGTTGTTTTTTTTTGGATGAAAAAAAAAATTAACTTAGATGGCTATAAATATTATTTTCATAACATTCGCAAAGAAAAATTTTTGACTCACCATCATGCCTGAAAAGAAGGAGTAATGGTATTGGGTGCAACTTCATATTGGGACGCAATCAGTTTGCAATCAGTTTCTCCAGAAGTTCCGAAGCTATGTGAGCCTGTTCAGTAAATTTTTTAATAGGATAATGCGACCACACATAACGCCCGCATTATAGTCGTGGATTGCGAGTCAAAACGTTGAGTCACTATCATGACTATCTTATGAAGGAGGCAAACAATACGAATCCAACGAAGAGCTGATTGCAGAAATTTAAGCTTCCGGGCAGAAATTTCGTCGAACTACAAAAAATCTTTATATGATTCCCTCAAGAACAGGATCTTAAGAAGTAATTTTAAAGAATGGGGGTGGCATACATTTCTAAAAATAACTCTAAAGATTAAGGAATTTCTTAATATTAATGTATGTTTTTTCATTATATTTCTTAGTTGTGTCTAATCAACGGAACCAAAAAAATGACAACCATCAAAATGCGAATGGGAATTCGAAAAGAAAATTGGTACAGGGTGAACTATATGAAAATGGAATTTCAAAGTTATTTGCGAATTTACCATTACCACGAATCAACAGCAACGATGTAGAAAGTTGGTTTTGGTCGCTGGATTTTTGGTTTCCAACACTAGCATGGAAAGCACTAGCATCATGGCTGCCAAACAAGCTGCTTCATCCGGATCAGTACAAGAATTTACTATGAAATCCGATGCTATTGTCGAGGTTATGTAAATGCGTATTGTCAATTCAATCTAGCGCGAACACGATACGGTTCGAAATAGTTCAATTATATAGCGGATATTTGAGAAATTTAGGCTCAAAAGGGAACGATATTGCAGCCGAAGTATATCTCGCTCTCCGTCACTTCAGTCAAAAATCGTTTAAATGCCGTACTCCCTGTCGTTATCAGCAACTCACGATGAGAAGTACTCATCCTGGATGAACCGAGTCGACTGTTGATACGAATTTAGCCAAAACTTCAAATTCCGTCTGTAGTGACACAGGTGTAGATGGATCTGTAGTACTGTCAACGCGAAGTTATTAAAAACGATCCAATCGAGTTGAAACTCGTTCCAGCAAATATGGATCTTTGATAAACGTTTATGGTAAAAAACGAATTAAACTAGATCTAAGTTTACGACAATATTTCGAGTGGGAATTTTTTATTCAGGGTTGTTTGGTAGATATTAAAATTAAACTGATTAACAACTTGTCACTACCATCGTTTCCAAATAGCGGAAATTAAAACCTTCAATCCACAATCAATTTCTGCATCACAAAAATGTCTTCTCCAACGTTAATTGGTTCTCCATCGGTAATTCAAGCTTCGTACATTGAACAGAAACAACGGGACAACTATCGTTCGCTTGACCTCGAAGATTAGACTCAGAAAATTTAACCGTTGCAATACACGAGTTTGAATATTTAATGAGAATGGGTATTTGCCATCCGTCGACCAGTAACTAGGAAGGTTCCTGACGCATGTTATAGGGTTAATTGTGCGGAGTAGGGCTGACCTAATTTGTCGATACTTTCAATATCTAACGGGACACCTCCTACAAATGTGAGGTTATACCTAAAACTTAAATAAAAAAAAAATTGGTCATTCCAAGATGGTTTAGAGGTCGCGACTTGAGCGCAAGTTCGATAAAAACGGTATTTTTTCAATTTTTAATTTTCAAACGAACAAAAAAATGATTTAAAATTTTTTCTTAGCCTAAATTGTGGTGAATAGAAGATATAATTACCTTTCCAAAACGTCAAAGATATCGAAAATCGGTTTAAAAATAGCGAGTTTATTGCGAATTTCCGAAACTAATAAAAACTCAAATAATAAACGGGTTTTTTTAACTCCTAGAATTTATATTCTAAATTACAAAAAAATTAAAATGACGTATAACGACTAAAGAAAGGAATATTTTATGATGTCATAAAACCCGCATGAGTCATCATCATAAAACACAACTATGTTAAGCCCTTATGACTCATTCGTCTCATTAGTTATTGTATTTAAATCCGTATACCGCATTAATTATGATCTTCTAAGGACTCAAATTTGTAATAATCTTCTTGGCCTCCTTCTTGGCCTGGTGAAAGACCAGCTCTGACAATCAAGAAAGTGTCTATTGTTTGGTCTAAAGCACAAATCGCTGTGAAGAATTAGAAAAATTGGATGATGAATGGAAAAATCATCTAAAGCATAAAAATAGACCTTCAAAAGTTTACCGTGAAAGAGAAATTGCCTTTAATAGTAAACTGGATGATATTTTCGATATCGCACATACCAATGCCTTTTGCCCATGATGACCAGTGAATACAGCAAGCGATTCCTCTTGTCACAACGTGAGGAAAGGCGTCCCGGATAATTGGCTGAAGCCAGAAAATATGAAATTAAAAAAGTAAAATGGAAATCGGGACGTATGGAGGCCGAAAAAATCGTAAACCAAGATATCTTGAAGAAAAACAAAAATAAATTTCAATAGACTCACCAGGATTATTCTCGTCATCGGAGAGTAATAGCGAAAGGATATTTGATAAAGGATTGAGCTTCGAAAATACATCGGAAATGACTCCAAAGTCGCCTACATGACATCGGAAATAGATAGTTCCATACTCGCTAACGAACTCAAAACTAATCAAATTACGTGAAACCACGCCTATTAGTTCCTGAACGTACCACGCCTACTAGTTCCGAACTCGAGTTGAAATTGTGTTAACTTTGTTGTTGTTTTAATACATTTTGTGTGATACCATGGCATTTTACTACCTTTACTTTAACTAACTTACGATGTCATAAACACACTATAAAGCATTTAACGTAATATGATTGGTTTTGAGTTCGTTAGCAAGTATGGAACTATTTATTTTCGATGTCATGTACGCGACTAAATAATAGAAATGCATGTTCATAATAAAAAAATTGTAATAATTTGTGTTGCTTTTGTATTTTGGAAATTTGTCAATAAAGTCGCTATTTGTTATCCGATTTTCGATATCTTTGATGTTTTGGAAATGTTTTGATAATTATCTCCTTTATTCACCACAATTTTCATTCAGGCTGAGAAAATTTTTTAAATCATTTTTCTGTTCGTTTGAAAGTGAAAAACTGAAAAACATACCGTTTTTATCGAACTTTGGGTTCAAGTCGCGACCTCTAAACCATCTGCGATTGACCCAATATTCTTTTTGTTTAAGTTTTTAATAGGAGTCTCGTGCTGCAAATGTTTCAGCGAAAAAATCGTATAAACCCGCACTGAATTAGCGTGAGTCACGGAACGGAAGAACAGCCATCTTCAGTGATATATGAGTCCCATATCGATGCTTTTTAATCCGTTCATGGCTCGAAGTAGCCATTGTTTAACTTTAGGTAAAATGAATGTCCTGCCTAACGTAAAATGTAAACGCATTGAAAAAGGTTTGTGTATAGCAACAATACTAGAGCGACGAAAGTGGCCATTGTAAAATTTTAGAATGTTACAAAAAAATTGATGGTTGCCGCGAAAATTGTAACGAAAATCGCTTCTCATTATTTGTTGGCCACTTCCATTAAAAAATACCCCCAATACATTATAAAGACACGAGTATTTTATCGGTAAAATGTTGGTTATAATGAATAAATTCCAAGATGATTCAGATCTCGTTTTTCTCTAGAAATATTGTAAAAATCATTTCTGTTGAACATGCAAAGTAGCTGCATAACAACCACCCCATCACGCCAAGGACAATAATCACGAACGAAGTAGAAAATTCTTGCAGTTGATCTGTTATCAACTTTTTTAACACCAAGATATTTAAACGAGTCAACTGGTTCCTTGCCAAACACTCACAGTCGTAACCAATAGATGCACATTCAGACCTATAGTGTGATTAGTCACCCGCGGCGGATGCCATGATAGTGAAATGTTTTGATCAAAATTACTCATCGAAATTAAGTTACTATGCATGGATGAGTTTTCACTATAAGCCAAAGCTACACATTTCATCGGCAAACCCCGTAGAATGGCCATAAAGATTCAACTTAAACAAAGAGTTAACAAGAAAGAGAAATGGGCCTAATAAATACCGTAGACAGACACAAACTAGATAACTTCGTTACCTAGATTATTAAGTTATTTCTGCCTGTCTGTCTATACACGATTTTTTCAAAACAGAATTATTAAGTTTTCATAACTAGATAAATGCAATCTATCCTGATAAATTAGGCACACTCGCAAAAATCCGGTTACTGTCTGTCACCACAATTTGTTTATTACGATTTTTATAATTTGATTTTCAATCTAGATAATTGAAAATCGCGATAAATTTTGTGTCTGCCTTTGTGAACCCTGCAGAACATCAACATCAAAACATTCTTAACTGTCACCAACCTACCATCTAAGTACGACGCTAACCACTTATTTTAAACTCCCCTAAAATATCATACATAATAGAACGCGGGTATAGCTCCCACCACAAAAGAAAGGTTTAAAATGTGTTCAAGAACGGGAATACTATGCCCAGCAACGAGTTTTAGTATATAATTACTCACGCCAACGTTATCAATTGAGTGTTTAGGTTCTTAAGCACAAATAATTTAAAAAAAAAATCATAACAGTGTCTTGCGCCATGCAAAACGTTGTCAAACCGTGCTGCTTCAGTCAAATTTAGCGTCTAGGTATATAATTAATTGAATTGGTCTGTGTGAAAAGGTCACATCTACTGTTTTTTTTTAATGTCGTTTTTGTTTCTAATGTACACTAAAAGAGTCAACTTATATTTCTAGTGCAAAATTAAACACCTATACCAGTTTTATATATGCATAATTTGTGCTTATAACGTGCTTTGGTGTTACTTGCGAAAAGGACACACCGACAGTCAATGTGACCTTTTCGAATAGAATACAAATTTCTCATTTTTGTTTTGCTTTCAACCCATTTATGACCAATGTGCCGTTAGCGCAACTCCAGACATCCTTGACGTTTTTTTTACAAAAAACTAACAATGTTTTCCTTTAAATGCATACAAGTTATCCTGATAAGTTTAACGCAATTTTTTATTATTTTATTTTTTATGTTAACCGAAATAAATCAAATAACCTCTGTCACAAATGGGTTTTAATTACTGTTAAAAACAAAATCATACCAAACGTTTTGAGTTAATTTTTATGAGTTGTTTGTAATTCAATAATAATTTTGATTTTATCTGAAGTGGATGTATTTACGTTCAATTTTATTTTTAAAAAATGGCTAGGAATATAAGTTCATCCAGTAGTGATGAGGAAAGAAACTTATTCCAACTACGAGTAAAAGAATCAAATTTTCAAATCGGATGGACATAAGAATGGCAAAAATAAAGGATTGGCTGATACTAATCACCTGTAAGTAAGCCTGTTTTTTTTATTAAAAATATAAAACATACAACATGCATAGCTACAATATAGTGTTACAGTTGCCTAATGAACTATTTTAGCAAATCCACAGAAGAGAGTAAAGCAAATTGCAAGATATATATTTGATAAATTTGATTACATCGTCTCTGGTAGAGAAAAGACGTGAGAAAAACAACGGTAATGAGCAAGCGTCCCATACGAAAAAATATTTTACTCCTACTGCGTAAATGCAAAAGGAAAACGTGTACATACATGTTTGCAAGAAAGCATTTGTTAGTCTATATGGTATTACACAAAAAAGGGTTCGACGTTTGTGTATTTTGCAAAGTTGAAGAAATATTCCTGATGATTTACGAGGAAAAACAGATGGTTCTAGGCATAATGTAAATACAGGGGCTTTATGTTTACGAATACACCAAAAAAATATCTGGAAGCCAACCTTTTCAACGTTTATTGAAAAAATTACGATTTAAAAAAATACCGTTAAATACCAATTTTTTTTAAGTATTTTGATGAAAATTTTAACCTAACATTTATGGTAAACCGCAATGATATTTGTTCAAAATGCGAGGAATTAAACGTTGCTAAGCGTGTGGCAATAGCGGTATATATCGTACATAAACGAAGGTCTAAGAAATATTTCAATAAACTGAAAGAAATCAGAGAGCAGAAAGGCAAAAAAGTACAATAATTGTCATATATTTTGAATGTCATGAAAATTTGAATGTCATGTACTTGTACATGCAAAATTACCTGAGATTTCTGTTCAAGAAAATTTTTACATGCAACAATTATTGGATTTTGAATTTTGTATTCACAATCTTAATACAGGCAAAGTTATATTTTCTTCTTACCACGAAGTTGAAGCTCATAAAGGCCCAAATCAAGTATGTACTTTTCAAGTTGAATATGATGTATATATGGCAACTGTATGACTTTTATTTTAGTTGCCATATGCATCATATTTTTCCATTCAGAGGCCATTCTTTTAATGATTATGATAGGGTTTTTGCCACTGTCAAGCGCAAAATAAAGAAAGTCGACTGAATTTGTACACCAGAAGAAGACTTCGATCTTATTAAAACATCATGTACATCAGGCATGTTCGATATCGTCGAAATTGGTCCGAATATTATTATTTTTATAAGAAATCAGCATTATCTGCGTCCTTAAGGAAGCAACGGTCGAAAATACAAAAAGTTATTTTTCAGGTGTCGCCGTACAATGAATTCTTGTACAGATCTGAAACTCCTGGTATAGTTAAAATGTCCTCTTCGATGGAATTCCAACATGCCCAATTCCAATAAATATTAAAAAGGTGGAAAATTTAAGATTATTAGAGCGATACATTCCAGAAGAAAAAAAAACATTCTTTCAACAGGATTTTAGGATGGCTTACATCTTCAGCTGCGGACGAACCTGAGGAACAGTTTTAGTTCAAAAATTAAATTTTTAATTTAACTGTTTTTTTTTTTTTTTTAATTTAAACTTTACCTTTTTATTTTATTTCACCCTTAATAAAGAAACCTTTAGTAACGAAATTTTATTTTATTTAAAGAACAACGCGATTATGAGCGAAGGTACATAAGTTTTTTGTATTTCCTGAAAAAGTTTGATTCGTGACGATGTGACCTGTTTGCATAAACCGGTTCAGTTATGGCGCACATTCTAGTATAGCTTTCGCGAAGTACTCAATTTCCAGAACGCTTATTTAACTTGCTTCGCAGTTTATTCCTTTAAGTGATACGTCGCGCAAGCGGTGTCTAACAAAATCTCGGTTTTCAAAATCCCAGTTTTCAAAATCCCGGTTTTGTATAAAAAAAAACCCCAATTTTTAGGAAATCATGGTTGGAATGTTTAAAATTTGGCATGTGGGACAATGGGACTCTTAAATGTTTTTTTGACAAAAAATGAGTTTGCGATAAAGTTCTAGACTAAAGAGGCTAATAGAGATGGAATGTGGATGTGCCCGTGAGAGTTATCGAAGCCGTCAGCCTCTACAATTATTGCTTTTCAAATTGTTGCATTAACAAAATATTGCTTTTTTTATTAATCTTGCAACTACAAAATGTTGCATTTACAAAATAATGCAATTAAAAAATGTACCAAATCTTGCAATTAAAAAACTTTATTAATTATTTTGTGCAATTAGAACTAAAAGAAAAGAAAACCGGGATTTTGAAAACCGAGATTTTGAAAACCCAAATTTTGAAAGCCGGAATTTTGAAAACCGGGATTTTGGAAACCGAGGTTTTGAAAACCGGGATTTTGAAAACGCGGATTCGAAAATAATCGAAAATGTATTATCCAAAAACACACGAAGAGCTAATCATGGATTGGCTATGTTAAAATTAGACCGCCGGCACATATGATTCTGAGTTTCGTATAACAATAACTCAATAAATTGAGCTTTTTCGTAGAATTATGGTTCAAAATAGAGCCGGATAACAGTACCTCAGGAACTGTAAACAATATCTCAATCAACTTGTAGTCAGAATTTTTTTGGTACAAAGCCGAGCAAAAACTTGGCCAATGGAAGTAGAATAAAATGAAGTTGCATGCGTGGAAATATTAATCAATGATTAAAAGGATGACAAAATGTTTATATACTCAATGCTACTAGTTGGAAAATTAAGAATATCTATGTTCATGTCTCCAGCTACAAATCTTTAACGAATTTCCACTCAACCGTGATGTATACACTTCGTAACACGTCTACACTCCACCATTGTCTTTAACCATACTAACTCCAGGTGCCCCAGAATTTCAATCGATAAACAGCGGAAAATCTGAGATTAGAATAAATGATTTCAGCTGAAGTAGGGAGCAAATAGGCGCCATAACATTAAGTGGAGTCAAACAATATAGCAATGTCCCAGCATGCGATAATTTGCAGACCATTAATAGACAGGCCCACGATTTGCCAAAAACTCTGCGATATTGCCCAAATACGCGATCACTTTTTGGATTTTATATTCGACATTAGAATTTCCTTATAATTTAGAATTCAAGATAATTTTCAAATTTTTGACATAGTTAGATTTTTACAGGAAACAGTAAATAAGGCGAACAAAGTTTCGGCGATTAGAAAAAACCAATAGATCAGTTTGTGCTAGGTTGAGTGAAATGGAGATCTTTATCAACACAGCATGCTTCCCCAAACTGAGAATACGCTGCATTAGCTCAAATACGATGTTTAAGTGTTTTCTTGAGAATGTTATAACAAGATCATCATCATAACCCGGAGCTATAAAACGGAAAATATCGAACCTTAACCAGAAGATCGTCTATAAAAGCCACTGTAATTGAGAGAGTGCCTTTGTCAACAATAACTGCCAACAATTCATTTCTCAAGAATTTTGTTAATGTTAAATTTGCGACAAGCAAGGTCATGTTGCAATTCAGCACAAAAACTCTAACAAAACCACCAGCCTTGTACGTAGTAAAAGAGAATCAACTACAATGCAAAACATCGTAGGTAATCAGCCTGTGAGCAAAATGGCCAATTCACATCAGCAGAAGTATTCGCCTGTTCGGTCTCAACATCAACAGGGCCGATGATGATGCAACCATGAAAATGCAGGACAGAGAGGAGCAGTTCACCTGCATACTTTTTGGATGGAAATAAATTTAAAAAAGCAGCCGAAATTTGATTCGACATCAATGATGTCAGAGTGTCGGTCTTTTCCGTGTGCTTATGTATAGTGTACCACTTATAATCTTTCGATTGTACAATATCGGATCAAAGAATAGTACGACGTACATAAAACGCGGTACATAAAATGTAATGAATAACCTGAACGTGAGTTTATCCTGAACGTTCCGCGTAGAACTTAGTATATATCTAATTCGCAGCATCCAAAATTCGGCAATATTTCAGATGGATATCGAATTTAAAAAAAATATTTCATTTTCTGTTTAAAAATATTTATTCAGCTGGCTGGGTTTCCAAAATTGAGTAAATATAAATTTTATCTTTTCTTCCAGTTGAGTACATTATTAATTTTATCGTTATTTATTTGAAAACCTCGAAAAATTATAAAAGGTTGAATAAACAGAATTTGACACAAAAGAATTTAACGTTTGAACTTGTAAATTTGACTCGGCTCGCCGAGCCTATAGAATTTAGTACCCCATTTTTGGGAGGTAAATTACTCGATTAATAAATAAAGTTCCCCAAAACTAATTAATCAAATCACACTTGGTTTGAGATTGAGCTTCCGGTATTCATAAACATTTTTTTTTAGTTCTTGGAAAACCTACACAAAACTTTAGATACCGACATTATTAATGTTTATATATAGTTCTGAATACAGTAGAGATAATAAATTGTTGGAATATAATTGGAATTCAGATAAAAATGAATTCTGTATATGACGGTAAAGTGGCAGAATCTGCGCAAAAAAAATCATTTTTCCAAGCCAACATTTCATTTTTTTCCTGTTTTTCTCTGTACATGGTATTTTTATGTAGCATAGATGTTCGAATGTCTGGTGGGTGTTTGATACGATAAAAATGTTATGTATATATGGTTGTATAGATATTCAACAATGATCTATGTATATAAAGGAATATGATAATTAGTCGATTAATTATTAAAATATAATTAATGACTTCTCATTAATTTTTATGTTGTAAATATCCTGCCGTCTCTAATCCATTATCTTACAAAATGCCGAAAGGTGAAACCCGGTTACCGATGAATTATAAAACGAAAAATTTTCCTTTACACTCCGCTCCATCAACACAAAATTTTATGAAATTTGATATTTTTACTTGTTGTTGTAATAATTAATCTCAACAATTAATTATTGATGACACCCAAATCTTATTCTTATACTACAAAAATGGAAAGCCAACTTTACACCACTACTGATATTCACTTGAATTTTTTTTTTTTCAATTTTATCAATTTTCACTTAAACCACTTTAAAAAAATGTATAACACTTTTTTTTTGTACCACAATGTATAATTTTAGACACTCACAAATGGTAAAAATTAAAATTTTAATCGAAACAGAATTAAAAATTTTAGGCGCACAAAAAATTTTTTAAATCAAAATATTTTTTTAATCAAATTAAATAAAAAAAGTAGGCGCGCAAAAATTACGTGTGAAAAATAAATTTCCGTACTGTATACGTTGCGTATATGCAAAATGAAACTGTGTTCAGCTCGGCCGATACGAATCGACTAAATCACAATGAAAAACTAACCAACAACAAACTCAAATAAAGTATATGAAATGATGCTTCTTGCAATCATGGAATGAAGAGAGCGAGAACGAAAGAAAATTTATGGAAAAATATACAAATAAAACGAAAACTGCTAGCACGACTCATGGGAAAAACTGGTACAGTCGACAGTAGATATAGAGAAAATATCTAAAAATTTTGTTGTAGTGGGAGTACTACGAGGCGGGGAGAACTTATCTACATTTTTCGGGGTTTCGTTAAAAAAAAATATTTGTTGCACAATTTGAAAAAGCGTCTGCACAGAACAATTTCGGTCCATCTAAATGTATATAACTATAAAGAAACCTAGACGAAACATGAGAGTAAATAACGTATACATATTTAATATTTACGTATATATAGGGAGAGAATTTATTATTCGGAAAATAAAATAAAAATTTTCCCATGGATGGAAAATGGATGAAGCATTAAACATCAATTATTTTGTTTAAATTTATTTTTTCGAGCTTTAATACACCTTTTTGCGTGAATGTGAAAATATAATTTACGTGTGGTGTTTATAATGAATTTCCTGTGTGGGTGGTGCGCTATTGTAGTAGTTGTCAAGTTTGTAAATAACATAAAGCTATGTATATATGAGACTTCATAAATTTAAATGTCGATGATGTGGTCATAGAAAACTGTGGAACAATTTTTCACTAAGGTAAGTCGGAAGCGAATAATGTGCCGATTCAAATGGAGATCGATAGTGGTGTGACGTACAAATGGTTGGGTCAGAATTTTTGTTTGTCAGTAGTTTCCAGATTTACCGTTGCTATACATTACTCTTAACGGTGGAAAATTCATGGTCACTATAACGCGAGAAAATTCGCTGTTCTAAAAAAAACCGATGAAGATTGTTCAAAGCGTCCTATGTTGAATCCAAGCAGCCACCATACCCCTTTTCCAGATATTTTTTTTACTTAAATTTAAGTCTACCGCAGACATATGTGTACCTATAAAATGACAGGCTGCAATTTATTATTATTAAGCTTAGTGTCATTTTTCGGAAATCATTTAAGTAGTATACACAAATGTGTACGTCGGTCAAAATACTTTTTCATACACGCACCAGTTGTGATCGCGGGCCGGTAATCTGGATATGCATTGAAACCAAAAATTGAGTTAAATTTCAACAAATTAGTGGAAACTGGGGTGTTGTTTCCTGTTCAGTACAATAAATTTAGAATCCCATTATTGAAATATCCAAAATATCCACAGAAGGGTGTCATCTACTAATTTTTACGTGATTGCGTAGATAACCACTTGTAATTCTGATAGTAATGATTGGATGATATATAAATTTTTAACTTCTGTTTGAAGGAGAAAAATGATATGAACACAAATGATAAATACTATAAATTATACACAGGGTGAGTTTTTTTAATAAATGCCTGGCTTTCACCTCGGAAACGGTGCAAGATTATTGACGATCAATGAATCTTGAAACTCTTGAAAAAAAAACACTATTCGTCATTGGATCGTTATTTATTCATAAATGGATTCGGGCGTACTCTGGGCAATGTTCTGTAGAATCAACGGTTGTGGCACCCCCTGCGTAGTAGTGAAGCAGACTAGCGAATTAGTCAATCAAAACTATGCAATGGTACTAACAAAAAGAAAATATTACCCCAGATGGTACACCAATATCAACATTGGTAAATCCACTCTTTGTGGAGACTGACCCTGTGGATTCTGGGGCGGGCCATCTATTGCAATATCAGGGAACATCAAATCCGTTCCAGAGAAGATCAAATTTACAAAGATCACCGATAAAGAAATAAATGGTGCCGCCGGAAATTTTACTTTGCAAGTAACCGAATCTAGTAAAACAACTAATAGATCTAGAAAAGTAGAATATGAATCTCTTGGCGAGACTAGAGCATGTGGAGCAATTATTTGCTAAGCTAAATGAAGAAATTGAGTATCTACAGCGAGAAAATGAAAACCTAAAGATGAATCGGGATTCAAAAGAAGATTGCGAAATAGGAAGCATTGAACCAGACAAATTCATCTATTTCACTGATGAAGATGAATTACAAAGGACGACGGGCTGGATCCTAAAGATGAAAAAACAGTCCAAGAAGGGTAAGAAAAAAAACTGAATCGTCACCTGAGGCTGAGCAATTAAATGATAGGGGACAATCTAGTACAGATTCCAAAGTTGTTCCACCCAAAGCCAATTAACCAAAAGGTAGTAAATCTACCAAGAAAATTACACAAAACTTGGTGCAATCGGAAGAAAAACCACCCTCACCAATAAATAATCTGTGCGTAACTAAACAATTATGACGTTTGGAAAATTAATACCCTGGACTCAGGTGCTTATAGAACCTTATCTATGAAATTGAATACTGAAAGTATCATTGGTTTACCTATGAGAACAAATAAGCCCGAAATATAAAAGGAAATAATGGAAGACTTACAAAATAAAGGTCTTAAAATACTAGATGCTGTGAATATTCTTAAAAAAGAGAGAACAGAAATCCAGGAAGAGAACCAAGCTATCAGTAAAAGGGGACCTCCTCTTTTTATGCTGATATTTGACAAGAAAGAAAATGTTCAAAACATTTATGGAATAAAAGGAATTTTTCACATGAAGTTAAAAATCGAACCAATGAGAAGAACCACAACACGCATACCCCAATTCAAGAAATGCCAGGCATTTAATCACACCCAATGCTCAGGTAATCATATTACCCCAGGCATGTATAATAGGGAGAGTTGTGCCAGCCAAGTGTACAAATTGTAATGGCCAAAATCAGGCTAATTATCGAGGCTATGAGGTTGCTAAACAACTACAAAAATTAAGAGATGAAACACGAAATCATAATCTAGAGTAGTTAGTATGAGTCCTTTTACAGTGTAAAAATTTGTTGACATTCGTATTTTGATGAGAATAACGAAAAACAAAAATTCAAATTACAGGGTGGCTGAGACCAAGTGTTACCAAATGAAAACGTTGTAATTTTTTCAATTTTGATTATTTTTTATTGAAATTTCGTGGAATATGTTGAAAACATATTACATTTTATGAAAAACATGTTACTGCTCGATATGACCTCCTTTGGCTCTGATTATTTGATTCAGTCTTCCATAGAAAGCATTGCATGCTGACCGAACGTGGGCTTTTTTAGTGGACACCTTACTCTCCAAAATGGACTAAATGGAGAAATTCATGGGATTCAAGTCTGGTGAATATGGTGGCCATTCTTTCGCCGAAATCAGCCGCGGAACGCAATTTTGTAAAAATTGCTGTGTCGCTCGAGCTTTGTGTGACGGTGCCGAGTCCTGTTGGAATGTTCAACGGTTCGTACCAAAGTGTTTACATGCTCAAGGTAGCAAAGCATCGTTTAGGATCTTTTGGCGGTACACCTCTTGGTTGGCCTTGACTCCATGTTTGATGAAAACCAGAGGAGTGCGTCCATCTGCAGTCACTGCAGCCGAAACCATAACATAAGCTGGTGATTGCTTGCGCATGGCAACTCTTGTGTCCAAATTATTGTTGGACTTGTGCTATAACCAAACACGATCATTTTGTTTATTCACATACTGTTGAATGGTGAAAATTTTCTCATCAGAAAAGACAATTTTTGAAATCTCATCACGTTCGGTCAGCATGCAATGCTTTCTATGGAAGACTGAATCAAATAATTAGAGCCAAACGAGGTCATATCGAGCAGTAACATGTTTTTCATAAAATGTAATATGTTTTTAACATATTCCAGGAAATTTCAATAAAAAATAATCAAAATTAAAAAAATTACAGCGTTTTTATTTGGTAACACTTGGTCTCAGCCACCCTGTATATTAAATTATTTACAAATTAGTAATTATTTACCTAGTACCCTCCCGGTCCAAGTGCCTGTAAATAATTTAATTACCCTGTATATTAAATTATTTACAGGCACTTGAACCGGGAGGTACTAGGTTCGAATCCTTTTAAAAACAGAACTACGATCGCCTGTTGGAGTACAAAACTCAGCGCTGAACCATGAACAGGCTGACATGGAGTAAGGAAAGTGTAGATGGTATACTGTAATTGTGAGAATATGTAGTTGAATAGGTGGAAGGCATGAATGAAGCACCATGGCTTTGAGTACGGTCGGGTTTCGTTCCGAAAATTAATATTTTAAAAATAAATGCAATTAATTTTTAAATACTTCCCCATAATTGAAATAGGTTGCACTTATTTTGTAATAAGTTTTACACTGAATAATGAACTCAACTAAAATAATGAATAATGAGCTATATAAATAAAATTTAATTGAAATAACGATTTTGGTAATTTCAATTCAGGGGCGGTATGTTGTACCATCATTACGAATCGAAAAAATTCGAATTCGAAAAAAGTCGAATCGAAAAAGTGAGAGTTGATTCCCTACAAGGAATCAAAAGTCAAATTACAAGTTTTAGTTCAAAAACTAAGTATATAATCTAATACATATGTTTCTATCACAATAGGGTCTCTTTTATAAACCTGATACAAACGGAGGTTCCATTGGCAGCAAAATCAAAAACAAAAATGTAAAAAAGGCATAAATGTGAAGGGACTTACGGTAAATCAAATAGTTGAAAGAAGGATAACGAGACAGTGACGAATATTAGTGAAAATGGTTTTCTAGATAAACAAGACGACGAATTTTTTAAAAACTGTCTTGCAATAGAACAAGAAAAATCAATTAAAAAATACTCCGTAAAACATTAGAAATCAGGAAAAGGATCTTAAGCCCAGTCAGAACACCAAATTTTTGAAAATTTCAATTTTTTTTTTTATAATCCTGAGCTTTTAATTTTTTGTGCTAATTACATGTTTTGCTTAATTTAAAATCGATTTCTTATTTTTCAGATACTAGTGATTTCAATATTCGTTATCCAGAACAAAGAAACCTGTTTAATGAGAAATGGTATGATTATGCAGCCTACGCAAACCAGATATTTTGGGATTATCAGGGAAAAACGAAAAAGATATTGAAAGTATTAATTTAATAGCCAAAGAGATCGTATAATTAATTTTATTTATTTTCAACTAAAATATTTTTTAAAGATTGGAACGAAGAAATCAACCCTTTCATTATTTTAATTAAACGTTTAACATCTACTGCGTAAGGCGCTAGATCGAAAGAAAAAAAGAGCTAATTTTTCGAAATCCGTTAAAGAATTTATCAAATTTGAAAATGTAGGT
The DNA here is from genome assembly GCA_932526605.1 of Nephrotoma flavescens. NCBI lineage: Eukaryota > Metazoa > Arthropoda > Insecta > Diptera > Tipulidae > Nephrotoma > Nephrotoma flavescens. The sequence continues at coordinate 41,962,302 of OW052220.1, forward strand.
AACTGATCAAATTAATTTTAACTTATAACTAATAAACTTTTCATTCAGTTTTGATATAAATATCCCAAGAGAAAATTACGATTTGCCGGAGATACAACTCCATATAATAATTGAATTTTTGATTTTTAATAATTTGATTTATAATTGATTTTTTGAATTTTTTGCAACATGCATTTACAAAACTAATATTATTACCAAATCAAGTCGAATAATCGAAATTAATTCAATCTTTGAAAATAAGTTCCAGAATAATTAAAATGGATTACTTTTGCTTTTTGTGTCAAAGAAATTTTCCGTCTATTTCTTTCGTGATTTCGCATTTAAAATTTTATCATATTTTTGTTAATTTAAAAAATATTTCATTGAAATGCATATCAAGTAAAAATTACAATCGCGAATTTTGTACAGGGGTATATCCTCTATCCGGTCGCAAGTTAATTATTTGCGATCAGAAATATGGTTACTAGATTTATTTTGCCATGCCAATCATCACATTTTTTTAAAATTTAAATTTGTTTTGCGATTGCTAAGTAGAAATGCACAAAAAGATTGCGACCTCGGAAAAGGCGTAGCAGTCTTTTCGTAGATTTCTACTTTAGAATCGCAAAACATTGGCATGGCAAAATAAATCTAGTAACCATATTTCTGATCGCAAATAATTAACTTGCGACCGGATAGAGGATATACCCCTAATTATATCAATATTTGTAAGACATTGGCTACAAGATGACTTTTAATGAAAAGGATTTTCTTGACTTTTGTGTGTGTGACTCTGACTTTTGGAAAACTATCCTTGCTTCTTGTGAGAGATCCCACTTGAGAAACCCACTCTTTTAAAATCTTTTCTTGAAAGCCACTGTAAAGAAACAATTTTTTCAACTAATTTTGATGAGTTTTCTAACGGGTTTCATTACAAAGCTGGTTTTTTTTGTGTACAAATCAAATTCTAAATATATTCAAATTCAAATGATTTGTTGTATTGACCAAGAGCATTACTTCATTTGCAAAGAGTTTGCTACTGCTAAATTTAATGATTCATTGAATTGTTATTGTATTGAAGGTAAAATAAAAGAAATAATTTTCAACTATAAAGAAATAATCCATAAAAAGAAACAGACCCAAAATGCAAGTGCCTTCACTTAAAAAAGAGGATGGAACTTGGGTAATAGGTCCTTAAGAGAAGGCTGATCTGTTTGCGGAGTATCTCGAGGATACCTTCCAACCACTACCAAGACAAACGGCTTATGAAAATATAATGTCAATCCATAAGCTAGATGATTTTGATATACGCCCAGTTTTTCTCAAAGAATTAAAAGAAGGAGTAAAAAGCAACATGAATGTTAAAAAAGTCCCAGGGTATGACTTGATTACTTGCCAAATAATCAAGGCTCAACCAGATAAAGGATTTCGAAAGCTATTACACATAATCAATGCAAGCTTTCGGTTAAAATAAGTTCCATGGCAATGGAAAGTAGCAGAAGTAATCATGATAGCAAAACCTGATAAACCGCTTAACGATAAAAAATCATACAGGCCAATTTCATTGCTGCCAATTATGTCAAAACTCTTTGAAAACTTATTACCAGAAAGGCTTAAACCAATAATTGAGGACCAACAACTAATTCCTCCATATGAATTTGGATTCAGAGAAAAGCATTCCACAAATGAGCAGGTGCATAGAATCACCAACATTATTGAAAGCTCCAGCATATTTCTGGACGTCTGGAGATTTCAAGCTACTGATGAAATTTGGGTCAATTATGAAACTCAATTATTGCATACGATAATATCGAGAAAGTATATCCCCTCAGACCTCTGGCATCACCACTATATGGGCCAAACAAATTTTAAAGTCATCTATAGATGCGCTCAAGGTGCAGCTATAGACGTATACATAGCTTATTTTCACCCTAGTAAATCAAGTTTCGTGACTTACTCGTATATCTTGGAATATTCAGTTGGAGCATGATCAAAACACTGCTTTGCCGGTTGAATCGGTAACCCATCTGCCGGGGTCAGCATGAAAGTAATTGCAAAGTGGATGAAGTGGACGAAAATCGGAGATCATTCCTTGAGCTTTGCTTCATTCGTCTTTCCCTGCTTAAATTGGGTTCCAGTTATTCTTGAAATCGTTGGAAATTTCCGCATTCGAATATAATTTGCTTTAAAATTCTTTATATAATTCGAATTTTTCGCCGGCTGCTTTAATCATTTTTTTCAAATTTGTTTGCAAGCTTTCAATTATTTATTTCTCTACCAAGGGAAAAATTCCGACTGGGTAAATCGATGCGGAGTTAGAAAAAATGATTAAAGTAGCCGGCGAAAAATTCGAATAATATTTTAAAGTAAATTATAATCCGTAGACGGAAATGTCCACCGATTTCAAGAATATGCGCTCTGGATAGTTGGTAGTACCTTTTGTGTTAGCATCGCCTGGTGATAAGTGCCTCTTATATAGAATAGACGTCTTCTTTTTGTCTTAGTCTTGATGAATTCGGAAAGATCTTCAATTTGCTTTGCCAAAAGCTGCACGGTTTCAAACGTTCATTCGATTGGTGACGTTCTAATCGTGTTGATACTCGTTTTTGGCCATCGCTATCGTTTGATATCGTAGTCGGCTCTCGGCATCCAGACACCTGCACCGTAAACTTATCATCTTTATGTCCGTATATGCTAGGGTTATTATTTGGGGTTCCTTCCTCTAGCAAGTTTGGTTTCTCGGATGGTATTTTATTTCCTTTACCTATCCTCCAGTGAACCGGTGAGGGCCTCCTCTAATCAGCGATCTAGGGATGCAGCGAATGGGTGATTGGCTGTCCATAGCCCACACCGAAATTAGTCCAACGAAAGTGGCGGTTTCATAGAAGCTTTTCGCCTTTTGGAAACTATTTTGAAAAGTATATCCTCCCTAAGGAAAACAATTATAAACTAAAAGATTTTAAATAAAATAATAACGGTCTAGGACTTCAAAACTTATTCCATAAAATGGAAGGTTTCAGTGATGTTTGGCCGAAATTGGTACATCGAAAGTAAAAGCTTCCGCATAGGAGCTTTTTCGTTGTTTGCAAAGATTTCGAAAAGTACTAATTGTTGAAAAGTAGCATTTACAAAAAAGTTTAAGAATTAAAAGATACAAACAAATGTTCAGCAAGGATTACGCAAAACAGGTTTTATCAAAAATCCGGTAGGCTTAATTTATCGCTTTAGAAGGTAAAAGAAAGTGGGATGTTGGCTACAACATAATCATCTCTCCATTTTTTGATCAGATTTCTAAGTAAATTTTTTTTTCGGAATTTCTGAACAAGTTGAATACGATTTTTTTTTAGTATAGTAGCATTAGAAGCCTAATGAAATAATTAACGGTACCTTATTGGACTTGCCTTTCTCCTGATGACTTACGTTTTGACTAGATTTCCATCAGGTTATAGTATTTTCCAATATATCGTTGTTGTATAATTCCCAACAATAAATTTAAATTTATTTAATTTATATGTAAATATATTATAATAAAGAAAAAAAAAAAAAGTATTTAATAGCAATATTTCATTTTATACTCAAAATTTTGTCTCAATCAACAAAATTTTATTAGTTTTTGATTGCACATTTTTATTGCTTCAACAATTCAAAAACTTTCGATACAATTTTAATACTATTAATTGTCTATGTTCAATAGTGGCTGAAATCGAATAGACTTCTTCGACATTTTACTATTAGTAAGTAGAGACATAATTCATTTTCATATAACATGTTCACTCGATTTCATTTTAATCGACCGAACACAAAAATCTGATACGAGAAATTCTTTATTATTCAGGTACGTACGTACGTATATACCTTTGTTGACACATCTACATACATACGTTATATTATTAAGAATGGCAAATCATGATAACAATATGTTCAATATATTTACAAAGTGACACAAGCTCTCTAACAAAAGAGAGACATTCAAGCAATTTTTTTTTTTAGATTTGACGTAAAAATGTAACCAATTTATCAAAAATATGTTAATTTGGTATAGTAACAATGTATAAATCTCATGTATGGTGACATACACCACAAAAAGTAAAAATCCGGTTAAATCCTTGCCATCCTTCAATAATTTTACATTTAATATTTATGTTGATGATGAAATGAGTATTGGTATCAATAGCGTTTCATGATTTTTACTTTATTTCCTTTTTGTTGTATGCGTGTTTACAGGATATTTGGAAAATGGAAACCTACATAATTCATAAATATATTATTTATTATCTCGGTACTAATAAATATTTTTTCGAGTTTGTCCTTTTGTTGCTGTTCATGCAAAATACTAAATTGAAAATCCCAGGACAATCTATATAGATTTTTCCATTCAGCTTCCGCTTTAATCTCGCTTGGGTATACGAAGGTAACCCTTTTTTATGTCTAAATTTTGTTTTTATTATTATCCAATGTTTGATGGATTTTTGTATTGGTACGGTGAATAACATCAGTATTCACAATTCTACTTTATATGCGTAGTTAAAAATCTTAGTTTCTTAATTCGATAAGAAGATGTTAATTAAAAATTATCTCGGCGCCCAAATTTTGATAAGATTACGTATTACGATATTATAAACTGATTATTAAATAAATTAGATACAAGAAAGGAGCAAACGTATTCAAATTGCTTTATGTATATTTGCATGATTTATCTGAAATCGTCGAAAGTAATGTATTGGCATAAATCCAAGAATGATTTGCTCAATTTACTTAGAATGTGATTAAATCCGCATCATACAATGGATTGGAATAATTTCTTGCCCTCACTAGAAAATTCGATTTTAAAATATTTATTTATTCCATTTATTCCGTTGCTTGTGCATAACTGATGAGAGCTTATTAAATTGTCCTTTATTGGGTGTATTGTAGAGCGAACCTCTAAATTCGGGTAAATAATTCGGGTTTAAGAGCACTGTAGAAATAGTTGTACCAACACTTCATGTAGTAGATATGCTTTGAGCAGGTGGAAGTGCCCTTTATCCAATTGAAATTACCCAAATCATCGGCAAAGTTCACGTATCTCACGCTATGTAAATATAATTTATGGAACATTACTATTGATGACTGTTAAAGTTGGGAATGTGATACCTAGTGCATTAGAAATAAGCAGGTATCCTCGGCATGCTTTATGAAAATAAAAATTAACATACAAAAATATATACAGTAGATTCCAAAATTCTGTATCTAAGTAGGCTTAGAACAGTAGACCAAATGACATCCATGTGAACTAAAGGCAATGCACAGTTGTGATTATAAAATATTTCGAATGCGTCGTAGATCTGCAATAATACCGGGTTTAATTATTTTATTATTTGCTCCGGTATCGATTGTTAGTTTTCAATCATGACACGTCGGAAAGTGATGGAAGCTTAGCCCTCTATGCCTGAATCTTTTTCTATTTTATAAATTTCCAAATTTTGCCAGACACAATTTTCGGTATTTTCTGAACTTAATCCTTCTCTACGTTCTTCATCCTCGCAACCTGTCTCATGGTTGCTCAGTAACGGTTTAATTTTTACTGAGTTCAATTTCTTTCTCATTTGGGTTGAGAAATTCAATTCTCTTGGTTTATTCCGTTAAGGTTGATCTAGAGTTTCTCGAAATTATTTCGTTAAGGGTAAACTTGCAGAGCGAAGCGTATATGCTGCTCTTACATTTTACGAATTTGCAATTGGTGCTGTTTGGCCGATAAATAACAGCAACAACTCTATTTTTTGTGGCAAATATGATAACGTTCTGTTGGATTCTTCCGACTTCAACGTCATTTTTTGCAACTGTCCGACCACATTTTTTGATTTTGTTAATTCATCTATACCGTCTCCATTCCGTCTTTTATTTCACCACTTTCTTTCTCACAACGCCGACTAACTACATATTTCATTATTCGCTGTTGAAAGAAAAAGCAAAATTAAGAAAAATAGGGTTACCCTCTACACTACAGCTTAAACAAGAAATAAACCTTTAATCTATTGAATGCGACGAAGTCTTCGACATCGAGCACTTTCCTATTAGGTTTTCATCGCGAATGCCGGTTTCCACTTCAAACGTAGTTGATTTAAAAATTTTACAGATCCGATTCGGTTCGTCATACCTGGGTGCTAGGTCCCTACAAGATCATTTCGTTGCATTGCTCTGTACGTGGGATTTGAGCACTGCCACCGTCTTTGAAAGGTCGATGTTGACGTTGTGTATATTTGCATATGTTTTTTGCCGATCCTATGTCCTTGTTGAATATTAGAATATTAGAAAAGCTTTATCAGTGGTCTCACATATTGTGGTGTTCATAGCGAATCGAATGCTTCATAAATACTTAGGCTACTCAGTATGAAGATCTTTTACTAAAATTCCCAACTGACTTTTCAGGTCGCGATTACAGCGTTTTGCTGGATTGGCCTAGGGTCACCTGGGTTTCAGAGCATTTCACGAGACCACTGTAAATAGTTCCAACCACCGTATGGCAACGGCCTACACTTTCAGTATTTGTCGATAGCCACCAGAAGCCATCGGCGGCCGGATCAGAATGATAGCGCAGTAAAATATGGTCGCGAAAAGATTGGTGTGGTTGTTGATGGTCATTTCGGGGGGGTAAGGGGCATCGGTCTAGAAGGTCAATACACCAGCCCAAATGTCAACCTCACCTGCACGTGGTGCTCCCTGCTAATTAACCAACGAGGCTCTGGCGACCGAGTAACGGCGGGATAACCGAACACCGAGAACCTAGTAAATGATGTTCTCTCCACTGACCCACTGCCAATTTCACTGGTTAGATTGGTAGCTGCTTCAATAACCAGTCATTATAATGCAATGAGTTTTCAACAAAAAGGAATTTTTACCCCAGGTGGTACACCAACTGCTCAGTTGGCTAATCCACCCTCTAACGAGGCCGGCTCAAAGGATTCTGGGGTGAGCCAACCATTGATAGAGGTTGTGGAAACTCCTCTTACTTGTTATAACGAAACCAGTACCCTTGCCCGTACTGACGCTGAGTTCCACACAGATGAGGAGGAACTTGCAAGAGAAACTGATTGGATACACAAACAGAAGAAAAGACCAAGGAAAAAACGAAGAGCAGAATTCTCGCCAGAAGTTGAGGAGCTCTCGCAAGCAAAAGTTAATGAAACTGTCAATCCAGTGCCTGTACCCCAACATCACCAGCGACAAGAACAACGAAAGGTTGCAATGAAGACCAAAGCACCACCGCCAATTAATGTGGTAGGCATTACTGAGTTTGCGAATATCCAAGCTCTAATGAAATCCACAAACGACTATAGAGTAGTTGCACTAAACAATAATGTTTGGAAGATAAACACAAGAGATCCCGATGCATACAGAGCTTTAGCCACAAAGCTCACTGAAGAAGGTAAAGAGTGGTATACATATGAAGACAAAAATAACCGAAACATCAAGGTTATGGCCAGAGGTCTACATCCCACCTGCAGGAAGGAGGATATAATAGAAGATCTCAAAATGAAAGAACTGCAAATTGAAGACGCAGTCAATATCCTTAAACGAGAGAAAGTTGAAAATAGTCAAGGAACCAAGATCGTTAAAAGAGGGCTCCCGCTATTCATGCTCACATTCAACAAAAGCGAAAAAATTGAAAATATATTTAATATCAAAGCAATACTTAATATGAGGGTTAAAATAGAACCACTGAAAAAGAACACGAGATTAATACCTCAATGCAAGAAATGTCAAGCTTATAACCACACCCAAAGATATTGCGGGAGAGATGTTAGGTGTGTAAAATGTGCCGGCAGACACAACGCGAAAGACTGTTCTCTTAGTCGAACCGAACCTGCAAGGTGTATAAACTGTAAAGGACAACACCCAGCCAACTATAGAGGATGCGAAGTAGCGGTACAACTGCAAAGGTTAAGAAATAAAACACGCCAATCGACTCAAAACAGTAATGTTAGAAGAGAAAGGATTCCAACTACAACTAGAGCGCCGACTCAACCAGAGCCCATAGGGCCAGAGAGGAGATCCTACTCTCAGATAACGCAACAAAATTCTATTGAAGAAAATCCACTAGAAAGGATATTTCGAAGTATAGAAACGATAAATGCACGCCTAGCAAAACAAGAACGTGGTCTAGAAGCTATATATAAGCGGCTGGATAGACAAGAAGCTACCAATGAGCTTGCATCAATGCTATACTAATCAAATGAATAGATCATTTAGAATTGTTATTTGGAACGCGAATGGATTACCACAGCATGTTCCAGAACTAGAAATTTTTCTAAACTTAGAAAAAATAGATATATGTCTTGTCTCGGAAACTCATTTAACAGAAACTTCATTTATTAAAATACGTAACTATCAATGCTACCATGCTATTCATCCAGGAGGAAACGCTAGAGGCGGGTCTACCGTAATTGTTAAAAATAATATTAAACATTACGAAGTGCCCGGCATTGAGGAAGAAATTATGCAGGTTAAAACCATAATAGTTGAAACAATATATAATAGGGAACTCAGTATCTCCTCTATTTACTGTCCCCCACGCCATCAATTAAAAAAAGAAGACTACAGTCGACTTTTTAAATCACTAGGATCAAATTTTATCATAGGCGGTGATTTTAATGCAAAGAACACCTATTGGGGATCTAGACTTACAACCTCTAAAGGGAAAGAGTTATTTAATGCAGCTCGCGAGAACAACTGTGAATTCCTCTCTGGCGATAAACCAACATATTGGCCTGCTGACATACATAAAATTCCAGATCTTCTTGACTTCTTTGTAACAAAAGGAGTTTTAGAGGACTACACATGCATTGAAAATAGTGAAGGACTATCATCTGACCACTCACCTGTGATCATGACACTGAGTACAATGATAATAAAAAAAGATAATTCACCTAAGTTAACAAACAATAAAACCAATTGGGATCTATTTAAGAAATTAGTAGAAGATCGAACAAATCTCGGCGAACCAATTAGAACGAAGGTGCAGTTGGAAGATCAACTAGAAATATTTAATAACATCATCCAACAAGCGGCTTGGGAAAGTTCACCGATTTCTCATACCAACGCTATAATGAAACATAACTATCCTCTTGAAGTCAGAGAGCTACTTAGGGAGAAACGGAAAGCTCGCAAAATCTGGCAGCACTCTCGTGCACCGCAACACAAAACTATTCTAAATTTTTTGTGCAACAAATTAAAACAACTAATAAAAGAAATAAAGAACGAAAGCATAACTAAGCGACTACGAGGTCTTTCTGAATTAAAGGATGACGATTACTCGCTTTGGAAAGCAACGAAGGGACTAAAAAGATCCAAAATGCATGTGCCGCCTATCAAATGCGATGACGGTTCATGGGCTAAAAGTGACAAACAGAAAGTCTCTCTATTTGCTGCTTATTTAGAAGAGACTTTTCAACCGTTGCCGAGGCAAACAGCAAATGAAAATACAACAGTCGTAAACAAAGCAGATGACCTTGACATAAGGCATGTGACTTTATTGGAGCTTAAAACTGAAATCAATAGTAACTTAAGTATCAGAAAAGCTCCAGGTTATGATTTAATAACTGGGCAAATTGTGAAAGCCATTCCCGAGAAAGGTTTGCGTAAATTAAATCAAATAATCAATGCAGCTTTCAGATTGAAATATGTTCCACGACAATGGAAGGTGGCCGAAGTAATAATGATTCCTAAACAAGGCAAACCAGGAAACGATAAAAAATCATATAGACCGATATCACTACTTCCAATCATATCAAAAATATTTGAAAAACTGTTGCTGAAAAGACTCAAGCCTATAATAGAAGAGAGATGCCTAATTCCACCACACCAATTTGGGTTTAGAGAAAATCACTCTACAGTTGAACAAGTTCACAGAATAACGGATGTCATTGAGGATGCACTCGAGAATAAGAAAATATGCTCCAGTATTTTCTTAGATGTAGCTCAAGCTTTCGACAAAGTTTGGCACCAAGGGCTTGAATTTAAACTGCATCGAGACCTGCCTAAGCAATTTTATCAAATTCTTAAATCGTACATAGCTGATCGACACTTTAGAGTCAAATTTGAAAATGAGTACTCTGAAATAAAAAGAATATCAGCAGGTATACCACAAGGTAGCGTACTTGGACCTATTCTGTTTATTCTTTACACGAGAGACTTACCGAATATTGAAGGTACCACAGTAGCAACATTTGCAGACGATACAGCTATTCTAGCAGTTGGAAAAGATATTTCGGAAGCAACAAGCAAACTTCAAAGTGCAGTTAACACGGTGAGCAACTGGACTAAAAAATGGCGCATTTCATTAAATGAAGCCAAATCAGTACACGTCAACTTTACAAATCAAAATGTAAACTGTATTCCCGTGGTTCTCAACTCAAACCAAATTCCATATGCAAATACAGCTAAATACCTTGGCATGACCCTCGATGCTAAGCTAAGATGGAAAGAACACATCAAGAAGAAAAAAGAAGAGTTAAACATCAAATATAGAAAAATGTACTGGCTCATGGGTAGAAACTCTGAGCTCTCAATACACAACAAATTGCTTCTATACAGGCAAATGCTAAAACCAGTATGGACCTATGGTATCCAGCTTTGGGGTTGTGCCAAGAAAACCAATGTACAAATGATACAATGCTTCCAAAATAAAATGCTACGAGGGATTGTGAACGCCCCATGGTACATTAGGAATGACAACATCCATAGAGACTTGAAGATGGAATACGTCACCGATGAAATAAAGAATCATGCAAGGAAACACGTACAGCGCTTATCTCTACACGAAAATGCAGATAGCCGTCGTATGTTGGACACCACTAACGGCGTGAGGAGACTCCAAAGGCAGAAACCTCTGGAGCTGGGCAGTATGGTTTAGAAGAAAGTATTATAAAATGAGTAACCAATAGGTTACTCATCTTAACCCGAGAACTTAATTTAAGAAAGATAAATTACTAGATGATCTCTGAATCAGTTGTAATATTGTATAAATAAATAAATAAATTTATTAAATAAAAAAAAAATAAAAAAAAAAAAAAAAAAAAAAAATTTCGGACCCAGATTTCACCCAAAGCATAACGGATTGCACCGGTCTTCGGGATTTTTGATTTCAGAAGAATTACTCTAAGTCAACGGTGTATTTTTTTTGTCAAATTGCGTAACAGACAAGCAACATCCGCAAAGTGGGTGAATAAGTTTCGGAAGCACTGATGCCCACTGATGGTGGACTAATGCCAAAATTCACAGACACCTTGTTCTAATCAGTTTTTATCCCCATCGTGGGTTATAACATGCCACTTTACCCCATTTGCTCGTTACCTAATAGTACATTAGGTAACGAGTTACTAGTATTAAATCGCATCTGGCCATCTTGTAACTAGATTCATGTTAAAGCATCATCATTTCCCGCTAAAAATCAGTATGTGATATTTCGCTGAAGTGTAAACAACATATTTCTTTCTGTACTAGCAATGCGGAAAGCGCTGCTTTTTTTGTTCTAATTTAAAGAAAATTGCAGCTGATGGAAATCGATTGCTGTGTGAAGCACATGGGAAACATGCTGAGTTGGGGTGTTACTGGACCATGATTCACGCCAAACTCAAGAGGAGCTTGCTGAAACTTTGCGAGTGGCTCAACAAGTGATTTAAAATCGTCTCAAGACCATGGGTATGGTGCAAAATTAAGGAAATTATGTTGCGTACGAACTCAAGCCAAGAGACGTCGAACGCCGGTTTTTCACATCCAAATAACTGCTCCAAAGACCAACTACTCGGAACGGTTTTTTTTGGATCGAATCGTGATAGAGGATGAAAAGTGGATTCATTACGAATATTCATTCGGCTGAGAAACTCTAGACAGCTGCAGAGGTACTCCACACATTTTCTACTTCAACTTTTATAAGAAATGTTTATGATTCTGATAAATTTGATTAGATTTAGATATACAAAACTAATCACGAACTTTAAACCCAGAAATAATAAATTTGTACAGTTTCCGTGAGGTGGTGCGATATTCATTACTTTGGCCAGGTACGACATTTACGTATACAATATCTAGATGGTATATAAAATACACCATGTGGTTTTATATATTTTATCGAGGTAAATAAAATTGTTAGCTAGGTTTTCTAACAAACAGTCACAACATTATTACGGGTATTACCCACTGTTCGTGTACCTGTACGTATACACACAAAACAAATAAAAATCATAATCATCATCATTATATAGATGTACGGAAAATTTGTTTGCGTGCGTGTGAATCCAAATTTATGTATAAAATGTACCTGACGGGCGGTAAAATGTATATACATTTGAAATGTACACGAGCCAAACCAAAATTTACAAACAAACCACACCAGAAGTCATTAGGCACAATGATGCGGAGTAAATTAAGTTTTATCTGTCTGTTCTGCGTGCGAACGCCATTTCAAATATTTCACAGATGTGCATACATATACATATACAGAGATCTTAATTTTCAAGTTGTTCTCCTTTGTGTAATACTCACCAGGTACTTATTTTTAAAGAATCATCATAATTGTCTAATTGTGTAATAAAAACAAAAAGTTTTTTTTAACAGCTTTCCCTTTATTTTCCATCATTTTAACCAAATCGTAAATTTAATATTATAATATGCTGCTACTCGTACTCGTTTTTGAGTTCATTGGCACTTAACAAAGAAAAAAAAATGGGTGGTATGAACAAAAAAAGAGGAAATGGAAATTATGTACCATCAAAATTGAACCATCAAAAATTGATTTTCGTATTAATGACACGACCTAAACTACGAGCCCATGGTTTTCCAGCTAAATTTCTGTTATGGGTGAATTAACATCTGCAGGAATGAAGGTACCAGCAGCCAATAGTAAAGTCTGCCTCCCGAAGTAATACTCGAAGGATTGATGGTCGATGAAAAGGGTTTTTTTTTAATTATTATTATCGGGTATTGTTATTGAATGAATATTGTTCAATATCGGATTTCTGGACCTTTGGAGCATGTTAATGTTTTTACCACTAACATATTTTTATGATATCCCAATATTTCGTCGAAGAAATGGTCTGTTGTAAAGTTTACGATAATCTAAATAGAACTAGAGAAAGTGTTAAGAATTGGGCTCGTCTCTCCATTTAAATGCAATATACCGGGTGTTTCTTTTAAACTGAGACGATCAAATATCTCGAAAAATAGCCACTCTACGGAAAAAATGTCCATAATCAAAATTTAATCATACCGCGGGGGAAATACATTAGTGCAACAAAATAGTCCCCCACCCCCCGCTTTGTAGGTGGGGCGGGGGTAACTTTTAAACTAAGATAGGAAGCCATATTTTTTATTGCAGTTACGGATTCTACGACTAAAAGTACGTATGATTTGAATGAAATATTTTGTTCGGTTCAAGATAGATGGCGTTGTAATCGACGAAATTCAATTTTTTCTTCTTAGAACACACGCATTCGATTCTGCAATACATTTGAAATAAAAAACATCACGTTTTCATTGGAAATTCTCGAAATTCGTCATCAAAACAATTTATTCAGTTTTGTAAATCACAATTAACGTTTGTGTTATTTCTTATCTTCATGTTTTTCGTAATTGCAAAATAAACGATAAAATACTTTAGAATGGACCGTTTAACTGTGCCAGAGAAAATTAAAATGGTTCTGGTTTATGGCGAAGCTGGCAGAAATCTTGAAAATGCTGTTGCTATTTACGCTCAACGTTTTCCGGATAGGATTCGTTCACGTACTTCATTTGGCCGTACTACATATCAAACAATTTATTACTGATGGAAATGTTCAACCGAAAAAGAGGACCCGTAGAGCAACAGTCACTGGAGAAAATAATGAAATTGCTGTATTGGCAGCAGTGGCTCATAATCCTCATGTTAAGTATACGAGAAATAGTTCGCGATTCCGGATTGTCCCTCACCAGTGTTTGGAGAATTTTAAAACGGCACAAGTATCATCCATATCATGTGTCTTTACACCAAGATCTTCATGGCGCTGATTTCCAAAATCGGGTAACTTTTTGTCAATGGGCACGTGAACAAATACAACAAAACCCCAATTTTTTCGCTGCGTAATGTTCTCTGACGAATCGTCTTTTACAAACCATGGAACACAACACGCATTATTGGAGTGTTACAAATCCGCACTGGCTTCATCAAGTTGAACATCAGCGTCCTTGGACTGTCAACGTGTGGTGTGGAATAATTGGCAACAAACTCATAGGCCCCCACATTATTGAAGGCAACTTGAATGGTCAAATGTACCGAAACTTTTTGGAAAATGAACTGCCAATATTACTTGAAAATTTGAACTTAGAAGTGAGACGGAACATGTGGTTTCAACATAATGGTTGTCCTGCACACTATTCGGTGGTGGCACGTGAAATACTTGATCGTGATTTCAATGGTCGCTGGATCGGTAGAGCTGGTCCGATAAATTGGCCCGCCAGATCATCAGATCTTACTTCGCCAGATTTATTTTTGTGGGGCTATCTCAAAGACAAAGTTTACAAACAAGAACCAACAAAACGTGAGAACATGATTGAGCGAATCAGAAATGCGTGTGCTGAAATTCAACCAAACACACTTCTCAGTTGTGTACAATCATTGGAAATGCGTATTAATAAGTGCATTGAAGTCGCAGGCCATCATTTTGAACACTTATTTTAAGCTAAAATTATTTTATTCACCTGCCATTTACATTAATAAATTGTTTTGATGACGAATTTCGAGTATTTTCAATGAAAACGTGATGTTTTTTATTTCAAACGTATTGCAGAATCGAATGCGTGTGTTTGAATTTCATCGATTACAACGCCATCTATCATGAACCGAACAAAATATTTCATTCAAATCATACGTACTTTTAGTCGTAGAATCCGTATCTGCAATAAAAAATATGACTTCCTATCTTAGTTTAAAAGTTACCACCGCCCCACCTACAAAGCGGGGGGTGGGGGACTATTTTGTTGCACTCATGTATTTCCCCCGCGGTATGATTAAATTTTGATTATGGAGATTTTTTCCGTAGAGTGGCTATTTTTCGAGATATTTGATCGTCTCAGTTTAAAAGAAACACCCGGTATATGTTTTGTTTTTTATAACGAATTATTTTCGAAAAGACCTGCCTGCTTTTCCCGGTATAGGCAAAAATATATAATTACCACCCTGTGAATTAATTCTCGTACTCAGGTTTTGTTTTCTGCTCCATAAAATAGGTACCGTTATTAATTGTAAATTCAATTTGATTTTGTATTTTTCGAATCAGTTGCGATTTTTTCTTCTTTCATATCGGTCAATAATAATTTTTATATGCAGTTGGTGAATAAATTATTTTAATACAAATAAAATCCTAGTGTGAATTTTTTTTTGTTCTGATAATTCAACAAGGCGGTTTTAAGGTTTTTACGTGAATAAAAACAATTGGTAGCATAGTGTAGTTTACTACAGGTTTTAATCGTGGAAATTTATCAAGATTATTTTTCGATTAATTTGAAAGAGGAAAAATTGTGTTTGTGCACGTTCATCATTAGCATAAGTAGTTTGATCTAGTAAAAAAATAGTACCATTGCGTGGATCCAAGTTCGACCGTTTTGTTTTAATTTTTTCTTCGACTTGGCGTGAATATACCAAAAAGGAGTAAGGCGGATTCCAGTGTTTTTTGCTGGTAAGAACTACACTCCAATTAATTTGTTTTTGGTATATTTAGAATATACCAAAAGTTAGACTTGGCAACCACGTTCTTTGAATCAAAAAATCGTACGATCGGATAACGGAATCATCTTTATACCGTTTATATTAATACCGAAACTGTTCGTGCTGTACAACATTTCATTGGTGGCCTTGAATATTGGTGTTATTAATCAACCGAGCAAATCAGTTGCTACTAGATGGTGGCATATCGGTAAATATATTTCTTTCTGTATACGAGCGGTGCTATTCTATTTTTATTTATTTTTTACTAATTCAATTTTCGTATTTTTCCGTGCTCAACTGGAACAATGGCCGACAAGGATAAAAAGAAAAAGCAAAGGGCAGTTGAACGGAAGCGACTAGGCAGATCGCAAACAATGTCAGTAGATGCCGTTGATAAGTTGGCAACTTGGGTAACTGCGCATGGCCAACATTCAAATATGGCTAAGCTTAAGGTCCAGATCGAGCAGTTGGAGTCGCACTACAGACGATTTGTAGAGATGGTAAGACCAAATATTGGGCAATGTCGAGTCTGAAGATGAGGATGATGTTGATTCGAGGAATACAGATTTTGAATCAAGGTATATTGATGTTAAAGCCGAGATCATAGTTTTAATTGATGAAAGGCTTGATAAATCAAATCCCAAAGAGGGCTTGGAAACCACCATGCAAAATCAAGCGTTATTAGTCGCTGGAACCACAAAGATTTTCTGGCGTTTAAAGTGATTGGATCGATTTTAAGAATGAATTTAACTCAATGATTATCGAGGACATAGAGCTAACAGACGTTGACAGATTTTGATTTTTAAGATCGTGTTTATCTGGTTCCGCCAAGCGTACTCTTTCGAAAATGGAATCGACTTAAGCGAATTTTAAGGCAGCTTGGAAGGCATTAACAACTCGTTATGAGAATAAGTCACTCATTTTGCAGTCGCATATAAATGAAATCATCCAACTTATTATCTAATGTGGAGTTAGTTGAAAGTTTTATGATTTGTTTAATGTTGGCGAAGTTGGATGCCAATACAATCGTAAAATGGGAAGAAACGACGACAAGGGAGATTCCGACATGGGACGAGTTTCATTCTTTTCTAGAAAAGCGTTCTATGACATTAGAGAAATTAGAATATAACAAACAGCAGTCGAGTATGTCAAAACCAATTCCAACAAGAAATTCTCCGCACTTGAATAAGACGCATGTCAACACGACTTCAAATTCAGGTTGCTGTGCCAAGTGTTTGGCCATTGATCATACGATTTCGAAATGTCCAAAGTTCATTGAACTGTCACCAGTAGAACGCTATGAGGAGATCAAACGCTTGCATATCTGCGTGTTATGTATGGAAGCAGCACATTCAGCACGGTTTTGCAAAGCAAATAAATGTAGTAAATGCCACAAGAAGCACCATGTTATGATGCACTTTGAGTCACCACCCAGTGTCCCATCAAATACGCCATCTTTTACTGCTAAACCTTTGCATGTTGGCAATAGTAAATGTTGCAGATTTAAATGGACTACTTGTTCCGGGTCGGGCAGTTTTAGACAGTGAGCCACAGCCAATTTTGAGACGGAGCAGTTTGTTCAAACATTAAATCTTCCTAAGCGAAAGACAAACATGAATGTTGGTGGAATCGGCGCCACTTCAACAACTTCAAAAGCAACATGTTCTATTACAATATCGTCTCGTCTCGACAAACTTAAATACTTTGAAATTTGTGCAGCTGTCTTACCAAAAATCACTGAAACACATCCAGCGATCCCAATCTCAACAAAGAACTTGGAGATTCCAAGTAATATGCAACTGGCGGATCCATATTTTTCAGACCTCAGAAAATCGATTTGCTAATCGGAGCTGGACTCTTCTGACAACTTATTCTTCCCGGCCAAATAAAGCTCGGTGAAAATTTGCCAATATTACAGGAGACCAGCCTAGGATGGATTATTGGTGGTCCATTAAGTACACAAAATGAACAAACATCAACATCATTATTTTGTGATCGAACATTATCAGAAATTGAGTCACCCAAACCATCATTGAACGAGATGGTCCAGCGTTTCTGGGAGGTTGATAGTCTCTCTTTTGCTAAAGTCGAGATGAGCTCTACAGATCAAGAGTGTGAGGGCCATAATGCACTCCACACTCACCGCAATGCAGATGGATCGTACGTAGTTCGTTTACCATTCTCGAAAAACCCTTCGGTTCTAGGGGAATCGATGGGAATTGCTATGAAACGGTTTCTGAGTTTGGAGAAAAGATTAGAGAAACAGCCTGAGGCGAAGGAAATGTACACCACTTTCATCATAGAGTACGAACAGTTGCGATACTTAGAAGCTTTTCATGATTTTGATTCGACGGTCTCGGATTGTTTTTTACCACACTTTTGCGTGATGAAATTGTCTAGCTCCAGTACGAAGTTACGTGTGGTTTTTGACGGGTCGTGCAAGACCTTCTCGGGCATTTCCCTCATTAATATTTTGCACACAGGCCCTAAAATTCAAGATGACTTATTCATCATTTTATTGCGGTTCAGGCTGTTCGACTAGGATCTCCTGACAATAACTTTCAGATGATTTTGCGGCATGAGAAGAAAACGGATCCGATAAAAATACTCCGACTCTGCACAGTGACTAATGGGGCAGCAGCCGGCTCCTACCTTGCAATTAAGATATTAGACCGTCTAGCAGATGACAGACAAGCAGCATTTCCAAACGGTGGACGACATGATGGTTGGAGCGAATTCGATCCATGAGCTGACCGAAATTATGAACGAACCGATCGCAATTCTAAAAAAGAGGAGTTTTAACACTGAGCAAATTTTGTTCTAACAGCAAAACGATAGTGTCACCAATTGAGCTCCACTATCGCGAGAAATTTATGAAAATCGACGATCAAGAGCAAGACGTCTTTCGATGAATCAACAGCACCTGTTATCAAGAGACTCGTTTTGTCTGAGATGGCAAGCCTTTTCGACCCATTAGGCCTCGTATGTCCGGTAATCACTCTGGCCAAAATATTTTATCAAGAGCTGTGGAAGACGAAGAACGATTGGGACAATCCATTATTTCCGAGCTCAAATGACAGCTCTTAAGGAAATTTGCATTCCTTGATTCGTCCTACTGAAGGGCAACCCCAAGTTCATCGAAGGTCACTCATTTTCAGATGCCAGTGAAAAAGCATACAGTACTTGTGTGTATTTACGATGCGTTCATGATGACGGGTCAATTTATTGCCGTTTGGTGTGCACGAAATCAAGGGTGGCCCCAACAAAAACGGTCAGTATTACTCGACTATAGAACTTAAGCTTATGACCGATCTGGTCAGTCGACTCAAGCAAGATGTTTTCGACCAATTAAAAGTCAACCGTTATTTTTATTGGACTGACTCTATTATCACGCTGTGTTGGATCAGTGCAGAGCCGCACAACTGGAACATTTTTGTTGCCCATCGTGTGACAAAGATTCAGCAGGACATACAATTGAACGAATGGAAATATGTTCCAGTGAATTCGAAACCTGCCGATTTGATCAGTCGAGGTATGCTGCCGGAAATTTGGTTTACACGCCCAACGTTTTTAAAATACGATGAATTGACCTGGCCTTCCATTCGGTAACTACCTTCACCGAGCGATGAGTTAGCGGCGAAACTTGCTATGAGGAGGGCATTGCTGACAGTATGCACTATTGGTTGGATTTCCGAGGGGTTCGTCGATCATTTGCTTCGTCGATAAGGAAGGCCTAAAGAAAATGCTTATGGAAAAAGAGTGAACCTATACTCGCGAGTGGCGTCTCCGTCGATCAAAGAGGAGGAGAATGCGGAATTGCAATTTATTCAAAATATTCAACAGTCCTTTTTTACTGAAGAATATAGTCTTCTAAAAGGAAATGGAGCAGTATCAAGCAATAGTTACTTGAGGTCATTGGCGCCGTTTTTGGATGGAATTGGAATCATTAGAGTTGGCGGACTTTTAAAGAAGGCCAACATTCCATACAATTCCAAGCACCAAATCCTTATCCCTAAGGATCATGAATTTACGAAGTCTCTAATCTGCTATTTTCATTATTTTAGGACATTTCACGCGGGACCACATATTGTTCTCACGGCAGTTCGCGCAAAGTATTGGCCAATCAATGGACTAGTCCAGACTCGTAGCATCATTCAGCAGTGCATAAGATGTTTTCGGATGAGGCCAAGATTTCTTACGTAGATTATGGGTAACCTACCACACACCCGACTCAACTACAAAAATATTCGGCCATTTCAAGTGAGCTCTGTTGATTTCGCTGGACCTCTTGAAGTACGTCATCACATCCGATGCAAAGTGCTGAAAAAGGTTTATGTGGCACTATTCATTGGTTTTGCAACAAAGGCATTTATTCGCTGCTTGAAGAGGTGTATCGCCGATCGGGAAGGTGAGAAAAATTTATTCAGATAATGCAACGAATTTTAAAGGGACGGCTAATCAACTGCTCGAAGTAAATAGAATATACGAAAACGATAAGGATGTTAACTGGCAAGCTTGTGCTCAGTCGTCGGTGGAATGGGAGTTTATACCACCCAGATCGCCAAATTTCGGGGGTTTATGGGAGGCATCCATCAAGATGTTTGGCGATCTTTTATAAAAAACGTTATGGGATATTAAGACAAGTAGCAGCCATCATAAACTCTCGTCTCATTACTCCACTCTCATCGAACCCAAACGACCTTAAGCCATTGACTCCCGGTCATTTTTATATGGTGGCCCTATTTCGGCCTTACCCGAGTTACCCGTGGCGGAGAGCATTAGCCGTGCCAAAATGTATCAGAAAATTTGTTGGATGGTCCAACAATTTTAGAGACGATTCGCAAGTGAATATTTAGCCACTGTACAGCCACGAACAAAATGGCTAGCCTGGCATGATAAAATTGCTATTGATACTCTAGTGATGATTAGGGATGACGCATTACCGCCGTTGAAATGGTCCCTGGGTAGAGTTATTGAAAGTAAACCCGATCATGATGGAAATGATCAATCTCTGGAGTAGCGGTCTTGCCAGTGGAGCGGGACGAGCAAAGTAATAATTGATTTGCCACAGACAGCTCAAGGTGGGGATACTGTTAAGAATTGGGCTCGTCTCTCCATTTAAATGCAATATATATGTTTTGTTTTTTATAATGAATTATTTTCGAAAAGACCTGCCTGGTTTTTATGCAGGTATAAATATTGTATGCGATAATTATGCCTGCTTTTTCCGGTTTTTCCAGGCAATTGATTTTGTATTTTTCCAGTCAGTCGCGATTTTTTCCTCTTTCACATCGGTCAATAATAATTTTTATATGCAGTTGGTGGATAAATTATATTAATACAAATAAAATCCAAGTGTTTATTTTTTTGTTCTGATAATTCAACATGGCGGTTTTAAGGTTTTTTACGTGAATAAAAACAGAGAGAGTTGAGGCATGTTTTCGTTAACTGTGCTACAACAACCACCAGAATAATCAAAAATTCAACAGAACCAGCCAAGACAACAAGCAAACAAAACTGGCCCGTCACGCTTACGGTATAAGAGCCGTGCGTGCAATTAACTATAAGTGGATACATTTCACTAATTCTTTCAAAGACAACCCCTGTCTAGAACTACATCTAAGAAAAAAACACAAGCAACAAAACCATGAATAAAGTATTGAGGTTTGCTTTCTATAATATGAGGCTGCAGGAGCAAGTTTGACCAATGGATTCAATGAAATCGCTTAAACTTCGTGTGCTGAGAATCGATTTTTATAGGTTGTTATTTCTGGAACTTGAGGCCTCCTTGGCCCCTGACGGGACTTGAGGCCTTTTTTAACATTTTATTTGTATTGTGTGTTCTTGTTAAAAGTTAGCGAGATAGCGTTTCCGACTGCAAGGAAACGATTACACGCGGAGTTACGATTTCCGGATAGTTCATTTAGGAGGAGGTGGGACTACATCACCATGTTGCACCATGTTACGTGATTCTGCAACATGTTGAGTCATCCTGCACCTTGCTGCATCATATCATACCATGTTACATGCTGTTGCGTTATGTTGCACCAAGTTGTATCTTGTTTGATGTTGCACTATATTGCGTCATGTCAATCTTGCATCATGTTGTGGAATGATGCTAGATGTTGCACCATATTACGTCATGAGTACCAAGGTACCATCATATTCCTTGATATAATACCATGGTTTATCATAATGCCTCGTTGCGCGTCGTGTGTTTTGCGGTAATTAAATATGTTTTCGAGTGCCAGACACCGATTGCAATAGGTCCTAAATTCGAAAAAAATCATGTTGGTCATACCGGATCGGACTCTTTTTTTCGCCTTTCGTAAAAATAGTGATAAAAGTTTTCTGATGTCCCGGATGAGTCCTAATTATCGGAAATTTATTTAAATTTTTGTTGGGGTAAGCGATTTTATAATAATAGATTGAGAGGAGGGTTTTTAAAAGAGGACTGGGTCTCTAGGGATTTAGATTTTGGAAAATTTTGTTTTATCGTGATCCGGTTAGGTTGTTCTGTTCGTCTTGTTTCATAATATAACTAACAAGGAAGGGTCTCCAGGTGTCCGGCTCCGATTTCGATGATACTTTAATATGTTGTAGAGGAGTGGAAAATAAGTGATACGTATTTTTTTTAAGTGCTCAATCCCCTTCTAAAGGGGTGAAAACCGCCCTTGAAGTTGGGGGTTAAAAAGTGACTTTCGATAATTTTCCTCAAAAAACATGAAAAAATCTGCAAGTTTTTTATTCCAAAATAGGTACATATTTCAGAAACTTACATTATATATTATTTTTTCAGGAATTTTGGTACTACCTAAGGGGTGAAACTACCCCTAGGAAGGGGTTGAAAAATCAAAAAAACTGTCTAAAAAACCCAAATTGATGCGAAAAATTCTGGAAAAATTTATATTACTCCATAAAAAAATAAGGTTGACGTGTTCGAGGGTTTTTCGAAACCACCCTTTCTCAGAGGGTTAACCACCCCTAGAGACGATTCTGGAAATTCGCTCAGGACATCTGATTTTTTCGACTGAAAGTTCTTTGTCCTCCTCAATTATGATCATTAACATAGATTCTTACCGATATCATTGATGTTTAGGGGTGAAACATCCCCTAACGGGGGTGAAATTTGTAAAAAATTTTAAAAATTCCAAGAAAATTTCGCAATTTGGTGGAATAATTCTAGAAAAAATATATAAGATCGCGAAATTGGGATAAAGGTTTGCACATCTGCTTTGAATGGTTTCAACCGCACTTGAATTTGGGGGTGTAAGAGCGACTCTCCATAATTTTCACTACAAAACATGAAAAAATCCGAAAGTTTTTTACTATGAAATACGTATCTCGGAAAGTCAAGATTTTTATTATTTGTTCAAAAATTTTGGAAATCTCGGGATGAAACAACTCCTAGGAGGGGGTTGAAAATCAAAAAACTTGCATAAAATACCAATTTGATGCGGGAAATAGTGGAAAAAATATACATCACTCAACAATAAAAAAGAAGTTTGAGGGATTTAAGGATTTTTTAGACTGGAAGTGTTTTGCTATCCTCCAATATAATGATTACCATCGATTCTTATGACTATCAATGATGTGTGGGGGTTGTCACATACCCTATCGGGAATCTAAAATTTCATAAATTGTTAAGAATTTTAAGAAATTTCTATTCCAGAAATTAATTCCAGAAAATATATAAGCTCAAAAATTTCATTCTACTACCTCCTTAAAGGGCCTAACTACCACTGTTGGAATATCGATAACCCAACGAACTTTTAGGAACATCGTCCCATTTTGCATCAATATTATAGATATTTGAAGATATCAGTGATTATTTTCGTGACTCAAATTCATTTGAGGAATTGGAGCTATACAAAATCTCAAGAAATTCCAATCTATATATAGTTGATATAACACGGAAACGAATTCGTCATTACCAGACTGGTGATTCCCCCCCCCCCCCCCTTAAATAAATATATATTCTTATATATCTGTAGAATTGTATATATACATTACATATATATTTTTCTTAATGACATCGGTTCTTTTTCAGTTTCACGAACTAATAAACCTTTATATTTATATTGATTTTTCTAAATGACGCACCCAGTTATATTTACTTTGAGATCGCTATGACTACAATAATAACATATAACTGGACCGGAATACGGAGGGTTTTATTTAAAAATTTCGCAATTTTTTTTGGAATTTTTAACAATTTTTACAAATTTCACCCTCGTTAGGGGATGTTTCACCCCTAAACATCAATGATATCGGTAAGAATCTATGTTAATGATCATAATTGAGGATGACAAAGAACTTTCATTCGAAAAAATCAGATGTCCTGAGCGAATTTCCAGAATCGTCTCTAGGGGTGGTAAACCCTCTGAGAAACGGTGGTTTCGAAAAACCCTTGAACACATCAACCTTATTTTTTTTTATGGAGTAATATAAATTTTTTCCAGAATTTTTCGCATCAATTTGGATTTTTTAGACAGTTTTTTTGATTTTTCAACCCCTTCCTAGGGGTAGTTTCACCCCCTAGGTAGTACTAAAATTCCTGAAAAAATAATATATAATGTAAGTTTCTGAAATACCTATTTTGGAATAAAAAACTTGCAGATTTTTTCATGTTTTTTGAGGAAAATTATCGAAAGTCACTTTTTTACCCCAACTTCAAGGGCGGTTTTCACACCCTTAGAAGGGGATTGAGTACTTAAAAAAAAAATACGTGTACTTATTTTTCACTCCTCTACAACATATTAAAGTTTCATCAAAATCAGAGCCGAACACCTGGAGACCCTTCCTTGTAAGTCGTTTCTTAATTGAACCGGATGGAATACAGATTAAATGATGAAAATGGGAAACCAATATAAATGTTGGTTGGGTGCAACTCTCATATAGGGTCCAAATGCAATTTTGAAAAATTAGTAAATTGGATAGAATGAAAGATGTTAGAAATTTCATCCAATTTTTCAGAATAGTCCGGTTAATACTGACTTGAATGATTGCAGTTGACATAATAAAAGTTTTAGAGAGATGCTTACGCAAAACTCGCCTTAAACCATTTACCACAACTCGCTCCAAATAGTTTTAAAGTAAGCATATATCATTTTGCTAACTAAAACTAATTTAGATTATTTTTGGCATACATTTAAAAGAACAGGATGGCCATTTATCAATCAGCATAATCCAAAAACGCTTGCTTGGTATGATTGGGTGATTATCAAACATAGTTTCTTCTTATTTCTATAACATTACGTAAAGTTGAAAAGTTGGTATATAAATAGCGTCACGCGAGCAGTTAAAAATATTTAATTTCGTAGAATTTTCTTACGATTCCAAACTACATAAAAAGAATTTTTCATTTAATGAAACACGTTTTATGTCATGAACTTTTTATAAAAACTTTACACATGACAATTAAAATAAGGGCCACATTGTCGACATACGCGACTATCTGAAGTGTATTTATTTTGGATAATATCGAGGTCACGTATGAAAATCTATCAGAGATACTACGAGTTATGCCTGGTTATATAAACAGAAAATTGTTCTGCATCATGTTGGAATTATGAACATTTTTAATGTTTTCTATTTTAGCATCTACAAAATACCAGATGATAATAATACACAGCTTCTCCGCCTATACTAATTATATGCACATTTAATGTTTCTATGTGGACTCACGAAACAATTATAAAATTGCTTATCCAGGCATAAATAAATGTTGTGTACTGTACAACAAAAAGCTCTTTTGTTATAACAGGAACAAAAAAAAAATCTCTACAAAACTATAAACGAACAACTATATCGTCGTACTGAGTGCATACTATATAGGTACATACATACTCGTACGTGTATATCATCGACAGAAATGCACCTTTGTTTGTTATTTTTCATTTAATTCACTATAATTTTATATTTAATATACAGCACAATAAAATAAAAGTTTATTTACCAAAAAGCTTTTTGTAAATAGGTAGCACAAAGTATAAACTAAGTCGATTATATAGGGTTGAGATCGTTCCCCCCAAATAAAACCAAAATCGATAAGCACACCGGGGATCTCTTAGTTTTGTATACCGCACAACATAAACGTCTTAAATTTATTCTTTTAAAATTTAAAATATAAAAAAAAAATGTTTTACCATAAAAAACTACCTAGACGACCTGTAATAGAATAAGCGGCAAAACAGAATAAAAGATTCCCCGGTACCTATAAACGAGAACTTTTAGGTGAATGAAGAAAAAACTTTCACTTTATTAAATCAAAGTGAATGTATAACAAATCGTATATGTGCGAGTATATCGAGAGACGAAAGCTCGATTTTTTTTTTTGGTATTTTGGGGGGTGTGTGGTATAACACTGTAAAAAATACACACATTTTTTGTGTGTATCCTTGTATCCCTTAATATGATTTCAAAAACGAATCTATTTATTTTTTTTGGGGAGGCTATACATCTCTTTAAGTATGTGCACAAAAAAAAGTGAATTACGTGACGTCAGCACAGAAGAATAATTTTCTTGAGAATATATTGCTTAAAATTTTTATTTTTTATTTAAATATTTTTTTGTATATAGAATACAAATTTATTTCTGGAAAATGAAATATTAAATGTGATTTACACTATTGTATTTATACACACACACACACACACATATATATATATCCCCTAATATACGCGTACTTAAGGATTTGTATTGTACACATTTCAAATTTGTACATACGAGTATCATCTATACAGTGGTGGAAACAAGGAGTTATGATTATTTCGTTATTTTATTCCAAAACCGGATTGATGCCCTTGAATCTTACTTGACATAGATTAATTCAAAGCATTGTAAAAGGTTTGCGTTGTATGAGCATAAATGTTGGGTATGTTGCACTGCGAATGTGGAAGAATAAATTTTGAAAAAAGTTCGACACGTAAATTTTCAACTCTGGTTAGCTCCCATCTAGTAAAATAGTGTTTCGAATCCCCCAGATCTCTGGTTCGAGTCCAACCCGTGACAGTAATTTTTAAGAACAATCATTATTTTTAACATGCAACGATGCCACCGGATCAAATAATCTTTCAAAACTGATCGTGCGAATTGGATTATTGAATGACATTCTATGAAGGGTGAATATGGAAATAACGAAAGAAAATGTAAACAGCCGCGATACATCATGGAAAATATTGGTATTAACAACGACGTTAATCATCAAGACAGGGAAATTAATGCCGTTGAATGTTCGCGATTACAACTACACGCAAGAGATTTTCAATTGAAATACTAGATACAATAAATCGAACAATCTTGAACTGCGGCAGGCAAAGAGTACGAGCGAATTATATTGCTATAAATATAGTGAATTGTTGAAGGAGGGAAGCTATAGGTGTTGGAGTATATGCAATTTTTAACATTAACGCCGAGTGTTTTACTTGCAAAATCTAGTACGAATTGGTATCGAACGCCCGAATTTCGTAAATTTGGTGTTAGAAGTAGGATCTTGCAAATACTAGCAAAAATAATAAACACCCAAACTGAGTTGAACTGAGGAAACTGGCAAGCACAGATCAGGGTAGCCTTTACCGGACAATACAACATTACATAGAGATCTGGTTACTCCAAACGATGAACATAAAGTCCAGCCTTGCGAGGAAATGAAGGAAATGCAAGCAGCTCCGGTTGCCAAGTTTGAAGAAAAAAGCGCAGAACTGGCAAAGAAGCAAAAGATAAAGATCTACGTAAACAACAAAACGCGGAAAATACAATGAAAAATATTTTCATAGTATTTTTGTCATAAAAATGTTTTTTCTGGTATACTATGGTAAATAGTTAGTGTAAATTTTTTCAAAAACAAAATTAAATTGGAAATTGTTTTATAAAAAATTATAAAACTTTAGATCCAACATGATTTCTCAGTAGGCCAGAAAACGATATCTTTGACAAAAATACTATGAAAATATTTTTTCTAATTCCTTTTCCTATAGGAAAAACCAGAATAGAGCTGCAGTACACCTTCGACCTCTGCAGCAGCTAAACAAAGTAATGTAGCTTCAGGTATACTAAAAGCAACTCCAATCAAAACGATATCAACCGAGAATGTGAAAGAAGATTTTCTAATGAAATTGAACAATTAACAAAGAATTTAATCGAGAAAATGAACGAACCGTTAAAACGGATACCTACGATTACTCAGTCAGCACAGTTATAATTCGAGTGCCGAAAGTGATGACAACCACATGTCTGATAGCACCTTGTCCAATACATCTCGGAGAAATACAAGCTCTAAAGAAATATCACACCATAGATTCCACAAAAAAGCAGATCCAACGAAGTGGCGAATTACTTTCTCAGGAGACAATGACAGAGATGACGAAAAGTTCCCGATTTTATAATGGGGATAATATAAAATACTTCAAGATGACCTTGTTAGTTTCAGAAATACATTTAGTTACACATTTAGAAAAACTAGACGCGCAACGTTGAACCAATTAAAACAAGCATTTCTCGAAAGGGTTTAGCAGAGCTGAAAGAGACCGAGCCTTGCGGAAGTATATTCGTCATCGCACACAACTCGTCGTTCAATGACTTTGTACTAGAAACTGAAACTTTGAACTGTAGCCTCTCAAAACCTCTATCGAATGATGAAATTTTGGAACTATTGATCGACAAGATGAATCCCATTCTAAAGAATGCCACTGCTAACATGGAATAATAGCGATAGCTTAGAGAGACTGTGGCAAACTTCGGGATTTGATCCACGTCAACTAGTAGATACGTGCGTACACGAAACTCAGGTTTTAGGATTTTGTGAAATCTCAACGCACAGAAGGACGATATAAACGCTAATAGTTCCTTCTCTGCAATCGGAGCTCTATCCTGGTGTCGATTTTTGGAAACAATTCAATATTGCGCCTAACATAATTTGTGAACATAACGAGCCAATGTCAACATACTAACCAGGCGATAGAACGAAGTGCTACAAGAGTTAATTGCCATGTTCCCCTGTTTTGCAGCCAATGGATTGGGACGAACTAACTTACTCGAACATAGTATTGACGTAGGTAATGCAAAGCGTATAAAACAAAGACATTATCAGTGGTCCCCTGCAATGCAAGACCTAATTTTTCAGGAAATATATAGAATGATTTTACTACGAGTTATAGAGGAAAGTACGAGCCCTTGAAGTTCGCCGGTAGTACTAGTGCGAAACGCAAACGAAAAGTCGCGCCTATGGTTGGATTCCCGAAGGATAAATCAAATAACTAAATAGGGTGCATATCCTTTACCGATGAATGATGGTTTGCTTGGACGGCTAAACAGTACTAATTATATTATCAGTATAGATTTAAGTAGCGCCTTTTGGCAAATCCCACTGTCGCAAAGTTTAAGAGAGATAACTGATTTCAAAGTTCAAATCCGTCATCTCTACCAATTCTGAGTCATGCTGTTTGATTGGTAGTGTGTTGTTTCAAACTGATGAAGAAAGCACAGAAAAGTACATAGCTATGTCTCAAAAACTGAATCCCGCTCAAAAGAACTACATACTATTACTGAATTTGAGTACTTGGTTGCGGTGATAAGTTTTAAGAAATTCCTGGCATACATCAAGGGTTACTTCTTCACAATTATTCCAGGTGGAGCCTTAAGCTATAGGCAAACGATTTCTGCATAGTGCATCAAAAAGGGAAGGATAACGTGGTTGCAGATACATTATCCTGAGTTCACTGCGATGCTTTAGTTGAATTAGACCCGGAATTGAACATGCATAATACAGATCCGTTCGACCCAGAAACAGTCACTGATACAGTTTATATAGGGAACTGCCCAAAAAAATTGAAAATGATCCCACTTTCTTTTCCAAACATTTGCATCCACAATAGGAAAATATTTATCAGGATTGAAGAAACAAAACATATAGCTACACATAAACATATGTCCCGTCGTGAAAATTGTGGATTCCAGAAAGCACACGGAAATCATTAATAAAAAAGGAGCATGACCCTCAAACGATTCCGCCGTTTATATTACTATCCGAAAATGGCCGTCCAAGTTCATGACTATATCTCAAACTGCGAAATATGTAAACAGATTAAGTTAACCAAATCAATGCTTACGTCCATCGTTATGAAATAATTAGCAGTTCAGACAGAACGTGGCAAAAAATATACGTAGATCTTCTTGATCCTAGATCAAAATCAGGTGAAACAGTAATTTTAAATTATTTTGGAAAACCTGGCGAAATTTATTTATTTAAAAATGCGTGGACAATCCGCGTGGCAATGCGTGGACAATCCCCTCATTTTGGATTATAAACTACTTCGAAAAATAAACATGGTAGAAGAACCCTCGTTAGATTGAATGAAAGTTCCTGATCGTATAAATGATCAGATAAAGCATAAACTTCTTGAATCGAAAAATATGTTAACCAGTACAATTTACGGACTAGGCCAAGAAACATTTAAATCGGTCAGCATCAATGTTCGTGAAACAGCATCTTCTAAGCGATGCCGCTAATAAATTTGCCGCTAAATTCTCCTTTCCTTTCTGCAAAGCTTTCGTAAAAAGCTAAGATTGGTACCGCGGGATGGATTTAAAACAATGATTTTGTTCTGCCTTTAATTTCATTTCTATTTTATTTTAGCAACCAGCCATCTCTTTCCAGCTTCATATATATTTTTTCTGGAAGAACTTCACATAAATGAACCTGCCATGTCACGATCGGCTGCACAACGTTAAACAAAGGCCAGTTGTAGTAAAAATCGATTACGCCTAAGTGTTGGCTATGTTTCATTTATGGTGGATATATTTACTTCTTACGTATAGAGAATGGTTGATAGCAAGCAATAAAGATTTATTTCGGTGTACAACCGAGGATTTTTGTTGGTAGACCGGTTTGAGCTACCTTTAAAATTTTGTGTGCAACCTCGCAGTACAACTGACCCAGGTCAACCTGTTACAAATTTCAGAATAAATGGTTACGAAGGTTATGACACGAAACATCTATTGGCAGAAATCGACGAGGAACTGCAATTATTATAAAAATTCGGATTTGATATTATGCACTAAATAAATATAGTACCGAGGAAATTCAAGCAACCTCTGTCATCGCTTCTTTATATTGTCCTAAAAAAAAATGTTTCGGCAGATAATATGTACATACAAAAAATGTTTTGTAACCTGGGTCAAAGTTTTATGGTCGCCCTTGACTTTATTGACAAACATATCTACTGGGCTTCAAACTTGACTACTCCAAAACTTTAATAAATTACTGGTCAACGCAGCTATTTCAGCCTCGCCTATACCAAAGAGCAAATATACAAGACACTCCATAACATCCGCTAAAATAGAAAATATGTTACCAGAAAAAAACGCATCTGGCAAATTAATCGATCGCCAGTTGCATTAACCAGGCAAAGTGAAAACTGCGAAGCCTACTACAAAAAACAAGATGGATACAAAACTGTTTTAAGGAGCTATCTAATCAGCAACCCGCCAATTTGTCTTTCTAATGGTAAATGCGGGGTACAAGTGAAGAAGCAAAAGCGAAAACCCTCGCTGATCACCATGAAAGTTTATTCACTCCAAACTTTTGATTATCGATGGTTCAAACAGAAATGTATCAATCAGACCTGAGAGAAAATTCAAGATAAAGAATGCACTATAAGAAAGCCTCTGACTATGATCGAATTACATGTGAAATGCTTAACAAACTGACTGAGTTTGCCTTTGGATCACTGGCCAAATATTTAACTCAATTTATAAATCTAAAGATAGTCCTGAGTGCTAGAAACTACCAATAATAAAAATGAACCCAGCGCCTAGCAGCAACCTTACCAAAGTCTCGTCATATAGACCAATAAACCTATTATCAATCATCTCAAAAGTATTCGAAAATGTAATTATCGAAAATACTAAACCGGAACTACGAAATATCATCCCTAATCATCAATTAAGTTTCATTTGTTAAAGTTTTACACGAGGGTCTACTTCATAAAATTAATCTTAAATTGCCATATTTATGACATCGATGAAAGCTGGCTAAAGAACTGGAAGATAAAGGTTAATGAAGAAAAATTTGTATTCCGCTCATTGTGATCATGCAATGAGCGGAATAGAAATCCCTCAAGCAAATGGAGCAAAATACCAAAGCGCCCATCCCGACGATTAACTTGACGAAAACATATTGAAATGACACGAGACTGAATTTGCTTGGAAGAAATCTACAAGATGTACGTATGTCTTCATGATTAAAAGAGAAAACGATGGCTGTGACAAAATAAATTATTATGCTCCCGCAATTTACATAATTTCCTTAGTTAGTGACTAAGATTTCATAACTTATTATTATTTTCGAGTTAAACGATTCAACTTTTCGGCTGAAGCTGGGTCAGAACCAACTCTATGGATCGCTGTGGTTAACCAATTCTTAAATAAATTCGTTTAACTTACAAAAATCCGGAATAGTTACCACAAGTGCTGGTTGAATGTTGAGAGGCAACACACGGTAAATATGGTTAGACATAAGGATAAATATTTTTCCGATAATCCTCAACAGAAGTATATGCATACGAGTAATTTCATCTCTATCATATTTTCTTTGGATCCCCCTCCATTCAAAATATACATATGTTAAAATTGCAAACTACAACCACTTTATTTTACATATATAATTTCTTGGTAGATATATAACACTATAGAGAGTACTCGGGTAACACACCAGACTAAACAATATAGATAAGCGCTTTATATACTCGTATTTGTAGGGTTTTCCAAGTTATTCTCGTATAGGAGTAGTTTCCTTCATATCAATTTTATCTAAAAATGCCGATACAGCTCAATCCATATAACATGTAAAGTAGAAATGTTTATTGATTTTATTACCATTACCACTAAATTATATATACCAAATGAGAGGCAATAAAATATTATTTTAGTACCGATTAAATTAATAGTTTACGTGTCAAAATTAATTTCATTTGGATTAACTTATCCCAAAATTTTGGATTTCATAACAGTTTTAAATTATAATACCGAAAATGATCACCTTACTACGTATACGAGTTTATGCGGTATATACACTACCTATAGGCCAATATAATGTTCATGTTTCTAATCTAAACACTGTGCTTGGTATAGCTACATCCATATAGTTTTGTACTTTATATAGTGTGATACGAGATGGTACCACATTTTTTGCTAGATTGTGATTATTTTGCTATATACCATAAAAGTAGAAACATATGTAGTCTTAATGTACATGCACATATTGTGAGGTTTCGATAAAATTGGGAAATTTGAATATACATATAAACATATGAGTTTTATGGCCACCATTTTTAGGTTTTATACTCATTTTATTCTTGCCTATTCCTTATCTTAAAGAAAATCAATATCTTCGTAAAACATTATAGTCGTAAGTAATGTAATAAATCATGTACAGTATACTCGTACTATATTAGGTGTACGAATATAGTTTGGATTTATGTTTAACGAGGACATTAACGAATGTCGTTACATATTGATTTTAAGGTTATATGTTGACATCATAATTTATTAGATTTTGTAATCGTACGTTGTTTCATAAATTACACACTAAACTTAAAATCAGGAAGGGGTTATGACACACTCCTCACGTTATGGGTAAAATTGTTTCATTAATCGAATTTTTAACATGTTATCTTAATTTCTGTTTCACACATGGGTTCCAAACCCGACGTATACACGGATCGTAATTAATATTAATCATTTTTTGTTGACTGCCTACCTACACAGCATATAAATTATATCGTAACGGTATTTTGTTATTCAATCTGCTAACGTATGTTTCGTTTTTTTTGGAGAGAGCGTGTAATTAATATTAATTGAATAGTTTTACGAGAATAAAATAGAAAAATATGATGGGGTACGTTTCCATTTAACAGGAACTTTGTAGAAAAATTAATTAAAATGATGGCGCCAAATAAAATTTTCCAAATACAAGACATGAATTATTTTGCTAACATAACCAAAAACGATAATTCACCGAAAACGTGATAACCCGAAACCGACAATTTACCGAAAATGGTAATTCGTCGGAAATATAACAATGCACCAAAATTATATAAAATGGATGGTTACTCAGGGTTTGTGTAAAGCGGCATATCCTGTTTATAAAATATGGATAAAAATTTCAGAGAATCGTTCGTAAACTATTAAGTTTCAATCGTACATTTATTTCCCAACCGATTAATTTTGAACTAGAATCAAAAATATCAAAATGAAATTAAAATACTAGCCCAGGCGGGAGTTAAAAAACAAAGCAAATTGGAATAAAACTAAACCGTTCCGCAGTTGATTGGGATGTGTGGCGATGTTTACAAATTTGAACGTCAAATTTAAATGTCATTTTCCAAATTTTCAATGAACTCTTTAAAAAGATGGAAGAGGAAAACACCCGGTCTACCATCATAGGTCGAGAAAAAAAAATACATTCAATTTTATTCCATTATTGATAATTATCGCGACAAAATAGAAAAATTCAGTTATTTTTGTGTTAAGAATATTTTTTTAAGTTTGCTAAAACTATACGTTGTTAAATGTTGTTTAAATAAATATTAAAAATAAATAAATAAGTTTAACTTAATTCAGTTCAGTGCAAATTAATTTAGTAAAAATACATACACACATCACACATATAGATAGTGGAAAATACTGTTAAACAAACTCCCACAAATTGGTGACCCCGACGTCATTGTGTGCGGCATTATTTAAATTGATTTGCGGTAATTGAGATCAGAGGGAGAAGGGTATTGAGAAGGGTACACTTCCTTATTCTGTATTTGAAGAGGAAGTGATTCGCGTATTAGGCGAAGCGGAGATGTCACGCCTAAATAACGTCCTGATAAACCTGACTTTGCGTGATAAAAAATCGTCTCAGTTACTGAGTCAGATACGTTTCAACGCTGGTGGTAATTTTAATGACAAGTTGCTCAGACAACTTTGGATGAAGAGGTTACCTTCGCAGGTTCAAGTTATCCTGACGACTTTTGAGAATGACGCAACGTCAGATGTGTTGGCAGCACGTGCAGATAACTTGATGGAGGTGATGCCACCGTTAGGGTTAAATGCCGTTAAATCGTGCAACCCTTTCGGCCCATCCTCGTCTGCAGCATCTAACTGGTATGTCAATCCAATCGGCATTTCTGATGCATCTAATTTAGATACGAAATTAGAAGCTTTTAGAATAAAAATTTTGGCTGAAATTAAATCTATGGTTAACACTAGTTCTCGATCTCATTTTAATAATAGAAATCAAACAAATTCTCGTTCGAGATCTAGACGTCGGATTAACCCAAAATTTGATTTGTGTTATTATCATTTTAGGTTCGGTGATAAGACTCAGAAATGCCAGGTTGGCTGTAAATTTTATGATAAAACCTGTGGAGGTCAGTCGATCAAAAAGGACTTTTAAATGTTCATCAGGACGTGACGACGGTCACTGATGTCACCTACTACCAGTGGTCTATTCATACTTGATTCAAATTCTAGAGTTGAATTTCTAATAGACACTGGTGCTGACGTTTAAGTTGTTCCACTCAAAATTAGTCACATTCCGCAGGCTTAACTACCTCCAAATTATTCGCTGCGAATGGAACGCTAGTTAAAGCGTATGGAACAAAAATTCTAAATTTAGATTTTGGGTTACGGCGTAATTTCAAGTGGGAATTTATAGTGGCAGATGTCTCGCTGCCCATTATCGGAGCCGATTTTCTTAAAAGTTCGGATTTGATAGTTAATTTCGGCAAACATTGTATTCTAGATCCAACGACATCTTTGTTTACAGTTGGTTCTATCACTCTCTCACAGCCGAGTCAACACTGATCTCAACTAAACAAATCTCAGGTGAATAATCAAATCCAGCAACTTCTTTCTAAATTCTCAGAAATTATGACAAACTCAATAAACGTCAAACCAGTTAAGCATAAGATCACTCATCGGCTGGAAATTTTTGGACCACCTGTTTCTTGTAAAACTAGACGTTTGGCAGCCAATAAATTTACGATTGCAAAACCAGAATTCGAGAATCTGATGGCAATTTTTCGTCCAACTAATAGTTTTTTCGGTCTTCAAGAAAAATGGAGATTGGAGACCTTGTGGAGATTACCGAAGTCTGAATCGTATTAGTATTCCAGCTCGTTATCCTATTCCACATCTTGAAGATTTTTCGTGTGAGCTTGAAGGATGTACGGTTTTTTTCGACTCTTGATATTGTTCAAGCTTATCATCAAATTCCTATTGAACCGTCTGATATTCCAAAAACCGCTATTGCAACTCCCTTCGGTTTATTTGAATTCACTAAAATGACTTTTGGTCTCAGGAATGCAGGGCAAACTTTTCACAGATTCATGCATTCCGTATTGTTGAGACTTAATTTCGCATTCATCTACTTAAATGATATTCTGATAGCGTCTAAAGCTTTCGAGGAACATCACGCGCACCTCGAAATAGTTTTCCAAAAACTATCAGACAACGGTTTAATAATCAATCCTGGAAAATGTGTCTTCGCTTCATCTGAAGTTAAATTCTTAGGACATTTCGTTAAAGCAAATGGCATTTTACCTGTTCCAGAACGTGTTGAAGTCTTGTGTCCGCTATAGGTGAACCGGTGAACATTTTTTCTTCTTCTGCCAAAATAGTGTTTGATTTTTCATTTTGAATTTAATGGTGTGTTTTTGTGTTTCACGAAATTAAAATATTTAATTAAAATAATGATTGAGGTAAAGTTAAGTTAATTGTGGAAGTTCTAAGTGCAAATAAAATCAAATTTTTTATTTACAGTTCCATGATTCATGCATAGAAGAAATCGTGGATATGTTTGGATCATCATCGACTAGCTCATCGAATGAAGAATTATCGAGATCCAAAAAAGTACGCATTGAAAGTTTCATATGGATTATTTCAAAAGTTTTCGGATGTAGAATTTATAAGCCACTTTCGATTAAAAAGGACCATCGTTTATTCATTAATTGGTAACTTCCAAATTTGTGAATATGTTTAGCAGATTTATTATAGAGGAAGATTTTTTTAGATAATTGTAAAAATGATATTATAAGAGGTAACAAAGGTGGATCTTGGCAAACACAAACACGTTTCGGGAATTATCTAACCTTTTTAATATCAGTTTAAGTTCGGCACATAGATCCGTGGCACGTGTTACTCATTACTGGGTTACAAGCGCTCATCATCATATAAAATTGCCGAGAGAAGAGAGAGACAGCAACAAGTCACAACAGTTCCAACAATTAAGAGGATTTCCTAATGTGCTAGGATGTATTGATGGTAGTCATATACAAAAAATACCTAAGCCGAAGGTAAATTTCAACGATTCCTTTAATCAAAAAAATACCGCAGATTTTGCTTCAAGAAGCAGTTGGACCGGATAAAAAATTTTATGACATGACGTGAGAACCACGAGTTGCTAGTAAAAGAAATAAAAGTCATTTTAGGAGACTCTAGTATACTGCTGTTTCACTTGGCTTATTCCGCCTTTTAGAGACCTAGGGAACCTAACAGATTCTCAAAGAAAATTTAATAAAAAACATTCCTCTATCAGAGTAGTTGTTGAGCACGCATTTGAACTACTAAAAACCGTTTTAGAAGATTAAATAAATTTGAAAACATTTTAATCGATTTTGTTGTAAACTGCACAATAGCTGCTTGTGTGCTCCACAATATATGAGACATAGAATCGACAGTGGATGCGAGGATTGAGGAAAATTTCATTATAGAGGAAAACGATAATAGAAGACAAGAATTGCTACAAGACATGTTTCCCGATATCATTTAATAAAACTTTATAATTTAATTCACTATTTCATTTTTAATAGTAATTTGAATGTACATAAATAAATAAAAATAATTAAAATAAAATGTTGTAGCCTGCTTTCCTCCATTTTCTTTAAATATTGTTCGAGCGATACATTTCGATCCTTTGAAAAATTTTAAGTTTTGTTTTACTCATAAATCTTGTTTTTGGCTGTTCAAGTCGTCAGTTTAGCTAAGACAAACTTAACTACTCATAAGCACTAGCGATTGGTCGACAGGAAAGCAACTAATAATGGAATGGAAAACAATAAAATTTTGCCGTTAAACTTTCATTTATTTGTGTTTTCATACAAAATATCGAGGCCAACTTTGATCATTTTTCCAACGTTTTTGTGCCTGTTTATTGAAATAGTTAAAAACAATTGCTTTTTTCGGTCGGATTTTGGTATCGTCCCTGAATGTGGTTCTGAATAAAGGGCAATCTGAATGAAACAATTTCAATTATTTTTAACCTATTGGGTAAATTACTAAGCTTCGATGTTGCAAATAGGATCCCAATGTGAGTTTCGGAAATGTAACACTCCAATTTTCTTGGGAGGCTAAGTCCTAGATTCATATCTCCTCGGGGTACTCCATGGATAAATCTAAATGAATCAAGTGGTGTGGTGGAGTCGACTAGAGGAAATTCTCGCTATCAAAACGATTATTCACCAGTACGTGACCCACACACATAACACGCGGGTTCATTACTGTGTTGTGTACCCTACACAAAAATTCCGGATTACCATATTGGATTCATCACCAACATGACCACGGAAATTGTATATGAATAACGCTTTAAAAATGGGAGACGGAACGTATATATACTTCCAATACAAGAACTCGATGGCCTTGAACCAAATGACATCAAAGATATAAATTCTTTGTCGAGTTGAATGAAATCAGAAATAACATGCGACACCAAGTGTGAGTGACTTTAATGCAAAAGTAAAAATGTCAATTTTAATTAATGAAATTGGTTTAAAAAAATTTCAGGAGAAAGAAAGGAACGATGTTACGACTTTATTGTCCTAACAATCATATTTTTCCAGTAATGAATAATTTTGAAGCAGCACCCCCAAATTTTTGTATGGGGAAAATGACAGGGTTTGAGTGTTGGGACATTTCTCAATAATTTGCATGTAAACCAAACGTCAAATGAATTGGAGAGCGAGACAATGTGCATCGGGTGTGTGCGAGGCAATGCGGTCTAGAAGATTTTTTTTTTGTTATATGTTTCTCGTTTACATCAATGTAAATTGATGCAAACGAAAGACAGAGAAGAAGAAAAATTCTTCTAGAGTAGAATCTTGATTTGATTGTCAATTACTAAAAGTAGTCTCGTTTTTTTGGTAAAGAGTTAAGCTGAATTTTTGTATGAGAATTTTTTTTTTTTTGGATTGTGAAAAACTTTTTTTTTCGGCGTTTGGCCATATTTTGTGCACAATTATAATAAAATACAAAATTATAATAAACAAAAACTGTAAAAGTTATCATTTTCGTTTTTCTTAAGAAAAATTTACTGATTTTCGATAAAATATATCATAAAACAAATGATATAGATAGTTTTGTGCAACAAATAAGAAATTGTGAAAATTTGAATAAAAAAGTAAAAAGTGCAGGCGGAGGAAATTAACCTAACCACGCTCAATATACCGCTGGTCAGTTGAGGCCGCGTCAACTTATTTAATACCGGTCCAGCGAGTTTTTTCCGGAAAAAGCCACCTAAGTGGGATTTACGGTTTGGCGAGCACACGCCTAATAGTTTTGTACGAATAGGCGAGACAACGCCTGTTAACTTATTTGCGGGTAGCTAGGTGAGGCCACTTCATTTTTTTATTCGCGGAAGGCCGCGAGACAACGCCCAATATAATTATCGGTTGGTGGCGAGGGACGTCCACCCAGTTATTTGCAGGTGGCCATTTGGGGCCACTTTATATCCCTTTTTCAACCAAAAAAAAATAAAAAAATGGCTAAATTAAAGTCCAAGCCACACAAATGTGTGAGTAAAAAATCATAGTATGTAATGGCGTTTTTGATAAAAAATTTCGCTTGATTTGAAGTACAACCAACACAATTGTATGTATAGTTATAGTGTTTTTTTTTCGGACGAAATAAGTTTGAAAGGAATGCGCAAATGTGTAAGTTGGTTCAAAACATACACAAAAATAAATTTTTGACTTGGTACTTTTGCCGTACTCGCATAATTGTGTTAGTAAATCACGAAAGGGATATACGGTATTTGGGCGAGACAACGCCCGACTAGTTTCGGGTGGCCAGGCGAGAGGCCCCGCAACGTGTTCAACGGTTAAGGCAAAACGCGCCCAGCATTTTGAGGCCCAAGCGGGCAAAATTTGGCGGATTTTAGCGGGACCACGCATAACGTATTTTGGCGGCCAGTAGAGGTCAGAAACATTTACCGGCCGGTGGCGCCTGTGGCATGACGGTTCCTAACTGTACAATTTATTAAGGTACGATTTTTGTTTTGTTTAAAATTTAATTTTTTTTTTAAATTTTTTTGATTGAAATTTTGATTTGTTTATATAAAATATTTGTAATCGAGCCCCACCAAATTACGGTGTTGGTGCACGCAATCGGGTGGGCACGTTGGTCTCTTTCTGATTTGTTTCGATTCCGGCGATTATTTCCTTTTATTGTTTTGTGTTACGATCCTTTTCGGTATAAAATGGGTTGCTAATTTGTTTCGAGTTGGGTAGGATGGGAGCGGGGATTCTGTACCGTGTCGGCGTGATGTGTGCAGTCCCTTGGTGCCTACATCAGATTTCGGAACCGGCGCTTTGCACCATTTGAGTTCAAGCGGATGAGCGCACCAAGGCACCTCACTCGGTTATAATTGGGTTGTTTGTTCCTCAAGTTCCGGCCGACGAATTTCGGCGGAACATTCGGTTTATTATTATTTATCATTTGCGTTTTTTTTTTTTATTTTTACAAGTTCACGGTGTAAGCCAGGAACATCGTAAGCCTCAAACCCTACGACCCTTCGCACTTCTCCCTGAGAATGTAGCCAGTAAAAATCACCGTGTGAGGCCTCTGCGATGTTTAGTGAAATCTGCAGGATGGCAGAAGCCATCCTGTAACAACGAAAAAACGCAACACTGAATCCACTTAAATTGTAACAAGAACGTTCTTTCCTCATTAGAGAATTCAAAAGTATCGTAGAGACCGAACGACGGAAGAACGGAAAACAAAATCAAACACGTCATGGCCTCCAAGAGGCACTCTAACAGCATATGGAACGTCAGATCTTATACAAACGTGCTGATATGGACAGTGATCACATATGTGTGTCGTTTTCTATTAAAAATGAAAATTGTCATCTACATTATGTAGGAATGTCGATGGTCTAAAGTAGACGCTACACAGTCAGCCATAACTACCATGGCGCAAAATACTATCAGAAAAAGACCACCGAGATGCCGCAATGATAGGTTCGATGATCAGTGCCGCCGATTTGTCAAAAATAAACAAAACTTTCGTGAAAAATGGTTAGCTCGTGGCACTAGAAGCACACTAGCAGGTGCTAGGTAAGCTACGACTAGATATACCCGACAAATCAAATAAAGCCATTTTTCGAACGCCAGAAATCGCAATAATGACGTATACCCAAGAAGTACAGCCATCAAAGTCGGGAATAAACAGCTGAGAACAAATTTTATAAAACACTCATAAAACCTGTGCTGGTTTTTGAAAACAATAACTAAACAATAACTAGAAATCTATATACTTTTGAAAGGAAATTTATTCGTTTCATCTTTGGACCAATAAAAGTAAAACAAACACCGAATTTGTATAAACCATGATATAAAGCGACTACTCAGAGACTTCGATATCATTGGGTTCATTAAATCCCACCGAATTAAATGGTTAGATCACGGTTCAAGGTCGTACAGGCGGCCCTCTCCCTCCATGTGATGTTACAACTAACAATAGAGAATTTCAGTTGAGACAGAAATTTCAATTTTCACTAGGAAAAGGGATTTGGGTAAAAAACGTAGCATTATTGTCCGAATTTTATTTTTCTATCCAATGATGCCAAAGTTTGTTGTAAATAAACTTTGTTTATAATTTAGCCGCACATTAGTGATGGTTGATTCTCAGAAAATTTGAGAGCAAATGAAAAAATGAATATTACCATTACTGACACTCTTCTTTGTTGTTTTAATTTCTGAAATAAATTTTGCTTTGATAACGGTTGTTATTGGACTGTAAAAAGTGATTTTGGTTTGTGTTTCAATTCTATAGACGCACTGACGAACATAAGTATGTTAACTTTCCTGATGTTATTGTATTTTTTTAATATTTTTTAATTATTGCACTAATTGTAAAATTTCGCAAAGATGTCACGCAGTAAGGTCCTGACAGAAAAAGGAAAAATGACAAATAGACACGTTATGGGGTCAGGGTATGCCCAAACGGGAAATATAGCAGTAAAATTGGTAAATCGGATCATATTCTCCGCAATTATCTGAAAGATCGCGATAATTATGTACAAAATAAACAGCATGGGCGCAAAAAGGTTCTAAATAACCGAGAAATAAGGAAAATTAGCCGACTAGCATCGAATTCGACGACATTTGTAAGGAGATTCAAGCGAGATGCCAACATTTTAGCATCCGTACCAATCGTGTGGTGGGCAATTAAAGAAAATCCCTATATTGTCCGATCCAGGATAAAGATCCAGTCCGATCCAGCCTCCTCAACCTCGCCTGGAAGCTCACTACGATGAAGTCTATCCTTCTCGCATGCTAACATGAATCGCAACTGGGATCTGTTAAAAAGAAGCCATTACTTTAAAACGTTATCTTTCTAACGACATTTTGCATTTTAGATGATTTTCTCTGACGATAAAAAATTTAATTTAGATTAGCCAGATGGCCTGAACAGCTACTGGAGAAACCTGCGAAAGGGCACAATATTTCTCCAAGAGGAATTTCGGTGGCGAATCTTTGATGGTAGAACGCGCCTTAGTTCAGCACACATTTTGGAAGTATATCTCATACCGTATTTGGGTAGTTTCCCTGAAGAATATTTTATTTCTCAACAGTATAACGTCTGAATACATGTGAATGCTTCGACAACGGTTTTGTTTGCGCATCATAATGTAAGGTGGCCGGCACGTCCGCCAGATCTGAACCTCCAACATCTGCGGATGGTTGGCAAGGCGGTTCGATGATGATAACAGGCAATTTCATATACGATGCAGGAACTTAAAATGACCATAGAACATGCTTGGCTCATCCTCCTTGACGCCGGAACGGCAACAGCCATATATTGTGTCCATGCAAAACCAATTTGTTGACTTCAAAAAATTCCATGGATGACAAATAAATTATTATTTCAAATTTTAAACATTGTTTTTATTCTAGTCCAAAAAATCCGGTGCATCTATAGAAATGAAACACTTACCAAAATCATTTTTTGCAGATTTCGCCCAACAACAACAAAACTACCGTTATCAAAACAAAATTTATTTCAGAAATTTTAGCGTTTATTTTAGAAACACAGTTAAATGAAAAAGTATTTTCCCGATAAATATTTTTGGGAATAAAAGTTTAAATGGGAAAGGTTTTTAAAAAATGTACAATGAAAAATGAAAATAAGAAAATATTACTCCCAATCCCATATTCCCAGGGAAGGTCAGGGTAACGCGTGTAGGTTGCTGAAAAATACTTGAAAAATGCTTAAAAGTACTTTATTTTGATTAAAACCCAATTTGTTTGTGCTTTGCCTCAAAAACATTTTTTGTCGATGAGAAATTATTTACGGTTCAGCGGCAATTTACTAAAAATACAACAGTTCAGGAAAAATAGATTCCAGGCGAGGGTCTATTAGATGTAGCTCTTACAAATTTTATTTTCAAAATTGCCAATTTGAAGGAGAAAAGGATTGGTGTTGCGAAATGAGCAATTTGAATACGACTTAAACAATTTTTGCCGAATGGACTGAAATTTGCGTCTACATTTTGTCAAAAAAGTAACGGGAATTGGCCATTTAAAAAGTCTGCTTAAAGGGATTTTAAATTTGTTTTTGTCGCAAAGTTGGCACAACTGCCCTCTATCTTGACGTGAACAGTTTGAGTGCGATCTGTCATTTAGTTTGTTTACAATACTCTATTTTGTCAGTTCATTTCAAGTGTATTTCCCGTTTCTTATAATGAATAAAAATATCTAACAAAGAATTTGACTTAAATTTTGTATTGCAAATGGAATTTCGTGTATTGAATCGCTGAAAATGTTACAGAACGTAAGCCTTCGAATCGATTTTATCAAAACACGTGCATATGAGCGGTGCAGTAAATTCAAAAGCCATCGAGATGTGGTAGAAGAGATGCACCACCCTGCGGTCAACGTCTACTGAAATTAACACCATTAAAGTGAAGGAAATGGTGGCGAAAAATCGTTATTTAGGTTTGAGAAAGATGGCCGCTGAACTTTCTGTGTCTCGCGAATCAATCCGTTTACCATTGTGCACGATTGTCGCGGTATGAAACGCGTTACCGCTCGACTAGTTCCGAAAGACCTGAATTTTCTTTAAAAACTCCCGTTTGACATGCAAACCAGTCAAAAAGCTTCGCATGGCACCTTCCAACTGAGCCGAAACCGAGAAAACCACGTCAAAGTCGATCAAAAGTCAAGGTAATGTTGATTGTTTTCTTTGAATATCGCGCAGTGTTGTGCAATCGAAATTCTTGCAAAAGGTCAAACGGTAAATAAAGAACATTATTCGGATGTTATGCGGCGCTTGTGAGAGCAAATTCGTCGAAAAAGACCAGGTTTGAGGAAAAAAAAATCTAGGATTTTGCACCACGACAACGCACCATCTCACAAGGCTTTCACATTGTGAACGAATTTCTGGCCAAATACTCAACAAAATACTATCGAACAACTACCGTATTCACCTCGCGTAGGATTTTGCACGCTATTCTCATGAGAATTTGTATGGTGGCACAGCGAAAAGTTAAAGGCCTAACACAACTGTACAAATAAAAGATCGAATCTATTTGCAAAAAATTGAAAGTCACGAGGGCAAACGGCTTGATCACGTATAAACTACATTTAATGGATGGTAAGAAAATTGGAAGGAAACGCACAAACGAGGTTACAGGATCTTGGCACCGATTTTTTTGAAAATAAATACGAATATACGCCTAAATGTTTGCAATACACTAATAAGCTAATATTTTTGTTTTCTAAGTTATAATTGGTATTAACGTCCCTTTCGATCCTAAAAATGATTTAATGAGCTTGAATTTGGTTTTGATTTTATTCTTAGTCTCAGTTGGTGTAGCTCA
Organism: Nephrotoma flavescens; assembly: GCA_932526605.1. NCBI lineage: Eukaryota > Metazoa > Arthropoda > Insecta > Diptera > Tipulidae > Nephrotoma > Nephrotoma flavescens. The sequence goes on from OW052220.1 coordinate 42,007,149, forward strand.
CCCCTTATTCACTGTAATCTTCCATTACTGGCCTCCTAAAATTCGGATCTTTAAAGAAGAGTAAAGGATTGCGATGTATTCTTCGGAAAAATTCATTTATGGGGTCCTCCATCCAGTAAAACAAAAATGACTAATTACAGTCAAAATATTTTGTAAAAAATGTTAGTAAAAGCTACTCCGATGAAAACCAGAATCCTTAAATCTTACAATGTAAAGGTAACCCTCCAAGAACACGGTATTCGAAGAACACGGTTTCGAAGAACAAGATTTTCTTTGTTCTCTTTTATTTTGTTTTTTTATATATCACAACAAAAAATAAAACGTAACGTTTTCTTTCTTTTCTTTTTTGTAGTCTCGAACAACACGTTTAAAACCGTTGAACACGGAACGAATTAAACGTGTTCCTGTATAATAAAAACTTTCCAAAATTATCCAATATGAGTTCCGAATTGTATTCCGTACAATTTATAAAATGGTTCTTCAGAGGTAGAATGATCAAGGCCAGACGGAAATTTCAGGCAGACATTTTGCAGATTTTATTTTGTTATTTCAAAAATTTTTACAAATTTGTTCCATTGCTTCAAAGTTGGTACGATGTTTTATGTTTACCATACAAAATATCTAACAGTCGAAAATTACCGGACAATTAAAGCAAATCGACAAGCAAAAAAGCTGCATTCAACTTGAATTCGAACTTTCCACAAACGAATTGTGAGATATTTCCATAAATTGTCTATCCACAATTTAGAGATACAAATCAGTAACAAAACGGAATTTAAATATTTCTTGACAAATTCTGATAAATTTCGCCTTGCTTGATATACATACCATAGACTGCCGGTTTCAAATTGAATTAAAGTTCCGAAAAACTGATCGAAATCGATTTAATTTAACAGATTGAATTGGGCTTCTGAAATAATGTAGGCCAAAATTCCAGAGTGCAATAAAAATTTTAATGTACTTAAGTATATTCCTAAGTATAATTAAGTATTTTTACCCTCAAATGCACCCTACAATTTATCCAATTTTGGTCACCCCTCAAAACCGCAAACAAACAAGAGACATTTAAGTCAACACTCCAAAAAAGAAAATTTATGAAATTAGTTTGTTAACCCTAAACCAAGTTTTGTTAACTCTAATCACTCACAAAATTGAGTCCTGTAAAACTGCTGCATTAAATTATATTATTGTTGAGTCAAGTTCTAGAATTATTACGAGCAAAAATTTCTGCTCACCAAATAATCAGTTTCGCCCACCATTTCTACGTAAAGTTTCAAGTTAAATTATAATCATTATTAATTTTTAATTTAAATAAATTATTTAGATATACATATTTGGAAATTGTCCACGTTTTGATTAATTTGCCCATCCAATATTTAGTTTGCCAGTACTTTTGACTTTATGTTTACGGAATATTAATGATTCTAATTAGACTTCTGTATTAAATTACATGAATTGATAGTAAATTACTATTATGTCAATTTACATAAATTAATTCCATTTATGGTTCACCTGTCAATGAATATTGCCCACCCAATAATTAATTTTTCCCGTTAATTACGCTTTGTACGGAATATTAAAATGTTTACTTAAATTTTTGGGTTAAATTATATAAATGTTTGTAAATCATTATTAATTTGTCAATTTAAATATAGGAAATATGTCTTGAAAGTGTCCACCTGACGGTGAATTTTCCCCACCCCTAATAGGAGAAGGAATATTAAAATTTGAAATTAAACAATTGAATTATATTATTGGAATGTTCTAAAATCACTATTAATATTTTCAATTTATTTTAAAAAAATAAATTGTTTTAAAATCGCCCACCTAATGATGAATTTTGTCCATCACAAAAAAAATGTGGAAGAGTATTAAAAATTATAATTAAACTATCGAGTTAAATTAAATAAATGTTCGTAGATCACTATTAGGTGTGAATTTAATTTTTTTAAAATTATGTTTTAGAATTGCACACCTGTTGATGGATAAATATTGTCCACCAAATTAGTTTAGTAGCCCATAAAATTTTGCCCACACAATTTGTAAACTTTTAACCTATAAGTTTACATCTAGGGTGCGAAAAATGGTATGGGCGGGTAAAACTAATTTGGTGGACAATGTTCATTAACAGGCGTGCAATTTACCAAAACATAATTAGTTTATTTATATTGTCAAACTGTATTCAGTATTAATTATCAGTATTATTAAATAAGTGAGTTATATTTTGTAAATGTCCATCTGATGTTGAATTTTTTCCACCTCATCAAAAACCATGCACTGAATATTAAGATTTCTGCATAAATTTTTTAGTGAAATAATAAGACGCTCATAATTAGTGTTGCATGCCTCCAAAATATTGGATCCCTGGTTATTTCTTTGCATTTAAAATTTAAATAGGAACATTTTTAGGTTGTGCTAAATATTATTTTAACTGTAAACTTTGAACACAATTTGGACTTGAAATAGACATTTCTAAAATACGCATATATCCACAAAATAATGCAAATGGTATCTAAAAATTCAATATTGTGCTTGAACTAAATTATTTCATATTGCCTATAAAACTTGTTAAGTGTCTTTCTTTATGGCCACAATGTAGATTAGATTTTTATGTGAATTCTCTGAAATATATGCTAAATTAATGTTTTATTGCTAAATTTGATTAAATGCGAATAGGTAAACGCTTTTTACCGCATCGAATAAAATTTACATTTATATCGATATAATTTGAAATGTTTCATATCGATTGTAAAAAAAAAAGTCTGCACAAGACTTATTCCACTCCATTTCGTATCTTAAATGCTTTGCTAAACTGTAAGCATATTTTCTTTAAAGAATTTGACCATACTCTCGTGGCTTGTCGATCAATAAAAATATATTTCCCAGTTTCTTTAACTGCAACCAGAAAAAATGAAATGAAGATGGAAAGATGGAATTTACTTTCAAAAAAAATTTCCTCTTTTCTATTTCATTTTTTAGGTTTCCGCATCAGAAATCAATTTAAATTTGTTTTTATCTATATTTATGATTCCAAATAAAATTCGATAAAAACTCATTATTGTTATTATTATTACATTTATTATTCATTGTTGTTCTTACCAATGTACCATACTATTATTATACAGATCAAATTGAGCAAAAGACGTTTCAATAGTTTTTAAATTAGTTTTGTGTGGCTTTTTATCGTTTAAATTTGTTTTGGTACCGTGTTTGTTGTTTTTCCAATATTGATGATGTCTCTTCGCATCACAATATTTTTTTTACGTATGTGTCCAACAAATTTATTCCCAAACTAAACAATAAAATTTGGTGTTTTTAAATTAAAATGTTTATCAATATACGAAATCCCTCAACTGTCATTCACAAATGGATGAATACACATTTAAATCAACCCTTCTCCCAGCGCTTATTCACATTGTTAAATCAAATGAATCATTTATGATGCTTACTATTGTTGCTGTTTTTGTGATTGTCAAAATTAGAACATTTTCCGACATTCGACAGATAATCCTCAAAATACGACGGAATTTGTTGATTTGGTTTTTGTGAATTTTATTCAAATTTATTTTTTTTTCATTTCTGCGAAATCTGTAGCATTTTGGACTTGTTTAAATGTTATATTTGCTGCTGGTGGGGACAGCATCGTTGTTGAGTTTCACAACGGTGGGAATTCTTTATGATGATACAGAAGTGCATTTTAATCACTCAATCCGCATTAAAAACAAATTAATTTTTCTTGTTTTATGTAAAACATGTACACCATACCATGTACACCAGTATAGATTTTCGTGTAACTCTTTTTTATAGTGTGGTGTCAGTATGCCCCAGATAATTTTCAATTTTTTTTTTTTTAAGTTGTGCAAACAAATTATAAATAATATGATAAGCTTTTCAGTTTAAAAATGATTATAGAAAATTAATTGTAATTTATTATGGTTAGATATTTAAAATTGTGCACGCAATCTCAAGATATTAAATTTTAGAATCAAGAATCTAGAATCCTGGGGCCTAACTATTGAATTCGACGTTCATTTTCGACGGCTATCGTTTTCTTATAGCAAGCGTAGAAACAAAAGAGAAAATAAAAGTAAAAATTTCATACGTTATTCTTTTTTCTTTTTTTGTCTGCTATAGAAAAACGATAGCGTTCGAAAATGAACGTCGAATTCAACAGTTAGGCGTCTGAATATAATCTAGATTCTAGAACCTATAATTTAGAATTTAGAATCTAGAATCAGGAATCTAAAATCTAGAATCTAGATTTAGGAATCTAGAATCGAGAATCAAGCATCTAACATCTAGAATCTAAATACAAAAATTTGGAACAAAGTGAAAAATGCTTTAGTTGCTGAGGTGTAAACCAATAATTTTTTTTTGATGCCGATGAGAAACAATTATGAGTGGTTGAAAAAACTTTTACGATCGAACTGAAAAAAAACAGACATGTTCATTTTCCTTTGTGAAGTTGTCCAAATTTTCTATCGCAAAAATTGCGTATTGGCCATCGGTCTCTCTATGATTTTCAAGTAGCTCTGATCCTAACCTTTACCAGTGCAAAGCTTTAAGACGATGCTAGTGAAGTTTATCCAAACTAATCCAAAAAAGTAAACATTCTGGCGAATTTATATTGTGTAATTTAGACGAGATCAGATTTTTTAATTCGCCTTAGTTAGATACATTCCAAAGTCATTCTAGGTATTTCCTAACCATTTAACATGAACTTCAGTGACATTGGTACACTGTCTAAGCCCAAACGAGTGTCCCTAGTAAATTATTTAATTTTCTAATGGGTCTGACAGGGTGTCCCACAAGATTTAAAAATGTGATTTTTTAATGTGCCTTAGGTACATCCCAAAATCATTCTAAGTGTTTTCTAAGTCACTGAAGTTCATGCTAAATGGTTAGAAAACACTTAGAATGACTTTCGAATGTACCTAAGGCACATTAAAAAATCACAATTTTAAATCTCATGGGCCACCCTGTCGGACCCATTAGAAAATCAAATAATTTACAAGGGACACTGGTTTGGGTTTAGACAGTGTACCAATGTCACTGAAGTTCATGATAAATTGTTAGAAAACACTTAGAATGCCTTTGGAATGTACCTAAGGCACATTAAAAAATCACATCTCGTCTAAATTAATTAATATAAATTCGCCTGAATGTTTTCTTACACCAATACTATTACACTAAGTTTGTTGTTATTGTATTTTTTGGATTAGTTTGGATAAACTTCACTAGCATTTAAGACGATGAAATTCGTAACTCATGACGAGAATAACCCATATATAACCACTTCGAGCACACAATTTATATAATAATCGAAGTTTAGATTTTGATTATTGGTCATCGGTCTCTCTATGAGTTTCTTCACTTAATGACGAACACCCACTAAAGATTGACTATATCATCAGTAAAAAGTTTGGGGGATCCTGTAACCGAACAAACTAGGCGAAATGAACTGTGGATAGGAAGATAGATATTCGAGTAAGCAATAGGACGACTAAACATAACTGCCGACTTCTCACTACATAACACTGATCCTTTTCCGGGGTTTGAGAAGTCACTAAATTTACTTATAGGTGAACTATTGAGGCAAAACGCAATTACTACTCTAATCTCAACACTATTCTCATAATGGTCCATTTCTGTATTGACACATTTGCCTTCATCCGGCACAATAACAAGGTTTATAACAAATTAAGTTTCGCAATGGGTAGTTTACAGTTTTGATGTCACACACATGTTGATAAGATCTTCGTCATCTATGCCAAAGACAACGTGAAGTAGTTTTTCCGCTCGTTTATAACGCCCTAACTGAATTCGAGTTTACCATCCATCGAATACTAGGAAAATGGTAATATTCCGTACATGGACGTTTGCCTTATCAGATTGGAAGATATCATTGGGTTGTCTAATTGATTTCTGGTCCTCGCATCTACACCACGTACAGGAAAGCAGTGTAATGGAGTTTGCTTGCATAGTTTTTGAATACTGTATCATAAGATTTATTGAAGAATGTAAGATATCCCCTTGCACTCTTCAATAAATCTTACCCTTATCGTTAAGACGAATTAAAACGATTAATCGCAGAACGATTTATCGCAAAGACTGTGGGCTGCAGCTGAACACAAAAACCACAACCAGATCAAATACCAGCGAACAAATCGCAGGCATGAATTGTATTCCCAACACTAAATCTAGGATCGATAATTTACGGAAACGTTTCTTGGTTTATAAAAGCAACTATCAAGGTTCTGATGTCTGCTACATCATCAACACGGGGAAGCGACTAGCACCTAAAAGGTAGTGACGGATAACAAAATGCTTTGTTACCGCATTAACTCGAATTTCAACACATCTCCGATTTCCAAAACCCGCAATATGCTTTGAAACTATGTGTCCCCAAGATGAATCTGCCGGGTTATTTATGTCGACAAAAAACAGATTTTGATGGAGCCAATTCTGGTTTGAATGAACTATTTAAATTATTTCAATGTGGGGATCAAAAGCATCGATTTTAGGTCTGGTATTCGAAAATCGTAATAAAATATTGCATTTTACATCTAAAAAAAATCATTTTTTAGACTCATTGTGATTATAAAAAACCCTATTGAAATAAATCGAAGTTGTGTTAAATTCGAAGGGCTCTTATTCAATTATTTTTACAACCAGACGTGCTTTCAAACTATAGGTGCTTTTTCGATTTGTTGGCCAGTTTATGACTTTTCACAAGCTAAATTACACAACTGAGAATTTAACGCTACTGCACCGCGATATAAGGTAATTAATGCCCCACAAGTTTAGGTCTGGTCTTTGTATTTTTAGACTTAAATTTGAAAATCGGTTTATGAATAAAAATTTAATTTGACCCTATTTTAATAATACTAGGGAAACATTTATACAAGATTTCTAGACGACTTCTAATGTATAGATGATAAATAATCATCATAAAGTCGATAAGCCATCAAAATACTTGAAATAATATAATCCACATAAAAATCGTCTAAAAACCCTAAATCAATTTCCAATGAAGCATTACGTTTTCCAGGTGCTGTCTATGTATTCCTCATGGATCAGTGTATTAGAGTGAATCACATCAAGATGAAAAACCCTTGTCATCAAAAGGATGTCTTTCAAAATGGACCTATTTAAAATAATGGATTCGGATACAAAAAGCTGATGTGCCGTCTAGCTTACATATTTTCTACTTGAATATGTGTGCGTCCCTTATACTCGTATCTATGTACCTGAGTATATGTATACAAAGCAACTGAAAATGTATTTTAAGATTTAATCTGATTAAAAAAAATTTTTTTTTGTTTAGCTTTGCGAAAAACATAACGTAAAATAATTCTACTACAAAAATCATCTTGAAATCGATCCACTTTTCAATTTTACATCGATGTCCTGATATAATGGTCATTACACGATGATATATTCAAACACAAGTTCAACACGAGAGATTTATCATGATAACCATGAATACCCGTGAAACTAAATCGATTCTATTGAAAAGCTCTTCGTCTTGGTACTGTACATATATGGTGGTGCAGGTTGTGATGTTTAATTTTCAAATTGTTTGGCAAATACTCAAAATAGATGCAAGATGTTGCTTTGTGACACCATTTATGAGTACTTGTTTATGTATAAATCGATCTAGGTTTCTATTATGAATTTCTATTTAGATGAAAATCAAAAAATATGGAGTTTTATTGATTTTCATCTGTTGTGTGCTATATTCCTAGCAACAAGCAATTGATTGAAATAAAATTTTAGTTGTGAATTGGATTTATACCCACGACACTTTTTGCTGCTGTCTGATTTCCTTCTACGTACGTAAATTTATAATAAATAGAAAAGCTATCTATCGAAATAAGGTTGGCATAAATTTTGAAAAGGGTGTATGCAAAATTTATATACATCGATAGAATTCCACAATGACAGCTACTGTCACATCGTAATTTTGAGGATGATTTTATGCTATACTTAAAGATATCACCAGTCAGTTTAGATGATATAAAGGCCTTGTTTTGTATTGGCAAATAATAGATTATTGTATAAGAAAACGGGTAAAGTGATTGATTGCAAACTGAATCAAAACAAAATGTGGAGCGCAATTAAGCAAAGCTTCAGCGAGAGTTGAGGTCCCCCCAAATTTTTTAGTTTTGGACTTGGGAATTTGCCAAATTACTTTAATAAAGTGAAAGAAATTTTGCAAAACATTAAATCCCTATCAGGGCTAAAAAGGCTATATTTTGGGTATGCGCAATCTGCAAAACCCAAATATTTAAAGACGAAGCTTACGCTTTCTTTCGTAAATTTAGCTCAAATCAGAGTATATCGAGCAACCCCAAAAGAGCTACCATTACCACCGAAACATAATTTCCATTCCAGAAATTCAGAACAAAATAATTCGAGAAAGGCGCCTTGGACCGGCCAAGAAAAAATGAAATCGCGCCAATCCACTACTCACATCGAGAAAACCCTTAAAAAAAACTATAAATATCCATGACATCTACTCACAAAATAAAGATTCCGAAACAGAAATCTTAATTTCATTGGACTCTAAAGAAACTCCAGATATGGAAAATTTTTGAGTGGATCAGAATTTCGATTCGGAAGATTAAACTTCCTTCAAACATAATTATTAAAGATCTGATTCAAGTAGCGCCTATTCATCACCTAGGTATACGCAAAATTAGGGTGGTCATTGACTTCCGAAAATCAAATGACGAGACGATCGATGATAAATTTCCCATAATGCAAATACAGGTGAATTTTACACATCCTGGGGAAATTTAAGGCCGGGTTTGCACCAAATTTCTATTGATAGACGCTCTCAGAAGAAACCCGCATTCTCAACTGAAAAAGGACATTTCGAGTTTACTCGAATGCCGTTCGAGCTATGAATAATGTCCTACTAATTGGTAAAATTTGCTACGCATATTACGATAACATTAAAATTGCAGGCTGATTCTAGAAAAATACATTGCAAATCGGAAGTGTTTATAAGACAAACCAATTTTAACCTCAAAATCCTGCTAAAAAAGAGACAGGATTCCAGGGACACATAATTACACAAAACGGTGCAAAACCCAACCCAGACAAGATCAACAAAACCCTCGAGTGGAAATTACCACCCAAAAACAATTAAAGCACCTCCTTGGGTTAGCGCGGGCTATTATCGTCGTTTTATCAAAGGCTATTCCCAAATAACAAACTCAATGACCAAACTTCTTAGGAAAGAGGCAGTTATTAACATGAAAGATCCGGAATATAATAAAGCTTTTGAAACAGTAAAGGAATATATATCCACTGATCACATTCTAGCTTACCCTGACTTTTCTAAGCTTTTCATCTTATAACGACAGATAATGTAGAAGAATCTATTGCTTGCTTTTGCGTCTAGGACATTATTGATTCAGACAACGATTCAATTGCAACACAAACTCCAAACAAACTGGGAACAATATACTTAATTGATACATCTAACAATTATTAAACACATTTGGCCAATCTATCGAGTGATTTACTAACGAAATCAGATAATTTTTATGTTAGCTAAAATTGTCGCGATATAATAAACGAGGAAATATTCCCGAATTTCAAACGAACCACTATTGTAAAGGAATCTTTTGAAAAAGGCATAATTACAAATCATCTAAAATATTTCTATAACGGTAAGCAATCGGCAATATTGGCACCAGATAATCTTTTTCAGAAAATTCAGGAATCGTGCGCAAGGCAAGTTTCACGCAAAAAGACAATTTCGTCCAAGTAACGGAAATAGTAGAGAACGTAACAGTTGAAGAACGTCAGGACACAAGGGTGGTAAAGAGATAGAAAGCCAAATCAGGGAACAATACTTCTTTCTCAATACATATAACTAAAAAAGTTCAAAAAGGTACACCAATTCTTGCACAGTTTGCAATACACGTAAATATGATAGAAAACTCTAAACTCTATATCTCCGAACACTAATAAACCACTAGAGAAGATACACCCCGTTTTGGAATGCCACCAATATCACTTAAAGGGTTAAGTACATAGTTGTCATCTGTATATATTGGAATTTTGATACAAACTCTACGATATCCTGTTATCGGTCTATCAAAGTGTGTCACTCAACCAATTCAATGAACGAGTTTTACAGAAAAATCTATCTCTACCAATCCGTTTGGAAATCAAACCTATATTTAAAAGGTTAAGCCTATTGAAATCATCCGCTAATAGTGGCATTTTGGCCGTTAAAACAAAACAACTCCAACTCTATGAGTGCACTGAATAATTTTTAGTCAAAAATCTACCGGTACCAATCTGAACCAATCTTAAGTCTATAGTTTCTTCAGTATATAACGAAACACTCAACCAATTTTACAGGGCAAGTGGTGCAGTGGTTAAAGCTTCGGCACTTGGACCGAGGGTACTGGGTTCGAGTCCCTTATGCAAAGCGAATTTTCATCATTGATTACGACCATTGAAGTTAATGTAATGTAATTGTAGGGTGAATGAGTGGTGTGTGCGTGAATGACAAGAAGGTATTAATTGACCTTAAAATCCATTTGATAATTCTCCTCAAAAAAAAAAAAATAAAAAAAAAATTCATTGAACCATTTTTAGTCAAAAAAATTCTATCGCTACCAATCTGTTTCGATATCAAACCTATGTCATTTGAAAGGTTAATCCTATAAAGTCATCCAATTGACCGTTAAAAGTAAACCACTCTATGTGTGCATTGAAAAAGTTCTTCTCAAAAATCAAAATTTAATTGTTCGTTCAGAATTATTATTTAGAGCTCTAATTATTTTTTAATTTAAATTCTAAAACTAATATTTTATTCATTTTTATTGCTTTATGATACCATTCACCATATAAATGGGAATCCAATACGCGTAATACAATATAGGACGAGTGTCCTAGTGAGATGAATAACATAAGAAAGAGACGAAACACATCTACAACATTTGATTTCAACAGGACGGCGCGACATTCCGCACTTCTTCTTGTGTGGTGCCGTGAAAGTTCCTTGATATGCGGACAATCCACAAACGATCTGGACTTCTAAGCACAACGTTGCTGGAGTTAAGCGAAAAAAGGATGCTTGGGCTACTTTCAAGCTAGCCGGGGCAACCTTTTGAATTAAGTTGTGTCCCATAAATAATCAGAATGTTTGCTCTAGCTAGCCGATAAAGCAAGAATATTTGTAAAACTATTGATTTTTGCTTATTTTATTACATTTTTAAAAAGAAAAATGGCTTACCCCTTATCAGCAAAGAGAGACATCTAACTTTAATGTGTTGAACTAATTTTAGTACAATTCGAATTAGAGAATAGTAAGTATAGACAACTTTTAGATCTATTCTAATAATACCCAATGGATATTATTATGAATTGGATAAAATTCAAAAAATTAACATCATCGATGAGTTTTCTATAGTTGAATTAATCTTAAACATAGATAACTTCTGCCACAGATTATTTTACATCACCATTTTTTTAGTACTTATAAAATGTGATTTACGAAATTTATCGAGAAATCCCAATTATAAAATAATATATTTTAAGAAAATTTTAAGAAATTCTCATTATTTTTTGAGGCAGATATAAGCCTTCAAATGAGACGATTCTCATCATTGCAAGGTACACTACACATGCCATTTGACAAGAAGAAAAATTTCCTTCAATAATTCAACAGAAAAAACAGCAATCAAACGCTTCGAAAGATGCAGAATTCCATCATGTATGTTGCGTGCGTATTGATATTTCAATAAATTCGGCATTCTGTTTAAACAATGTTTCTATGCAAGATTCGACTGCTTCGGGTGTCAAAACTTCAAAGATTACAGCAGCACACATTTAGGAGACAGTCCAAATAACCACCTTAGGAAAATAAAAAATAGAGACAATTTATCAATAAAAGGCGACTCTGAAAACATACCTGTAATGAGCTTTCATACGATAGATTTATTGCCTTCAGTGTGATTCTAATGATGCCAAACAATTTAAAAGAGTAATACGCCATTTTTTAACAGAGGAAAGGGGATTTCTTACATTTTTAAAAAGCTTCGAATAAGTTCTGTAATTTTTGTTATTACGGAATATTAAAACTACTCAAGCAAATTTAATCGATTCTGTTTTTCAAATTGTAATAAATTCCCTGAAAACACACTATATGGCCATAATTTCCATAACGGGGCGTTCAGAGCAATTTCTATGTTTTTATTATAACTCATTTCTAATATTACTCAAACAAGTCGAAGTCTTTTCAAAAATTCCTTGTTCTCCGATTAGAAATGGAAATTGGGGACGGTTGTGCTTCGGTCCTGCCACTTAATCTGCTCTACAATCTGTCAATATTTAGAGGATTATTCTCCAGCAGACGGAAGACATGGAAAATTAGACCGATTTTCAAATCAGGGAAAAGAAGTGATATTTCGTGTTACAGAGAAATAGCTACCACATCAATGATACCGAAATACGCACTTATTTTTCCTTTGATTTGGGGAATCCTAAATATTTATGCTCCTACCGCGATACTTCGACAACATGAGTTTTTTATTTGAGTTCTCTAGATCTAGCGACGACTTCAAAAGAAAACTAAAAAAACGCGTTTTACAATTTCAATTTTTAATGTTATTTTATTTTTTTATATCTTTAATTTTTTGGGGGAGTGGCAAACTTGAGTCTTTCAAATTCAAGTGATTTTTCTTTCAAATTCTTATATTTAGAATACCTGCGGCATAGAGAAAAGTAATATAAACAGAGGTAAAGCTGCATACAAAATTTTGAAACAACTTTTTTAGATTGTAACCCCAAAATACAAACTCATTTTACGACTAAAATAATAAACTTAGAATATCCAACTCTTCGAATATTCATTTAGCGTTTCTTTGACTTTTCATATTGTTTTTGTTTCAATTTTTTTTCGTTCAGATTATAACCGTAATTTTAAATTTAGTAAACATAAAACCGGATCGTGACCCCATATTTTACTATGAAAATATGCGTAAAAATTTTGTATGCAGCTTTACTTCTGTTTATATTTATTTTTTTCTGTGCCTGCGGGCTACATAATTTTTCGACTTTTACTCGCATATTAAGTAGGACAGACCTACTTATCGAAATAATAGTGATCGTATAGTTTGGTAACGATTTAAACCGTAAAATTATGAAAGATAATTGCATCAGCTTTGATATAAAAGTAGAAACATTTTCTTGCTAATTTAATATTAGCATGAGCACAGACAACGGATTATGTTCTAGATGGGTGAACTGAACATATTTTATTTGTATTTTGCACGTGTGACGTTTTTAATCTTATATCATTTGTTACTAATCGATCAAAGCAAATTTCTTAATTTATACAAGATTATAACTCAAAATGTGGTAATAACTAGAATATAATACATGCATGTAATAAACTTTTAGGAGCTTCTGAAAAATAATTTTAGGTATTAGGTATTAGCGATATTTTATTTGCCAATTTACAACAAAAATGCTATGTATTCAATGCCAATTTGGAATTCGTTGAATTCCTACAGAGTTGATGGTATTGAAAATCCAATTCTATTTTTTAGTTACTGTGCTTGTCACTGGAGTTTTCCAAATTAATTTTTTTGTTCTAAATGTTGCCATAATGTATATTTTATTTTGATTTTTTTTTTCTACAAAATTGATACATACTATTGACAAGCATTTTGTATTGATTATTTACGTTAAACATTTTTAGTAATACATAATTAGTTTTCGTACACTTAGTTTTCAACAAATATATAATTGTGGCGAGTGTATTGATTATAATGCAAAAAAAAACAAATAAAAAATATCGCAAATATCAAACACTACCAACTTTCAAAAACAAAGAACTAGAATCCATTGGTTGTTGCTTTTGACCAAAAATTGAATTGAATATCAATTTCAACTCTTTGGTCAAATGAAATGCGACTATTATTATTTTGTGAGGAAACGAGCAAATTTGTAGCCATATACAAAAACCATCAAAAAAACCATCATTTATGTTCGATTATACAATGCTCGCCTTGAGAGCACAACCAGGACACGCCACTGCTATACCTATATGTCATGTCAGTTGGTAATCTCTCTGTACTGGCCAATCCTCGATACAGTGAATGTGTAAATTCCATTTGCAAAGATTGAACACCTTCGGAGTCAATAACAAATGGGTCGTATTAAAATGGGGATAATTTTTATTTGTTTAGGATATCTTAAGCTAACTAGACATATATGCCATGTCATTTGGAAATCTCTGGGTGCTGGCCAAACCTTGATTCAGTGAATGTGTAAATTCCATTTGCAAAGATTGAACAACTTAGGGGTCAATAACAAATGGGTCTAGCTCATCGTATTAAAATGGGGATAATTTTTATTTGTTTATGATGTCTTAAGCTAACTAGACATATATAACATGTCGGTCGGAAATCTCTGGGTGCTGGCCAATCCTTGATTCAGTGAATGTGTAAATTCCATTTACAAAGATTGAACAACTTAGGGTTCAATAGCAAACGGGTCTACCTCATCGTATTAAAATGGGGATAATTTTTATTTGTTTATGATATAAGATATATTATATTAAGCTAACTGGACATCAGCGGCGTTTTCTAGTGATGTTCTGTTCGTTCGCCGAACGACTAAACAGTTTTTGATTTTTATTCGAATTCTAAAAGTTTTATTTTTATTACAGAAAGTTTTATTTTTAAAATTTTTTATTTTAAATTATAGTTTTTCTAATATTATTTTCTTAATTAATAACTATTATTTTAATTATTTTTCGGATCAAAATCCGAAGCAGAACACCTTGAGAGCATAACCAGGAAACGCCACTGCTCTGCATCTATAGACTTGAAAGATGTTAGCCGTAATAGTTGAGGCCAATTCTTGGGAACACTCCACCTTATAAAAAAAATTTTACAATCGGACCATGGAAATAAAAAGCCAATTTGTGCTGATGCATTTTAGGAAAAGTTTATATCAACGATGTAAAATGTTTATATTATAGCATGGCATAAAATATAAAGGCAAAAAATATACATTTAATTTGAAAGTATTTATTTGTGTGCTCTAATTGTAGTTTTGAATTAAATTTGTATATTTTCAGAGGTTAACACGCACACGGGGTACTTTAGCTGCTCGAAATGCCAAATAAGAGGAAACTATTTAGCACATAAAGTATATTTTCCAGTGACCAAGAATGTGCTAATAACTGATGAACAGCTTAAGAAAGTTTTTGAATATTGGATGGGTAACAAAATTGGCAAAATGTTTTATTTAGTAACGAAAATACAACATATAACATTCACAGTCTACTTCTTTTGTCGGACCACGGAGGACGTAAAATTATATAAAACCTTAGAGATCTTTAGTGCTTTTCAATTTGTAAACTGTCTGCAAAAACTTAGAAAGGATGGTTGAAAAAGGATTATTTCCTTTGTTGGTCAATGAAATTCAAGAAATCGGAAAATTTCAGCCAACATCCGTAGTAGATATGTGTGCGATATTTAAATTGGCTCCCAAGTTTGCCCACCAATTATGGCATGATTCAAAATCGAATCATAAAAATTCTCACAATTGAAGTGTGAATTCTCAGATTAAAAATAAAATCATATAAATTAACACTAAAATTTCTTTATTGTAGGTAGGTATGTCGCATTCTCAAAAAGTGCAGTATGATACGGATTCGATTGCGACGATGATGCAAACTACGTCAATTTTTTGTGTATAAAAGAGAATATATGACCAGAGACCATTACCCAGAGGGTGTTTTATTTCCAACCCTCAACATCCAAACCTGAGAGTGTACCTGCTGCAAATGCATAATTATCATTCAAACACGCAAACTCCGACAATCACAGGCGTTCTTAAAATCCTAAATACTCAGGATAATGATTGTAGTTTTATTACGTGAGGTTAAACTTTTAAGGCGAGAGTTAAGAGAAGAGCGTCAAAACAAAACTAATTTTTTCGAGCTTGTCTCAAATTTATTATTTCAGACCGTGGCAGCAAGACATTTTCTAGCCAGCACGACAACGTTGCTTTGGAGAATTTTCAAATCATAAATTTATAGTTTAACATGCGCAGACAAAAATTTCTAATTAACGAGTATTCTTAATATAATTCAAGAATGCGCAATAAGAAAACTTCCCTCCTGCAGAAATATAGAGATTGTTCATATAATTAAGAAATGGTTCCAATACGCCAAAGATCGAGTGAAGAAAAATAATAATAAGAATATCACATAAATTTATTATAATTTTTAGAAAATTTAAGGTTTAAGATTTAATTAATTTCTACTAAATTCCTTAATTTAGACTTAAAGATTTTTTTTATGTATTTTGAATTTTAACTTACTTAGGTTGCTAAGGTTTTAGATAATTTTGAATAAATTTATTATTTGGATGGTTCAAAAAGCCAAACCGATATCCACTTTTTGACTTTTTTAAAATTTTTATATCAGAGCATTTGATTGGCTGTATATATTCAATAAAAATTTCGGTGATAATAAGTGTTAACACCATTAAATGACAAAATTAAAAACAAAACTAAAACAAAAAAAAAACAAAAAAAAAACAAACTTTAGTTACAATTTACAAGGAATTTTGAAAAAAAACATTTTTATTTTTTCTCATTTTTCTCAACTTGTTTTATGGAGTTAATCGTTTTGGCAAATGAAGCATCCATTTATGGATATAGCCCATGGGTTTGTTATTGATTTTGAGTTTTGACATTAATGCTGTGTGCCTCCGGTCGATTTTTTCGCTAAATTATCTAAATTATGAACTAAACTAAATTGCTCAGTAATTCACAATAAACATTCATAGGTGGCAGTAACATCAACAAAACAAGCTGTACCTGACTCTTCGAAATACTAAATTGTATACTTTTCGTGAATAAAGAAAATATTAAATTAAATTAAAAGAATAGAAGATGATGTGGAAGTTGCATTATTTGCAAATGTTATTATAAACTATGAAATGTTTAAAAATAAAAAACAGTGTCACGTAAAAATTTGTACACAATACAAAAGCAAAACATAACCTAAACATGTGTAGTTTATTTGTGATAACTTTTTAATAAAAAAATATCAATAGCGGAATTTTATTAGCGCTTCCCATACGACATTCAATTATATTTTTGATAGAAAAATACTACACACAATCACGTAGCGGACTAATTTATCGTAACTACTTTCAGCTACTCCTAATAAAAAGATAGAATAGTTGTGAGTAGTTAATTTAGTAAAGACAAAAACCATAAGTTCTTATAAGTACTTGCGGTGGTCGATTGGAAAGCAACTACTTGCTTTAAATACCAAACAATGACATTTGACAACCTCGCGAGGAGACTTTTCGCTTGTAACGTGGCGGCGAATAGCGTAAGGCCACCTCAAAAAGTTTAGTTCATAATTTAGCCGCAAAAATCGACCTGAGGCACACAGCATCAGCCTGTACCCAATAACCCACAATTTTTAAATTAACCCTATAATCAAAAATTTGAAATGACTTGACAGATTATCGGCAATAATTGTCGGATTATGTTATAATTATTTTAATTATATTACTATGTGGTAAATTGTACTTGTTTAATATATCTGTAAGAATGACAGAGTCATCTTATATTTTAAAAATGCATTTCTCTCATGTTTTCAATACTAAGATCATTTAAGACACACACTGTTAAATATAACTTTTTAAAAAACCAATTAAAACAATTAATTTTGTAAATTTAGTTGATTACGTGATTAACTATCCCACTGAAAATAATTACACTTGGCCAAAAGAGGCAACAGCAATAAATTCTTTGTAATAGTAAAAGAAACACAGACAAAATCAGGCGAGTTCCTCTTGTACAATTTATGCAAATGTGCAAAACAAGAAATTTTTAAAAAATACTGCCTAAATGTTATCTTTTCACTAATACATTAAATTTGTTTGATAAATAAGTTTCACTTGCAAATATTATCATATTTTAAGAATATGTTTTATACCGAAATTTGGATGCTGTATACGATAGCAGAAAATTTCCAGCAGAAAAAGTGTTTTGCTATTCATCGCTAGAAGCATCACTATCACAAAAATGAAATTTTTTCTGCTGATATATTTTGACACCAGCAGAAAATTTTAGGCAAATTTTGAAATTTTTAGGCAAATTATAAATTCTCAGCAGAAAGTTTTATGAAAAATCAAAGAATTAATGAAAATGAAGAGAAAATATATGTTTAAAGGTTTTGAAGCGATGAAAGTTAATTTTGTTTAAAAAACGATTTGCGTATGTAGTGTGTAAGGACTCTCAAAATATACTAAAATTACCACAATCATCATTGTGCAAATACAGGGCAACATCAAGCAAATTGCCATCGTTCAAAGCACTCCATACAATTCTGAAGTCATTTTAATGTGAATGTTTTCAGTTTTTTAACAAAAGTGTTAGAAAAACCCCCCTGTAACTACCCTGGCTGTATGTTTTTATGCTAGCTGAAATCATAATCTATATACATGAGCAACATAAGATTCACACCTTGCGTCAGTAGCCTTCCATACATTTTTGAAGTCATTTCAATGTAAATGTTTTCAGTTTTTTAATAAAAGTGTTAGGAAAACCCCATGTAACTACACTGGGTGCGTATGTTTTTATGGTAGCTGAAATCATAATCTATATACATGAGCAATATAAGATTCACACCTGGCGTCAGAAGCCTTCCATAAATTTTTGAAGTTTTTCTAACATTTTTGTTAAAAAACTGAAAACATTCACATTAAAACAACTTCAAAAATGTATGGAAGGCTACTGACGCCAGGTGTGAATTTTATGTTGCTCATGTATATAGATTATGATCTCAGCTACCATAAAAACATACACTCAGGGTATAGTTACAGGGGGGTTTTTCTAACACTTTTGTTAAAAAACTGAAAACATTCACATTAAAATGACTTCAAAAATATATGAAAGGCTACTGACGCGAAGTGTGAATATATATTCTCTTCATTTTCATAAATCGTATGATTTTTCATAAAACTTTCTGCTGAGAATTTATAATTTGCATAAAAATTTCAAAAATTTTCTGCTGATGTCAAAAAATATCAGCAGAAAAAATTTCATTTTTGTGATAGTGATGCCTCTAGCGGTGAATAGCAAAACACATTTTTTCTGCTGGAAATTTTCTGCTATCTTATACAGCATGAAATTTGGATGGTATTAAAAACTGTAACATAACCTGAAAATTAAACAATACACTGGCGTAAATTTTTTGTAGCCTAACATTTTATATGATCGTATGATATAAAATTTAGAACACATTCCGTCGAAAATAAAATATTAATATTTTAAATAAAATTAGAAAATATATATTTAATATAAATAATTTAATATAAAAATTTTAAAAAGTTCTTACCTGCATTAAGGAACGGAAATAAATTGAATAACAATAAAATCGGCAACAAATTTTGTAAAAATTTTTGTAGCTGGTAAAAATGTAGTTTCTTATTAAAAATATTATGTTGTGTTGCGGTTTCTGTTGCTGTAGTGGTGGTGGTAGTGGTTGTTTTATGCCAAATAAATGATTTATTATAAAAAAATGTATTATTATGTTTAGTAATATTATTATTATTATTAGTAATAGTAGTAGCAGTAGTTTTTGTGCTGCAATTATTATTTGCAAATAATTGATTATCGTTGTTATTGTTGTTATTTTGGCTGTTATTGTTAATGTTGTTGTTGCTGTTGGTATTATTAAAAATAATTTGTTTATTATAGTTGTTGCTAACATTATTATTATTATATTCGCTGTTGCTATTAACTTCATTTTGGTTACTATGGCTTTTGGAAATTTTATTAAAATACAAAATTTCATAAAATTTGCTTTGGCTATTAATAAATTTATTATTTTTTGCTGTATCATCATTAATATTGAAAAATTGTACGTTTCTTGTTTTGCATGTTTTTGTTCGACTGTTGCTATTGTTATTACTGTTGATGTTGCTGTTGTGGTTGTTGGTATTATTGTTATTGATGTTTTTGTTGTTTCTGTTAATTTTATTATTAAAATTTGTTGTTTTTTTATCACATTGGCAGCATATATGACATTTTGAATTATCAAATTTAAATTTTTTATAATTTTTGTGGCAGCATAATAAATTTTTTTTATTTTTATATTTTTCGTTATAATTAATTCGTTTAAATAATTCATATTCCTGTTTATTATTAAATTTAAATAAAAATTTTCTAAATTTATTTTCACCTGTAATATTATATAATTCATTAATTTTATTATTATAATTATTAAATTTTGTATTTTGGCTGATGGCCGAAGCTTGCCATCGTCTGCGCCGTATGATTTTTTTAGTTTTCTTGGCGCGACGAATTGCGGCACCAATTGCTGCTGTTGATGGTGCTGGCGGTGGTAGTGGTGCTGCTGGTGACGGCCGTGATGATGATTTACAACAACCAAACCACAACATTGATTTTGATTTCGATACTCGTCTATTAACATAAAATTCATTATGTTTATGGTTTTTGTATTCCATAAATTTAATAACATTTTTTTTATTTTTATAAAATTTATTTTTATCGCTTTTATTAATAACAAATCTTTTATTATTATTACTTGTGTGCTTATTAAATTTTCTTTTACATTCCATAATTTTTCTTTGGTTTTTTGTAAAAAAATGATGAATTGAGCGAATTGATTTTTTTGATGAACATTTTTTATTAAATTTATTATTATATTTTTTATTATTATTAATATTTTTATTAAAAAAGTTTTTATATAATAATAATAATATCCTTTCGTTGGACGTTCTAATATTATATTTAAATTTTTTCTTTGTTTTATTAAAATTAAATTTTTTATTATAATAGAATTTTGATGATTGGAACTTGCATGTCCTTTTCTCGTATGGTACTTCTGAGGCCATGCTGTGCCCTGCAAAAAAAAATAAAAAAATTAAGTTATAATTAATCGTTTTGATCTAAACACAAAACCTATTATTAACAATAAAAAAGGAGGGCCGTTGGAAGTAACCTAGGGTAAACTAAATTTTAGAAAAACGAAACCAAAAAATTACAGAACAATTTGGAGCAAAAGTGGAGTGTCATGTTTCAAACCCTAATTATTTAGGTTTAGAAACCAACCAATTATGAGCAACCTTGCCACACACAGACCTTTTCAAATGCGGAAACACTTTAGAATCGATCAGCTGACTAAGCTATCTCCAAAAGCTAATTCTACTGTCTTCCCTCGTAAATAAGGCCTAGGTGTTCAAAACGAATATTGCGCCCACCAGGTGTTTTATTCAAATAAAATGCACATCGATAATAAATGGGAACTTCTGGTCTGGTCTTCGCATTCATCACAAACCCACATAAAACTTGCACATTTCCGAATTAGGTTGCAAGCTGCATGTTCAATAGCCGCACAACCATTCTTCTTAAGTTCTATATCACATTTTCCACATTACATAACTACCACATTTACACTAACTATTAACAGGCACATATCTTCCTTTTTGTTGAAATAATAATTCAACAAAAAGGAAGATATGTTTACTGTAAGTAAACTCCCAAAATATTTAAAAATTGTATTTCAACTATGAACAATTATTTAAACATTATACAGGGTGTCCCAGAAGTGGACGGTCAAACGAAACAGGGTGAAAGAGGAGGTCATTTCAAACAAAAATAGCCCAGTAAAGTTTTTCCGAATGGTTGATGGTGCAAAAGATATTCCGCTTTTTAGTGTTTTTAGTGAAATCGCACCCACCAAAAAAATTAATTTAAAAAAACACAAAAATTCTTTTGTTTAACTTTCTGTTTTAATACGATCTAGAAAAGTGTATATCGGCAAATTTTTTTGAGAAACAGAAACACTTTACAAAACCTTGGTTTTTATTTGACATTAGAATACAGCAAATAGAGATGATTTTATTGGAAGGGAACACTCTTCTAGATCGTATTAAAACAAAAGCAAACAAGCGAACTCTTGTTTTTATAATAAATTTTTTGGGGGTGCGCATGTGATTTCACTAATAACACTAGAAGTGAAAACATTTTTGCACCATCAACGAATAATTTTTACAATTCGAAAAAATTTTACTTGGCTGTTTTGTTGGAAATGAGCTAACCTATCACCCTGTTTCGTTTGATCGTCCACTTCTGAGACACCCTGTATATGACGATTAGTATTTTGCTTGTTAAGAAATATTACATAATTATTATAATTAAACTATTAAATATTTTTAAAATGAAACTTCAATTTGCAATGCACACAAAACAAACACGTCCGGCTAAGCTTACTACTAATTTGAGTTCCGAATCTTGGTTAAACAGAATTACATGAAATTTTTATTATCACAAACGCCTCTTGCATGATTGTCGTGTCAGGCAGGGCACGATAAAAACATTTAATACACTCATTATATTATCACTTCCTTTCGATGATGGTATGGTGCACGACTTAATATAAACCAGATTTGATAAAAATTAAGATAAAGCCGACTTTGTTGGTATTTTAATTTAATGCTTTACTTTGCTCGATTTATTTCCGTACGACACTCATATGAGAGATAATCGATAGAATTTTAAATAGAACTCCTCTGGTTCTAACGTTATAATTTGTTTCAGGATTTCAATTAATTGCAGATCGTTTTTACATTGGTAGGAAGGTGTTTGGTTGAAAGCAGGCATGGTACGGTAATCATGGAAAATTCATGATTAAATCAAATCTCTCGCTGTCGTTACAAATGGAAAAATATTTCTAGCGGCTGTTTATAGGAATGCTTAGCTAAAGCTCAAATCCTATTTTGGTGTTTTTGCTCAATATACGTGTACATATTTCTCGCTTAATATATTTATGGATCCAATACGCGCACGCACAAATAACTAATTTTATATTTGTTTGTACAGTATAAAAGAAACCAACGGAAAAATAACCAAATTCAACGTATTTATTATTTTCGTTTGAAAGTATCCTTTCTCTTATTGTGCATATCCACACTAGGGTGACTTTTATCTGGTAACTTTTTCGTTTCTTTCCTCTTTACCAATAAAATCGGTTTTATTTGCGCCGCAATATTTTGATTTTACTGGTAAAGGGGAAACAGACGAAGAAGTTACCGGATACTAGTTACCCTAGTGTGACATCGGCCATTGTATGATCTATCTTAATATATAAAAACGTTGGTGCGTATGTATGACCGACAATCACGCCTGTTTGTGTTAGACCCCGTAGGTGGGGGGTGGGCCGCTTTTTTCGAAATTCTTATTTATGAACCGATTTTGCTCAAATTCACACCATAAAATATTTAAATAAAAAGAAAGTCTTTGGCTAAATTTGGACCCGATGCGTTGCGCTGAGGTAGAAATATTTACGAAAATGTAGTTTTCCCGGTATATAATTTTCATTTTGACAATATTAAATTTACATGTAACCACAAAAATAACAACAAAAATCCGATAGGTGGCGTTGGTTGTCTTTATTGCATTTCTATGAATTTTTTTGTTTTTCAAATTTAATATATGATATATATATATATACATATTCAGTACTTTCAAGGTTACGATCATCTTACAATAACTAAAACTATGTTCTTTGTTCAAAAAAAACAAATGTGTTTACTAAATGTGTTTTTTAAATGTAAGTGTATTTTGCCAAGTGCCTGCTGCAAATAAAGTTAAAAGTAAAACTATAAATCGTAGTAACCTTAAATATATTACAAAATGGTGTTTATTGAAAAAACAAAATCAAAATGGTTTTTCATTTGCCATTTCAGTATTAGATATTTCATTGTGCTGTACAATTGTTTAGAAATAAGTTTGACGACAATTTCAATCATTTGGAACTTCCAATTCAATTAACTTTCAATCAATTTTATATAGGTGAATTTATGATACGAAATTTCAAAACAATATTGATTATCTATAATAAAAATACAAATATTTTTAAAGTGATCGTGAAGTGGTAAGTAAATTTTATAATGATATTAATGTAATAAATAATACAATTCGATTAAAGGCACAAATAACATAACCAACGAAAATTTTCCTTTTTAGCATACATAGACCCGAAAAGCATACATTTTAGCATACATAGATCCGACCCCCCAAATTGCAGTGAAATAATACCGCGAAAAATGTCTGGACGACGACGTTCAAACATTGGTCGTAATGACCGACAAATCCACAATAGGCAACGAATAAGAACGAACTAAACATCACAACAACAAGAAGCGACAAAAGAGGATGCACGATTGCTTATTTCGACCACACGCGCATTAGAAAGTGATGCACACAGAATAAGACGTCTTGCACAAATGAGAATTACAACTCAAAGATCACGCAATCGTGTGACGGATTCAAGCAGAAGTGTGGCGCAATTGAATAATCGAGTACGCATGCAAGCATAACAAGAGGACTAACACTGTCATCATTCAGCCGCATCGCATTTGAATATGATCCAGACATCGAATATTACACACATTCGAAAATTTAAATTGGTTACATGGATAGAGAATGCACTCATTGCCACGATCTGAAATTTAAAAATGAAACCGCAAGGATGTGTTGTTCATCAGGAAAAGTGGTTTTACCTATACATTGAACCCACCACCAGAGCCACTGAAAACGCTGATGGCAACATCACAGAGTTCAAATTATTTTTGGAAAAAAAAGGAAATTTAATAGTTGTTTTCAAATGACTTCCTTCGCTGCATATCAAAACAAACCTTGGAATAAAATAATTATTTTAGGCAGAACATCGTTTGCCGAGTCAGCCAGTATTTAATAAAACAGAATGAAATGAAAACTAAAACGCACCTATTATGTATGTATATACGTACTCGGTATATGTCGATCACAGATGCGTTGGTTCTTTTTCACAACCGTTGCTAGATATTCCTCCAATGTGCCATTGAATCTTTCCACCATACCGTCCGACTGCGGGTGTAAAGGCGTCGTTATTGTTTTATTGATACCAAGCATCAGACATATTTCCTGAAATACCACCGATTCAAAATTCCTTCCTTGATTCGTGTAAATTTCCACCGGTACAAAAAATCTGCTAATCCATTTGTTTACCACGGCATCAGCTATTGTTGTTGTCTCCTGATTTGGTATGAGATTGGTATGAGATACACATATTTGTTTCCACTCTCGGTGGTCGGAAGTGGCCCCACCACATCCATTGCAATTCTCTCGAATGGTGCCCCAGCATTATATGGTTTCATGGTTCCACGGCTTTTTCGTGCTGGTCCCGGACCAGTAGTAGAAACGTTGGCGAATTTTATCTAGTGATTTATTAATCCCTAGGTGACCTTCACTTGCTCCTCCGTGATACTCTTTGAGGATTTCCATCCTCAAAGGAATCTCATGCTACCATCCTTTTTCTCGACCAACACAATTGGTGAACTCCATGGACTGCTTGATGTTTCGATTACCCCTGCTGCTTGCATATCTCTTACCATTCGATCCACTTCTCCTTGCTTTGACAATTATAATCTTCTATGATCTTGGCGAATCGGCGTTTCTGCTCCTATATCTATTTGATGTATTATCATTGTGGTTCTCTCATTATTGTCTGATGTATCGCAAAAAATGGGCATGTATCGCTCGAGCAATTGTTTTGCCTAATCCTTCTATTCCATGGTAAGATTGTCGGTCCATTTCTTTATGAGTTGTTCTATAATTTCTTTCTGCCCTTGCAAGTAAGCCGTCGTAATCGGATTTTTCTGCTCACACTTCACTATCGCAGATATCTCTTCACATTTTCCGATTATTGTCCCTTTCTTGATGGGTTTCGTCTTATCCGAGAGATTAAGAGTCCTAATTGGTACTCTATTATCGCTGTCTGGTTTCACTAGAACTTCCCCGATCATAATTTTTCTGACTCCGCTCTCCGCTTCATTGGTTTCCACGACCCACAACCTGGGTGACCCAGAACATCCCTCCAATCTTGCCCATACTACTGTCTCCGAGTTCAGTGGCAGCTTCTCCCGATGATCCATTATAATTTGCCTGGTCGTTTCTCCTATAGCGCTAACGTGAACTGGCAACTCGATATTATCGTAGGTTAATACACCCCGTCCAACATCCACCACGAAGCTATTCATTCTCATGAAGTCCATCCCCAATATGACTTCGTCTACAATATCTGCAACCAGCACCTCGTGTTGAAAGTGATTTCGGCCAATCCTTATTTTTGCAACCTTGTTACCTTTTATTGCTGAATTTTCTACAGTCGTCGTTCGTAATTTCATTCCATTAGCTGGTTCTATAATTTCACCGATAAGATTTTCACGAACAATCGTATGAGTTGCTCCTGTATCCAGCGTAATCATGCAGTTCTTCCCATCATAATTGGCTTCAATTGTCAAGCTATCACCGCCTCTTCCTACTTTCGAAACATATGGATGGCGATTCTGGGGCAATCGGTTATGGGAGTTAGCTTCTGCCCCTTCAAGTTGACTCTTTTTAGTTCAACGACTCTGCTGTCGTCTGGCCCTCCTTTCTAGCCTCTGTCTGCTCTTCGTTTGGTCTACGCTTCATAGGAGATGGCGATCTTCCTCGTTTCTTCTTCATCTCCCAGTAGTCCCGTGAGATGTGACCCATCCTATCACACACCCAGTATTTAATCTTGCCACTTCCATTTCTGAACCTTAGCGTAGCCTGCTCGGTGCCTATTCTGGAATCGATCTCCACTCGGCAAATTTATATTGCAGGTTTGATGATGGCCTAAGCAGTTTCGTTTGTTAACGCACAAGCGATGGTTTCCATGAAAGTTGCCTTAGGTGATAATATCAGCGCTCTGCATGTCTCAGGAGCCGCTCAATTGCCAATGAATATTCCTGTAGCGATTCTGCTCTTCTTTGATATCAACCCTTCAATTCCATCAATTCCATGAGATAGATTTCTCTCTTGTGGCACTTCCGTAACCGTTGCGTTCTTGCTCGAGAATCATTTGTAGTGTTCCCATCGCTCCGCCTTTAAGAGCAACAATTACAACACAAATTTTATCAGAACCTCGACGAAGAGATGAAGAATGGAACTTAAACCAAGTAGAACCACACTCTCAGCAAATTCCATATGCAAACACGGTAAAAATGAGCAATGTCCAAAGGGAAAAAGAAGTGTTAAACATTCAAAACAGCTGACATGCAATTTTATTTTCGCTGGCCTTCAAAACTAAAGCCTAGTAGGTATGCATTTGACATGAAATAAAAAATTTCATACAAAAATGACACAAGCGAAAACGAAAATGAAAATTTCGCTGCTAAATTTTATTTTGTGGTACGCAGTTTAGCTAAGGAAGGAAATTGGTATATGTTTCATATTAAAATATATAGATGTCGTTGTTTAACTCTACATACTTTTCACTGCGTTTTTATCCGCTAAATATTTTAATTTGTTGTCGATAAAAATCGACAAACTAATTTTTCGTGGAAATATTTATCTGCTTAATTTTGGAGACCAGCGAAAACTTGATTTCACGTCAGCTGCATACTAGCCTTAACCAGATCTTTAATAGGGTGAAGTATTGATGCTACTGAAGTTAGCTGAACATTTCAGCGAAAAAACTACATTATCGACATATTTTATATCAGATGATAGTACAGAATTATTCGAATACGGGGCGAAGTTAGACCAATTCATAAATTGCTAGATCCCATGTTTATAATTTGTCGTGTTCGAGGGCAATGAATTCGAGTTGGGCCACTAACAGTGAACACCAGATAAATGAAATGTTCACCCAGTTCAAATTACCACTAAACATGCGTTCAGCTTTTAATTTATTTGACTATGATGCTGCATAAAATTATCGGGCTTTCCCCAATTTGTATTCGGACATTTACCGATTTCGGACTTTTACCGTAATATATATATTTTAATAGTTTAAGGAATTAAATAACTGTATATATTTAAGTTATTAAGCACAATTAATCAAACTTGATATTTCCGTCATCTACAGTTCAGGCTGAATGACGTTTACATATACCGTTGCATGAGGTCGTAAGAAAGCGCCCATATACCCCCCAGCACATTAAATCGATTAACGTAATACAGCAACAATATACACCCTTTTTACGTAATTTGGCATTTTATTATATTCAAATAGAAACATAAAGTTGGTTAAACACTTCGGGATATTTACGAAATAAACGGAAATGAAATAAAACAATTTTGTTTTTCATTTGAATATAAAGTACAAAACGAGTACTGTACGCGACGAAAAATAAAACTGTCACAACCAAAATGCCAAACGCTTTTGTTATTCTGACACGCATAAAATTTATTATTTTTTTATCCGATAATGGGGGATTGTAAAGTTTTTTTTTTATATATATATTTTGGTAGTACATAACCAAAAATTGTTGTTTTAAAATCGTTTGGCAAACAATTTTTTACACATAGCCACACCACAATCGCCGAGCGCCCCATATTATTGTGCGTTAAAAAATTAAGAAATAATAAAATTGGGACCAAATTTTATTGAGGGGGGTTTCTAATGAATTTGTCTTTTCATTTTTATGGATGTTTGTTCAATAAAAATTTGGTTGTCCCCTTAACCTTATATACTATTTATATAAATTATGTATATATTGGGACTGGGTGATTTGGCCCCAAACCATTTTTTATAACCACCGTGTATAGTCATAATCAATTTAGAAAATACGTAATTAAATTCACATTAAGCATCGCGTGATAATGGCAAACAAAATAAAATTTTCGGAATGTTTCCGGTACGTAAGACACACGCGGGAGTTTATGCAAAAAAAAAATTTATTTATATTTCAAATCAAAAAAATTTTTGATATACAAACGTTCAACATTGTAAAAATCCCATAAATTTGTTGTTAATTTAATTGCGTGAACAAAATGATTTATTACGCGAGAAATTATTGGAATAATTTAAATAATTCGTTTAATTTGTGGATTGAGATGTATACGTATTGTGATAATTATTTATGACAAACAGAATTTTACCGAATCATCATAACACAGAACCTGGCCTACACCTTAAAGACGAAATCTCAAATTCATTCTTTAAGCCGAATTGATCGCAGTCTGTATGAGAATGGACCAGTGCTATTCAACAACAACATGGAACAACATTAATCAACAAAGTGAAAAAAAGAGATTCATAATGAATAAAAAATTTCCGCTGGTAATTACATAACAAAAAATATTCTCTTTAGTGAGAGTGCTGCCACTTGCGGCGATTGGCGTAATCTCTACGCTGTCAAATTTCTTATACAGCATGCGAAAATCGCTCTCCTCATCCGGTAGACCCGGCTTCTCCCATCACTACCATGGAGATGTGTTCGCAAGCAAATTCGAGTCACTGTTTGCGGTGGCGTGTTGTCGATTTTGGGCTTCTAGCGGGCCATGGCGATGTATACCGATACCGGCTGGTATGTGGTCTCCGATTGAAGCTACCAATTTTCTGAAACCTTCTGCGTACTATGAGACAGCAGATAGGTTTATGCTTAGCTGAATTCATGCAATAAAGCAACAACGTGTGCGGCTTTTTCTGGAGTAGTATCTATGATTTTGAGGAAACAACGAATGAAACTGGTAGAGGTTTGTTCAGGTCAACGATTGATAAGTGAATGATGGCAAATATCGATCAACGTGGTATTATACCAGGAGATTGCAGCAAACAAATTGTTTTCTTCGAAACCTCGCATTTTGTTGCGATTGCTTTAATTTGAAAGTTAAAATGCCAACCTGTCAAAAAATGTAGTTTTGAGAAAATCGGTTAAGCCATTTTAAAAAAATACACTTTTTGTATGTGCGGAGGTTTGAGTCGATTTTGGATGCTCACAAATGTAGTTCAAAATTATCAATTGTGTACAGTCGCCTATTGGGGTCCATACATCTTAACCTCAGATATCCGCGCATCTATCAAATGAACAATATTTCGACAACCATCGAAGTGATTTACAGAGTAACTATTATTACAATCATTGCCAAAAGCATGTTTCAAGAGTTGTGGGTACTTATGGCATATCTTCAGATGAAGCTATTCAACAATCAATCGCTCAGCATGGTTCACTTGTCGAAATGGCTTCTGATCGTTGGAAGCTATCAAAATCGATATCTGCATAAATAATTCGAAAAGTCACGAGAATCCTACTGAGAATCCTATTCAGCAATGATTTTTTTTTTCGATCCAGTCTCGTAAATTAGCATTCCTACATCAGCAATGCATCATCATGGGAAAAAGAAGTCGAATATGTAAATCATTATTTACGGCATTATTTACAAAACTCTACTCATGTTTAAAAGGCTAACAGCAGACACTGCTGTGCCAAATCAAATAATATTTACATTTGAGACTCCTTTCTGTCCTATATCGACCGATCAAGACAACTTTACCATCCTTACTCCTGATCACTTCTTGATCGAAAAACTGTCAAACATGATATTCAAATCAACGTTTCCCGAGTTGGAAACGATTACCAGCACTTCTGGCAAATTTTGTAGTTGACATTTCTCTCCCGCCTCCAACAAACATCAAAGTACCAACAATCTTGTCATTGGCCAATCGGTTCTCTTCAAATAAGAAACCATGCCACTTTCAAAATGGTTGCTTCGGAATGAAATGCCAGAGTGCTGTTTACAAATGGCCGGTGTCAAAGCTATGTCTGCTATCAATCTCAAACAACAACTTCTCATGCTAAAGCATTAAAATAATTTATGACGTTCGGTAAATTTGGAAACCACACCGGACGCCCCACGTCAATCAGAGGTGACACCCGTCGATGGAACCCTAAACAACACAAATCTACAATATTGGATAAATTATTAAAAAATAAAACATGATATTTTCGTATGTAAAATGTCTGTTTCTTAATCCAACCTCAGTGTTGCACCATGAGCTTTTTGTGGAAGTGAGTGCGGAATCTTTTAGGCTCTAGTCAATGTAAAATAACCGTAATAATAATCCAACATGCCATTCGCAGTTCACGATCTCAAAAAAAGATGGATTTCATGGTAGTCAGAATGTAAACAACGAATGTGCAAAGATGTGACAAAGAAGCCACCAACAGTAAGCGTGCCAGTTTCGGTTTGGTGTGGTTGGTAAGTTAAGAACTCAATAGTAAAACCAGTTCAGAGATGTAAAGACAGAACATGTTTTGACGCCAGATCATCGACGAATTGAGGTTTTCGGTGAATTTTTTTGTTTTGTGAATTATCTTTTTCGGTCAATTGGCGCTTTTGGTAAATGACGTTTTCAATAAGTGAAGTATTTTTCAATAAATCTTTTTGGAACACGATTTACAAACTTTGGTTGGCCAATAACTCTTATAAAGTCTATGAAAGGATGTATTCGACAAGGATGCGGGAGGCCAGTCTGAAGTAGTTGAAATCCTTCACAATTAAAGGAAAGTGGTTCGTATAGATGGATAGAGATGATGGGCAGCTTTATTTCCCAGGTCTCTAGCGGGAATTAAATGTTGTAAGCTGCTTCAGCAGGTTTCTTTGAAAAGGAGAAAATTCAGTTACACAATCAAACAATCAGATAAGTGGGAGAATATTAGATCATATATTTTTTGGAAAAACAATATAAATAAATTTCTACTTCTACAGGACGTAATCGCGGAAGGCCGCGATGACTACAAAATCCAACTGCTACCAACATCAACCAACATAATACGACCAGGCGACACGTTAAAGCTTTGGCGTTAGGATCGGAGGTACCGGGTTCGAATCTCGATAGGAGTAGGATACAAAAGATATTTTTCATCACCAGATTACGATCTGTGATGAAAATAGATACATGCTAGGCTATTAAACTAAGCCCAGATGGTCCTACGAAAATCGCACCTATAGCCGTACCTTCTCGAATTGGCTAAGAAATGACGAAAAACAAAGGACGGGAAGGCTTCAGAACAGATTAAAGATAAATAATAAAAAATAAAAGGAGGCGAGAAGTATTACATTAGACTGCCGCCTCTGGTTTTATTTTTCATATGATCAAGGATTGGAGAGTTTCAAAGGAACATTCATTTTCGGCTTTAGGAACCGTAGGAAGACAGAACTTTAAAGACCTCAGCTGAACTAAATATCTAGCTCTAACTAAAGCCCAAGGTTTAAGCTCCTACAAATAGAACCTTAAACTTTGTAATACTGAATTGAGGAAAGCACAAAGCAACTCAGTACTATTCTGTGATAAAATGAAAGAGTTCCGAGTCTTATTGCCTTAAGACGAACCTCTCTATGAATCTAAATACACCCAGTTATTTAAACTGAATTAAATTAGAGAGCTAGAGCATCTTATTAGAACTCCTTCTGAGAAAACGTTAAGTATTTTATGTAGATCAGCAGCATCGTGCAACCCATAAACTACACACAGGCGATCGTTCGTTGATAAGAAAGAGATACTTAAATTATTCTACTCAGACAAAGCATCTTGAAGATTAGTCATCTTGGGCTGGAGAGAATCTTCATAGGATGTTAAGAGTTGATACAATATATTCCTAAGGCGAACGTGAAGGATCCTGAAAACGGGGAGAAGATGGCATGGTTATTCAAAGTACCAAAGTCCGAAAACTTTAAAGAAACTCTCAACTATCATACTGTAAAGAGATCTCAGTAGGTACACCGTTATATTGCATAGTGAGCACGATAGATAAATCTCGTAGTCACAAAATAGACTAGCAGATGTAGTTTGGGATTCAACTCGTCCAAGACAGCTAGTCCCATTTACTTTCGGTTAATAAATTTAGAATCCAGAGCACGGCCAACACGGTGAGGCAACTGGCAGCAGGTCCTTGGAAATGTCTCTGGGTGCAGGGCAATTTTTTTATTACCCCTGCCAACGGCCAAATGGTAGGGTTGGAGATATAGTCTTTCAATGGCATATATCAATTTATTCCCTGATTACTGCACAGAGTATACCAAGGCTCTGAAAGTTGTTACCACTCCACGGTTATAACATTGCTCTTTTCCCGTTTTTATTTCAATTTTTTTTTATTTCAAATTTTAGTCGTTTGATTGATGCATTTTACGAGCGACATTGCCATCTGTAGTATGACATTAATATTAAAATTGTTGTGTAGTGTACATGGGCTTTAATATTCTGTTTTATGTTTTACCCACCCCTATTGTATTACGCAAACGGCGAGAGATAGGGTAGTGAAAAACAGGAGGCACAACGGAAAAATATTCTTCTAGGTTATTTGGTTCGAGATTTTTTTTGTTAGTTAGTTCAATTTTGGAATGTGAAAAATAAAGTCGAGTTAGGAATTTTGAATAAGTTTGTTTAAAAGTAATAAAAACAGAAGTCTGATTTTGAATGTGATAAAATTAAAAGTTTTTTTGAAAAGTAGCCATTAAATTTAAAAAAAAAAAAAACTTTAATTAATTTGTGATGAAAGAGGAAAAATAAAAAAACTATTTTTGCTTGTGAAAGGTTACAATTTTTTTTGAAATTTTATGTGTTGTTCGCATTATTTTCGATAAGGTTCCTGTAAGACCGCCATCATTGGAATCTTGAAATTTTTCCTGGTATTTTTATTTTTCTGTTCAATATTAGTTTACCTTCGTGGTCAGTGCGATATATAAAAAGTAAAATAGTCGAGTATGACACGACAATTGAAAGTTTATTGGATATTCTAATTACGAATATAAATAGTTTTGCGGATTTCGGTGACACAATAAAAATAAAACAAAAGTTCAGTGTCCTCAAGGGTCTTAGCTGTGGGCGCCGTGACTATCTACTGGCGCCGTATTTCAACGCAAGTTGAGGGCACTTCTTTTTTCTACGGGTTTGACGAAAGACACACGTATTTCGGTTCAGTGAGCCACCGCCCAGCACTACAAGTGGCCAGCTGGCTATTTGAGGGTGTTTATCGATGTTGAGCACCGCAACATCCGGGTAGTCAACCAAGGCCATTCCATCTGATATACCGGCGGAGGTGCCGCCATGTTGGATTATTTAGTGTACGGGTGGCCAGTTGAGGTTACTTCACTTTCGACGGATCCGGCGGACAATTGAGGTCAGCCCTAATATTATTTCTACCAAAGACGGGAAGACGCCTAACCTTATAGTTGGCTAACCGGGAATTTGTAATTTTTTTTATCTAAAGGCGGAAAGACGCCCAACGGTGGGTTTTTTTTAATCAAAGGTGGGGAGGCGCCCAACGGAACTGCAGTTACGGGTGGCCAACCGAGGCCAGCTGTATTACTATTTCTACCAAAGATGGGAAGACACTCAACATTGACGGCAGCCAGTTGAGGCCAGTCGTATCATTTTTGCTAAAGGCGGGAAGACGCCTAACCCTTTTCAGTAAAATCTTGCTGAAGGTCAACAAAGGTACAATTTTTTTGTTTTTTTTTCATACAAAATTTTACTGCTTTTTTTGGTAAAGTAAATTCAAGATTATTTTAATTTTTTAACTTTTATTAAATATACTGTGTACTCAAGTGTGCATCAACGTTGGTTTCGCTCAAAATTGATCCCGTTTGGCGACCATTTTTTTGTTTTTCAATTTATTTTTTGACCTCAAAATTTTTACGTTTCATCATTTAGTCCGATTTATTTTTATTTTCCCGTTGGACCAAACACTTTTTTTTGATTATATTAGAATAATAAAATAAAACCGAACGGCGTATAATTCTTTGCATTCGACCTTATTTTCTTTTTTTTTTGGTTTTAATTTGACCCAGTATTAATCTGTTGGGAGGGGGACTCTAATTTCGTACCGGTTCCATATTTGCAGGCTGGGCTTTTCACTCCCTGTCATCAACGTGGCAGGGCATCCACAGGGTCAGAGTGACGAGCCCAGCATGTGTCGTCCATTCGGAGACGACCGTAAAATCCACATAGTTTCCCCGTGGCACTTCAGCGGTCTCATGCTGTTGAAGTGTGAATTGTGGGGGATTAGCTGGAGTTCTCTCCGGGTGAAGATATGCCTGGAGTATCAAAGAGATGTCCCTACCATCTAATGCTGCTTCGTTGTGGCTGAGTATCGGCCTTTCGGGTCGATGGGACATTCGGAGGGGCATCTTCAGTAGACTGAGTACTTCCCACTCGCGGAGATCCGGTGGTCTCTGGAAGGGCACACCCGGTTATTATAATAAATAAATATATTTATTTCAGTTCCTCAAGTTTCGGTAAACGAATTCTGGTGTGTTTAATCTAATTTCAGTTCCTTTAGTTTGCTTTATTTTTATTTATCCTGTTCCACGGTGTAGCCCAGGAACACGCAAGCCTCAATTTCCCCACGACAAACGTCGGCAAAGTTACCGTAGTTAGTCGGCAAAGTTGCCGTAAGAGAGGTATCCGCGCGTTTAGTTAAATCTGCGGAATGGTGCAAAACCATTGCGTAACAAAGCGAATGAGGATTATCAATTCTTGCATCGGCGCCACATTTAATGCAGGGATATGGCGGCTTAATTAAGGTTACAGAAATCAAGAGTTGTTGTTTGAAATAATGAATGATTGGTTTATAAAATCCTAGCTTGATCGAAGAGCTGTTGGATGGACTTGGTGGCGGTAAATTTTAAATGTGGATAGTCTGGCGGCAAAATACATATGATTGTGATTTTTCTGAAGATTAAATAAAATAAAGTGTTATAAATTAATAATTTTGTCGTTCGAACCAGCAATTTTCGGTTGTCTCCTATGGTTTTTGCTATATATAGTCCAGTTTCGACAATGCTTCCTTAATGACTTTTTGTTAAAAATCCCAGCAAATCTAACCGCGCAATACATTAAGAACTGGCCCGTCAAATATTCTAGTAGGCGGTTGAGTTCTTAATCCAAGGGACTGATTCAATTTTATAGAACATTTTCTAGAAAATTTTTCATATTTTATTAGTTCTCTTTTCAAATTCCAATGAATGTTTAATGATTTTAATCGTTTCTGAGTGAAATTTACCCTTAACCAAATCATAGAGGTAGTCTTGAACTAATCCATGAAATGCCATTAATTTGTCTTAATTTTCGGTTCAAGAATCATCCCGATATTTATAAGCTATTTAATTATAAGCTAAGCCGACCATTCGTGTCTCGAAAACGGTAACTGCAATAAAATCGGGATTAGGCGGGGCAATTTGAGGCGAGTTAATTTGGACGGTGCAGATTTAAAGCACCCATTTCCGGTAAAATTTTAAAAATTACCTGAACTAATTTTGTTGGTTTCTCTTAACTTCTAAGGGCTTTCTATATTATTCAATGGACCGATTTCAGCCAAAAATCATTGGAATCTCACAATTTACGAGAAAAGCTTAAACATAAAGTTTCACATTCCGATCAGTGAATTAATCTGAGATGTGGAGAACCACATATGCACGCACAACGATTTGTTTAAAAACCACTTTTTGACTGCGGCGATATAACGAATGGTAAATCTGCAAAAATTCTCGTAAAAGAATAATAATTAATTACCAACATAAATTATAATTCAAACAAGTGTTAAAATTTATGATTTTGTTTTGGCACACGACAATCGACGTTACAGTTATAGATTACGTCACTGATCTCTTTATTAATATTAATCATGGTATTCCAAATTAGTATAAAAACTGTGGTTTACTATCGGAAGTATACAACCCAATATCACTCACACTATTTATCTACATGATTATGTACTTCTAGCGCTATATAGAGCGTACATCGTCTTCAAATTCTATTTATTTATAATATTTATTCTACCCAACTAGACAGACAGAGAAAGTGATATATAGATTAGGTATGTAAAAAACCATTTATGTAATTTCATAAATACATAATCGTAAGCAGCTAAGTAAATAGGAAATTAAATAAAAAAAAAATGTTATCTCTTTTCAATAAAATTCAATAAAATCAAAACCCTGGATAAAGCTTAATATTATTTGTAGAAAGCTTTTTGTACTAACAAATTACTTATATTTTTTTTTCTACACAATATGAAAAGTGTACAAAAGTACTAAAAAGCTTTACTTGTATGTCTTGACTACATAATGGTTGGTGTCTTTGAATATTTAAAATCTTCAAGATGTTTTGAAAAGATGTCGCGCAAAACCTCAATTTTATGTACTAAAGTTTTTACAGCTTTTAACAATATTGTGAATTAGACGCATAAAAAAATGTAAACAAAAATAAGCTTTTATGAAAATGTGTGAAATGTGAGCTTTTGACAATATAAAAAGTTACGCCCTAAATAGAAATACCCACAAATAAGAAATATAAATTGTAAGATTTATTTGTGTCACATGCTGTTTTAATGTTCACTCGACGATAATATGAAATACACAAATGCAACGTGCTCGGTTTATATGTAAACGATACTTGAAGTACCTGTGTAATATATGTTAGAGAATCATGCATATGTACCAACCGAAACGTGCTGAAGCTTTAAAGATTTTTTTTTTTGAACTTTAATTTTGATTGATTTTTTCACATTTGCTTGTTCATCAGAAAATATTCTCGCTAAATATTTTTTTCTGGGGCTCTGAGTTGTATGGCACATAATTTAGTATGTATAAATGTATACGTCTTGATAAATAAGTTTTCCGTGCCTTGATATTTTTTCCGTGTGTTATTATATGGGTTGGATGCCGATGACGAAATGAGTAAAAATATCAAAATGGATGGGCCAAGTCTAGAGAAAATATTAATTCTTAGGAGCATGAAAACATTAGTTTATGCCTGAATGGACACAAATTTGAAATTTAGCAGAGCTAGACATTATCAAGTGCAATAGCAAAACCCGTAGTAACGGGTTCAACTATCATGTAGTGTTGCGAGCGTCTCGGCTTAAAAATTGGCAATAATAACTGTCACAAATTATGATTGCGTAATCATGTCGTAAAAATTAGTAAGAGCTTAATTACAGCTAGAACGAGTCAAACTAAATTCCAATAAATTTATATAATATAATGGTTAGAACGAGCATTCCTAAAATCAACTGTTCAACTTTTTTCATTCTCCACATCAGTGGCGAACCCCAGTGTAGATGAGTCTTAAAACGCCATGACAAGTAAAAATTATGACTGAAAGACGTAATCGGTGGTTATTTATAGATAAAGCAGATCAGGTTTAATTCTGCTTACTAATAAACAGTTTAGCCTGGCGGCAATGAAAAGTATTAACCCACATATTAAAATAAACCAAACATAGTTTTTGAGAGCTTTCTTATTTTGGTCACCCTCAGTGTTACAATGAACACGAAGCTTACCTTCGTTCTAAAGTGTTATTAAAACCTTTGTATGCATAGCCAATTTGATGAAAAGAAGTTTACGTCTGGTTATTAAGCCGGGAGAATTCCATTCGCTTCGAAGAAGCTGTGCCTATACGTCAAAAGTTTATGGTGAATGTGGACCAAAGTATTCTACAGTAACGAAGTGGGTTAAATTATTCAAAAGTGGTAGAGAATGGCTAGAAGATGATGAGCGCCAGGAAAGACCGCAGGACGCCATCACGCATTAAAACGTTATTTTGTATTAGAGAACCGTGTAAATATTGCAGAATTATTGAGAAATCTAAGGTTTACGTTTGGTGCCACATTTACAATTCTGCATGAACATCTTCATCTTTCAAAAGTTAGTGCAAGATGGGTTCCCCGTTTGCTAACCCCATAACAGAAAAAAATTGATGTTGAAATTTCAAGCAACATTTTAAATATGAAAGAAAATGATCGTGATAATTTCATAAATAGAATCGTGACGGGCGATGAAACATGGATTCATCATTGGGATCCGGAATCCAAACAAGAATCTATGAATGGAAAAAATGTGATGAACCTTCCCCTACGATTAAGAAGTTTAAGACTCAACTCAACAGTCAGCTGGGAAGGTTATGGCTACAATTTTCTGGGATGCAGAAGGAATTTTGTTAATTGATTATATGCCACAAAACACCACTACCACAGGCAACTATGAGAAACGGCATGGTAAAGTTAGAAGTAAGATTTTACTTATCCACGACAACGCGCCTGTTAAGGCTAAAATTGC
Source organism: Nephrotoma flavescens (assembly GCA_932526605.1). NCBI lineage: Eukaryota > Metazoa > Arthropoda > Insecta > Diptera > Tipulidae > Nephrotoma > Nephrotoma flavescens. Next base: position 42,046,098 of record OW052220.1, read on the forward strand.
AGCAACGATTGCTCTGCGGAAATGCGGCTTTGAAGAAATCCCTCACCCACCCTATAGTCCAAATTTGGCCCCTAGTGATTTTTTCTGTTTCCAAATTTAAAAAAAACAATTAAGGGCCGAAAATTTTCATATAATGATAAAGTCATGTCCGCTACTGAAGGTTATTTTAAAGACCAAAACTAAACTTTTTTTTCTACGATTTAAATAAATTATTGAAAATTTTGATGGAGCTCAGATAAAGCATGACAACAATGCATTTGTATGTTGAATGGACGGGTTTTTGGTATTGAACCCATGAATGAATTTAGACGCTGAACCCTTTAACCTTTAGACACTGAAACCCATGAATTTAGACCATGAACTTGTAAACACATAAACAAAACGCCCTCCACTCTTTTTCATCCTGGCAATAACTTGGATAATGATATGCTTTTTAAAGTGAACGTTATTCAACATTAGGGTCGCCATAACTAAGAATTTGAGTTATTGAAACCGCGAATTCAAGTACTTACATATAGCTTCGGTTACCAGACCACCATTTCAGCCATAGTAACCTCTTAAAAATATCTTAGGACAAAGCACAAAAGCGATTTTGAGGTATACAACTATTGAATATTATACCCAGTGATCCCCTAGATTTTTCGAAAAATGCATGTTTTTATTGGATTGGGTCTAACAAAAAAAACTAATTCCCATTAAAATTCTGCAAACATCTTAGAAATATCTTAGGTCAAGGTTTATTGCGATTTTGAGGTATACAAAATGCCCAAATTGGTCTTAGAATAAGTAAATAACTTCCAATCCAACCAATAAGCGATCAATGATAATCCTCAATAATATTCTTCCAGACAACGGGAGGCCACCAGACACGATAACCAAGAGTTTGAGGGTCCTGTTCTACGACGTCCATCCACCGAATAGGAGCTTCACACAAGATGCCGTCATCATTGTTGCCGACTACAGGGCCTGTTTTATGGTACAATTTTCGGAATGTAGAAGGCATCCAAACCTTATCAGCTTTTATTTGCTCCAATTATATCAGAGTTGTTCAGATCATTTTGACCTCAAGATTCAGGAAAACGGCAAGATTTTGAACCTCTCGAGTTGTAAGCGTCTATGACTCGCTACCAAAATTTCTTATTGTAATATATACTTTATCGAAATTTATATTTGGTGATAAAAATTGAGTAGATATATCACAATTTTTTTAATCACAGCAGGCTGTGATATATAGAACATGAAATAGTATCCCATTTTATTCTAGAGAAGTGAAACCTAAACTTCGATAAATTATCGAAAATGTGTATGCCGACATGTTGTAACTATCACTTTTTTCGCTTCGATGCATTTTCGTTCGATAGGATAACGGTATTTTAGAAATAAAAATATTTTTTCTTTTATGTAAATTTTTTAATTTTCATCAAAGTAGCTCGGTTTTTTCGTCGAAGCGAAAAAAGTGATAGTTGCAACATGTCGGCCATGATGTTACAAAAGCTGTTTTGCTTTCGCAAAACCCGTTTAACTTTAATGTTAGAGGTCATTTTTGGTTTCAGCAATATTTGTTTGTGAATTTCCAGTAACGGAAAATAATTGTTCATCATAGTTGGCTTTTATGTCAGTGGTAATTGTGGTCTGAATCGGTTTTATGAAAATCGTTTTTTTTTTTTAGTTTTAAGGATGAAACACACCAAGAGCGGCGCGACATATTCCAAGCAATCCACATTAATGGCTGCATATGGGTATGCACACCAAGCAGCGTAACAGATTGTTTTGTTTTAGTTGTAAATAGAATTTTGTCAAATTTATCGAGGTTATGAGTAGCAGCCAAGTGCAGTAAATTTATGCTGCTGTGTGTGGAACCTATTGATGCCGCGATAGATGCAACTTCATTCAATATAATTTCTTTAAATCTAAATTATTCTATTAAAATTAGAAAATATTTGATTTATTTTATTGGAAATACCTATATTTATACTCAAATTATAATTTTGTATCGTTACATAAGCGAATAAGCCAATATTTAAATTTGCTGCTCGCTGCTGTTGCTTGGTGTGTTTCATCCATTATTTGAAGCCAACTCGACTTTAATTATAGGGTTTTCCAATAGGAATGCTCTGATTTTTAAGTGACATTTCGGCCATTTGTAATATGTCATGATCTGTCATTTTTTGTGTCATCATTGTCCAAGTGTGCTTGCTATTCGTCGAATTATTGAAAATTTTGAGCGTAGATTTTCTTTACATAATGTTCAAGTGCCAATAAGACAAAGAAACGCTCGAAGCGAACATTGCTGCCGTTCAGGCAAGTGTTGCTGAAGACCGCAATTTGTCGATTCCAAGACGTTCTCAAGAATTGGGACTGTCTCAAACCACAACCTGGCGGATTTTGAGAAAGGATTTGGGTTTGTATCTGTATAACATTGTTTTCACTCAAGAACTGAAGCTATTGGACCACCGTAAACGTCGTGAATTTGCTGACTTTGCCTTGGAACAACTTGAAAACGATAACGATTTTTTAAGAAAATCATCTTCTCCGATGAGGCTCACTTTCATCTGAGTGGTGCGGTAAATAAACAAAATTGTTGATTCTGGTGCAAAGAAAATCCACAAATTATTCATGAAAGCCCATTACATTCACCTAAATTGGCAGTTTAGTGTTGTTTTTGGTCTGGTGGAATCATCGGTCCGTATTTTTTTCGAAATGGAGCTGGTAACACCGTCACTGTCAATGGAGATCGGTATAGATCGATGATAACCAACTTTTTATGGCCGAAATTGGAAGAAGTTGATCTTGACAACATTTGGTTCCAACAAGACAGGGCTACGTGCCATACAGCAAGAGCAACATTGGAATTATTGGGAGAAAAGTTTGGAGATTCGATTATTTCCAGAAATTATGATATTGAATGGCATCCAAGAAGTTGTGATTTAACATCATTAGACTATTTCTTGTGGGGTTATTTGAAGTCATTGGTCTTTAGCAATAAACCAAACTCTCTACAAGCTTTACAAGTCAATAGTGAACGTGCTATTCATGACATACGACTTGATTTAGTGGAAAAAGTGCTCGAAAATTGGGTTCATCGAATTCTTCTTCTCAATGAAGTCGTGGAGGCCATTTGAATGACGTTTTATTCAGAACTTAATTGTATCGATTGTACTTCAAATTAAATAAAAAACATTTCAATTTCCTACACAATTAGTGTGTGTTTTTTTTTAAAGAAATCATATCACTCTTATTGGAAAACCCTTTACGCAAACTAAGATGAACAATTATTTCCGTTACTGGAAATTAATAAACAAATCTTGCTGAAACCAAAATTGGCCTTTAACATTAAAGCTAAGCGGGATTTGCGTTAGCAACGCAGTTTAAAATGCCACCCCTGAATGCAAGATACACTATAAATTCTTTTGTCTTCAAATTTAGTTTTAAAATAGTACCGGAGTAGGTGTTCACAAAAATCAATTTTGACATTTAATTGGAATCTAAATTTTCAGAGATGACTTTTCTAGTGACAAACCCCAAAAAAATGTTTCCGCCAATTGTGTAACAGAAAACGCATAGAAAACTAGATTTTTATAATAAAACTATGGGAGTGATATTTTCTACCTCCGTCAAGAAGATTGGCAGCTATTCCTGTAGAAGCAATGGTAAGCACAATGTTTCGTTCTCCCCAAATCTTGTTAAGCAGTGTTTTGTACAGGTACGTTTTACCGGAACCTCCTGGACCATCTATGAAAAGTAATCGATGTGGAAGATCATTATGATTTACAGCTGTCATTATGGTTTGGAAAGTTATTTTTTGTTCTTGATTTAATGTGCATTGCAAAGCATCTCCGATTTCTTCCTCGATATATACATTGTAATATTGTATCGGCTCTCCTAAATTAGTAGAGGGAGTTGGTCCGAAGGGAGGGAGTTGGTCGGGGGCGAAGTCCGAGATTCATACCTCCTCGCGGTGCTCTCTGGGTAACTCTAAATGAATCAGGCGGTGTAGTGGAGACGAGCAGCTAAATCCTGTTTATAGTCATGGACACTACATGTCAGGGCGAGCCATTGGCGCCTCAAAAGCAATGCCAAACCAGCGTCTGTTTTCCAGGTTAGGAGCGGCTGAAGCGGGCGTCTGTCTTGTATCAAGCGGCTCGCTATATAAATGTGTTCAAGGTAGGACTGGATGCCTCAAGATTCTCACCAGTACGTGACCCACACACGCAACAAGCGGGTTGAGCGGAAGGCCAACAACCTCCCCTCATAAAAACTATCAAGTTATGAACCCTAAACAAAGGCCTCGGATAACCATATCGGATTCATTACAAACTCGACCTCGGAAATTGTACACGGACAACGCTTTAAAAATGGGAACATGGAACGTGCTTAGCCTCTTAAGACCTGGAGATCTCCAAAACCTATCGAACCAAGCAAAGAGTTACACATTAGACGTACTTGCACTACAAGAGCTTAGATGGTCTGGGAGTGGGATCCATGACACCACCAATGGTTACACTCTTCATTACAGCGGCCATCAGAACGGAGGAGAATTTGGAGTTGGCTTCCTCATCCATCGGCGCGTGAAGCATCATATCATCGATTTCCGCCCTATCAACATGCGGATATGCACGTCAGACTTCGCACTAAGAAATTTAACATCACGATCGTTAATGTGCATGCACCCTCTCTCTCTCTCTCTCTGGCACTATATCCCATCAAGGGATTTGGCCGCCTCATGAGGGTTCATAATCAGAATTCCATTTCGGATAATGAGTGATTAATTCATTGATCCTAAACCATCCGTGAATTTTCTTCCTTGTCACCACCGGGAATCGAACCCGGGACCTCCGGTCGCTGGAGCAAGCATGCTAACCACTTTGCCACCGGGGCGGCATGCACCCACCGAAGATAAATCAGATGACATCAAAGATCTTTTCTTTGTCGAACTGGAGGAAGTCATCAATAGCACACCGCAACACGACATTAAAATCATCGTGGGCGACTTTAATGCAAAAATCGGTAGGAGTGCAGAAAATACATCGCACATCGGTCCTAACAGCCTGCACCTAACTAGTAATAACAACGGCCAACGAGTCACCGACCTGGCAATAACGTACAACTTAGTTGTATCAAGTACGTTTTTCCCACATAAGAGAATCCACAAAGTAACGTGGAGATCGAATGATGGGAGAACGGAAAATCAAATCGATCACGTAATGGTGTCTAAAAGACACTCCACCAGCATATCTGACGTTAGATCTTACAGGGGTGCAGACATGGACAGCGATCATATGCTTGTCATATTTAAATATAAGTGCAAACTGTCATCTACGTTTAACAGACAAGCACAAAAGACCGTTCGATGGAATATCAATGCTCTTACAGACCAAGCGTCATTGCAGAGTTACCAATCAGCTGTCACTAACTATTTAGAGCGGCCCAGCAACAACGAAGAAGCTCCCTCTAACATCGAGGAGCAGTGGCACGCTATACAGTCAGCCATAACCACCGCGGCGCAAAATACCATCGGAAGAAGACCTCCGAGGGCCCGCAATGATTGGTTCGATGTCCAATGCCGTAGGGTCGTCGAAAATAAACGAATGCTTCGTGAAAAATGGTTGGCTCGCAACACTAGGAGCACTCTAGCAGAATATCTACGCGCTAGGAAAGCCACGACTAAATACCTTCGACAAAAAAAGCGCGAACATATGAGATTATGCATCGAAAACATCAGCTTTCAAGCGAAACTAGGAAACTCAAGGGACTGTTTTGCCAACGCCAGGAATCTCACTAAAGACTTCCACCCAAGAAGTACAGCCATCAAAGACGGGAATGGAGAGTTGAGAACAAACGTGGCTGATGTTCTCTCAGTATGGCAAACCTACTTTCAAAATCTGCTAAATCGGAATGACGACGTGACCCCTATTAGAGCAATAGCTCCTCCAGGTGACGAGGTCTTTGTCGAATATCCCACAGTGGAGGAAGTAGACGCAGCTATTAGTCGATTGAAAAACGGAAAGGCACCCGGTCTCGATGGAATCCCCGCAGAATTGATTAAACTCGGAGGCGCTACTCTTGCAACAAGTCTATACGACCTCGTCGTCTGTATTTGGGACCAAGAAGAGCTGCCTGAGAATTGGAAGACCGCGCTCATATGTCCGCTGCATAAAAAAGGCGACCGTCTCAAATGTGAAAACTATCGTGGCATAGCTCTATTGAACGTTGCTTACAAAGTGTTGGCAAATGTTGTACTTGCCAGACTCTTCCCTTTCGCCGAAAACATCATTGGCGACTATCAATGTGGTTTTCGACCCAACCGATCAACAACGGACCAGTGTTTTACCATGAGGATGATCTTGGAAAAATGTTGGGAGTACAACATAACCATACATCAACTATATATAGACTTCCGGCAGGCATATGACAGTATAAATCGCGACAACCTATGGGCCGCGCTCATATGCCTAGGAATCCCAGAGAAACTCGTTTCGCTGTGTAAATTAACAACGTCTGGGTCTGTATGTAGAATCGTAATTGAAGGAACTGTGTCAAACTCCTTTGAAATAACATCTGGCGTTTAACAAGGTGATGCACTCGCGCCTTTGCTGTTCAATTTGGCGCTTGAGTACGTAGTGAGAAAAAGCAACATCGAAACTTCGCGCTGTATATTTAATAAATCCGGCCAAATTCTTGCAGATGATATCGTGCTTCTTGGCCGAAGACCTAGCGATATCAAAGACAGTTTCATACCGCTCGATCGCTGCGCAAGAAGACTTGGTTTGGAGGTGAACAGCAGTAAAACCAAATATCTAACAACACCCAGGAACATCTCTAGTGCAAATCTCGAAATTGGCGACCACAATTTTGATGGTGTCGAAAACTTTAAATAACTCGGGTCAGTTATAATATCGCTGAATGATATGCAGGCAGAAATAAAAGCCCAAATCGCTGCTGGACAACGAGTTTTCAACGCCCAATCAAGATTATTGCGATCGAAACATCTATCGCAGTCGTGCAAGCTCGCACTTTATAAAGCACTAATAAGACCTGTGCTGACTTTCGGAAGCGAGAGCTGGACCATAACCTCTAACGATTGTAGATTGTTATCTACATTCGCAAGGAAGGTCATTCGTTCAATTTTTGGTCCAATTAAAGTTGCGAACAACGAATATCGGATTCGTATGAATCACGAAATAAAGCAACTCCTCGGAGGCAGCGATATCATCGGATTCATTAAATCCAATCGAGTGAGATGGCTCGGCCACGTTACAAGGTCCCCACAACAACGGATGATAAATAAAGTGTTTCACCAACAACCAGCCGGAGTACGTCGTAGAGGAAGACCCCGATTACGCTGGCGTGACGAGATTGAACAAGACCTACTGGCATTAGGATGTCGAAACTGGAGGACGATAGCAATGGATCAGAATGGATGGAGAGCCATTGTGCGGGCGGCAAAATCCCTTCATGGGATGTGAAATCCAGAGAGAGAGAGAGAGAGAGAGTTGGTAGTCCAAAGTCACTACATTGTTTGCCATGTAATTTTAGAGTTCCTTGAATACCTCTTAAAGTAAACATCTCACAAATTGTGCGTTCATCTGTATGATCTCTATGATGGTGAACGTAATCATCACATAGCTCCTTTCTAAACTTTGTAAACAAATCTAAAGCATTTGATGGGGATGCAAAAACACAAATACATGCATATATAGATCTCGCAACATACTTAAATAAATCACATTTTGAATTGATAAACAACATTCGACATTAATATGATAGTTAAATTTGAGGCCACTATCTTACCATTTATAATTGCACTGCCATCTTGAAAACTTTTAAGGAAATTGTTGCTGCATATTCCATTGGCCATGCAAGGTGAATTGGGGCTTTTCTCTCCACAGGGACCATGTTTCATGTGTTTTGTAATGATAGCATGTAGCTTTGGATAAACGTCAATATCTGGAATTTCCGCAGAAATGAATTTATCAATGGTTTCTGAATCTTTTGGTTTATCTTCGTTTCCGACAATCAAGAGAATATAGGCATGAGGTAGTCCTCGTTTTTGAAAGTCAATGACATGCACCTTCGCAACTAAAACTCCGAAAACATGCTTTCTCGAAATGTCATCGAGCATTTCTTGGAGCTTTAATTTGAAGACTCTTGCCACTAAATCGGGACGAAATTCCGGAGACTGACCTTCCAACGAATTACTACTTATTTCACTCCATTGCGGATTATATGTCATTGTAATGAAATAGTACGGCTTGCCATATTTACGGACAATCGCCATAGCATCTTAATAGTTTTGGGCCATATTTCTCGGGCTTCCTTGGAATGATGATGGAAGGATTATAGCTATTCCAGGAACTAAACCTTGATTAATAGTTTCGCACTTGCAATCCATTAAAGGCCACTGTATTTTTCCGCTCTGAGATTTTTTTTTGATTTTTCCGAACATAATTGAGACGATTTGCTTCTTTTTTAGTATACGCATCAACAAAATATTGTTGTGTTAGTTTTCCGCCGCATAAAAAGGGATTAAATTCATCCCGAATAGAAAGTCAATAACCATAATACTGAATTTGAGTAACTCGAGTTCGTGGATTTGTAGATTGTCGGTTTCTTATATTTGAAAGTGTTAACGGTTGAAAAAGAAGCAAACCAACAACCCAACTTTGATCACCAAGTGGGAAAAACAATGGATTTATCATCGGATCAAGTACACTGATTCTCTCAATTTTTTATGGGTTTGCATCATTAAAATTAGCTCGACAATTAATTAACAGATCTCGTTCAAATGGACACTCTCTATTATCATTTTGAAAAATAAAAGCAACTTCATTAGATCTCGGAGAATTATATCGTCGTTGATCAAATCTTCGATCTTGCATTATCGCCATTGAAATCGAAGGCAGATCTGTACCGTTTTCTTGAGCATTGTGAACGGACTCTTGTTCTAGCTCATAAAGCATTTTAAATGCTTGTGCGAATGGATTTATGGTAGCCATTAACGAACTCAACTCTTGCATTAGTTGCGGGTTACACTTAGCATTTTCACTGATTTCCATGCGCTTGTCACATGTTTCTTTGTTTCAAAAATGTATAATTGAGCAAATTTGCGTTGATTTCCATTTTCAGGGTGTAATGTCCCAACTCTATGGTAAATTTGTCAATTAATTCGTTGGCAATACGAACCATATCCTGAAGGTGGTATATGTTCGCACCCATAGATGCAAATGCTAACGAACTGTTTATTGATCGAACAATCTCGAAGAAGTTTTTGAATGTTCATATTTCTTAGTCATAAGATCCTAAATTTGTGTTGAAATTAAAATTGGGTAACACAAATTTTCCTTTTTGACAGCAGTGGGTAAAAAGTTTGTCCTGTGGTAATTCACGCGGAAAATGCTTTGCGTTACAGAAACGGCAATATACATTTAATTCTCCACAGGAAAACTCAGCTATGGACGATTCCTCAAAATTCTCAGATCCACATTGAATATAATGAAAATTACGAACCATAAAAATTTCTTCAGTTTTCCGACGTCTCACGTTATTCAATTGCCTTTTACCTTTAGTTTGATTTAGCCGCCGTATAGTCTTTGTTTTTTCATTTTTCGTTTCTTTGCATTAACGTGCTCTTCTTCTGATAGCCTTGGCCTTCCCGTCATTGTGAAGAATGTGAACTGATCCATTGGAAACGCATAAAATAAAAATATAAATACCTACTATTAACATATCTCCGAAGTGAAAAATTATATCAATTCTTACGTCAAAATGTTTTTCTTTCACAAAAAAATTAGAATTTTGAATCTAAGAGAAGAAGCTGATAATCGCGATGATTTTAATTTGACACCATACCTCCCTCCCCACCCCTTAGAGATGCGTCAACAAAAAAATATTTAATTTTTAAAAATATACAATTTTATGAGAACCTTAAATTTTTCGCTACCTACTTTAAAGACGAATCAAACAATATATGTATTTAAAGTGGGTAGGTATTTGCTTCGTAAGATGCAGATATCAATCTTGCTATTATCGTTATAATTCTGCCAATAAAATCATAAATTTTGTGTAAACAACACAGCCAAGCTACACCCGATTTAAGCTTCTGGTTTCAAACTAAGTCGCAATAGATTTTTATTATTAATTTAAACCACAGCTGCGACATAAAATGTTTGTCCTTGCATCCGAAATGAAAAAATTTAAATGAAAATAAAAAAATTTAAGGCCATTTTGAAGATGTAGATTTTTGTTTAAATTTTATTTTCGAGGGTGTTTTAATATAAAATAAGGGTTTAAATTATATATTTTTCTTCGTTTCTTTCCCCGTTTACCGTTAAACAAATTTTTGGTGCAACCACACTAACACCAATATAAATGAAATAAAAAATTTGTCAAGGACATTTTTGACTCATTTTCGTTTAAATTGTATTTTCGAGAGAGCAGAACAAAACAAAATAAAACACACATACATATATACATTATCTATTACGACTAGTTGGCCTTGAAAAAAAAATAATCGAAAAACCAAAAATCTCGTGTGGAATGGGAATGGGTATGGGACATTGCGACTTAGTTTGAAACCTGAAGCTGAAATCGTGTGTAGCTTGGCTGGATACTACTTTTCTCTATTTCCCCTTAAAACTAATATAAATTTGATAATTTTGAATTAAATATTTATGAACTAAAATTATCTCGAATCGAATGTATTATTTGATAATTTGCATCCTCAATATGTTTAGAATGGATGATTGAAAATTCGTAGAAGAAAATGTCTCTACATTTTCAGGTAGGATGAAAAACGAATTTATAAAAAAAGATTACAGATAGACTCCGTTAAGCGTAAACCCTTTTGTGAAGTTTATAATACATGAAAATAACGTTTTCAAATGCATAGGACATTAAAATTTATAAATTTTAATTAATACTGTTATAATTTATATTAATTCGTATCTATTGCAAATACATACAAAATTAAATTAACAACAATATTTTTTATTTATTTTGGCTACGCATTTATCAATACACCTGTAAAACAAGTTTTTTTTTATATATATATTTTTTATATAAGGCTATGATAAAATCGAAAAAAAATTATAAATTGCGAAAGAGCGAAAATATTACACATTTTTAGTTCATGCTGTCCTATTTTATTGCTTCACGCTGGCATTTTATATATTAGATATGTTACCCATTGCATGCTAATTAATTAAAATTTCAGGATACCCATAAGTTAATTTTCTCGTTTAATTGGGAGGTGGAAATTACTATTTTAATGATGACGATGGTGCTTGGATTGTTAGTACTATATTACTGAATTATATTTTAACAGGTTTTATTCGGTAAAAGTGGAATTTCGTTGCTACTTATTAATAATAATTATATTATGTTTTGCTCTGTTTAGTAATTAATGGGAGTTTAAGCTCATGTAATGATACTTTTGACTCGTAGGAAATTTTTCCATTTTTCGTCAATCTGTGTGACAACAACTAGGATAGTTGACACTTAATTATAAGCAATCAACTTCCCAACCACCCCATACTTGTCTTTACATTAACGCTGGATCGCGGGTAAATTTCCATCTATAAGTCAAAAATTCAAATCAAGATTTTAGCTGTGTTTTCAGATTTTATTGATGATTTGTCAGGAGAATTGAGTTGGATTAATTAATACTAATCATTACATTAAAACTGCTTTAATTTTATTATTTTTGTACTTTAATATTTACCACATTTTATTAGTATTGCTAATAGTAAAAACTACTATGGAAATATTATGAATTATATTGCAGATAATTTAATAAATTTTTTAGGATTCTGATTGCTATCACTACATAGTATAAAACAAAGTCGCTTTCTCTGTCCCTAAATCCCTATGTATGCTTAAATCTTTAAAACTACGCAACGGATTTTGATGCGGTTTTTTAATAGATAGAGTGATTGTAGAGGAAGGTTTATATGTATAATAACATCCATTAAATAGTGGAGAAATTCATTGTTATTTTTGATGTTTCTAATGTGATGTCGTAAATAATTACATTTTTTCCGCTTACATTGCAAACGCAGGCTGAACCCTACGAGATTTATCAAAATAATGTACTAAGTATTGTACACATTGAAAAGGTCTACAGAAAACTCCGCGATGGTATATGTCTATCTCTTATGGATATCCCACAATAACATTTTTTTGTCATTTACTTTTTACGCATCAAAATCCGTTGCGTAGTTTTAAAGATCTAAGCATACATAGGGATATAGGGACAGAGAAAGCGACTTTGTTTCATACTATGTAGTGATGATTTAAAAATTCCGGGACATAGCGTTTCTCTTTTGTTGTTGATGATTGTTGATTATCTTTTGTTTTTAGTCACACGAATTTAATTAAAATCGTAGTTTAAGTTGAGGTATTTCAGTTAAAAAAAAGAACTGAATAGAATAGGTACCTTTTGTTTTTTATGATTATTGATTATCATTTGTTTCTAAATGGTAAGTATTTAGATATTTTTTACTGCGGCACATACTTATAATATGTCAATTTGTGCATAGGTAATCGTACATATAGAACTGAGTAAACTTTTTACAGAAATTATAAAGTCATGTCTGGAAGACGTCGTCCTTCGAACATAGGTCGTAGTACAGTGAATGCCAGAAGAGTACGTTCAGCAAGAGATGAAGAATCGTCAACGGAACGTGAGGCTCGTGTCAGTCATGCTCGGGATAGATATAGAGCTGAGAGAGAGAGAGAGAGAGAGAATCTTCAGTAGAGCGTGAGGTTCGGCGCAGCCGGGATCGTGATAGGTATACGGTTCAGAGGGACAGAGAATCATCAGTAGAGCGTGAGGCTCGACTTAGTCAGCTTCGGGATAGATATAGAGATATAGATATAAGAGTTGCACACCCAATTGATAGAGATTTGATTAGATCTCTCCAAGATATGTTACATTCTCATAATTGCTACATACAGTCTTTCAAAACTGCGATTGAGAGTGTTCCAGCAGATACTACTGACTTTAATGTCGTAATCCATGCAAATAAAGTTCCTGTTGGAGAACACAGAGGACGAAACAATGCGCCTTCCACGAGTGAAGTAGCAATGGTGATAGCTGGACAGCAATTTGACAAAAGAGATATTGTATTGCATAGTCGTGACAATAATTTGCAAAAAAATTCAGAGTTACACAGATTTTATGAAAGCTTACAATATCCGTTGATGCTATGTCGTGGAGAAAATGGTTATGCCATTAATATGTCTCAAGTTGACCCAATCGGTGGTACACCTCTGCGTAAAACAGTGTCATGTATGAACTATACTATTGCTACCGTATAATGACAAAACGTAACAATTTCAACACTTTGCTTAGATATGGAATGTTAACAAACCAATACTTGGTAGATCAATATGCGAAAATTGAATCTGAGAGATTGGGCTACATCCGTAATAATCAAACTAAATTGAGATCCGTAAATTACGTTCATCTTCAGGATGCTTTACAGGCGAATGAACACCGCAACGGCATTGGGCAGTTGGTTATACTACCTTCATCATTCACAGGTGGACCTCGATATTTACACGAAAAATCGCAAGACGCCATGACTTACGTCAGAAATTACGGCAAACCTGATTTATTTATAACTGCAACATGCAACCCAAATTGGCCGGAAATCAAAGAAAATATTAACACCAATTTAACTACACTCAAAAAAATCTCGTAGGTGAAATTGAATAATCGATTTCGTTGAACTTTGAAGAAACGATTTATTCAATTTGATGGTAATTACTACTGATTTGATTATGAAATATTCAATTGATTGCAAAAATTAAAATTGTAATTAAATTTTATTCAAATTAACGAGATATTTCTTCAAATTTGATTAATTTTTAGTTAATAATGCATTTGATTAAATTTCTTCATTTTGAAGAAATTATGATTGACTTGAAGAATTGACATTACATAAAATTCAACTAAATTTTGTTGAATCAAAAATATAAATGCATCAATTTAACAAAATTGTTAACCACCTATAGGAAACAAAGAGTACTTTTGAAGAAATATCTTCAAATTGACGAAAGGTCGGTTGTATTATTTTAAACCACGAGGAAAGCAACTTTAAAGTTAGTTGTGTGTTTAACATGGTGAATAACATAATAATAACAAAAAAAAAAAAAAGTTTAACAAACATTTGAATAGATATTATTCGATTTTTATTATAATAAATCGTGGCCATTTTTTGTGGGAAAATGTGGTTATACTGTTATTGCTAATAAAAAAAAAGTGTTTTAATGTTTGCAAAAATAAACTAATAATTAAGCACGTGATAAACAAAGATTACGCATGACTACAACATCGCAAATGTATTTCCGAAAGCATTATGTTGTTGTTTGCTTCAGAATTAATGGTAATTATATTTCTAAGAAGAAGGATAGTTATAATTTTATTATACATTATGTACAAGTTATTATATGTTTAGTTCACTACAAAACCCCAGAGGTAAACTTCAACGAGCACCTGGAAGCTATTATCACCGACAATTACTCTTGGGCGAACTGGAACACTATTGGCAAGCAACCAAAATCGAAATTCACTTGTGAAATATGGAACAAATGGAAGCAGTATAAGAAACTAATGGACTACAAGTTGGTATGTATATTGTATATAACAAACTCACAAACACATTTGAATTTTTTTATTCGTTGAATGATTTTTGGAGGCTTTGTTCAGCAAACGGAATAGTAACTTACGTGTTATTGATACGAGGAAATTAAAAATTGCTTATTGAGCTTCCATTACCAAAAGTGCAAAATTACCATATTAAATAAAACTCTCGCGTAATAGGTTTTTCTAAAATAAATCTTGCTTTCTTCCTATTTTATTTCTTGAAATTCTCGAGTAATTTTTTAACTGAATTTTTATTGTATGTGTTCAATTTTATAGTCAACATAATGAATAACCGAAGTACGCATCATGAAGTTTAAACAACGACTCAAATAAAGGGTTCAACATTTATGACTCGCTTGAATCATTTATCCATCCCCTATGTATTTATCAACTGGTAATTCTGTTAGGAAGCAGGAAAAGCAACTCAAAAAATAACGGACCCAACATGTTACTGAATGTAAGTTATAAAATTCTAAATTTATTAAATTACAACAATTATATAAATTATTTTTGTTTAGATGGTCGGTGTTGTGCCATTTTCCATTACTTCATAGTGTATTGGTTCCAACGACCAGCGTTGTAAAAGGAGTAAACAAAAAGGATCAGGACTAAATGCTCAATTACTAGTTCCCAAGGAAGTTTCTTGACTTTGGGGCGAACTATACTGTAATTCAACCACTGATTTTAATTACCAAAACTACGTTAGCCTCAACATAGTTTATTAAGTTTATTATTTATTGAATGTGTAAATATATGTTTTAAAATATTCAATATTCTTAATTTACAATATTGATTAGAATCCTGTTTTAATGTAAAGGATTATTCAAAACTACTTTTTCAACATTAAAACAAAATATGATAACCATAATATGCTTGATATCAGGTAAAAGGCGTGATATCAGTATTAAAATTATTATTATTTTTATTATTTATTTTTATTTTATTTAATAATTATTAGTTAACACATTAAAAAATTAAATGAAGATATGTATTATATATTTTATTTTTGTACTACAATTGAATTTAGTAATAAAAATACAATTGACAAATATTTTATTCAAATTGACGATAGTTTTATTCAATTCAACGATGCTTTCATTAAATTCAATGAATTAATATGATAAAAATTTATTCAAATCAACGAATTTTTATTTAAACCAGCAGTAAGACATTCTTTAATTTGACGAAATTTTATTCATTTCGATAGCTAGATCTTAATTGAATTGAATAAATTTAGTCAATTTATCAATTGCATTTCTTCAACCAATTTATTCAGTTCGAAGAAGTTTCGTCAAATTAAAAAAAATACTCTTTAATTTTTAATTTGAATAAAAAATAATCAAATTGATTACGCACCTTCGTTGACGCTATATTGAACGCTATTTCTTCAATTTGACTGACGATTTATTCAGATTAACCACTTTATTTTTTTGGGTGTAAACAAGACAGATACGATATAGTTAATAGAGTCTTCCATTTAAAAGTACAGAAACTCCTGCACCTCATTAACAAGTCTCATATATTCGGTCCGCCGCGCTGTCATATGTACACAATAGAATGGCAGAAACGTGGCTTGCCACATGTACACCTGCCGGTGTGGTTAGTGAACAAAATTAGACCAAACCAAATTGACAGGGTTATTTCAGCTGAATTACCAGATAAAGATGAAGATCCTATCCTGTACGAAATCGTAAAGAAACATATGGTACACAGCCCTTGCGGGACTTAAAACCCGAATTCTCCATGTATGCGAGATTCTAAATGCAGCAAAAAATTTCCGAAGTCGTTCCAAACTTAAACAAGTACTAGCGATGACGGATATCCCAAATATCGTCGACGATCCATGATATTGATAACCGATGGATCGTTCCCTATAATCCGCTCCTTTTGAAAATTTTTGATGCCCACATCAACATAGAGTTGTGCAATTCAATAAAGTCAATCCAGCATGTTACTAAGTATTTTAATAAAGGCAGTGACCAAGCCACTTTCAGCATACAATCACCAAATGAAGTGGAAAAATATCAGTCTGGACATTACATTTGCAGCTCTGAAGCTGTATGGAGGATTTTATCATTCGAAGTGCACGACGGGGCTCCCACAATTGTCCACCTTGCAGTTCATTTAGAAAATGGACAAAGAGTATATTTCACTGAGAACAATATATAAGAAGTTGTTAATAACCCGCGGGATACAACATTGACAGCATTCTTCAAGTTATGTGCTCAACATCATTTCGCGAAAACACTGACATATGACAGAGTTCCAAGTTACTATACATGGAACCAGAGTTCTTAAACTTTTCAACGGCGAAAACAAGGTACTGCGGTTGATGGTTTCCCCGGAGTAAAAAAAAACAGATGCTCTTGGCAGAGTCTACGTGATTCATCCCAACAACAGCGAATGCTTTTATCTGAGAATGTTACTGCGCATATTGTAAAAGGCCCGACATCCTTTGCACACCTAAGAACTGTACAAGGTGTTGTTTACAATACTTATCAAGCAGCATGCAAAGCTATGGGGCTCTTGGAAGACGATTCTCACTGGGAAAACACATTATCAGAAACACAAGAGAAACATCATACGATCAAACGAGACTTTTACAAAATATAGCTAAAGATGAGCAACGATTAAACATCGATCAGAAAAAAGTATTCACTGCATTACTATCAACAATTGATAACAATGAAGGGAAATTGTTTTTCCTTGATGCCCCAGGAGGTACAGGAAAAACATTTTTAATCAATCTGCTTTTAAAAAAAGTGAGATCTACCGGAAAAATTGCGTTAGCTGTTGCGTCATCCGGCATTGCCGCTACGCTTTTGGAAGGAGGCCGAACCGCACACTCTACATTCAAGCTCCCGCTGAAAATCGCCACATATGATAATAACAGCGTCTGTAGTGTTTCTAAACAGAGCAATACAGGAAAATTATTGCGTGACTGCTCATCACTCAGTCTGGGACGAAGCTACCATGTCAAACAAGACATCTGTGGAAGCACTGGTGCGCGATTTGTACAACAAAAAATCACCTATGGGTTGATGTACAATTCTGTTCTCAGGAGATTTCCGTCAAATCCTACCAGTTGTGACTCGAGGGACACGTGCTGACGAAATAAATGCTTCCCTAAAAAGATCCAACCTTTGGCCACATGTCAATAAATTAGAGCTTAAAACTTATATGAGGGTTTCGTCATCTTCACGTGAGAACAGCCTATTTCCAGAGATGCTGGTAAAAGTTGGCATTGGAGAGTTAACACAAAGTGAGGGAAGGATTAACCTAGAAAACCTTTGTGTTTTGATAGACAACGTCCAAGAGTTAGTCAACAATGTCTATCCTGACATTGATAACATAAGTTATAAGACAATATCTTGGTTTAAAGAAAGAGCGATTCTGTCGCCAACTAACGAACAAGTATTTAAGGTAAATAACTTGATTCTTTCAAAGATTGATGCGCCGACGAAAATATACTACTCGGTCGATACTGTTCTCGATTTGGAAGAAGCTGTTCATTTTCCTACAGAATTTCTAAACTCTTTGAACCCGTCTGGACTCCCTCCTCACAAAATGGTGTTGAAAGTAGGTTGTCCTGTTATTTTATTAAGAAACCTGAATCCACCTAAACTTTGCAATGGCACGCGTTTGCTGGTAAAATCACTGAAAACTTTCATAATAGAGTGCACAATACTCACAGGATGTGGTACCGGAGAAGATGTATTGATTCCCCGAATCCCTCTGGTACCACCGGATTTACCATTCCAATTTAAACGTTTACAGTTTCTGGTAAAGACATCTTTTGCAATAACCATTAATAAATCGCAGGGTCAATCCTTCAACGTTGCAGGCTTAGATTTGAGCGTTGACTGTTTTTCACATGGCCAACTGTATGTCGCTCTTTCAAGAGTAACCTCTAGAGAAAACATGTTTGTATTGTCTGATGACAAGAAAGCTGTGAACGTGGAATATAAAGACATTCTGTAATATATTAATTGTTGTAAAAATAAAATAAATATGTAAAAATGTATAAAGTAAATAAGTAAAAATGTATAGTGTATGAATTTAGATATTCCAAAGATAGAAGGGAATCTTCATGGTATAGGGAAAGGGGATTTGTTTTAATCCAAATTTAACGAGCGCGGGCCACGGGCAGTAATGAATCAATCAAAACTACTGGATCGATTTTAATCATTTTTTCAGTAAGTGACATAGGCTCTATATTTTATACCCGTGCGAATCCGGAGCGGGCCGCTAGTACAATACAAAAATTTTAATTGTTTACATAGACAACCTGACACAACACTTTAGATCAGTAAAATGAATGGATGATGTTATTACGGTAATTTAAAATATTCTATAAAAAGTTTGATTATAGCGTATTGTTATGCTAAACATCGCTAGGACACATTCAAATTAAGCACAAAAACTATCAATCAATTCTTCACGACATAACAGAAGTAAATCTTATTCGTACACTTTAATTTATCCAATTTCTCATCACGGAAAAAATCATTTCATACGAAAACCTAACTCTATAAAAAAATATAAATAGACGAACTATACGTAAGTAGTATCTATATGTATAATATTCTATTCTTCTAACATATAGTATAACAACTAAAAATGTCAGAAGAAAAACAGTTAATTCTTCCATTAAACATTGAATAAGTTAGTTGAAACATTAAAAAACGAAACGAAAGAAATAAACTTTATCCATTATCAATGTCAAATAAATTAATTATATTAATATATTATATTGTCACCCTAATTTCTAATACTAAACAATAAACACGCTGTATACTCATATGTATAGTGCGTTACATAATTTTGTGTCGAGTATATTCCAGCTGATCGCAAACTATGATCAAATTCGGTCCATTAAAAATAATACGATTGACCAAATGGTACGCGAACATCACATTGCCGATTACCGTACACAAATATACTCCATTTCAGTATTATTGTAGAATATTTCCCTATTTTCACAAAAGGCATAGTGTAAGTGTATTCATGTTTGTGGTGCTTATACACATTTAAGCTAATTAATTAATTTACTTGAAAAAAAAACAACAAATCTGGATAGAAAATAGAAAGCAGAAAGAAAAGCACAAACATATTTGTAAACTAAATTAATCAAATCTCAGCTCTATTATAGCAGAGACGTTGGTGTTGCTGCTACCGCTTTATTTTATACTGAACGCGAATACAACAACAAAATAAAAGTTTAATAACATTTTGGTCATTCGAAAAGTAATTTGTTTAAGGGTTTTCAACCGATTTAGAAAACGCGGGGATTTCACTCGTATCGCGTATTGTTACGATCTCAGATACCGTCAAATATATTAGGAATTATTATTGACATTAAAGTACAAAAACAAAACTAATCCATTTATCTAATATTCCAATCTAATCTTTGCGCGTCACTCATTCCATATTAACCATGTTGACAGATAAATAGTCTATAGAGTGGGAGATAAGAATTTATTCAAGGTTTGTTTGAAATAACGACTAAAATGAGTTCAACGAACGCACAAAAATTATTGTGATGTCTGCGATAAAATAAATTTACTGATAAGCGTATTATGTACGAATAGTAACTACTACATATTGTCGTTCGTAGTATGATAGTGTTTTTATGATACGTACCGGTTTATCATTAAATAATAATTTAAAATTGTTGTCATAACTGTAGCTAACTACCTTGAACTTTCCACAAAGTAGGTCCACTTTATTTTTTTTTTGTTTAGCATTTAATTTTTGCGATCTGTTTTGGGGCACACTCAACTCTTTTGCAGTTCGCTTTTCGCATCCTTACATACGGCTATAGGTGCGATTTTCGTAACCATCTGCACATTGCATAGTTCCATGCTAGCCTATAATACTGGTACGTACATTTTACTCATAAATTGTTGTAGACATTTATCTCTGTTTCGTTTGATTAGACCAATCCCTCGCTTAACGAAGTTTCTTGTTACGAGAAAAAAAATCGGTAGAAATTTTATTTTTGTTATTAATAAAAGGCGCAAATATGTAAATAATTTGAATCGAAATTTATTACGTCTTAGTTTGATGAAAGAAAGAAATTACAAAAGATTTTTTTTTTTTTTTTTTTACTAAGAATGTGTACTAAGATCGTACTAGGGTGTACTAGGATATTACTTAGTACGAGATAGTTCCGTTATAATTAGGAGGAGTGAATGGACTTTTAAGGTAGCTAGTTAAGGCTGTATGGTACTCATTTTATCAAAATAAGGGTTACGCGCAAATCATCTAGTGGCTACAAAAATTTAGCTAATGGCATAATTTTTGTTTTAACGCAAAGCTAAAGGTATTTTTGAGGGATTAATACATGATTATTTTAAAATTCCGTATATTTAATCCGCAATTATTATTTAAAGTTGACGAATTTTTAAAAATATTGCCATCTTACGAATCGTTTTATTCTATTTTTTTCCACCAAATTATGTTTGTTTTTTATATTGGCATGTACAGAATGATATTTTCGAGGGATTAATTCATGATTATAAAGATTAACACAAAAATAACAAAGATATAATTAAAAAACGATCAACATCACTATATTTATCGATTGAAAACGATAAGATATTTTTGTCATGTACAATTTCTCGGCTGAAAATTAGTTGCTACATTCTAATATAGATGGCTTACTCAAAAATGCCTAATAAATCGAAAAATTAGCGGGGACACAATTTGAAACTTATCGTTTGGTGTTTTTATAATAAGAAAACAGATGTTGAATTTTTGTTTTATTTGAGGTACATAACACATTCAAATTTAAAATATTATTGTGATAATTCTATAATTAATCATAAATAATATTATATAATTTAAGAAAAAGTACGTTCTGTAAAACATTTCCGTTTAGTGCCTTATTGTATATAGATATATATTATATATTATATGTGTATATAATTATATATATAATAAATATATATATAATAAATCCTTGAATCGTCTTTTTCTATTTTTGTATATCGTTTTTTTCAAAATGTGTGTAGTCGGGCAGATATGGTAGTAGTATTTGTGTTGCGCGAATTGCTTTACTGCACATGCAAGTCACGTGTCATTGTTTTTGTTTATTCATAACACGAAAATTTTTTGTGTTGTTTATAAGACGGTGTTACTTTTTAAATAATTTATGTATTTTCGATTTTTTTATACTTAGTAATTAACATTTTATTTTTAAAATTTAAAGTAAATTTATTTATAAAATTTTACTAATAAGTATAAAATTAATTTATGAGTTTAGCCGGTATATTATTTCAAATTGGAATACCTGAAACTAGGTCTTATACAAATTCAAAGTTAATATCTAGAAAGGTACAACCTTCGCCTTACGAACAGTGGGTCACACTCCTTTATAGAATTCAGTTATGCCCCCCACACGTCAAAATATTTCTCTACATTCTTTTCACAAAACCTCTTAAAATAATTGTACTATCATGAAATTGTTTATTGAATTATTTAACACCATCTATGGCCTTTCTAAAGTTATACTAATTTTAACCATTTCTTCAGTAGAACCGGAAATATACCAGTTCAATGTAATCGGTAAATAAAATTATTAAAAATTGGAAAAACCGACGAATTTCCTAACCGTATAACAGGATAACTGAAGGTCACAAAACTTAATAAGAATATACGTGTCTGTTTTTCTTGTCAAAATAATACTCGATAATGTACGAAATAAATTTCGTACGTGGTGCAATGGTTAAAGCTTCGACAATTGGAGTGGGAGGTACTGGGTTCGAATCCCATCTAGATGCAAATCGGCTAGATGCAAATCGAATTTTCATCATCGATTACAATCGGTGATGTTAATAAACACAATTAAGACCCTCTGATGGAGTGCAGAGTTCAGCGCTGACCCACCGTCCACGTCAATGTACAGGTTGACATGGAGCTTGCAATGTGCAGGTGGGTATACTGTAGTTGTGTGAGAGTGGGTGAATAGGTGAATGGATTAATGCTGTGGCGTGAATGCTGGTATCACAGTGTGCCAAAATTGGCCGAAGTGTCAAACCAGTGAAGCCTAACCTTAAAGAAAGGCCAATTATCTACCAATATCTATATCAACAGCCCAAATTTAGAATTTCTTTCTCTTTTTACTTTGGTTGTATAATAAAATCGAAGATAAAAGGAATAGATTTTCAATTTAAAACGTGATGTAGTAGGTCTTGTATGTAAGTATATGAGTAAGCTGCAAAATGTTTTATTGATAAGGCAAGGTAACCACCTTGAATGCCATTTATGTATAAAAAACAATATTGGTATTACGCCCACCACGGCTTCGTCTACAGCCCTGTCTACAGCCCCAAACATCATATTTTCGATGACCTATTCCAATAAAAGCGGATTAACGAACTTAATTTCAGCTCAAATGTTGTTTTTAAGTTGTTGAATTGTTTGTGGATGATTAGCATACATCTTACTGTTTAAATAACCCCACAAAAAATAGTCAAGTGGTGTTAAATCCGGAAGAGACAATTTCTTGAAATTATGCGATCAGCAAATTTTGTTAACAATAAATGGATTGTTACACCACTTGCGTGACATGTAGCTCCGTCTTGTTGAAACCAAAGGTCGTTGACACGCAATTTATTCAATTTGGGCTACAAAAGCCCAAAAACCACACCAAACAGTGGAGGATTAAGTTCTGCTTCGTGAATAACATGGAAATTTTTCGCTCCGCAAATTCGACAATTTTGCTTATTGACATATACCCATTAAGATGAAGCTCATTTGCTTCATCGCTAAAGGGATTCTTGAATCTTGATGAAAAACCTTCATTTCGTTCAAGCATCCAATTAACAAAACGACTACGATTTAAATGGTCTAATGGCTTCAATTTTTGAATTATAGTTGAATTTTGTATGGATGAAGATCAACATGCAAAATGCGTCGTAACGTGATTCGTGAAATGTTTAGTTCTTGTGAACAATGCCTGGCTGATGGGCTTGGATTACATACACTTTCAGTAACAGCTGGCACTGCATCAAGAGTAGGGACTAGATGAACAAGCTGAAACGGTCTACAACCTTCCACTGATTCAGTTTTTTCAAAACGATCCATAATTTTGCCAATTACACGCTCAGTAAGACGTTCATATCGACCAAAACTCTCACGTAATTTACGAAATGTTGTTGTTTTTTAACGAAATAAATTTGGGCAATCAAAACGCGTTGTTGTGTTGTTAGCGACTCTAGGATGATATGTGACATTTTTTTGACTTTTCATATGTCAACGAATTTTGTAGAACAGATAACATTAAGTACTAATTTTTTTTTTATATTTTTCGAAACAAATTAAAACTAAAGTTACTTCATTCACCTAGGTCCTAGAGTCTAGACTAGGCAAATTCACTGATATTTTCTATCAGCGTAAATGTTTATATAAAATACCCAAGCATACATCGATACCCTGATAGAAAATATCAGTGAATTTGCATACTGTAGACTCTGTCAATGATAACTCCATACAACCTTATATTTATTTTGTTATATACTGATGGTACAATCAGAGCCTGTACAATTGTGTGTAATAAGAGTAAGTGAAATAACAGTCGTAACATTTCAAAATAATATTTTTTTATGTAATAAAATGTTGATATACAATACAAATGCAATTTTTATAGAGAAAAAACCACACAAATTAAATTGTTCGGTTTTTATATCGCTAGAAATAAAAAACCGCTGTCGCACCACTATGCCACTATCTAAAGGGTGTCTCTACAAGAGCGCCGGATTTAAATTTGCTGCCATTTTGTTAATACAAGTCGTACGGTGACTTTTTTTTTGACATTTGTCACGTATACAGACCACGCGATTTAAGAATATGGAGAAGTATTCAAACCAACAACGTTTAATTATTGTAAAAACGTATTACAAAAATCCTGAAAGTTTTGCAAAAACAGTTCACCAATGACGTCAAGTTTTCGGTCGCACTAATGCGCCAAATGAATCGGCAGTGAGGCGTTTAATAAAATTTGAAACCAAAAATTAAGGTGCTGGATCAGAAGATCATTGTTCGTCGTCGTCCTTGTCGGTAGCTTTATTAAGTACCTTCTCCATTTCTGAAGATAGTTTTGGAGCGCTTGATTTTGGATTTTCTCTCACCAAATCCAAAATCTTTCACTCGCCCTGGTTGGAAAATATTGCTTTTCGCCCTGTTCGCTGCCCGTTTTCAGCCGATTGTGTGACGTTGAATCTGGATATTATTTGGGCCCCTGTAGAATGATTTTGGCTAACTAATTTTCCAATTTCGCACATAGATTTTCCAATACGTTTCATATTAATTACTATTTGACGATCTTCGTTGGTAGTGTGATTTCTGACACCGGCCAAACAACTCGCAACCATTACATTTTCATTCATAATTTATGTAAATGATTTTAAAAAAATTCAAGGATCATACTATAAGTGTATGATAATTTTCGTTCCAAAAAATTCGTGATTTTTTCTTGTGTTTTTATTATAAATGGTAAATGACATTTGATTTTGTATTTTTGGATTTAATTTGTAAAATCTAATTAATAAAAGCTGCAAAATAAGTTCCATAATCCTTATATTTTGTAAATTTTTCTCAAAAATCAGTGTGTGATTGAAAATGATCATTTTCGTTACTAACTGTATGTTCTCTCTCTCTCTCTCTAGCTTCACATCCCATGAAGGGATTTTGCCGCCCGCACTATGGTCCTCCAGCCGTCTCGGTCCATCGCTCTCGACCTCCAGTTTCGACATCCTAGTGCCTGTAGATCTTGTTCGACGTCGTCACGCCAGCGCAGTCAGGGTCTTCCTCTACGACGCACACCGGCTGGTTGTTGATGGAACACTTTATTGGTCATCCGTTGTTGTGGGGACCTTGCAACGTGGCCAAGCCATCTCACTCGATTGGATTTGATGAATCCGATAATATCGCAATCTCCAAGTATTTGCTTTATCTCGTGGTTCATGCGAATCCGATATTCATTGTTCGCGACTTTAATTGGACCAAAGATGGAGCGAATGACCTTCCTTTCGAAAGTTGATAACAATCTACAATCATTAGTGGTCATGGTCCAGCTCTCGCTTCCGAAAGCCAGCACAGGTCTTATTAGTGCTTTATAAAGTGCGAGCTTGCACGACTGCGATAGATGTCTAGATCGCAATAATTTTGATTGGGCGTAGAAAACTCGATGTGCGGCAGCTATTCGGGCTTTTATTTCTGCCTGCATGTCATTTGATGATGTTATAACTGACCCGAGGTATTTGAAATTTTCAACGCGATCAAAATTGTGGTCGCCAATTCCGAGATTTGCCATGGGGATGTTCCTGGGTGTTGATACAAATTTGGTTTTGCTACTGTTCACCTTCAAACCAAGTCTTCTTGCGCAGCGATCGAGCGGCACGAAACTGTCTTTGATATCGCTAGGCCTTCGGAGAAGAAGCACGATATCATCTGCATATCCAAGAATTTGGCCTGATTTATTAAATATACAGCGCGAAGTTTCGATGTTGCTTTTCCTCACTACGTACTCAAGCGCCAAATTGAACAGCACAGGCACAACTGTATGTTGCTAATCCTTAAATTTTGGTTCGATGGGCACTTTTTTAAGCCGAACTTCTAGGAGGCCCTAGATGGTGAACCGGTCGACTCGTTTCCGTTACATTGAATTGGTTGCTGTGTTTAATTAAACAAATACAGCACCATAGAGTAAATAGAATCAAAATAAATCCAGGTTTGTTAAAAAATTATATTTTAAGGACTTTCAACCATGCACTTTCCCTCGTTTTAAATTACATTTGAAGTTCACAATGAGTGTTGCTTTAATAAAAATATTGCTTTAATAAAAATATATACAATGATTCACGAATTATTTTTCAAGTAAATATTTAAAAAGCCAACTGACCAAGTGGAAAATGTAGTAAGTGCAGTAACTCTCACTAATGACGGAACTCGTTGTACTTTGAAAAACTTACTGAGCAATACAATAATGGGCAAAGCGATCTTCGACAATCTCTGTAGCAAGCATATTCTGTCAACACAGTTGGCTTTTGAAGAATTATCTTATTATAACTGCGAGTTCATACGACGGATAAAAATCTCGGATTTTTCTATCCCAGATTTTTTTTTCAATATTTTCAACTTTTTTATATGAAAAGAGGCGTAACCGTTGTATAATTTACGTGATGTAATTGGTTAAAACGATGGGATAGTAAAATCCGAGATTTTTATCCGTCGTATGAACTCGCAGTAAAACCTTCTGAAGTTAAATTGGTTGTTATGTCAAATTCAATTAATCGGGCACTAATTTATTTTTCATATTTCAATTATATTGTGTAAATTCATCGAGAGAGTTTATGATACGATTTGAAATAAGAATAAGCTACCGTGAATTTTTGCTGTCTATTCTAGCGTAATTCTCTAGTGTAATTCGGCCAAATATGAGTTCCAAATCTATCATCATGTTTTGAGGAGTAGTCGATAGTATTAGAGACGTGCTTAGAACAAATGTGTATTATTTATTATTACTAGTTCAGCTTATTAATAACTTATAGATGTCTAGTTTAATTTTCTGTCATAGATAAAAGCCAGACACTTCGGTCTATTTGTACTGATCAAGCTGATTCTATTCCACTGCATCCCATTCAAACTTGCCTTGTTGCATTTCACAGCTATGACAAATATAGCTCCCATATAACCGCTACTTCATCAGAGTTATATTATGGGGTATATCCGCTATCCGGTCGCAAGTTAATTATTTGCGACCAGAAATATGGTTACTAGATTTATTTTGCCATGCCAATTGACACATTTTTTTAAAATTAAATTTGTTTTGCGATTGTAAAGTAGACATCTACGAAAAGACTGCTACGCATTTTCTGAGGTCGCAATCTTTTTATGTATTTCTACTTTACAATCGCAAAAAATAATTTAAATTTAAAAAAGATGTAAGAATTGGCATGGCAAAATAAATCTAGTAACCATATTTCTGGTCGCAAATAATTAACTTGCGACCGGATAGAGGATATACCCCTATATTACTATTATAAACGAAAACTTTAATTTGCGACTGTTTGACAAAATTGAAAATAAATTTAAAATTTCATATCGAGATTTAAAATATCAAAAATTCATAATGGTGTTTGCCTTTTATATAATATGTATACATATGTATTTATACATATTTTACTACTAAACGAAATTTGAATTATTTTCTTGCAATTGCTTCGTTTCGTTCATAAAATTTCATCCCGTTTATGTACGCAAAACTAATACTATCAGAGTTTCATAGCAATCAATACAATACACAAAGAGCACAATAACAAACTAAAACAAAAACAAGTATGTATATAATAATATATCGTTCAGATGAAAAGAACAAAAAAAAAATGTTTAGCTTGGACACATTTTTGGGCATTTAAATATCGACATCAAAACAGATTTTTTTTCTGAGTACCATACAGCCTTAAATAAAACGTTTACGATATTAGAGTAAAATAAATATAATTACTATTTGTCCTTATGGACTGTAGAATTTTTAGGTCATCACATGTATAAATATATGCTGTCGGGTCCTTACGAACACACTCCCCTCGCGTTAAAA
Organism: Nephrotoma flavescens; assembly: GCA_932526605.1. NCBI lineage: Eukaryota > Metazoa > Arthropoda > Insecta > Diptera > Tipulidae > Nephrotoma > Nephrotoma flavescens. Next base: position 42,074,348 of record OW052220.1, read on the forward strand.
GGTGTTTGTTAGATTTTAAAGCGGTAATAATATACAGCATGAGATGAGATGATCACCCAAGATGCCATTGTAATAATTATTCCAGTCGTAATATGACTGATGACGATAGATACATATGATGAAATTTAGAACAGAAACCAGGCATCAAAAAATTCATTCAAAAGAATTTCATTTGTCGCAAAAAAGATGAACAAGAATTTATAGTATTCACGAAAAAATCGAAATATTGTGAATTCTTTTTTCTTTACGACTTTATGATTTCTATTTGCTCATGAACAACTAAAAACATGAATTTTGTTTTTCGTAGATGAATGTTTTAAAAAATGGTGAATATTATCTATTTAGTTAACGGACGAAGAATATGAAAAAAGAGTAAACTAATTCACAAATATTTTAAAATATCGAACTTAAGAATTATAAAATTCTTTCCGGAACCATTTTAGTGTTTTGTGAGAATACAAATTTTGATTTTGCGATTTTTATCAAAGTGGGACGGTTTATCAAAGAACTAAATTTTCGATGGACAATTTGATATAGGAAAATTCGTTATTTTAATATTCGTCAATGATAAATTTATATCTATGTATATACCTGGAGGAATTTAGTTTACAGGATGGTTGGGTTTGGGATGCTAATACGTTACGGGATGCTAATTCGTTACTAATCCGTTAGAAGGGCTTAGTTTTGATATCGACGAGTATCAAAACTGGATACCCTATCATGTGATTTTTTAGAGAGTGTTGACAAAATTTTGCTCCTAGAAGAAGCAAATGGGAATAATTGGCGAATAATTTTCAAGTTGTTTAACATGAAGCGATCAACTTCTTTCTTGGGATTTAATTTACGTCCAAGTGCTTATTTTGAATCTCTCCCTATTCGGAGAACTAAGATGCTTTATAGTCAAATCCTTGCAATATTAAAAGTAATAAATTTCTTGATTATATAGTGCATAAATGCGGTATATGTACCTAAAAAACTATAATGCAGTAAACCCTCGATTTTACGGAGCGTCGATTAAACGGACAGTTTTTTATTTTCCATTTTTCGGTTACCGATTATGATTGGATTGGGTGTACTGGATGGAAATGGGATTTTTAAAGATTTATGGAAGATGTTTCGTAATACGGCCGCCTTTAACCGATTACGATGGAATTGGATTTGTTTAATGGCAGCGAGATTCATTAATGATTTCTAGAAGAAGTTTCTTAATATGGTCACCTAGATCACAGCTATTACTTAACCGATAATGATGAAATTCGGCACGCTGGATAAATATGGAGTTATAAAATGATAAACTGCTATACTCGCCAGAGGATGAGAAACCTAATCTTAATTTTCCTCTCTTCTGATTATTGCTGTAGTGGAGAGTGTAATTATTGGTTGTTTTATGAAATTATCTCCCAGACCATTTACATTCTTGTATTGCAAGTACCTCCAAGGTTCTGAGATCTCAAGGTCTTGAACAGACCGTGAACAGTTTTCGATAAAGTTGTTGATAAAAATACGGTAGTCTCTCGATTTAATGGAGCCCGATTTAACGGACGCTCGATTTGACGGAAAAATTTGTATTTTCCATTTCTCGGTTATTCACCGCCTATATGTATATATATATATATATATTTTTATTTATTTTACTAAACAAATCAAGTTAAATTATATATTTATTTAAAAACACTATTATTTTCCATTATTTTTGTGCACTTTTATCACTAGAGATAATTTTAAATTTAAATAAAAATGAGAATATCTCATTCTTTATGTGATAATTCTGTGGTAAAAAGGTAAAACATCTTTTCTCAATTTTATTTATTTATATTTAAAAAAAACAGTTTTCAGAGACCGAAAAAAATGATAAATTATTTTTTCAATGATTTTTATGAATATTATATCGTAATAATTATCGAAAAAAATAATCGTTTTTTTTGTTCACCTGATTGTATAAAATAATTTGAACAAGAATTTGAAGCATTAAAACAATTGTATAAAATTGAGATAAGATGTTTTACCTTCTTCCCACAGAATTTTTTATTTTATATTTATTTTTATTTTTTATTTCGTACTAGTTTCGAGAGTTCTCTCTTCGTCAGTTATTTTCGTCAGCTATATTGATAAATTGTTGATCAGCAAGCGTCTTTCTTAAAGCCAGCGGCTCGTGATGTTAACATGTATCTGCTAAGGCTGGATGCCTTATCATCTATCACCAGTACGTGATCCACTCATGAAACTTGTGTGGCAGGCCAACTACATACTCTCACAAAAAATCACGTGATGAATCCTCCACAAAGGGCTCGGATATATTTAAAGTATTCTTATCAACAACGACCTCGAAAACTGTTCACGGGAACATGGAATATAGAACCTTCTAAGACCTTGAGATATCCAATCCCATCATAATCGGTTAAGAATTGGTCGAGCTCCGTTCCACCTGGCCAAGTTACAGAACTTCTTCCCAAAATCATTTAAGAATCCCATTTCCATCCAACATATCCAATCCCATCAAAATAGTTTAAGAAATCAACGAGTTCTCTCCTAGGTGGCCATATTCCAGAACAAGTGTAAAACCTATAGATTATTAAAGTTATTAGTATTTTTGTTATTAAAATACAATTTTAATTAACATTAGAGGTATGCACAGGAGGAGTATGCACAAAATTTATCTAACTTGTTCTAACGAAATAAACAAAAAATACAAAATAATTTTATTAACAAAATATTTCCATCAATAGAAACATTAGAAAAAGATTCACCAAAAATCGAAATCGTCAATTTCGTGAATAAAACTTCTTCATCACATTCACTCTTTTATTTTTCTATGAACGATGGTTCGACACGTATTATCACTTTATTAATTTGTGTAATTTTTAAGGCATTCTCAATTCAAAACAAGAGAACGAATATTTTTTTTCGAATGAAGAAAAGACTATGTCGTAGAAGAATATTCATGTGCATAAAAAATAGAAAAATTTATTTTCGAGAAAATTTTTGATTCTTGATGTTTGTGAATTTTTAAATTCGTGAATTTTTTTGCACATTCATAAATGAAGATTCTTTGATGTCTGACAGAAACTAATAAATTTTCCTTCTAGGTGTGATATTTTTAGAATAACTAACTTAAAATTTGGCTAACCTATCAATGTAGTTATACAATAACTTTCCGCGGTTATCGCCCTGGTTATTTCTGTGATTAACAGCCTATTCCTATAAACCATTTATGTCGAGGATCTGGGCCCGCATAATTTTGGAATATAGTAAGATGCAGAATTTTATACTGAATTGCGTATATTCCAGGAATGTGCTATACATACCTAGGATCACCATTATGGTTGGCCTGTAAGTCTCTATCATATCATATCATATCATATCTAATATGTAAATAATTTGGTTTAATCTAAACCTGGAGCGAACTGCTCTTCTAATGGAATATAGGATGGTTTCTATTTCTTCTTGGATTCCTGCAATCCTAATCGCCAATGACCCTTTCCATTTATTAGAGGAATGGCGGTACTTGCCATCTTATTAGAATTTTGTACTACATTCTTCGGCTTTGAATTTTCAAAATTTTTGATGAACATTATATCAGCAATTTAGTCATAGTCATAGTATCTTGTCTGGTTAAAATTTGGTTTGATGAAGCCCTTTGCACTAAAGCCCTCCAAACTATTTCATCTGTTGTCATCAAATCAACTCTCCATCTTCTAGAATTCTGACTTTCGTAGCCTTCTTGTGGATGCAACGAAATTCTAATTAGCTTCTGTGAGTCAAATGTACTTTGATTACACGTCCAAATACTAATTTATGATCCGAAATAAATTTCTTTACTAGTCTACCTTTTCCTTCGTTTGATTTTTTTCCGAAAATGTGCCTTGTTGGCTGCTTTAATTCTAATAATGATTTTCCGGGTTTGAACAATATATGATCTAATTGGGATGGGGATTTAGAGGACCTTTCCAAGTAGTAAGGCAGGATCTATGACCAAAACTGATACAAATTGATAAATTTTTTTGCAGTGCAAATTCAATTAGTTCATCAGTTTATTGATGATATAAATTTTGCCCTAATATTTTTTTATGTGATAAATTCAATTGATCCAATCCCTTATGAGCATTGAAATCACCTAAAATACAAACAGCTCGTGTTTTACTACACTTTTTCGAATAATTGTAGATATTCTAGGAGTTAAGAGATGCGGAATTGTTGAATTAAAATCTGATCGGAAATGGGTACAAATTAGCAATACTTCATTTAATGCTTTGACATCTATGATTGCAAAACATAATCTTCCTGATATACCTCTAAGGCCGGCCACACACGTACAGTTTTAAATGTGTAGTTATAGCTGTCTGTTTTAACTGTGAACTGAGATGCACACACACGTTCAGTCTAATCATTCAGTTATTATCATGGATTTGAATGAGCGGAACGATTTAACTGCTCCTCGGTGTATGAAATTTTGATACAAAACTGAGAACTGTGCAGTTAAACCCCACACACGTTCAGTTCAGTTAATCGTTTCAGTTAAAAATATAAACATTTTAAACTTCTCAGTTAAACTGTACAGTTTAGTTTAACTGAACTGAAATACCCACACACGTACAGTTTTAACTGTACAGTTAATAAAACTGTCAGTTAAAACTGTACGTGTGTGGCCTACCTAAAGGGTATATCCTCTGTCCGGTCGACAGAGGATATACCCTTTAGGTAGACCTTTACTTGCGATCAGAAATATGGTTACTAGATTTATTTTGCCATGTTAATTGACACATTTTTTTTAAATTTAAATTTATTTTGCGATTGTAAAGTAGAAATCCACGAAAAGACTGCTACGCCTTTTCTGAGGTCTCAGTCTTTTTATATATTTCTACTTAACAATCGCAAAACAAATATAAATTTGAAAAAAAATGTGGCAAAATAAATCTAGTAACCATTCCTGATCGCAAAAAATTAACTTGCGACTGAATGGAGGATATACTCCTAAATATTACATTTTTAATCAAAATTTTGTTTCAGCAATTGAAATTGTTTCCTGTATAGCTAACATAATTATTCCAACTTCAATCAAAGCTTTATTGACTATTAATTGCTTTGAAACCTTACACAATCCCGAATATTCCATGTTCCTACCGACTGGTTGTAACCGTAATGAACTAGAGTCGGTCTGTATTTGCATGAGATGACTAATTGAAGGTGGATGAATGGGAGGATAGTTTAAAAAATCATTTCTACGTAATCCATCATAATGAATGTTATTAATGTAAAGTACTCGAAATGTTTTTCAATTGAAGTACTAATGATTAATGGAGCTGCATTGACTTGATACTCTTCGATTTTGGTCTGATATATTACCGATATAGCTTGTAATATTTCATCACCACCTCAAGTATGCGCCCCGCCAAGTTAATTTAACGTTTTAATTTATTTCACTATTTTAAGGTAGTCCAAGGTCAACATTTCATTTGGTCAAGGTTATAGGGCGCGTTTAGTTCAAGGCCAAAATTACAAGGTCAAGTTCAAGTGAGGTCAAGGCAGAGGTCAAGGTTGATCGATTATCGATAATCAATAATCAATAATCGATAATCAATAATTATTGAATATTGATTATCGATAACGATTATTGATTATTGGTTAATCATAATCGATTATCAATAAACAATAATCAGCAATCAATAAACAATAATAAATAATCTATAATCAAAAACTATGACGTCATTTTCGTTGCAACAAAGTTGTGAAATATCATTAACCACAACAGCGCGTATCGGTTCCTTAGCACTTCAGTACACGTCTTTGCTTCCAACGCAAAGACTACATTTTATTTTTTGATGTGTAAACATCTTTACGCGCGCCTACCAAAAATTTTGATGTGTAAACATCTTTACGCGCGCCTACCAAAATTTTTTGTATTAGAGTAAACTTGTAAATGAAACGAACGGAAATGACGTATACCTACTTCGTTTGAAAAAAAAGCAAGAAACTCAACAAAAACAATTTTTACTATACATGGCATGCTTTTATGTATATGTATAATAGTAGGGAAAATGAAAAAATTAATTTAATGAATGAAATAGAAACCATCGACATTTCCATCGATCAGAAAAATCAAAAAAAAAAATTACGATACGAAATACGAATTACGATTACGAAATTGCATACCATACGATTAAAAACACAGTCAACAACTGCTGTATATTGCTTTATCACGAGTGACGAGTCCCTAGGCGCTGTTCATCACGTCGGCTATATCAATGATCATGTCTTCTACTGAATGGGGTTATAATGACATCTCGTTTTTAACATTGAACTGCCAGAGTCTCAGGTCACAGTCACGCAGGTATGCTCAATTCATTTGGTTTTCGAGACCTGGCTGCGCAATGACGAACTTGTTAATATTCCTACGTTTGAATGCTGTTTTCAGTTCAATAGAGATGATCAGTGGGCTGCCGGAGTAGCAATTCCGTCAAAAGATCCATAAAATGAGCATCGTGGACACAAATAATTTGCCGTACTTTTTCAAAACCAATATTGACTTAACAAAGGGACTGGCGAATGGAACTATGGGCTGTCTAAAGTATATCGAATGCATAGGCATCCTAACCAGGACAACGAGAACGATGAAAACGTCGACAGTATAAAATGTCAAACGACTCTGGATGGATTTCAGCCAGCTTGAACGAACACTGGAAAAGCACGTCAATAATCCGGCTGCATAATCGTCCACACTGGATGGCAACCAACAACAAGGAGCTACTGGATAAAAAATATCACAATTTTATGTTGGTTCGTTTTAGTATTAGTTTCATAATTTATTATATACTTAACTTTATGTTTTTTGATCTTTTGTTTACATTTGCTTTAAAAAATTTTTTCGACAGTTTCACATTTTTTTTTATATTTCTATTATTTTTTATTTTTTGGCGTTATATTGGTAATGAAACCTTACAAATGCTTTTGAAGTATATGAATTGTAATGGTCGAATTACACGCATATACTCTAGACGATGGATTAATTTTTGTGTAGTTCAAATTTTTTTGTTAAATGATAATTTTGTAATTAGTTTATTCTGTTTAATTTTTATTACTTTACTCAAAATTATTTTAACTAATTTAAATATCCCAAGATTGTTTTTCATTTTGGATATTTTACTTTTTTATTTTCTCCATAAATCGACATTACGATTGTGTATACTCATTCTCGTTCTAGTGGCAGTATATTTTCTTACCGATATCGAAGAGTTGCTTTTATTAAACATTACTTTTTATCAGATTTTGAATTATTTTTTGATTATATTTAATTTCGTTTTTGTATCTACATCTCTCATTATTATTATAAGTCTGTGCAATGGATAGTAATCTAAAAGAACTTTATTTTATCCATCAAAATATAAGAAGTCTTAGGAAAAATAATGATAAGCTGATTGCATACATTGACTCCACGAAAATGAAGCCTCTTATTATTGGTCTTTCTGAGATTTGGATTTATGAAGAGGAAATTGAAAATTATTGTTTAGATGGGTATAATTTATTTGCTAAGTGCAACAATGACAGTCGTGCGGGTGGAGTAGCTATTTTTATCAATAATAACTTGCACAGTAAACAAGTTAATTTTAACTTTCAAACATTCGATGCCGTCGGTGTTACATTTACCCTGAACTCCAAATTGTTTTTCGTAGTTTGCATATATAGACTGAATTACACTAGTATTCCTATATTCGTTGATGAGTTCGCCAAGCTAATTAATGACGTATCTCATACTAATTTATTTATTATGGGTGATTTCAACATCAATTTTTTACAAAACAGTCCACTCCTAGATAGTTTTCTAATGTTAGTCTCCAATAACGGTCTTGACGTTTTGGTTTCTGAACCTACTAGGATTACAAATAGTTCGGCAACTTGTATAGACAATATTCTGTATCGATTTGATCAAAGATACTTTAATGAGGTGTCGTATGCTGTCTTAGATTTGAAGATATCAGATCACTGCTTAATTAACATCAAAATATCAGGGCGTATTCAGCATACAAATTTTAGTCGAAACATTGAGGTATCGAATGTTGATCACAATCAATTAATTAATCTGCTGGCATATGAAGAATGGGCAGATGTATACTGCTGCAAGGATCCGTCTTTGGCTTTTGACCATTTCTTAAACATATTTAGAGATCACATTGATAAATGTACTAGTTCTAAATCAGTGAACAAGCAATTAATTAAGTTAAAGCCCTGGATGTCCGATTATCTCTTGAAACAAATACGGAATAGAAACAAGATTTGCCAACTGGTCAAGAAGCACCCTAATAATAATAGGTTAAAACAGTACAGCTTGAAGTTATGTGAGTCTGTAAACGAGAAAATATGCGCTACTAAAAAACAGTTTTATGTTCGACAGTTCCGTAGTAATGGCAAAAACGCTCGCAAAAACTGGCAAACTGTAAACGAAATAATAGTTGGCCATGCACAGCATGTTCCAATTACAGAAATTATTGATGAGATGAATAATCCCATTCAAGGGCCAGTTGACATTGCCAATGCATTCAACAATTTTTTTACAACTGTTGGTGGCTCAACGCAGTCTACTTACAAAATGCGCAATTCTGAAAAAAACAGATTAATCACAGAACACTATGATATTATGAGTAGTTTTCATTTCTCACCTATTTCATCTGGGGAACTGTATTTAATAATTAATTCTCTTAGAAACCGATCGGCTCCTGGTATAGATGGAGTGTCTAACTGTACTGTAAAAAAAACGGCTTGCTTTCTGGTTGATGTATTATCGTTTATATTTAACCTAAGTGTGGCTACAGGAATTTTTCCGATTACCTTAAAGAAAAAAAACCGTGGTAGTTCCAATATTTAAAAAAAATGATAGAGCATCTGTAAATAATTATCGCCCAATCTCCCTTCTTTCGGTTTTTTCAAAAATATTCGAAAAGGCTATGAAAGCTAGGTTTGTAAGCTTTTTGGATAAATTCAATTTTCTATCTCCCTTACAATTTGGTTTTAGAAAGAACAGAAATACCGAACAAGCTCTATTGTCATTTTTAGAACAAATAAGTATAAACATTGACCATAGTCTAAAGGCGTCCGTGTTATTTATAGATTTGACTAACGCCTTTGACAGAGTGGAACATTCTACTCTTGTAATGAAGCTTTACCGCATTGGCTTTCGCGATACGATCCACAAGTGGTTAGATTCATATTTAAATGGTCGCACTCAGGTAGTCGAAATAAATGGTCATTTTAGCCATGTTCTGCCGATTAGTGTAGGGGTTCCTCAAGGTTCAGTCCTTGGGCCTCTACTGTTCCTCATTTATGTAAACGGAATTTTTAGCCAACCATTCTGTGGCTCCCCCATTGCATTTGCTGATGATTTTTCGTTTGCTTACAGTAGTCTTAGCTTACAAGATAACATTAAGTATATTGATAGTGATTTGAATATGCTCTCGGTTTGGCTCAAGGCTCACAATCTTCATCTAAGCGATAAGACGAAAATATTACATTTTCGACAAGGATTGTCATCACCATCAGCCATTAAGTACCATGAGTATGGTTGCAATAAGATCTGTAATTCCAGTGGTTGTTTCATGGTTGACTTGGTTCATGTTTATCGTTATCTTGGCATTTTAATAGACGAACAATTAAACTGGAAGGCGCATATTGAAGGGTTGAAATCTAAGCTTTTATTGGTATCAAGGAAACTGTACGTTTTGCGTTCATATTGTCCATTATATTTATTAAGAATGGTGTATTTCGCACTAGCTGATTCAATTCTGCAATACGGTGTCTCCTGTGGGGGTAGTGCATGCAAAACCACGTTAATACCATTATTTAATAGGCAGAAACTCATTGCTCGAATCATGTGTTTTAAAGAATCGTGTTCACCCTCCTGGCCCATATTCCAAACTCTCGATATCTTGCCACTGCGTCACATGTTTGTCTTCAAGGTGTTAAGAATTTTTTACAATATTAGCGGAAACTCATTTATTAACTATTCAGACTATAGTCTTCGTTCTAGTCTCCAATTCAAAAAAAATATCCCAAAATATAATTCACATCTCAGAAGAAGTTTTTTCAATGTAATTTCACCTATTATCTTTAACAAGTTACCTTGCAAGATTCGTAGGTGTTGCACCTTATCATTATTTTCAAAAGAACTAAAACATTGGCTTAGTACAACCAAGAATATTGAGGAGCTCTTCAGTTTCCATATTTAACACTAGTACGAGTAGAATTATACTTTCGTGATGTTTATATTATAATAATTGGATTCATCTGCCATAAATTTTTGTCTAGAGGTTATATTATTATTATTATCTATTATATTTATATATTTCATTCGTATTTTATACCGTAAATTATTAATTAATTAAATTATAAGTTTATTTTATACTGTAAATTGTATTGTTATGTTAAATTTTTTTTTTTGTACGTATCTTATAATTTCGTTAAAAGGGAATCAGTGTACCTGGCCCGTGTTCTTTTGAACCAAAGGTACACTTTTCTTACCAATGTACATATTCTTATTATTGTATAATTCTTGTAAATAAAAATTGGTAATGAAAAAAAAAAAAAAAAAAAAAAAAAAATTTCGGTTCAAATTCACAAGTTGGCAAGAAGGTCAGGTGGCTTGAAGCTGGATGGGCGCAGAAAACGAATATCGACCGATGTTTGGTGCCCATTTCTAGAAAAAGCTCAACTATTAATCGAAACAACAATTAATGTTAAGCATAAACAACAATTAATGTAAAACGTCGTACCTTCATGTGCCACCACAATTCATGCATCACACGGTGGTACCTATAACGAGATAGTCAGTATATACTCTTACGATAAAAGACACAGTTAACAAATTGTGTATATTGCTTTAGCACGAGTAACGAGTCTCGAAGGACTGTTCATCATGCCGGCTATCGATGATCATGTCGTCTACCATGGACGTAAAAATGGGACCTCAATGGGTCTTCTTCAAAATTAGCTATCGCGCCTCACCACAAATCCACTTTATCCGTTGTAATGGCGAATTTTGTACGAGATAATAATGACGTCTGGTTTTTAACATTGAACTGTCAGAGTCTTAGGTCATACACATCACCTCGACCTAACTGACACAGTCACGCAAGGATGCTAAATTTTCTTGCTTTTCCAGATCTGCGTTCAGTTCAAGAGAGACGGTGAGTGAGCTGCCGGAGTAACAATATATAAAAATTTAAATAGAATACTCATCCATACAGTCACCTCGCATAAAGAAATCATCGTTGGACAAACAATTGGTATGAGCGTAACAACACAACTCATTGATGATATATATACGGCTGAACTTCAGCTTCTCAATGGAAATAAGATGCTTTCTGTAGTTGTATTATCCTCGCCGAATAAATCTTTCGAAGACATAATGAAGTTCATACATTTCGTCCTTGCCCCATATCCTAAAGAATTTCAAAAATTCTCCAAGGAGACTATCATCTTTTGCCGGTGATTATGAGCGGGGATTTCAATATTAATGTTGCTGTTCCTCAAGCTGAACCTATATTATATAGTTATATTATATAATATATTATATAGTTAATATATTTCGATCTGAGTCCATGTGCAAATCGAATTCGTCTCGCAGGAACTTATAAACTTCCTGCGAGACGAATTCGATTTGCACATGAACTCAGATCGAAATATATTAACTATATAATATATTTTAAAAGTATATAATATATTTTATTTCAGCTACCAAAATCCAATTGCGTCGATTATACCGAAAGAGTAATAGACCAATTTAACGATAATAAACAAATGAAAAACTCTAGTTAGTAAAATTGCATTCCTTCTTCCTTCAAAGTAAACTGTACCCACGTACTATACACACGCCATGTTTACACATCTCCTTGAGAGTACTAATGGACTCACTCATTTTTTTTTATCATAATTCATAATTTGTGTTTGCTAGTGGCCGGATCTGGATCATCCCAACGCGAAAATGACGTCATTGTTATTTGTTATAGATTGTTTATTATTACTTATTGATTGCTGATTATTGTTATCGATTATTATTAACCAATGATCAATAATCATTATTGTTAACCAATAGTCAATAATCAATAATTAATAATCGATAATCAATAATCGATTATCGATAATCAATCAACCTTGAACTCCACCTTGACTTCGCTTGAACGTGACCTTCTAATTTTGGCCTTGGACTAAACGCACCCAATAACCTTGACCAAATGAAATGTTGACCTTGGACTACCTTGGACTAAATGGGCCCGATAACTACTCAAGTTCAATAAGAAATAAATTGATTTATTGATCGCTAGTTTCTAATTCAGCAGGTCGATTCTGGCTTTCCTATAGGAAAAGGAATTAGGAAAAATATTTGCATAGTAATTTTGTTACAAGAATTTTTTTTCTGCCATACTATGGTAATCAGTTGGTGCAAATTTTTTCCAAAACAAAATTAAATTGGGAATATTTTTCCTATTCGATTCAGCTACGGAAAAAATATTTCCTAAATTATAAAAATTTTGATCAAACATGATTTCTCAGTAGGCCAGAAAATGATATTTTTGGCATAAACGCTAAATATTTTTCCTAATTCCTTTTCCTATAGGGAAACCAGAATTGACCTGCAGGTCATTAATCATTGGCTAATTCGATTAAAACAGTTTCATAACGAGTAACATTATGACGAATATGATTAACAGCTGTCTCTCTAAGGTTTTTTGCATGATTCCTATATTCACTACGCCATTTACGACAGGATAATATTTGGATTACTAATGAGGAGAACAAGCAATTACCATCGAAAGGCACTTGTATAATTAAATAATTTTGAAAAGTCCTCATGATACCGTAAAGAACAAAATACTTGTACAAAAAAAAACGTATGTACTATGTAATAATATGTACGTTCAGGTTGACGACAGAATTAAAATAAAAGGACGGTATTGAATCTAAATTTACAAATGGAGGATTTTATAATTAATAAATTTGGTGGTAGATGTCACTTAGATTTGTGAATATTTGCTCCGTTTTTCCGTTACGCGGGTTATTATACATAAAAAAGACAAGTATTTAAAATTAATTAAATGACTTCTAAGCGTTCAAGGCTCGAGATATCTCTAGAAAGTGTTGTGTTCCTAAATTAAATTCGTTCATTACTTTAAACAATTCTTGTTGAAGTGAAAATTGAAATTAAAGTTAGCCGAAAGTTACCAGCCGAAAATAAATGATAAATAATGATAATGCAGATTGTGTCTTTGGTTTGAGAGCCGAAAATATAAATTCAACAATGTTGATCAATATATTTCAGCCGAAAGTTACCTTTAATTGTATAATATTTATATATCTCTGTAAATTTTGTAACTTTTGTATATGTATAACAACTTGGATTATCCTTAAAGGAACATTAAATTCACTGGATAATCCGCCGTTGTTATTGTATGAGTATGAATAACAAAAAATAAATAAAATAAAATAAATAAATATTAAAATAAAAGTTTTAGTTTATGATATATTATGTCTACTCCAGATCAATTATGAAGAAATTGGAGTTAATGGAGTACAGGGGTGTAGTTTGACAAGATTTCCATAGTTCAATTCTGAAAAATTAATTGAATGGCCCGCCGGCGCTCTTATTTAACCTAAATTCGTATTGATGCCACTATGGCTATTTGATAGGCCCTAATGCCTGTTAACGACATTCCAATTTTGAAGAACTTTATTTATTTATTTGTGTTTATATTTATTTACTGTGTCGAAAAATTCAGCTGATATCTTTTGGCTGAAAGTAATCAATCAACATTGTGTTACAATATAAATATTGTCCCACAAAATTCTAAAGATTAACACTCAGCAGGGTTTACTTTGGCGTTTGTAGCTAGAGAAAATGCAGTGATCGGGTTTGGGATTGTAATTTTCGCGGTATCCTTTAGCCTTGGAAAAAATAAATTTTGGAAAGGAAATTGTTTTTTTTTTTTTGTAAATTTGGAATTTGAAAAGTTACGATGTAAGGCGAAGGATCGTTGAAAATTATAGTTAAAATTTAAACATTTTCTTTATTGTGTGTGAACTATAGAAGTGAATTTTGTTGAGTGTTACAGTTTTTCAAAAATTAAGATACACGGGATTGATATTTTATGTATATTACATAATTACTCAACAAAAAGGGAAAAATTATGTAAAAAAAAAAAAAAAATGAAATCAAAAATTTCTAAACGTTGATTTCATATAAGGATTTAAGAAAACACAAAAAAGAAATTAGAATATGATATAAAAAAAGAATTGTGATTTTTTTTTATTGCTTTTGGTAATTGTTGTTTAATAAAAGACAAACATTTATATTCCTAATTTTATACAAATTTTTGTATAAAAAAACAAAATATATAAAACAAGATGAATTTCTGGTTTAGTCGTACATGGTGCAGGAATAATTAAACAAAGTTATATTGGTTTGATTCACTCGATAATCTTTGATGAGTATTGCATGCTAATGCTAGAACGGAGATAACATTCATTGCTGAACGAGGATTGGATTGTAGATTGAGGGTGTACGTGCTGGTAGCTGTATATATTTAAAACAAGTATATTTTTTTTTGTTTATTTATTATTATAAATTTAATAATTTTTATTTTCTTGATTTCTTGATTTTTTTCTTTTTTTTTAACTAATTAAAGTTACTTGTAACACAAATTTTTTTTATCTCGTAATTAATTTTTTTTTTTGAGTTAAATATCCGATTTTTAATTTTTGTTTATACTTTTTTTTTTGCTTGAGTTGCATAAATACATGACTTTAAAGGTTTATATGATTAATTTTATGTAATTAATGTTCGATTAAGCGGAATTAAGTATTGTCGGTTATTTTAGAACTATGAGTTGGTTTGATTTCCCAAATTATTGTGATGTGCAAAATATATCCCACCCCTAAACGACTGAGCTTACAGGGGACATAATAATTTAGTTTATACAAGTTTTGCACACGTAACAATATAGCGCCCAAATAGGTTTTATTTATTTATATTTTTTTTGTGGTATGAGTTTTTCTATATTTTGTATTGCTGAAGAATTTTAATATGTCATTTATTGTTTGGAATTCAAATCTCCATTTGGGATAGATTGTGAATTGTTTCAGATGTAATGATTATTGAAGTTTAGAAGTGCATCATAATAATACAGAATTAATTTTAATTAATAAAACTTCGTACCGAATTTAAGTTTTTTCGTTTTCTTTTATTTTCAAATTGCCATTTCTAGTGACCTTTTATTCTTAATTTTTTTTGATTGATTAATTGATTGATCTGGACTTGTTGAAAATTTTAATTAGCGGTAAACGACGAAACAAATATTTTTTTTCTTCTCTTTGTTCAATTGTTTTTGGCCCGAATTTCCGAATCGACCTTATGTTTTCGAAAAATCGAATTGAGTTCGAAAGTGTGTGTATTTCTGAAATTTCGCACTTGATTCAAATGTAAATTATACAATGTTATTTATAGTAGTGTATGAAGTTTAGTTCCTTATTTTAATGAGTTTTCATTACACGAAAATAAATTTTATTACTTTTTTAGTTTTTTATATTTTTATTTTTTTTTATTTGGGGGTCTGGCTAATTCATGGTTCTGCACGAAACCGATAATTATCAACGTATTTACTAACAAAGGATAGGAAGATGGGGTAAAATAAGGTTACAAGCAGCATTTGATGAGATGACCCGCACATGTGAAGTAAATAACCTAATCAGTCTATTATGACCGATGCCGCATACATAATATAAGTATTCTTCGCCTCAACCACAACTTACCCAAACTAATAAACTAACAAAATCTAATCTACAGTGTGAATTTAATTGAGACTAGCATTTTAATATATTTAATTAGTTAGAAAATGACCTTGCTGCGGTTCGCCATAGTTGTTTCAACATGCATTCCTAAATAACCTTATCTGTTAAGGATGCAGGCAGGGCCTGGGCCTGCACGATGCTGAAATATTATTCGCAATCAGATATAATTTGTTATTTGATTGTTGATATTTCAGGATTATGGTATCGTACCTATAGAATCGCCGTTATGGTTGGCTTGTAGGCCTCTATCATATCATATCATATCATATCACCTAAAAAAAAAATTTCGGCGGATGCTATATAGATGTTCACGGCATTACACCTAAATTTTTAGGTATAGCTCAAAATATGTTCAGAACGTGTATAAACAGGATTTAATTCCTATTGAACTTTGCTATATGTTTGAGAATTTAAAACGTTAAACGGAATTTGATTATATTCAAAAATTTGAACGTTATTCGATTCTGGTAAACCTTGCTAACCCTTGTGAAGTTAGCTCAGAATTTCATCCCAGCAAACTAAAAAAATATCTTCGGATAACTTAGTGCTAGCAACTGCAATGATATCCGAGCCCAGAATTTAATATCGTAATTTCGTTCAATCTCGAATTCATTTCAAATTTTAAATTTTTAAAATCAAAATTAAAAATTACGTAATAAATTAAAAATAATAAAAGTTTAAATTAAATAAACTTAATTAATTTGGCACAGTGTAGTAAAAAGAGTCGTCTCGTTGATTCTCGTTAATAACTACCAAGTGTGTAAATATGAAACCGGAATTTACCAATAAATGGCGCCACCTGTCAATGTACCTTTCGACAAATCGCGGCATCGGCGCCAATTGTACGTATGTGAGGATAACTTCACACTTCAGAATTCTATCACAGAAAATAAAATATATTAATCAGGCAACACTAATATATCAAAAACCATTTTGCTCTTGTGTGAAATTATCACACATTCATTTAATTCAAATATACTATATTTGAGAAGTTAGAAGTCTAGACTTTTTATCAATTTTAATAACAAAACGAAAAATTATTAAATTTATTAAATTTCATTTGTTTTCATATAACAAAATAAATTAAAATCTAACATATAAAAAAACTCTAAAATTTTGAGTTTCATAAAGTAATGGAAAACTACGGACAATGTAAGAAAAAATTTGTTCCGTGGCAAGTTCTCAAAACTGAACTCTTGGCTGGGCATTTCATTGATTTTTATATAATTTTTCGTCCCGCTCGATAAATTTAAAATTATTTTGCAAAAACTAAAAATGTAGCCCTGATCCGAAACATTTTTAGTTGTGGCCAAATAATTCTGGCCAAATAGAAACGATAAATGCACATATCAATGAGCTAACATTAATGCTAAACTAATCACATAAACAGAACATTTAGAATTGTCATTTGGAACCCGAATGGATTACCACAGCATGTTCCAAAGCTAAATATGTTTCTAAACTTAGAAAAAACAGATAAATGTGCTGTATCGGAAACTGATTTAACAGAAATTTCATTTATTAAAATAGGTCACTATGAATGCTGCCATCCTATTCATCAATGAGGAAACGCTAGGTGGATTACTGTGATTATTAAGAATAACATTAAATATTACGAAGAGCCTGGCATTGCAACAGAAATTATACTTCAGATGACAGATTTTAAGTTAAAACCAACCAGTTCAATAAATCAATAATAGGGATCTCAGCATCTCCTCCACCATCAATTGAAAAAAAACTGCAGTGAGGACAACAGTGAATTTAACTCCAACTAACAGTTTAGGTTACTTGCACAGGGGAGTCTCCGGCTGTAGGCATTCTCCGGTTGATGGGCACCCCTGCATAACGTTTACAGAATGCAAATATGGTGGATCGACTGGTGTCATACTTGTATTTTTATAGTACGCAGTTTTCTAGCTAATGTCGAAAGTAATGGACGAGCTTGTTGATTTTGTGCGATTACATTGAAAAAAAAAAGTTCGCTCAAAACAACGCAATTGTAATTTTCCGAAACATTGGAAAGGTGCGATAAATCAAAGTGATTAATCTCAAACAGGTTAGTGATATCGATATTTCTACAGTATTTTCGTTGTGATTTGGGATGCCACATCGATTTATTTCAAAATGACGACGCATCAATTTTTATTGATTACTTCGACAATGGTTGTGATTTCCGGTTGTGGGCACTTAAATGTAACCGGTGGTGGGCATCCTCTTTTTTTCATTTAAACTGGAAAACTGTCAGATATCATCGTTTAGGCTGACATAACATATTCTTAAACATTTTAACCTATTATAAGGCATTTTTAGTCAGCTGAACTGAAGTCAAGTGAATCAGTGATTGCACGAACCTATGGAATTGCGCGGAGCAGTTTGAAAAATTGATAAGGTGATTGCCATAAAGGGTATGCGACGTGTCGGAAAACTTGAAGCCGCTGAAAGAGGAAGTCTACTACCATTCTTTCTTTTCTCAAAAAAAACTACAGACCATCTTCTTCGATAACGTTTCTGCTGGTATGCTAATGGTTCTGGCTGGATGTTCCAGCAAGAGTTTCTGCGCTAGATGCACCATTTTATAAGTTTCGCAAAACTTTCGCAAAACCTATCAATTGAAGCCATCGATATCCCCATTGCCAATTGAGTACATATTGTTCCTTTTCCGCTGCACTGCAGTCACAAGCTACAGACGCAGGTCAAAGTTCCCTCTAATTATTCAAAATCATGCGCAGCATAACTGCATTGTGGGCAAGTATTTTAAATTTAGCAAATTTCGAGCAAAACTTAACAAAACTACAATACAACAATTTTTACATAAAATTGTATTTAAAAATAAATTTAAAAAAACTTTAATGCGTGAATTTCACAGTGAAACAAATTTTTTCAGTAAAATTAACACGACATAAAAATATAAATCCTTTACTTGTTAGAGAGAAACAAAAAAATTGTTCAGTAAAATTTACTGGCAAATAATAGAATAAGTGGCGAAAATGTTGCCATAAAAAGTATCAAACTCAATACTTTTTATGAAAACGTTTCCGATACACCTTCAAACAACAGTATGCGATGAGGAATATTTTTCGTACACTACGTCAATTTTATAATTGAAAAAATATTACTGTAAAATGTCAAGAGAAAAATGAAAAGTGGTATTATGTTTTTGTGCCACTATGTTCAAATTTTTGAAAATTTTCTATTTTGTTAAACTCATTTATTTTCAAATTTTATAGTTATGTTGCCCCCAATCTGTCACTATTTTGACTATAAATTATGCTATAAAAAATAAACAAATGTTGCTGTCTTTGTCGCTCTAACGTAATTTAAATATTCTCTTCTCTTTTCGGTTTCCCAGTATTTTTTACTGGGAAAATTTGTTTCATTGTGGAATCCACGCATTGTAATATAATTTCCGATTTTTCCCTTTTATAAAAATCACTGTCAGCTTTTGCTTCAATACATATTTTACAAAGTACATCACTTGTTTCAATTTCATATAACTAGAAATTTCAAATAATATAACTTTTTGTTTAATTGATAACGACAGGAATTTTGTTTTAACGAGTTCATTTAACCATTGTACTCTAAATTTTGCAACCGTCTTGTTTGTTTGGGGGTCTGTTATTCGGGGGTCCCGGGTTCGATTCCCGGTGGTTACAAGTAAGGAACTTGCGACTGGGTGTTTTTTTAACGGTTCATATGTTATTTGTATGCTTGTCCATTTTCAGATTTTGAAGCCATAGTAGTTACAGCTTCGTCCTTAATAATATTTTTGTGGAGCTTGAGCTTACATCTAATTTTTGTTTTGTCATTACAGTAAATGGAGTAATTTTTGTATAAATTGTTTAAATAAATCACGTCATATATGTAAAAAAAAATTATACTGCGTCGGTTTACAAATTTTTAAATTTTATAACTAACACGAAATGTTAGCAATATTGCAGATGGGCGGACTAAAAAATATGATTGGCAAAATACAATTTAAATCTGGGCGGCCGCCCGTGTGCCCAGCTTAGCGGGAACGTTGCGCAGGATGTGTCGATTTTCGCACCAATAAAAACCTATTATACAACTCACAGTGGTCTGCATGACAAAAAAATAATGCCAACAGGGTAGGACTTTGCATCATTCAACCTTGCTCCCTCGATTTGAAATTTTTAATTCTCAGGTCGTTGTTTTAGGTAATTGAGGTTCGTCATATTGCTGGTCTTGTCTGTAAGACTCTTGATCTACCATTGACATCCAAAAACATTAAATCCGGCTTCAGAGCTTCGGAATTCATCCATACGACCCAGCCATCTACTCTGAGGTTGATCTTAATCAAGTGGTCGAGCGGAATGTGAAAGAATCTGGCTCCGAGGATAGCATTGTAGAAGAGGACTAGCATCGAACCGTCTTTCGGCCAGATGTTGTACATGAAGTGAAAGTGGTTACCACACCAAAACCTTCCATATCTACAGTGTCTTCAACGAGCCACTTATCAGTATTGGGCGAAATTGATCCCGTGCAAGCAACTACACCAAAAAAGCCACCAATGAATAATATGTTAAATCGCGGCCGTAAACCGATGCAAAGCACTATGCTCACTTCTCTAGGGAGCATTGCTGCACCTAGCAAACCGTAGGCCAAACGCTTTAAAGCTCTTGCCATCGAAGTTGACCACTGCAAATTCCATCAAGTGCATCACGACGTGTGATCGGCCGATGAAGAAGGCAATAAATAATTTTTGAAAAAGCTTTGTTTGTTCTTTTGCCACTGAAGGCTTTTAAAATTAAAAAAAAACAAAGAGTGAGTCCATTAGTACTCACAATTAGATGTGTAAACATGGCGTTTGTATAGTGCGTCCCTACACGTACAGTTTACTTTGAAGGAAGAAGGAATTTAATTTGACTAACCATAGTTTTTCATTTGTTTATTATCGTTAAATTGGTCTATTACTCTTTCGGTATAATCGACGCAATTGGATTATGGTAGCTAAAATAAGATACATATTATACCGTCGACTCTAACTTTTCTAATTTTCATTGAAAAACTGCACAATGATGATTCCGTATCACGTGATAGATATATTTCGATCTGAGTTCATGTGCAAATCGAATTCGTCTCGCAGGACGTTTATATTAGTGGTTCAGCTTGAGAAACAGCAAAATTAATTTTAAAAGCCCACTCATAATGATTGGCAAAAGATCATAGTCTCCTTGGAGAATTTTTGAAATTATTTGATATTCGTTTTCTGCGCCCATCCAGCTTTAAGCCGCCTCACCTTCTTGCCTTGTGAATTTGTACTGAAACCCATCCAGAGTCGTTTGACATTTCTTACTGTTGACGTTTTCATCGTTCTCGTTTTCCGGTCAGGATGGCTGCATTCGATATACCTCAGACAGTCCATAGTCCATTCACCAGTCCATCTGTTACGTCAATATTGGTTTTGAGAAAGTAAGGCCGACCTATGACAAGTGGAAGTTCGTACGGCAAAATGTTTATGTCCACTATGCTCATTTTATGGATTTTTTGACGGAATTGCTAATCCGGCCGCACACTGATCATCTCTCTTGTACTGAACGCGGCATTCAAACGTAGGAATATTAACATACTCGTCATTGTGCAGACAGGTCTCGGAAAGTAAATGAATTGAGCTTATCTGCGTGACTGTCACCTGAGACTCTAGCAGTTCAATGTTAAAAGCGAGGCGTCATTATAACCCCATTTAGTAGAAGACATGATCATTGATAGCCGACGTGATGAACAGCTCATAGAGACTCGTTACTCGTGATAAAGCAACATACACAAGTGTTGTCTATGCTTTTAATCGTAAAAGCATGTAATATCGTAATTGTAATTCGTACTTCGTATCGTAATTTTTTTTTTGATTTTTCTGATCGACGGAAAAGTTGATGGTTTCTATTTCATTTTCTAAATTAGTTTTTTTGTTTTCCCTACTATACATATACATACAAGCAAGCCATGTATAATACAAAATTGTTTTATTGAGTTTGTTGCTTTTTTTCAAACGAAGTAGGTACATACGTCATTTCCGTTCGTTTCATTTACAAGTTTACTGTAATACAAAAAAATTTGGTAGGCGCGAGCAAAGATGTTTACACATCAAAAACCTCGAGCTTCTTTAGAATTAGGTGCGTTTTCCTTCAACTATTCCCATTTTCACCAAATTTTCGAAGAGTGCTCACAACCAGTTACGAGTTCACGAAAATGGTCGTAAAATTTTTCTAGTTGACGGAATCGAAGTAGTTACTTGAGCAAACAGTTAACTAAACCCTCGAGATTTCCATTGATATCCATATCTCCGCGTAATATGGTCTCAAAGGAAAATTTTGGGTCAAAAACAAAACTGTGCCCACAACCGAAGGCCCCAAATATAACTAAACACCTCCAGATGACCCTCGATATGAAGCTTTGATAGTATAGATACCCTTGGCACGAACCCCTCCAGTTATAATACTCGGTTCCTTATTTTTTTACTTTTCATGTGAAGGAATTCATTACATTTTAGCGAGTACATTGGACAAGATGGATGATAACTTCACAAACATATGTTTCTGAGAGAGATAATTTGAACCAAACTGTCTACGAAAAAATTTCGACTTAAATGACGAACACATAAAAATTAGGGTTTAAGAAGAGTTTGTTGCTGCATTTGTCTTAATTTCATAATATCAAATAATATAATTACCGTTGTCTGTTTGTCTGTATGGATATAACGCTATGACGCTATCGACATCGTTCTCGAGGATTGCTATGATGTTTTGTTTTTTATATAAACTATATGAACACCGTTGTCTGTTTCTCGATGCTTACTAAGATGTTTTTTTTTATATAAACTATCAACATAATATATAATTAGTACGACCGTTGTCTGTTAACTTTTTTACTTAAAGTTTACTATAATACTATTAGATTGATTGCGTCTATTTTTTCTCTTGAACAATTAATTTTTATTTAAATTTAAAAGTCAATCTTTATATTCCTTATTTCAAAGTAAGTTTGTAAATATTCAAATGTGTAAAAGATTTATAAAAAGATTGATTGATATTTTAGACTTAATTATTATCGTTTCTTTGAACGAACTTGGAATTATCATCATCACCATTATCAAAAAGCACAATACTATAAGTGAGTATAGTAAAAAAACT
Source organism: Nephrotoma flavescens (assembly GCA_932526605.1). Taxonomy (NCBI): domain Eukaryota; kingdom Metazoa; phylum Arthropoda; class Insecta; order Diptera; family Tipulidae; genus Nephrotoma; species Nephrotoma flavescens. The sequence goes on from OW052220.1 coordinate 42,097,321, forward strand.
ATTTACGAAAATTTTATCACAGAATGAATAGTGAAAGTCGAGAAGAACGTAAATTGCGTATGAATCGTGAGCGACAGCAAAGATGGAGAGATCGTCAAATTCAAGATACGCTACAGCGCTTGGCACAACGGAATACAAAATACAAACATCAGCGGCGTGCACATGAGGACCCTGAAGAAGCTAAAGAACGTAGAGCGCAAATTACTGATCAAGTTCGACTGTCAAGATCGATTCAAAGAGCTAAAGAATCGGAGGAGCAGACTGCAGCACGTCTCTTTCAAGCTTCTCAACAGAGGCAGCAATCAAGAACCAGACAACAAGCCGAAGAATCTGAAGAGCAGGCTGCAGCACGTCGTCAGCAAGCAGTTGACCAAGTTCATCAATCAAGAGCCACGCGACAAGCTCAAGAATCTGAAGAGCAGGCGGCAGCACGTCGTCAACTTTCATCTATACAAAGGCAACGATTGAGAAATCAACGATTTCCAGTGGTTCCTACTCATGCCACATTCAATGAAAGTGAAGTGACTATTCACAGTTGTGGCTCTATGGACCAAGAATGCATTCATTGTCTATCTCTGAATTTTCTCGCGGAAAAGTCAACAGACGGTACATTTAAATACTGCTGCCACAAAGGTACGGTTTTGTTAGAATCAGATGGACAGCAAGGATGTATGTTTCCGTCATATCTCCAGGAGCTTTTAAGTAATCCAGCACATCCTCAGTATCGCAATTTTCAAGAAAATATCCGCTCATATAATTCAGCCGTAGCTTTTGCATCCATGGGCGCACAAATCGATAACTTAGTTGGACGTGGTCCATATGTATTTCGTGTGCACGGACAAATTTATCATCGCACTGGACACATGCATCCTGAAGATGGTGCAAAGCGTCAATACGCTCAATTTTACGTCGTCGATTCCGCAATGGCAAATGTTGATCGGATGCAACATCCGGCAAATCAACGACTTAACGTCAGTATTGTTCAGAATTTAGACCGCTTAATTCGACAACACAACGTTTACGCAAAAGCTTATCGCATGCTTGGTGAAGTAGAACAAGAGGAGCAACACCGAGCTGCTACTAATAATCATTCGACACCAGTTGTAAATATGGTATTTCGACGTGATCGCAACACTGACAGACGACGTTACAATTTACCAACCGTCGATGAAGTCGCAATGATCTTTCGCTCTGCTGATGGTGAACCTCCTTTTCAGCGAGATTTTCGAGTATATCCACGAGATGCAGCACAACCGTTGATCAATTTAAATATTATGAGCCCTCACTTAGATCCCATGATATATGTTCTATTTTATCCTTACGGTGAAGCAGGTTGGCAACCGAAAATGCAAATTAATCTCGACAATCGTCCTGGTAGAGTGAGAACACAAATAACGCTTCTGCAGTGGAAAGTCGCTCAAATAGCTGTCAGAGTTGGTCGCTTCAATCCGATATTACATGGTGGAAAATTATTTCAACAATGGGCTGTTGATTCACACCTTCAAGTCAAGGCGAATAATCTTAATTTCGTTCGGAATCAGCAGGGACGTTTGCGTGTAGAACAGTACCGAGGACTAATGGATCATTTGAACGACGCAGCTATTAGACTAGGAAAAACTGTTGGTCGCTCAGTTATTCTTCCATCATCTTTTCAAGGTTCACCACGAAACATGAGAGAGAAGTACCACGATGCAATGGCGATTGTGGCTAAATTTGGAAAACCTGACCTTTTTATTACAATGACTTGCAATCCAAATTGGCCTGAAATTCGCGATAATCTTTTTGAAGCCCAACAACCAAGTGACAGACCGGATCTAATAGCGCGTGTATTCAGCATCAAGTTAAAAGCACTTATTGAAGATATCACCAAAAAGGGAGTTTTTGGAATTGTAAAAGCATTTGTTTACACAATAGAATTTCAAAAACGTGGACTACCACACGCACATCTGCTTTTCATTCTAACTGATGAATGTAAGATTGATACAGCTGAAAAGATTGACCGCTTTATCTGCGCTGAGATTCCTGATCATCATCGTGAGCCAGAATTGCATGAAACAGTCGTTCGTACAATGATTCATGGTCCGTGCTGTGATCAAAATCCTAATGCACCATGTATGGAAAATAATGAATGCACCAAAAAATTTCCTAAGCAATTTTCTCACCATACTGTCACAGAAGTAAATGGCTATCCTATTTATCGAAGACTTCAAGATGTAGAAGTTCAATTGGGAGATCGGATTGTCGACAATCGATTCGTTGTGCCATACAACAAATTTCTTACACGCAAATACAACTGCCATATCAACGTAGAATCATGTCAATCAGTTAAGGCCATAAAGTATATTTTCAAATACATCTACAAAGGTTATGACTGCGCTTCAATGGAATTAAATTCAAGTGATGGCACAATTGTTCACAATGAAATCAGACAATTTCTTGATGCACGATACGTTTGCGCTCCAGAAGCAATTTGGCGGCTTCTTGAGAATCCGATGCACGATCGCTCACACACCGTTTATCGCCTTGCAGTTCACCTTCCTGATGAGCAGATGGTATATTTTCAAGACGGACAAGAGCAACAAGCAATTGAGAGAGCTGAGAATCGTTTGACACATTTGACAGCATGGTTCAAATTAAATAAGACTGATGAAAATGCAAGGCGATATTTGTACTCAGAAATTCCTGAATATTTTGTGTTTGATAAAACACGTAGTATTTGGAAAGTTCGACAAAGAGGAGGAGACAAAGTCATCACCCGTTATTATGCCGTCAGTCCCAAAGACCAAGAACGTTTCTATCTTAGATTACTGTTGCAACATATTCGAGGTGCGCAAAGCTTTGCTGATCTAAAAAAAGTTAACGGAATTGTGGAAGAATCATTTAAAGGTGCGGCTATAAAGTTAAATCTACTTGAAGATGATTCGGAATGGGAGAGGTGCTTGGATGAAGCTTGCAGTGTTTGTATGCCACCACAAATTCGTTTGACATTTGCACTGATATGCGTTTTCAATTCGCCGCAACATCCAGTTGATCTATTTGACAAGTATAAGGAGTTCTTACTGGCCGATTACATCCGAAACTATGATGGTTTTATAGCAGAAAAGAAAGCACTGCAAGATATTGAAGCAGTGCTGCGAATGCATGGCATGAAATGTAGTGACTTCAATTTGCCTGAACCCGGTCCGATCCACAATGTCGAACATGTTTTCGATATTGCTGAACAAGCAGAGAGAGCCAATCGTCTAATCGCTACACTCAATCCTTTACAGCATCAAATATTTGATGAGATATCAGCTTCGTTTGATGATTTAAATGCTGAATCACGCTTCTTTTTTATTGATGGCCCCGGAGGCGCAGGCAAAACATACCTTTACAATACACTAATGTGCTATGTAAGAGGAAAAGGACAAAAAGTTCAAGCATTCGCCACCACAGGAATTGCAGCGGATTTGTTGGCAGGCGGTCGGACAGCACATAGTGGATTCAAAATTCCACTCTCGGCAAATGAAACATCAGTTTCAAACATGAAAATTCCATCACTTGAGTCTAACAAATTAAAGAAAGCGTCTCTGCTGATAATCGACGAAGCATCTATGCTTTCCACTCATTCGCTTCGAGTAATAGACCTGTTACTTAGAGAAATTATGAACGACGTTCGACCATTTGGAGGAAAAGTACTGATATTGGGAGGTGACTTTCGTCAAACATCAAATGTAGTGCCAAGAGGTACTGTAACTGACATCATTGAATTGTGCGTCAAAAATTCTCCACTGTGGCGTCACGTCAAACAACGCAGTTTAATTACCAACATGCGCTCAGCAGGACAACATGAATTTAATAAATGGGTGTTGCGTTTAGGTGATGGTAACTTAACAAACGATTGTGACGATTTGGATCCAGAATTGGTTGAAATACCTGATGCAATGGTGGAAAAGGAACAAATTATTAGCTCAATATTTGGCAGTTCAATAAGAACATCGAGTCCTGATGAAGTTGCTGAAACTGCCAACAAAGTCATTCTCACACCAAAAAACATCGATGCCACAGCACTCAATTTCAAAATGCTGGAACTTATTGCAGGAAATGAAACTGTCTATATGAGCATTGATTCTATGATTTCAGACGATCCAAATGATTCCATTGATTTCCCCGTTGAATTTTTACACGGACAATGTCCATCGGGAATGCCGCCACATATCCTGAAATTAAAAGTTGGTGCATTTATCATGCTTCTTCGAAATCTAAACCCAAAAAAGGGTTTGTTGAATGGAACTCGATTAATAGTCAGGAGTCTTCATCGAAACTGCATAAAAGCAGAAATTATCACAGGAAGTAATAAAGGAGAAGAAATTTGCATTCCTAGAATTGATTTGGAGCCGAGCGAGAATACTTTGCCATTCAGAATGAAGCGTCGCCAATTTCCATTGATGTTGGCTTTTGCTATAACAATCAACAAGAGTCAAGGCCAGTCTTTTGATCATGTCGGTGTATATCTTCCTGAGTCAGTTTTCGCTCATGGACAGTTATATGTCGCTTTAACTCGAGGAAGATATCATGAAAATTTAAAAGTGTTAGTTAAAAATACCGATTATCAAGGAGATTTACTTAAGAACTCGAGAATATTTACAAGAAACATTGTTATTAAAGAAATCCTGAACTAAATAAATAAATATGCCTATTTTTTGAAATTACTCTTATCCTAAACAAATATTTATTTTTCTTTAAAATTTTTCAAAGCGGTAATTAGGTATTGGGAGTCAAGCGAAAAAAGTTAATTCCGTCAGTTTTGACGGGTTCCCACTAGTTAAAAATAATTCACGAATGAAATAATTTTATTTATTTAGTGATCATAAAAACTCAATTCCCATAGGCGTATCACTTCATGCGTCGTGACTATGGATCTTCCTGGTTACTAGATTTTAAAATCAAAATAATATTGTACAAAACTCCCAATGAAAATTATTTAAATCTTAGTTGGCTGCATGTTTGAAAATTTTTTTATTTATTTGTCACGTCAAAATTTCAAGTAAAAGAAATTGTCATTTGAAGTGATAGCAATCGCAAGGAAATATTTATAAAGCAGCATACTAAGATTTAGAAAACAGCCAGAACGACTTTATTGAACAATTATTTTGTGAGTTTCGATTTAATGATCTAGTAACCAAGGCGGTGAGTAGTAGCATCACTTGAAGTGATGCGACTAGGGGAATAGGGGTGTTAATCCCATCTGCCCGTTAGGAACTTATTCGATAATTTTTTATTATATTTAGCGAAAAAATATTTTTAAAATAAATTTACTTACGGTAGGCTTATTTGTACTAGTAAGAATTAATCCGAGTATTGTACATACCTAGAAAAATAAAGAAAAGTATATGTAAATTTATTATGTTTGTTAGATTGCTGTTATAATGTAAAATAATCTATCCGCAATATTTTACGGGGTTATCTAAAGTCCGAATAAAATGTATGCGACTACTACCAGTCCTAAATGACATAAAAATTAAGATGATCGTTCGCGTCATATAGTGACCAGATTTTACTGGAGTTCCCAAATAAGGTGACCTGTGTAATAATTAAAATTAATTCTCTGTTACTTTTGACGCAAGAAAAATCATAATGTTTCAGCGCCCTATATTCGGAGTGTGTACAAAGATAATTCCTAATCATAAAGCGCTTAATGTATTATCTGATATGTCAATCACATTAATTTTGTAAATTGGAAGTAGTTCACGAAATAATAGACCACTTTAGCTGAGAATTAATGTCATCTATCATGTCTTAAATATGAATGAAGTATACACGTCCTCATATGTCTAAGAATAACATTTTCTAAATAAACAACCCCATTCGGGTATGTGCTATACACTCTTATATAAAATGAATACATAATATACTTTATAGAAATTCCTATTTAGATATAATTTATAATATCTTGATGCATTAAAATAGCATTAGTGTTACAGCAAAAAAAAAAAACGAGAAAATAATGATATAATTCACTATGGAATAATCATTAATCAATACACATTTATTTTTTTATTTTTTGGTAGGTAGGTACGAGTACTCTCTTACATATAAGGAAAGCTCATCGATAATAATTTCAATAGCTTAGAAAAATATAAATAAATGAAAACATATCGTGTATACACATTCGCACATACAATAAATAATAAGAAGAAACCGCGCCCCATACCTCTCCTCGATCAACATATAAATTATTTATGTAAGTATGCGTGTACGAGTATAGAGAGAAAATATGTATATAGAGTACACACATTACATACATATTCCAAAATAAGCTCAAAATTCACAAAACAATCAAAAGAAAGCACACGAATAAAACGACAAGGACGAAATATGGGAAGAAAACGAAGTAAACATTAACCTCCAACTTATCATCCCGTTTTCATGTGCTTTCTGTTCTATCCGCACTCCATATTCACCAAAAAACATTCAAAAGGAAAACAAAACAAGATTTAAGAATTTTTGTTTTGTAAAAATATTCATCTTCCCTTTTGTTTTACACATATGTACATACAAAAACACACAAAAATTAGGGAGAAATAATTTTCGTTTTTTCGCTTTTCTTTCACAATTTTTATTTATTTTCTTTTTACTTTCTATAAAAACATATTTTCAAAAAAAAAAAAAAAACATAAAAACAGAAACTAAAAAGAAGATTAAAAGAAGAATCTGTCGAAGAAGAAGAAAGTATAAAATAAAATAAAAATAAATAAAATATTTGAACATTTTGGAAAAACAGATAAAAAAAATTAAAGGAAAAACTGAAAATTTTCTTTTAAATAAATCAGAAAAGGATAACGGAACTCGCATACATCGTACTAAAATATTCACTATCTATGTCATGTAAATATGTGTCATGTATTGATCACATAGCAAACACCAGCCGCAATGGTAAGAAAGTGGCTTGTTAAATTAATTTACGACAAAGTTGGTCTTGTATCGTGTGTATTTCCAACTTGTGGTTTGTTTTAGATTTAAATGTAGTCGTGTTGTTAAACCAAAAAATAAATTAAAAAAGGGACAGAGATGTTCAAAAATGTTTAGTGAAAAAGAGGGTTATCCTCGGAATCACGAACCTCAAAAACTTTGGATTCGAAAACATGCTGTATAACAAAGCGGAAATTTGACAGCGGAAAATAAGAAATTACGCTACTCGCCGCATGTGGCGGCACTATAACTAGAGGGAATATATTTTGTTACGTAGCTACCAGCGGAAATTTTTTATTCATTATGTATCACTTTTTCACTAAATAAAACATTTCAGCGAAATAAAATATTAAAAGTAATCCTTAAAATGACTAATTGATTGAAATTTAACAATATTCCGCTTTCCGCCATTTCATAATGAATTACGATGAAACTTGAATTTTTCGGACAAAAATTTTCGGATAAAAATTTATTATCTGTTCGTGCTGGACTAAACTGGCCATTTCATAACCAAACCTTATGAAAAATGGTATCTGTACATTTTACACAATACATATAAATAAATATTAAAATGGGGGGAACTCGGCTATTTCTTAATTAAATTTTGTAAAATTTGCATCGCATACAGGGACAATTCGGAAAAAAATTATGGATTAGAATTTTTACAATAATTTTTTGATTTCCTGCGGCCATATAAGTTATTTTCAGTTTTTCGCCATTACCTCAAAAACTTTCACTAGTAGCCAATATTTCGGTTGTTTTTCTAAATGCTTAGGTTATACTGAGACTAAATGGAAAATTTTGGAGAAATTTATGGACTATAATTTTCACTATAATAGAAAATTAAAAAATTATAGTGAAAATTATAGTTCATAAATTTTCCACATACTCTCAGCATGAATTAAGCCATTAGAAAAACAACCGAAAGTAATGGTTACAATTGGAAGTTTTTGAAGTATTGGCCAAAAACTGAAATAGTTTTTGGCCAATACTTCAAAAAGCCATAGAAAATCAAAAAATTCTAGTAAAAATTCTAATCCTTAAATTTTCCCCAAATTTCCCATGTAGTCTCAGTATGACCTAGGCTATTAGAAAAACAACCAAAAGTATTGGTTACTAGTGGAAGTTTTTGAGACATTGGAAATCATAAAATTATAGTGAAAATTCTATTCAATAAATTTTTTCCGAATTGTCCATGTATGCGATGCAAGTTTTACAAAATGTAATTAAGAAATAGCCGAGTTTCCTCCAGTTTAAAATTTATTTATATCGTGTAAAATGTACAGATCACATTTTTCATAAGGACTGGTTATGACATGACCAGTTTAGTCCAGCCCGAACAGATTCTAGATTTTTGTTTTAAACTCACTTTCCAAATTTCATCATAATTCATTAAGAAATGGCGGAAAGCGGAATATTGTTAAATTTCAAGATTTCATTTACTGAGTTCCTTTACCGGAGATTAATCAATTTGCCATTTTAAGGATCACTTTTAAAATTTTATTCCACTGAGATATTTTATTTAGTAAAAAAAGAGATACATAATGAATAAAAAATTTCCGCTGGTAGTTACATAACAAAATATATTCCCTCTAGTGATAGTGCCGCCACTTGCGGCGAGTAGCGTAATCTCTTATTTTCCGCTGTCAAATTTTCGCTATCTTATACAACATTTCGAAACCCGGAAATCAAATTCCCGAAAATCAAAAGCTCGGAAATCAAAATCCCAGAAAACTCACACAGGATTTAAAATCACAAGACTGTATGGTACTGAGGAAAATGCAAGTTAGTTTGAGTCTTTAATAAATTTGATTATCAAAATTCAGTATAATTTGCTTAAACTTATTAGTGATTAATTAATTAGTTTTCATTATTCTTCATCTAAAAACTGCATAATGAACACACACATTGCGTGATTTGTCATCTAGGGACAGTAAAAAATATCAAATTAATGTCGTCATTGCGCCACAAAAACTAAAAACGTATCGTTTAATTTTTCGATCGGTAAAAGTTGATGAACAAATTCCTTGCTGTTTAGAGGTAAAATATAGATAAAATTGATTTGTATGTTTCAACAAACGACTTACTTTCAAACCTAACTATAGACAAACGAAACATTTTATTCCTAAAGAATTTTTCGATTTGGGCGAGTCTATGTTGAAATGGAATGCAACAAACAAGCAGTGTGTGAGGTATTAACGAAATTTACCCAAGCAGGTTCTCACGGTGGCCCAAAACCGAGTGGTCCAATTTGACTCTAACGCATAGTCCGGCTGAATTTGGGTGATGGTACTGGTTATGTTCGCTTTAAGGCCATCGGGCGGTTGTGGCTTATTGGCATAGACCTGCGACTTGAAGAAACCTCACAAGAAAAAGTCTAAGTCCGATTCATGTCACCTCTACGAGAGATAACTATACCCTCAAATCGTAAATACAAAATGTCCATCATTGCGTCTGCTGTGTGGCACGTAGCTTCGTCCTGCTGAAAACGCATGTCGTCTACTTCGATAACGTTCAATTTGGACCAAAATAAATCGGTTAGCCTCGTTCTGTAGCGCTCGCCGTTCATGGTGATGGCCTTATTTTCAAAAATGTATGGATCAATGACGTCGCCGGCCCGAAACCCGCAATTTGGTTTGTTAATCCAAAAATGTACCTCGACGCGAGATGATTTTTCGGCCAAAATTAGGGTCCTTTTCCAATCGAACCTTATTCAGCGCAAAAATGGCGTGGTCCATGGTCATTAACTTTAAGCTTCTGGATCAGTTGATTCTTATACGGGTGTTAGGCCAAAGTCCCGTTGCAAAATTCGCCTTTTGTTGAGGTATGTGACTCCAGAGGCGAGTCCTTGTGCACGGCGAGGAATTGACTGCCTCGAAATCTTTTGTACACTTTCACGGACCGCGTTGTCTCGATTTTGGCCACCGAATGTTGGAGAGTCGACTTTGAAGGGCTACCGCGTTTGCCGTAAAATACGCTAGATCTAAGGCCTGGTTTGCACCAAATTTCTATTGATAAACGCTCTCAGGAGAAAACCGCATTCTCAACTGAAAAAGGACATATCGAGTTTACTTGAATGCCGTTCGAGCTATGAATAATGCCCTACTAATTGGTAAAATTTGCTACGCATACTACGATAACATTAAAATTGCAGGCTGATTCTAGAAAAACACATTGTAAATCTTATGGAAGTGTTTATAAGACAATCCCATTTTAACCTCAAAATCCTGCTAAAAAAGAGCCAGGATTCCAGGTATGTGACTCCATACGCGAGTCCTTGTGCACGGCGAGGAATTGACTGCCACGGGTTCTTTTGTACACTTTCACAGACCGCGTTGTCTCGATTTTGGCCACCAAATGTTGAAGAGTCGACTTTGAAGGGCCACCGCGTCTACCGTAAAATGGGCGCAATGCGTTTGTACTAATGAAAACTCATTTTGAACCCATGAACCCGCCCAAATTGACAGACCCTTTATAATCATGTGTATTAAAATACCTCAATTGTATATATATTAGACTTTATCCTAAAGAACGAATTAGATCAATTTGTAATTTTTTGTGTTCAAAATTTGATTTTTAGTGCCTATCGTTTTTGACCAATAGAGATATAAGTCAATCAATTGACTTTTTGATCCCTGATGAGTTGACCCTTCCACTTTCAAAATTGAAAATAAATTTGTGAAGAATTATGAGCTATTTAAGAGCTTTCGAGATCCCTAAAATAAGTTCCGAGCTTGATAAGGTTTGCAAGAGTACAAATAAATGTAGTGTCCCACCACCATTAAAAACAGAAAATTTTGAATAAATTTTAATTGAAGGATTATAGGAGTTATTTATGAGATAACTTCGACTACCCGTTTCGCAAGAATTTCACTCCCAATATCTTAAATACAAACGATAAATTCTCTTAAAATTTCGCAAATTAATTATTTCAAAATCGCACACGAAGCATCGATTTATGAGCATTTCCTAGAAAATTTTACACTTTCTTTAAGTAAACATTTCTCGAATCGGATGAATCATGAGAAGAATTCAGTATACTAAATATTCTTTTATGCATATTGGGTCTATTTCTTAATTCAAACCGAGCAAGAACGCTGACACCGAGTAAAGGTTGTCCAGTGTAAGATGTTCCGGTGTGCATAGATTAAAATATCGAATTATTTTTTACTTTGTACACTCTTCTTAAGTATACACGATGTAAAAACAGCTCACAAATAAAAACGTAGTGTGCTGAGTAAAATACACAGTAGTTTTTGACAGTGTTCTGCCTGGCTCGGGTTGAATTAAAAAATAGATCCATTGTTTATCGTTTTATGAGTATTGTTCGATTTTCATAAGTTAAAATATGTAACATAAATTTATTTATAACTTTTTTGTGCGAAGTTCATGTTAAGCCAATCAATTAATTTTTTATCCCTGATGAGTTGACCCCCACCTTAAATAATTGAAAAGTATATTAAGATCGAGTGAAATTATGAGCTCTCGAAATCTGCAAACCAAATTTTGAGCTCGATTATGTATGCATGAATCTCAATGTTAACTAAGCCCCCACCCCCCCATAAAAAAGAAAATTTAGTATATACTTTGACTGAAGAATTAGGAGCTTTTTATGAGCTTTCAATTTGAGATAACGTGGATTACTGAGCTAATAACAAAAGACTCGCACATTGTTTACTTGGAAATGAGAAATTCCTTTAAATTCTGCTGACCGTTAGCACAAATCCACCCCAATACCTCAAGAGAACGACAAATTTTCTTAAAATTTCGATATTTAATTTTCTTACTGTTTAATATTTGTTAAAATTTAATATAAACGACGAATTGAACTCAAAAGTTTCGTACTGAAAGTTGGGGTACTGTATGATGTGATTTTGTGATATAAAGGACCAGCACTCGATATAGCACGAACATGTGATCAATTCTTATGTAAAATTGTGTCATTCTTCTGATATTAATTAAAAATTTAACGTTCTGCTGATCTCCAAAAAATAATGTTGAGAAACCAATGATGTATTTCCAAATTTTTATATTGACTGGACAATTTGAAACGGAATTTTTTCGTTCCGATAATTATCGTCTCCGTGCTGTGCTGTTCATAATACATTTGCTTTTACCGAACTGTATATGTTAGGAGGGGCACGTAATGTCCATTAACCATTATGTAATTAAATTTTGGATTTTTATATTTTAGTATTGCTTGTTGCGTAAGAGAAATGTCAGAAACCTAACCGACATAATAATCCTAATTTTTATATTGACTGAACAATTTGATTTTTATCTCACACGATGATCAAAATTATTCCATAAATGCGCTTATTCCATACAGCGTGATCATAAAATCATCGTCCAAATATTTCACACTACAATCAATATCGTGGTACCGCAGGTGTTAACTCTGCTCGAGAGCGGAAAATTAAATGGGGTTTCATTTGAATACTTTGAATTTTGCGCAAATTATAGTCGGATAGCGAAATTATTAAATTTTGTACGTGAGGCAAATTTTGCCAATGGCGGTTCCTCTGGAAACGGATTATTGTTGAATCTGATGCTTATCACACACAAGTGATGGTCGAAAAATATTTAGTGAGGGCGAGGAAAAAGTCAAAAATTATTGACAATCCAGAGAATATAAACCCTCTATACTTGATATTGGAGTACCGAAATTTGGTACGGATAAGAAAACAGTAACGACGAGTTCGTATTTGGATTCATTCCCATTCCCTTATTGTAGGGGATTTGAATCAACTTCCTTTGTATTGAAGTTAAATAAAGATATTTTTGATAATTTTATTTCATTTATATTCGATTTTTTAATGCAAAAAACAATCATTTCCAGAATTTTCGAAATTCTTTTTTTTTTGGAAAGAAGACTGTTAATTGCGTGAAATACTAAGGCTGCGGTCCAACTCGTGACTTATATTGTGGAGACTGACTTATTTGTGTTTACAATAAGTCTCCTATCGAATAGACTTATTGGAAACTTGTTAGAATTAGTTTGATGGGTTACCAGTTTGGACGCAAGCCTCGCATAAAAGTCAAACAAGTCTACAATAAGTCTATCCGACAGGAGGCTTATTGTAGACTTTCTAATAAGTCAGTCTCCACAAAATATCAACGAATTGGACCGCAGTTTAAAGCTATATTATATCCCTTTGCGGCCCGCAATCTCCAATTGCGCAAGTAAAAAACAGTGGACTTAAATTGAAGCAAAAAAATGTTTTTCTGGCCAGAAAAGGGATATAACAGAATTAACTGGAATTTTTTAGTCAAGTTTATATACAGCAATTAACAATGTAAAAGGATTGCCTCAGCGAGAGTATATTGAAAGCTCTGGGTTTTACGGTATACAATTAACTTCGGCCCTGGGGTGGTTGTGGTTGCTGCTGCGGCGGTTTTTGAGATGCAACCAACTTTTGCGTCATTTGTTAAATTCGAGGTTTTGCTGCAATTTGTTGCGCGTGAGCTTTAGGTGTTGGGACATTTGCTATCATTTGATCCTCACCAATTTCGTCAAAGTTAAAACGCGTAAGATATCGATATACAGTATGTGCAACAAGAGCGTGTACCGCAAAAATCTAAGTAGAAATAAAACTACGATTTTTTTTTGTTTTTATTATGAAATTTTGTATGAAAGTTTGTAGTATTTTCTAGGGCGCTATCAACTAAAACATAGTAAAGTCACCTTTACTGTTAAGAATTGCCTGGCTCCTTTTGTCTATACTATCAACCAATTTTTCTGCATACTGTGGTGATACATTTTTCCATATCTTTTGGACCACTCGCGCTAGAGCGCTCAAATTATTTATGTGGTACATTTTCATCTTAATCTTCATGAGCGCCCATTAATTTTGATCGGATTGGAATTAGATGCCTGAGTTGGCGAATCCAATGTTGTGATGCCCTTTTTGAGTCAAAATTTCTAACAGAGTAGGGTATGGTCTTTTGGTTCGTTGCCCTCTTGCAAGATCCAATTAGAGTTCCCCGCTGTAAACCATTTAAGGATAGATGGTAACAAACCTCGTGAATAAATTTTACGGTTAATTTACCATAACCTTGCTTGGTGAAGCATCCCCATACGTGGAGCTAGGGCGGGTGCTCCACAGTTCGGACAATACTTTTCTTTGCTTAGTTCGCCAAACACGCCTTTTGATATTAAAACCCCAAAAGGATAACTCATCGGTAAATATAATATTCGTAAAATCTTTGTGTTTATGTTCATCCGCCCACTGTTGTTGCTTTTCTATGTATTTTTGTGTTATACCAGTGATTTGACCAAAGCATTTCCATATGCGTAACCATGTTCTTTCGTATGGTTGTTTTTGGTAAAATAGTATTCTTTTTCGCCAATTTTGCTACAGCTGCATCCAGCGTAAGCGAAGAATTTTCATCAAACAACTGTATGATGCCCCTCATCCTCCTTTTTTTGTAGTGGTTCGGGTTTTGCGTCTATCTGGCAATTCGTCAACATTTTTATACATTGAATAATGTGTAATGCTCTTCTGTACAAATTTTTTCAAATTAAATCCACTGGATTTTTTTTTACTGGGGCTGCCTAAAATAAGAGGTCTACTCTAAACTGATCAGAAGTTTAGAAGAGTTACGTAGCCGTGTCCAGGAAACCGCATCAAAAATTACTCAATGGCGTTATGCACGACTTCTCAAAAGAGCTTTTATTCGGAGATGTCGGGCGTGTATCAGAGTCGGTGGCAGACAGTTTGAGCATTTACTGTAAATGTACATAGGTTACATAAAGTATTATCAATGTGTAACGATGGTTTTTACGAAGCCCTTATCATCAGGTACAGTTTAAGACAATAAATATTCTAATTTATAAAATTTTGTTATTTAATCGAATTTACTCCTTCTGGATATTAATAGCAATAACCTCGTATCTACAAAAAATATATACCATATTTCATGCTAAAAATTGAAGTTTAGATTTTTTTTCAAAAAAAAGCGCAACAGCTTCTCATACTATTTACTACATATCTGTTAGTATAGTACATTAAGAATACTATAACACCAAAAAACAGATGGATTTTATTTATTTGTAGCCATGGTGATCGGAAACGTAAAGTAATTTGAAAAAATGAACTTTTTTTAAAAAAATGATATATCTTAGGTACTACTTGGGATATATTTTTTTTTTATTTTTTTTTTTTGAGCACCCAATAGCTCTACTATAAGGTGTTTCAGGCTTATCCATTCATTCTGGGACACCCTGTATATATCGTTTCAATGGGATTCGAGCAAAGCAGCCAAAATCAAATCTATCGCATTAATCCAGCTATGTACCTGTTGCATTGGTAGCGTTATGTAACCCTTAATCACAACGTCTAAAATACTGTTTACAACCACTTCCGGGCCAACCGGCAGACCTAACAATTCAGAACGTTATATCTATATGTATATGTAATGGAAAATTTGGAAATTCATTGAAACGCCAATCAGTTGATGGGAACATATTTTTCCCCCTGTGATAGTAATCCATTCAACGGTTTCTGCGTCTTTTTTCTATATATAAATGATATATGATCCGGATAAAGCCCAATTTGGTTCATTAAATCACACTTTGACAACCATACCAAAAAAACGTGAAATTTTTAACAGTATTTGAAAATAACGGCAAAAGTGACACCGTGGCAAAAAAATTTAGTTACGGAAAATGCGATAGGATAAGAGAAAAAAAGAACACGTCCGTCCTATATACAAGCTATTTAATTTATGGTATGCATTAGTGAGTTAACCCTGTGTAAGACGAAAAATACATGGTTTTGATTATAAATTCAATTTAATTTCAAAATACCGTTAAATGATTCAAACAAAATTAAATAACCATAATGAAATACCAAGGATTAAAAAATCTAAATTAAATTTTAAAGATTTTGTGTGTCATGGCTCAGGGTTTTCCACCTTGGCATTTTATCTTTCTTTTAAAGAAAAAGTCCGTAAATGGAAAATCTGTGTAGTGAATACTGAACATTTATCCACCTACTGCAATGCGGTGGAAAGCTGCGAAATTTTGATAAAATACGCCCATTACTATGCGGATCGTCAAGGAACACCACCATGTGTACAGCAAAAAATTATTCTGAGAATATTATTGAAAAAAACAAAGAACTGAATCATCTTGGCCTCTGTTCACAGCTAACAATATCTTGCCGTTACAACATTTGTATGTTTATAAGGTTCTACGTATGTTCTTCAGGCGTAGTGGGCAGCTAATTATTAGAAGTCATATGAGGTACAATATTCGCAGTAACCACAATTTTCTTTATAATATACCCAGATTTTTTAACGACCACTTTCGCCGCTACTTCCTTGTTACTGCCCCAACTTTCTTTAACTCATTACCTATTTCTATTAGAAGACTTATTCATTCCAGATCATTTTTATCCAGAGTTAAACAATGGCTTTTCGAAACAAGCGATATCGCATTCCTATTTCGGATTGTTGCTTAAATACAATTAAATTTATATAAACACATGTATACGTGTTTTTTACGATTTTATTTTTCTTCTTGTTACTATTATTATTATTTTCTTGTTTGTTTAGTTGACTGATTATTATTACTATTTATAGATTAAAAGTGTATTACAATAATTATCATCCTCTTTTTTTTCATTATTATCATTGTTATTATTTTTATTATTATTATTATTATTATTATTATTATTATTATTATTATTATTATTATTATTATTATTATTATTATTATTATTATTATTATTATTATTATTATTATTATTATTATTATTATTATTATTATTATTATTATTTTTATTATTATTATTATTATTATTATTATTATTATTATTATTATTATTATTATTATTATTATTGCTATTATTTTTATATAAATATATATATATATATGTTTTTCCTTTAAGTAAAAATTTTTTTTTTAAATTAAATTTATATTGGGTGTGGTGGATTCGCTTCTGTCGGTTTCGGCATAGAATTCTCCATGAAATAAAACTATTTTTTATGTAAATGTATTATATACTAAAATAAAATAAATAAATAAATAAATAAATAAATAGTGCAATAGATGAAGGTAGTCGAAATTGGAAAAATTACTTCACATGTTCCTACGGATCGTCAGGATGTCTCACCCTGGTCCGCTCATGGTATCTCATATATTATAATGAAAAGGTTCGATAACGGAAATTCTCGAGGAATCCTCGAGGTTTTGGCACATAGCCATCTGCATAGTGTAATAGAAGAAAGCAGATAAATCTCGAAAAAATACACCGCATGTCTACGTTATATGCGGATGGTCAGCGGAAATTGAAACTTTGTGGAGCCAATTCTTGAGATTGTGGGAAATAGCCACCTACATAGTGTAAAATGTGCATTTCTTTGAGGATCGTCAGGGTCCGATTTTTTAAAATTATAATGAAAAAGACCGAAAATGGAAATCCAGTGGAACCTCGAGATTTTGTCACATAGTCACCTACGTATAGTGCATACTAGATGAAAGCAGTCCATCTTCGAAAAAATACGCCTCTTGTTTGTGCGGATCAACAGGGTGCCCTATTTGGGTCCATTCATAATTATAACGAAAAAGTTCGAAAATGGAAAAAGTTTGATAAAAGGTAAAAACTACGGTACGGCGACCCGACCTTTTCTCGAAATTGGACAACTCTCACATTTTGCACTATGTTAATGGCTATGTACCAAAATATCCAAGAGTCGCTTCACAGAATTTCCATTGACACACTTTTGATATAAATTATGAAAAATGGACGAACCAAAATGAAGCACTCTGACGATTCGCTCAGATAATGTGGTGCAACTTTTCAATATTGGACTGCCAAAATCCCCAGGATTCGCTCCATAGAATTTCATTTTCATTCTTTTCGTTATAATTATAAAAAGTTGACGGGCTTAAATGGAGCACCTAACGATCCGCATATATGTATAATTATAGCGTATTTTTTTGAAATTGAACAGCTTTCACCTACTGCACTTTATAGGTGGCTATGTGCTAAAATCTTATGGATTTCCTCCACACAAATTCCATTTACGGTGTTTTTCGTTATAATTATGAAAATCCAACGAACCAAAATGGAGCACACTGACGATCCGCATCCGCACGCGTAACGTATCGAAATTAACCTGTTTACATGTATTGTACCATATGTATGTGGCTTTGTATCAAAATCTCTGGATTCGATTCGCTCCTCATAATTTACGTTTTTGGAACTTTCTGTTATAATAAGATACCACAAACGGACACATTGAGCTACTCTGACGATTCGCATATACATGTGACATGTTTGTGGAAGTTGAACACCTTCGATCTATAGCACTTTGTAGGTGTGTATGTACCAATATCTCAAGAATTCGCTCGGATCAAGGTACTTACGCTTTATAATTATGAAAAGAGACCAGACCGAGATGGGGTACCCTGACGATCCGCAACTTTACCAAAATACTTTTATAGGTTTCGACTAAGCAATTAAAAAAGTCGCAAACGATTCGTAAAAACTTCCAATTCGTGATTTTAGCTACATGGTGGCTACGCAGAAGCTCAAAAATTATTTCGTAATGCTAATTTAGAAAATTAGAAAATATAGCGTATTATAGAATAAAATGAAGAGAAAATATAAAATATATAGAAAATAAATAAATATGTCAATAGATCTTGATTTACGTTCTAATTTTGGCGTTGGTTCGATTTTCGATTTGGGTTCTGCTAGCTTTGAAGTGGCAAAACCTAATACTTTTCCTAGAAGGGCCGGATAACAAAAAAAATTATTGCCTTTAATTTTCCAATTGTTTTTAAATAATTTTTCGATATGGCTTCTGCAAACTTTTTTTAAAGCTAACCCGACAAAGCAGAACCCACAATTGTCGTAGTTGGAACGGATGGAGTCTAAAATTGTTTAACAGCCTTTATTAGTCTATAATTATCCATAGTATTTTGTAATGTTCTGCTAGCTTTAGCGAGTTTTGTTTTAGGTGATTTATAAACCAAAAGAACTTTCCACTTATTGACGAAGGTAGTTTCAAAAGGAAATTCAAAATCAGACACGAGCTTTTCAGAGTTGGAGGGGGGGGGGGGGGGCGGGGGTGCTGCCATAACTAATTATGCCTACTCTACTATAATTAACTGGTAAAGTAGCCTACCTTCCTCGGGCAAATTATAGTCTGACGATGAGTTAGGAAGATAAAAACATTTCCGAAAAACAGATAATTTCAACTGGGGCCCCTTTAAAAGTATGATAAAGTTCGTCATTGTCTAAAAGCAGACTCTGGATGTATCAACTAACAACATTAACTACTTAGTTGGACCGAAGCTTAGATTCTAATAAAACTAAAGGTAAATAAATCCTCTCGGTGGAAAAATATTTAATTTAAATAAGTTATTTTTCTTCAAGAGACCTGGTTTACGGACCCGAAGCATCACGCGACCCCAGTTGTCCAAATCAAAAAGAGGATAACAAGAGCCAAATATAGAACTGGAAACTATGTCTGAGAAGAGAAATTTTTTAATTTAATATAAAGAATTAAATTTCTCTGTTTTTAAAAATTTTTAAAATCACGTTAAAAAGCTCAGACGTCAAAAATAAAAAATGGGTTCCAACAAGCAGAAACGTATGTATATTGCATGCTGTATAAGATAGCGGAAATTTGACAGTAAAAAATAAGATATTACGCTACTCGTCGCAAGTGGCAGCATTATCACTAAAGAGAATTTATTTTATTACGTAATTAAAAGAGACCATTTTTATTCATTATGTAGGTATCCCTTTTTCTACTAAATAAAACGATTCCCCGAAAATTCTGCGAAAAAATGATTATGCACAACTTTGGCGTTTGGGTCGGGAGGTACCGGGTTCGAATCCCGATAGTGGCAAGATGCAAAAGGGAATTTTCATCTTCAGATTAAGATGTGGGATAAAAAGGAACACATCTATGACCCCTTGTCGGAGTGCAAAACTCATGGGCCGACCCATCTTCCATGTCAGTATAGGCTGGCATGGAACTATGCAATGTGCAGATGGTAATGAAAATCGGACCTATAGCCGTACGTCTTCGATTTGACAGGCGACTGCGAAATGTAAGGATGGAAAAAGCAAACTGCGAAAGAGTTGGGAGTGCTTCGGCCCCAGAACAGATTGAAAAAGATTAAATAAAAATAAAAAAAAATTAAAAAAAAAATTATGCCACAAACAATTCATCGAAAAACAAATATGAAAATTACAACTTTACAATAACCAAGTGTGCGTGAAAAGAAATGTGCAAAAAACAATTCATCGAAACAAAATTTTTCACTGTAATGCACCGGATTATTGTAATGAGGTGCATAATTTATTTTTCAGCTAATTTTTAGCAATTTTTTTTTTTTTATTTTTATTAATAAAAATTGCTTCGCCAACCTTGTAGACACAGATCAAATATAGTTTCCATCACTTTTATCGCTTCTTCTGATAGTGCCACAAACATTAAAAAAATCAACTTTTGTAAATATAAACTTTTTTAATGTAATTTTTATTCGTTGTATACCTTAGAGGATGGGGACCCCCAAACCCCCGCTTTACCAGAATTTATACAATTAATCAAGTGTCTATAAAGAAGATGCCCTACTTTGCTTTCCGTACCACACAATTGAATAATTAAGAGAAAATTGATCAACATTTTTTAATTGCATTACGGGTCTTTTCGATGAATTGCTCAGTGTAGAATTGTTTCCGTGTAAAATTGTTTATAATTATTCTACGCTGAATTCATTACAACTAACAATTGTTTGTCGCACTTTTGTGATTACGTTAAATTGTGTTACGCATAATTTTCGGGTTGCCAATAAAATATCTCACGGTAATAAAATATTAAAAGTAATCCTTAAAATGGCAAATTGATTGATCTCCGAAGTAAAGGATCTTGGTAAATGAAATCTTGAAATTTCACAACATTTCATCTTTCCGCCATTTCTTAATGAATTACGATGAAATTTGGATAGTAGTATTGATCAGAGATTTTAAAGTCCTTAGAAAAGTGGAATCTGTACATTTTACGCGATATAAATAAATTTTAAACTGGAGGGAACTCGAGTATTGCGGCGAGTAGTGTAATATCTTATTTTCCGCTGTCAAATATCCGCTATCTTATACAGCATGTACCTTGGAAGGTAAACCCAAGCTGCGACGACGTCGAAAAGTTGCAATAGGATATGATGGCGTGACACAAAAAATCAGCTCTTAGTATATTTCTAAGGTTAAAAATGTACCTTTTTAAAAATTTTTTTTTCAAAAATTGATTACAAAACCATACTGCAAATTTTACCACTATAGTTTCCTGATGTTTAGCTAATATAACATTAACACGAACATACATCGAATCTATATAGCAAACGAATAAATTTTCGTGGTTTATAATGCTACACGAATTCCATTCTCTCCAAGGGAAGCAAATTCTTGAAACAGCTAAATCCAATAAATATATTTTGTTCTCTATAAATAACAATTCAAAGTGAATCGATTACATACACTTTTATGTTTTGTGCACGTGCTTCGTTCTTCGGTTCATTCTCTGTTAGCGTTTCAGTCAATACATGTATAGCGTTCAGCCCACGGGAATGTCTTTGTACAACAAACGTGTGCCAAGTACGTTCTTTTTTTATTCTGTAATTTTTTATTCGTGCGGTGCACATATTTTACAATAAATACGGTAAAATCGAATACCGTATACGATTTGAGTATATACTGCAATAAAACTTACCATATCGTCTGGTTCAGATCTTCTGGGGACAGCGCTCGTTATAAATTGCTATGCAGGTTGCCTGAAAAGATGAAGCGAAAAATGTAAAATGTTAGAAAAATAAAATTAATTTAATTATTTTATTCAGCTTATCCAATTATTTTTTTTTTATTAAAACAAGAAAAAATGAAAAACGAGAAAATAAATGAAAATCTAATTAGATTAATTAGATTATAGCAATTTTCATCTCGCTCACTTGTGTGTACGTAGATTTCACGCCCCGCTGAATTCAAATTCATGACGAAAAAAAAACTGTTTTTCCTAGATTCTGCTGTGCTGTGCTGTGCTATCAATTTTATTTTTATTCAATAATTTTCATTTCATTGCAGCAAAAAAAAAGTAAAATTGTAAAAACACGAGAAAAACGAATGAGCCAAACATAAAAAATAATCATAAAATTTGATGACATTTTCACTTCTCGCGCGTTTACGATAATTATGTGCTAATTATCATTTTCATTGTCTGTATTTTCAGTAATTACAAGAGCACAGCATTTTTCATTTTTTATCATATGGTTTATAAGTTATATGATGCAGCCGTATATACCAGTACGAACGAGTACATACATAAAATTCGTGTGGACCCAAAAACAACAACAACAACAACAAAAGAGCATGCCGAAAATGAACCATAACATAAATGTTTATGTCATCACAGTTTGATAAATGAGATGGAAAAACATTGAGTTCAAATATCGATTCGAATATGTACTCGTATATGCATGATATATGTACGGATACGCAATAATATTAACTGCTGGATGTTATTGATGTTGTGACGAGGTTACAATAGTTTATGAACACAAAAAAAAAATCTATAAAACATCAAAATTTTTGGTTTGTGATAAAGGACGAATTCATTTGGGAACAATCGACCATTAACAATTAAATTATGTAGTTGATGTAATTTAAATAATAAGTTCAATATTCTAGATTGACTGGGGTCGATGAACTACTCAACCATTATGAACCAAACATTTTTTGTAGATTAATTTTATAGATGTGACCAAGCACAGATTCCGATCCCATAAACTGCAAAATATTGCAAAATGGATACCTATAATCCTAATATGTATATGCCAAACACATTCTTGAAATATTTTACTACATTCAAGCCAACAGCATTAAGCAGCACATGTATTATGAATGGAGGTTGTATGTACTACCGCATGAATTCGTCTTTTATTGTATTCCAGACTTGCATGGGCTATTCACTGGACTATAGTAAAGTTTCTGACAAACTAAAAATGACAAAAAACTTTACAAATTGGTAAAAAAATAAGTTCACAATAGCAAGCTAATTTAGCCACAACCATATGCAATAACCACTCGTTATGTTTTCTAGAAGCCAACATAATTATACGGAGTCAAATCTTTTTTTTTAATTTTAAAATTATGGTATAGAAGAAAGTGTAGTGGTGTTTCGATCGTCAATGACAAGGTATCGTAGAGATGTCTAAGTAAATTGAAGTATGCTATCGTATAGTACAGACCCTATTGCATATTTTGTGGAAGCCAACATAATTCACGTAGCTGGATGATGATTCACATGGTGTAATATGCGGCCGTAATTTCGTCAGCATTAGAATTTACGATCGATAATGAATTCACGTCAAGATACAATAGGGTCTGTACTACACGATAGCATACTTTGATTTACTTAGACACCTCTACGATGCCTTGTCAATGGCCTTCGAATGGTTAAATTTTCGAATTTTTATGATTCAGAACAATTATGTAGATGATATTTTGTTATTGTTGATTTTAATGACGTAAAATAAATTTAAACAAATATATTTCCCCATATTTTCTTTAATTATCTTGTTGTTCTTAATTACAAATAATGTTTAAAAATTGTACCATACCTAACATTTTTTTTTACTTTTTGGCTGTTATAAGGTTTTTTGTCAATTTGTCAGAAACTTCACAATGCCATTCACTGGCCAGTTCCTTAAGAGGACATAGCACCTTCAAAATTGAAAAAAAAAGTTTTACAAAGATTTTTTTTTGGAATAAAAAGAGACATCATAATGAAAGTTTCCATTGACATTTTATTTAACTGAAAGTATACAAAAAAAATTTGTTTAGATTTTTGTTAGCCCACTGTCGGTCTGCTATAAGGGTTTTCCAAAAATACTGAAAATTCGCGGCGTGCATCATAACTTCTCTCAGAAATGTCTAAAAAAAAAACGGGATTTTATTCAGCATTAAATCCCCCTTGGAATGAACTAAAAGTAAAAAAATTGGTTGAAAAATAAAAAAATGGCGGGATTTTTCGAAAATGCAGCTTTTTTGTCCCCAGAATTAGTTGTAACTCAAAAAATTAAAACCAGATTATTCCTTCCGTAGTTCATTCTGAGCAGAAATATATGTAGATCAACGAGTTAAAATTTTAGAACGATTGGATAAGTAGTTTTTTCTCAATCTTGCACGCCAACTTAAAAAACGTCATTTCGAGATAATCGCGTTTAAATTATTGCGCTTTACATTAGGCGCGCTACGCAATAAATAAAATAAAAATATAAATAATTTTTTTTTTGTGATTTTTATGTTTATATCAGTAAAATCATGTTTTTAAAAGTCCATTCTAACATATTCTATCATAAAAAAAATTTCGATTTTTTGAAAATTTGAAGGTGCTATGTCCCCTAAAGGACCCCGCACAAATCTTATGGAAATTGGGTCCCGGTCAAATTCGCTGAATTTTTGATATGTGATAGAGTTCATCATACTGGTCAATTGTCTCAATGGCTACAAAGCTCAAAAATAGATAGTTTGGCCGGTACAGAGCTTTAAAGCTCCGAGTATCCTCCACGGATTTATGTATATGCGCAGTGTGTATAGACTTTTGAAATAGCTTATTTCATTTTTTTTTATTATCTAGGTTTATATTTTTGAGGTTGCTGAATTCAGATCTATTGTTAGATTTTCAAAATTGACAGTTGGCAGCTGTCAAATAGCTGTCAATGTGCTATAATAAAGCCAAAAACTTGTTTTTTTATGTTTTATCTTTCTTTTTTTTTTACTTCGATAAGTTCAAAGATGATATCAAATCAATAACAATGACTATCGGCAGCTGTCATTTAGCTGTCAACAATTCTTTAAAGTCCAGTAATAAAGTCAAAAAATTATTTTTTGTTTATAACTTCAAGTTTTTTAGATAAGTGAATATAAATATGATATAAAATTATGTAGTCATCAGCTTACAGCTGTCAACAAACTGTCAACTAACTAGCTGTCAAAGCAAAAACTTGTAATGTTAGTTACAATAAGAACTTTTTTTTTAGTTCTGAAAAGAACTGTTTTGAATATTTTTTTAAACAACTGTGTAAGTAAATTATTGATAATTAATATCAGTATGCGTAGTTAAAAAAACTTTCCAAAAAATTTTTATAATTACGTGATCTCCAAAGGTACATATATAGCCACAAAAATGAATTTCGCTTGCGAGAAATATTCTTTTTAATATTTCATGGTGTAAAAAAGTTATTTAACCCTTTCAGGGGCACATTTTCTGTCAAGGGATATCGCGGTGTTCTCAATGGTACTTTATGTTTTCGGGGTCACTCATTCCTAATCTGATGTCAAAAATGACGTTTGACAGCTGGCAGCTGTCAAACCAACTGTCAAGTGGCTCAGTATACAATTGTCGCTTGAAAATTCTTATTTATTACATACTATAGAGGACCTTGATATAGAGTAAGCTGCCACAAGTGCAATTTGGCAGTTTACAGCCGCCAACTCACTGTCAAGATGCGCACAATGCCGCAAAAATATAAATTCACAGGTGTTTTTGTAGGTGTTGACAGTCGCTGATCATGGATTTATTGTTAAAAATCCTTTCTGAAAAATTGCCGAAATAGACTTTTGATATGGAATTTGTCGTCAGACGTGCCAAATTGTGTAATAAATGTGTTTTTTTCGATCATTCGGATTATATTGAATCATTTGGCACCCGATTTGACACCTGACAGCTGTCAAAATGCACTTTTGGCCACCAGCATCGTGATCAGCAATCTTCAAAACATCGGTACACGCACTAAAATCATATACTAATGTACCAGATTTCGAGTGGACGATTTTTTCCGAAAAAAGCAGTTTTTTCGCTTTCAATTGTTTATAATTAAATAACAATAAACAATTACGTGAACAAATCACTAGGACTAATTTCAGGAACCTCTTAGCGACATGAAATACCCATAGTCAACCATCCAAAGTCCGAATTGTAGCAAATACGGGGGTAACAAGCAAAAAATCTAGCCGGTACAAATATGTACCGGTGCACCGGAAAGGGTTAACGAGAAAGAAAGTATAAATCTATTTTTCAATATGAACAAGTTAATAACATAATAAACCGACCTTTACCTATATATTATTATTTGCATGTGGCCACATTTGAGGATACTCTCGGCTTACAGCTGTCACCTATCAATCAACTAACTGTCAAAACCGAGTTGTGTAAACACAATTGACGGACATAGCACATTTTTACGGATAACCAATAACCAAGTTTAATAAAAAGTATTATTCTAAGTCCCTAAAGCCAAATTATCCTAAGTCCCTTTAACGAAATTATGTTAAGTCCCTAAATCGAAATTCTTCTAAGCCCCGTTTCACCCCCCTCCTAAAACTGACCATTTTCACCCCCGTCCTAAGTGGAGGCTTTCGCGAAGTGCCCCCTCTTTATGAACATGTTCCATGTCAAAAATTACTTCTTAAAAAAACTTTAAGTTGCTTAGATCACTGAGTTCAAAAGTGATGTCATAAACTTATATCATGTTTGATTTCTTATCCACAAAGTTAAGCACAAAAAATAAGTTGCTTGCTCTATTATTGCATTTTGACAGTTAGTTGACAGCTTGTTGACAGCTGTAAGCTGATGACTACATAATTTTATATCATATGTATTTATATTCACTTATCTAAAAAACTTGAAGTTATAAACAAAAAATAATTTTTTGACTTTATTACTGGACTTTAAAGAATTGTTGACAGCTAAATGACAGCTGCCGATAGTCATTGTTATTGATTTGATATCATCTTTGAACTTATCGAAGTAAAAAAAAAGAAAGATAAAACATAAAAAAACAAGTTTTTGGCTTTATTATAGCACATTGACAGCTATTTGACAGCTGCCAACTGTCAATTTTGAAAATCTAACAACAGATCTGAATTCAGCAACTTCAAAAATATAAACCCGAATCCGTGGAGGATACTCGGAGCTTTAAAGCTCTGTACCGGCCAAACTATCCAATTTTGAGCTTTGTGGCCATTGAGACAATTGACCAGTATGATGAACTCTATCACATATCAAAAATTCAGCGAGTTTGGCCGGGACCCAATTTCCATAAGATTTGTGCGGGGTCCTTTGGTCAAAAACGAGTGGACACCAAAATTGTTTAATTTGATATTTTATTAGGTCATAATGAGCCTAAAATTATTTGAATGTCAATTGTTCTTGTTTTGCGTTCTAATTTCAGTGTTAGTCCGATGTTTTGCTTTGGGTTCTGCTAGCTTTAGATTAAATGACCTGAAATTCGGTCAAGAAAAAGTGGCGCCCAAAATTTTTTAATGGGGCATTTGATCCAGCCATAATAAGCCTAAAATTATTTATTTATCAATTGTTCTTGTTTTCCGTTCTAATTTCAGTTTTGGTTCGATTTTCGTTAAATGACCTGAAGTTTGGACATGAACGAGTAGAGCTCAAAAATTTTTAATAGGGCATTTGATTAGGCCATAATGAGCCTAAAATTATTTGTTGTCAATTGGTCTTGTTTTGCGTTCGAATATGATTTTTGGTCCGCTTTTCGATTTGGGTTCTGTATAGCTTTTAAATGGTAAAGCCTTCCTTTTTCCTAGAGCGAGCATAATAAAACAAATTAAATAGGGCATTTAATTAGCCTAAGATTAACCTTTAATTTTCCAATTGTTTTTAAATCGTTTTTTGATATGGGTTCTGCTAACTTTTTTTAAAGGTAGCAGAACCCGCGTTTTAGTTAGAAGGGATGGAGTCCAAAATTTTTTAATAGAGCATTTAATTAGCCTATAATTATCCATACTATCTTGTAATGTTTTGCTATATGGGTTCTGCTAGCTTAAGGGACTTGAATATTGTATAATCTATTCGAAAATGTGGGTGAGAGAATCTGTGGACTGATCGTAGAGATGATCAGCGGTATAAAAAAAGGAATTTTTTGCCTAGGACCTGCAAATATATTTAGCTTGCTCTTTATTAAACTAGAAATATGTATTTGTCAAAATTATGAAATTTCTAACATCTTTAAAACATAATAAAACCTATCATAATTTAAGCCCATTCTCTATAGACTCATTAGATTGGATGATCTCTTTGGAAATGTTACTGAAACCGCGTGAACATCTTCAGAATTGGCTGGAATATTTGGGTCGATTCCGGGATCTAAAATTGTATGTTATGTCATGTAATTTTTGTTTT
This sequence comes from Nephrotoma flavescens, assembly GCA_932526605.1. Taxonomy (NCBI): domain Eukaryota; kingdom Metazoa; phylum Arthropoda; class Insecta; order Diptera; family Tipulidae; genus Nephrotoma; species Nephrotoma flavescens. The sequence continues at coordinate 42,125,494 of OW052220.1, forward strand.
TTCAATACAAATTCCAATAGGGAGAAGGGAAATAAAATATCATAATAGCAATTTCATGTCACGAGAATCGGGCCCATTATTTGAATCCCGTCAAAAATGCTGAATTCCTAAATATAATTTTTAATAGAACGATAGGTCTTTGCTTTACCTTCCCAAAAATGTCAACTAAAATCTGTAAATATTTCTAGATTCGTCCGGTACAACATTTAGAATTAATCCAATTTTATAATTTTCGTTTGAAAATAAATTCCAATAGGAAAAATAATAAATTTAACTGTGTAATTTTTTAATAATTTATTTTAGCACAAATTTCACAATCATTGTAATGGTTGATTATTTTCTAATTTGACCGAACGATATGATGGTGGCATGTTAATCGGTAAATTGGAGTTTGGTTCTGGTGTTAGTTTCCGATCAACAAATAAGCTGATTTGCTGAACTATGTCAGCGGTAATGATCGGACGGATCTCAATTTCTAATACGAAAACCTCGTGCCGTTTGTAATTGATCGAATTAAAGCGACTAACAGTGAACACAAAAAGGTCAACTGTTAACCCTCGGGCCGATAACGAAAGTCAGGTGACATCTGTTAGCTTTTATATATAAGTGTCAGGCTGCTCGCTTTTCAGCTGAGTGCGAATTAATGGATAGAATTTTGGGCTAACTTCGCAGAAATGTAAATCGCAAAGTTGCCTTTTGTGGTTCCGCAAAATCTAGTACAATACAATTATGGAATTTCAAGCACCAATTTCAGGAGGAAATCATAGATATGCATCGACACGGTGGTTCGTATGTTGCACTGTATTTATACACAACAAATATTTAAAAGTTGTCTCGAAATAATATATTTTAATAAGCCAGAATTAGTTAATTATACATAACATTGCTGATTATTATCCGTTTAACTTTAAAAAGTTTTATGAAACCCTAAAGCTCTTTTCCTTGTTGAAAATACATTAGTTTTAATGAAAATAGCACAAAACTTAAATCACATTATCTCTTTAGATACGACGATACGCAAAACTTTCTCATCAAATACGACTATTTGACGAATATTACATTATTCTACATTACATGCACCAAGCAGCATAGACACTCATTTTTATGACAAAATTTCGAATTTTATGATCTCAAACTTTTGTTTTTAAACAATTAAACATTTTGCAATTTCCGCTGTTGAAAGTAAAGTAATGGAAAAAAAATTGTAACACAACTAAGATTAACAAGAAGATTTTTTTTTGTACATTAATCCCTTTGATATTATTATAAACTAGAACTTCAGAGAGAAAAACGTATACACAAATACAACAAAAACCTTTCCTCCTCGTTTTTCCAGTTTATCCAGCAGCAGCAGCAGCAGCAGCGTATACATAGTTAGAGTTTAGTACATAAGAGCGGCAGCAGTAACACAGAATATTTTATAAGAACAAACTTTTCAATTTTTATTTTTAATTCTATTTTTCATCATCATCGTCATCGCACCATCGTCACCATCATCATCATCTCCATCATCAACATAATAATATTATTATTATTATTTAGCAAACAAAAGGAAAATATGAAAATTAAATTTAATATAATTTTCCACTTTTCTTCCCGACTTGCCTCATCGTTTTTGGTGCCATCATGCTAATAATATATGTTGTATCTTTGTGGATGATGTACATATACTTGAAACATGTGTGTATGTATGTACAAACAAGTATGTACCGCACATCTCGTATATAGCGAGAAAAATGAAAATTACTATTGGTAACATGTATGGATATGATACCTGGGTATGAGAGATGCTAATCAATTTACATATAAAAAAAAAATGTAAAATTTACCGATACACATACGTATAAAATTTGAAAGATCTTGGAAAAATAAAAGACAAAAAATAGGTGTATCATTAGATGTGTCAACGTGACATTTTCTTAATTTAAATGATTAGACAAATTTTTTATGTGTAATATACGTATACGTAATTTACATGTACTCGGTATATATGTAGTGATATGAGACGAACGCTTGGAAAATTCTTAAACATTTGTAATGTATATTCGGTTTTCGCAAAGGGGGTGGAAATTTGAGCAAATTACACGTTTTGAATAAAAATTTCTGTTGAGTTTTATATCAAACGAAATTAAATTTATTCACTATTCTATTATTGACAAGATCAAATTTTTAAATATAATTAAATATTGAATTATTTTTTACACATATCGATTATGTTGTCCCCGACCGGAGGTCCCCGGTTCGATTCCCGTTGGTGACAAGGAAAAATGTTCACGGCTGGTTTAGGATCAATGAATTAATCACTCATTATCCGAAATGAAATTATGATTATGAAACCTCGTTTGAGGCGGCCAAATCCCTTGATGAGATATAGAGCCAGAGAGAGAGAGAGAGATTTTGTTATTCTTCTACCTCAAATATAAAAAGACCTCGAATACACCACACTTGTTATCTAAAGTGAAAAATTTATCTTGAATAAAAATTGAAAAAGCTCACTATGAAAGCTGTATCTTCTGGCACACAGATTTCCACGACCCAATTTATAGAGAAAGCTCAAGCAAGAAGTTTCGTGAAATAAAGTTTTTTTATCAGAACTAGTAATTTCTGGTACAATTTAAAAGATCTGAACTGATTATGTTTCAAATTTAATTTATAATCTTTTTGTTTTTAATCGTTTTTTTGAAAAAGCTCCTTCTGTGCAAATCGAGTTACGCCCCAAGTTTCTAAACACGACACCCTAGCTGAGGTGATCTTCTTTTCGTAGATAGATCCATCTATGGGAGCAAACCCAGAAAAATTCCAAATATAAGATGTAATCTATCGTGTATGGCACGGATCTCTATTATCCTGCAAACTAAACCATTGTTCAATATAAAAATTAGACAAAACCAGATAAACAATGAAACCATTAGTTTGAAGAAAATCTCCATACTGCTACCGAATTGGAAAACTTGGAGCCGCGTTTTTTTGCGAACCATTGGTATTTTAGAGCTCTAAAGTTTATAAAAACATGCTATGCAATGGGCAACTATTAAATGGGTTAAGGAGACCATGCCTACCTTGCACCCGTGAGAGCGAGCTGAACAGAAATGTATCCTATTCAATGACCCATGCAGGTCAGTAAAATCTTTGTACCAGTTCCAATTCTAGAATCTTCGGAGATTCTAGAACATCAAAACCCGGGACTTAAACCTCACTGATGAATCATCTTTGATCCAATATATATTGTTTTAAATGAAGCATCTGCCTGTCGTGTAAACAAGTTCAGAAGAAACTGCATTCCACTGCACTCCCCGTCTTCATGACTTCGGGGATGGCACAGGAAAACCTGCAATATAAAGGATGATTTTTTGCTTTTGGTGTTTCGTGTATATGTTCTTGACACATCACGTGTTACTAGGCCACTTCATCATGGACAGAATTACACCCGTGGTTCACGTTTACAGATTATTGAATTTTATTATCAAAATTCGTGTTTGTTACCTTGAGGGGTCATATGTTTCATATGTGGTTTGGTTTTGAATTTTGGATTTCGTTACCACCGAATCAATTATGCCTTTTACTGATGGCATTGCCATCTATTCTCAAGCATTTGACACTTGCATAATTTTGAGAGCGAGACCAATGTGCACCTTGTGCTTGTGTGCGACCAGTAAAAATATAGAAGAATGTTTTTGTGGTATATACGTTTTTCGTTTTGGCGTGTGGATTGATGTGCGGTGTGAAGGGGTAGGCGAGTGACGATTAATAACGGTTACAGGCGGGAAGACACCCAACACATCTACGTTTAAATATGACCTACAACATGGCCATCGAACATTTACTGTCAAAGGCGGAAAGACGCTGAACGAAAATTTACGTTTACGGATGGACAACGACGTGGCCAGTGGTAATTTTTTTTGGATTAACGGTGAGACCCGGTTCGATGGAACCTTTCTGAAGGTAAAAAAGGTGCAACGTTTCTTGTGTTTTTTAAATTAAATTTTTATTTTTTATTCAAATTTCTTTAAATATATTTGTAATCGAGCGCCATAACGGTTGCTTGGCGCGCACTTGATGCACGTTGGTTTCACTCTCAAAATTATTAACATTCGGCGACCATATTTTAATTGGATTTTATTTCGACCACTTTTAGCCTGATTTATTTTTCTTTCGCTTTGAAATTTTTCACGTTAACCGTGAAAAAACAACACTGCGTATGATTCCTTTCGGCATTTGGTTTTATTTTTTTCCCTCATCGACCTAAATTTGTTTTGGTTGAGGTATTGTCCTGGTTATTTTGCCTATTTTTGTTTTGTATTTTCTGAATAAAATGAATTACTAAATCAGGTTGGTATAGTGCGAGGGGAATTCTCATTTCGTGTCGGTTTCATAGTTGCATGCTGCGCTTGTTACTCTCCGTCATCCCCTTGGCAGGACAACCACATGGTCGGAGTGGCGAGTCCAGCAAATGTGTCGTCCATTTAGGGACGACCGTCAGTGAAAATTTTGCTCCACGCACTTCGTCCATTTTATGCTCGTCATAATCGACGGTCGGCATTTTATGGTCGTCATACTCGCTGGCTTAGTACAGCAATCCAAGTCATTATGGCAAAATTTCGCATCAATTTCACGTTACTGGACATAAATTCACCAAATGGTATGCGTTCAAACTACGTCTCAACCATCCGCAGAGAAAATCAAATCCTCAGAAGAAATCAAAAGTCATCACTGCAAAAACCACACAATTCGACAATTCTTCCCACTGCTGTGGTACAAACCGCCAATCATTCATTCTTAACAACGCCGTGCAGGGCTCTGCTTAACTCCGGTTCACAAGCCAGCTTTATAACTGAGCTGGACTGGGTCATTCGAATGCGGGAACATCGAAAAGTATGGTGACGTTTAAAAGATTAAACCTGATCATCATATGCCGAACTCTCAATCGACGCCCTGGTGATGTTAAAGGTGTCGAGCAAATAACCTTCGCAAAGCGTAAACAGAAATATAAAAACGTACGCTGGCATCAAACTAGATGACCCCGATTATCACAAGTCGGATAATATCGACAACTTCATTGGAGCTGATCACTTCTTCAACCTTCTCCGGGACGAGCAGATTAGAACAAATGGCCGGTTTTACAAAACACGATATTCGGATGGATAGTTACAGGACAATCCGGGCTTTCCAAAAATGGCAGCATAGTTTCAATGATTGCGTTATTCAGTCAAGAAATCGACGCGGTGAACATCGATTGAAGTTTAAAAAAATTTTGGGAACTCGAATGACTCAACGAGCAACATAATCGATTAACGTCTTAACAAGATTTCAGCGAATAATTTTGTAGAAAACTTTAATAGGAGCTCTGAAGGCCGTTTCGTGGTGAGACTTCCGTTCAAAAAGTCACCGAATCTCGTAGGAGATTCATTATCTTCTGCAATTCAAAGATTAAGGGGAGTTGAACGCGATCCTACAGTTGCAAAGTTATATCACGACTTCAAGGCAGAATATCAACAATTGAACCATATGACAGAAATATTTCCATCAAAACACACGGAAAATCACTTTTACTTACCACATCATGAAGTGCTCAAAACATCGAACAATGTCGCAAAAATGAGAGTTGTTTTTGATGGGTTATCTAAATCGAGCACAGTTGTTTCCCTAAATGATTGTTTGGCGGTCGGGGCAACAGTATAATCCAGTTTGTTCGCTATTATTCTGCGGTTTAGAGAACATAAAATAGCATTCTCTGCGGATGTGGAGAAAATGTACCACCAAGTTGCCATTGCGTCAGAAGACCCATAAAACATATCCAGCTAACAACGGTCACCTATGGTCTGGCTACTGCCTCATTTTTAGCCACCAGAGCGCTAAAATAAATCGCAAACGACTGTAAAAATTCATCCAAAAATGCTTCTCTTGCCATAGCAAATAACATTTATGTGGATGACCCAATGACGAGAGTCGATAGCGACGACGATGCAGTGCAGCTACAGGAAAAGATAGCAAATATTTTAACTTCCTATGGGTTCCATCTCAGGAAGTGGAAATCAAATAGTCAACGCATATTGTGCAACATTCCTCAAGAAGTTCAAGAAGTGGAAGAGAAAGAAATTCAGAACCAACAATAAACAGATCGAGGAATCCGTAAAAGTATTAGGAATCAGGTGGAACCCTAAAACCGATTATTTCATTTTCAATGATAAGCTCCATAATCCACGAAGTTCACAGAACGTACAGTTCTCTCCGAAACAAGCAGACTTTTTTACTGGCGGTTAAGTATCTCTAGTGATCATAACTTTCAAAATATTTCTGCAGATGCTTTGGTGTGATAACCTGGAATGGGATGATCCTCAACCTAAGTTACGTTCAAATTTGCAGGAATAAGTTACGTTCAAATTTGCAAAACATTAATAAAATTTCCATTCTCAGAGACATTCACTCATCACTTGGTTCCCGAATAGATTTACATGGCGTATGCAGCTGTGGTATATTTTCACATTGTCAATCAAAACGCGGAAACGTACGCAGCACTGGTATCCTCCAAAACATAGATGGCGCCAATAAAGCAGCACACTTCCTCGCCTCGAATTATGCGCAGCTGTATTACTGATACATCTCATCGACGCTGTTAGAAGGGAGTCAAAACAGAAAATCAACGATATACATGCATGGACTGATTCACAAATCATAATGGGTTGGCTTGGAAGTCATCCAAAACGTTGGAGCACTTTCGTTGGTAACCGCACATTCGAAATTCTCACTACATTGTTGAGGGAGAATTGGCACCCTGTTCCTTCAGTAGAGAATCCAGCCGATTGTGCTTCTAGGGGTTTGTCTCACAGCGAACTTAACTCTCACATACTTTGGTGGAATGGTCCAACCTGGCTACTTAAATCCATCGAATCCTGGCCACCCCAATTAAAACATTACCACCAAACTATAGAAGAAATATCAACTAAGGCTATCTCTTTAACACTCACTGTGCCAAGTCAAATGAATGATTTGATGAATTAAGCATCAAGTATTCATCATTCCGCAAGCTTCAACGGTTTATGGGTTATATTATTCGGTTCGTCAATAACGCTAGAAAACATAAGGACACCAGAACGAGCAGGATTCATCTATACTACGGAAAGAATTGTCGGACAAAAACATTACGAGAAATGTTTTCTAAATTAATCAAGACTTCCAATAATATTTCCGGAATATCTTTCAAGATGTCGCATAACGTGGAAGATTATTCCACCAAATTCTTCCCAGTTTGGAGGGTTATGGGTAGCTGCAATCAAAAAACCCATGAAAAGTAAACATTCTACATTAATTTTATAGCATAATGGGTATCGGTAACACAGATTAAGCCGTTGATCATATTGGAGATGTTCACTGCTACAATTCCAATTTTTGATGACGTTTTTCCGACATGAAGAAAAAATAAAAATTTTCCACTTACATTTTTGCTGTTGATGTATAATCATCAAATTAAATTTATACCTCAAATAATGTTATTTCTTTTAAATAAAACATTGTTTAAAATTGTACTTCACTAAAGAAAACTTAATTGTGTAATAAACACAACTACGGTGTAATTACTTTGGAAATTAGTACAGCCTTTGAACTTCACTCTGGGAGTATTCATCTATTGTTGTACCGCGACAATATCTTTGAACCATCAAGAATTATAAATACCACAACCACTTGTAATGATAATGTACTAAATAAATTTGATCAAATCTATTTTCCGGTAGTTTCTTAAAAATTTCAGATTACTGTTTAATTGAAATTAAATTATCAGGGAGTGCCTTTAACGCAACACCTACATCTCGAAGAGCCTCTGATGTTTTTCAGATCGATTTTATTAAGCTACAGGAACTACTATTCTTATGTACTGATGTTTATACTTGCCGAGATGCTTCTAAGGCCTCTGATAATTTTATTAAAATTTTTAAACGTCTTATTAAAAAATGCATTTCAATTAAGTTGTTTCCCAAAAGATCAACGAAGCTAAAGCCATGGATGTTTGATGATTAATTGGGAATAACACGTAAAAAAAATAACTGTCGTCTTTCTTTGGTAAATTTATAACAACAATCCCATTAATGTAATTCCAAATTGGAACAGTTTTAAACCAACTTTTCTGCTGGTATAGAATAACTCTATTCTACCTGTAGTTTTAATGTTCACCACCAGGGCAGTTTTAGTAAATACTTTTATATTGTTGGCAATAGAAATATAAAATTGATTTTTGACATCGCATTTTTCTAAGCAAGACGAGAAATTAGTTACGATTTGTAATAATATTCAATAATGTTCTAGCATATTACTTTTTAATTGAATTTAGTTGCATTTTTACGTTGTTTTGAAATTCAAAATGCAATTGTTAACAACCAATAAAAATAAATTAAAAAATATCCTTTGTTGTTACTTTAACGTTAAATATGCGCAGCGTGTGTGTGCCTAGTCGGGGTCTTCATCATAACATCGAACTGATATTATCGATTGTATCGTTGCCCATGACCATTCGAGAATAATTCGCATCTCGCAATATGGTGAGCTAATTAAAAATGAGAATACTAACATAAATTACCGAAAATTTTAATTAAAAACTGTTACACTTAACAAGCACATTTATATTAAACACTTGTTTTTCATTTCGCAAAATTAGCTTTTTGAATATTTTAATTAAAAAATTTGTTCAAAAAGTTAAAAAATCACTCGGCCGATTTCGACTTGTTTTGTCATCATCAGGAGTATCTACTGATTTATAAAAACAAAAATTTTGTTATATAGAAAAAAGCAAAAAATAAATAAAAGAAGGAGGGACAAAAATAGGTAATACAAATTAATCTATTGATCGTTCAACCAACTGTTAGTCATCCAGAAAAATTAATAAAAAAAAAAAATTAAAAAGGGGGAGAATGATAGCAGGTAGGCGATTAGTCATCGGCTGAGTAACAAAATTTCAGCCAACAAAGGTGACAGAGGTGAGGCCATGTATTATCAAAACATAAATAATTTTGTTTAATACAAGTCCCAAACACTAACTTCAGTTCACGACGTAAGTCATCATGTACAACATCCCTATGTAATGTAATGTCGACGTCTTGAATTTTGTTAATCAATTCTACCGAGCTCTTAACCGAGTAAATCGAAAAGAAATTAGTATGATAATTGAAAAAATTTATGAAACCCTTACATAGTTTGTAGGCAAGAGCCTTACAATACGCGACTATTTTTCTAATCGGAATGCCCACCTTATGAATTTATGGTAAACCATAAACGATTGGAGCAGATGGATTCATAACAGAGTACTTCCAACCAACTTACTAACCGAAGTCTTAAAAGACTAAGTTGGATCCCTGCCAACCACTATTGCTTTGCAATACCTTTACAATACCTTTCTTTATTTGTAGCGCACATACTAATTTTAATTGGGTTGTGTGGCCAAATAAGGCAGTTTCAGCAGCTACAGCGAGATTTTCAAATGATCGAAGGCTGATTTTGTTTGACGTAGCAGCAAAATTCACACCGTTGCTCAGCATTTGAATGTGTGCATCACAGAAAGCGATTGAGGACAAGTTCTTAAAACGTGGATGAAATTCGAAACTAGACGAATCAGCATTACCTCTACGGTTAAATGGATAAGCCTTATCTCGCAACACATCCAGCTTAGCTTTTTGTTTCACATATTGAATACGTGAAATCCCCGCTACCTCCGCACGACCTTTTTTCTACAGACAATCGAACTGAACAAAGTGCAAACGAATCGCTAACTCAGTGTGAACAACTTTAAGATGGAGATATAAGTTGTTCCTGGTAGCATACCCTTTACGCAGCTCGTTATTCCTCCAACTACAATGGGCTAGATTAATAGCTCCCCTTCCCACGAAAGATTTACTATTGCATTTAATATTAGTATAGTTAGGAAGCAAATTTAATTTTTTACAACTACTATTAAACCATATTTAATTATTATTATAAGAAATTCTTACCAACAAACGGCGATAGATTACGAAGAGGGTGGCCAAATCTGCCAACTTAATACTTTTTACACTATTTTGTTACTCAGCTGAAAACTAATCGCCTACCTGCTATCATCCTCCCCCTTTTTAATTTTTTTTTTTTATTAAAATTTCTGGATGACTAACAGTTGGTTGAACGATCAATAGATTAATTTTTATTGTCAATTTTTTGTCCCTCCTTCTTTTATTTATTTTTTGCTTTTTTCTATATAACAAAATTTTTACTTTTACATCAGTAGATACTCCTGATGATGACCTAACAAGTCGAAATTGGTTGAGTGATTTATTAAACTTCTTTAACAAAATTTTTAATTAAAATATTCAAAAACCTAATTTTGCGAAATAAAAAACAAGTGTTTAATAACATATGTTTATGTGTCAGTGTGTTGCGCCAAGTGCCTACGGCAAATAGTGTAAAAAGTAAAAAATGTTAGGCTGACTTTACAGAAAGGACGATATTATATATCACAGAATAAGGATATACTTTATCGTACTCATGTACGATTTCATTTCATATTTTTTAACCTCAGTTTACCGGACAAGTGGTGCAGTGGTGAAAGCTTCGGCACTTGGACCGGGAGGTACTGGGTTCGAATCCCATCAGAGGCTAGATGCAAATCGGATTTTCATCATCGATTACAATCGGTGATGTTTAATAAACACACTAAGACCCTCTGATGGAGTGCAGAATTCAACGCCGACCCACCTTCCATGTCAATGTACAGGTTGACATGGAGCTTGCAATGTGCAGGTGGTATACTGTAATTGTGTGAGTAGATGAATATGTGAATGGGTTAATGATGTGGCGTGAATGCGTGATATCACAATGGGCCAAAAATGGCCTAAGTGTCAACCACTGAAACCTAACCTAACCTCAGTTTGCAAATTTTTAACACGATATTCAGAATATTTAAATTTCCAGTGATAAGATTTCTAAAACATCGTTATTGGGAATTGAATGTCATAGTTGGCAGATCTAATATGATAAAAATAAAAAATTCTCAAGTATAATCAAGTATAATGTTGAATTGGATTAAATGAAAATTATCTCCGGTGGTCCACTTGTACTCGGTCAGTAAGACTCGCTCCTTATACTGACGAATAAATTATGCGATTTAGAATCAAAATCTAAACTTATTTGGTCCCATACAGCAGAAAATTACAAGATATGTGATTAGATGCTCTATTAAAAAATGATGGGCTCCTTGCCTTATCAACTAAAACGATGGGTTCTGCTAGTTTTAAACAAATTTAACAGAACCCATATCAAAAAATTATTTAAAAACAATTGAAAAATCAAAGGTTAATATAGTTATGCTAATAAAATGCCCTATAATTTTTTTTTATTCCGTTCGTTCTAATAAGAACTTTAGGCTTATCACTTCAAAGCTAGCTGAGCCCAAATCAAAAATCGGACCAAAATCGAAATTATAACGCAAATTGAGATCCATGTACATACAAACCAATTGACTTAGGCTTATTATGGCTTATAATTCTTTGATAAAAAAAAACTGTTCTCCACTCGTTCTTGACTAAGCTCAAAGTCATTTAATTTAAAGCTAGCAGAACCCAAATTGAAAATTTCACCAAAACCGAACTATCGGACTATAACCGTCCGATTTACGATTTGGGTTCTGCTTGCTTTAAATGATGTGACCTGAAGTTTGGTCAACAATAAGTGGAGGCCAAAATTTGTAATGGGCCGTTTTTTTAGACTATAATGAGCCTAAAACTATTTGTAACGGGAGTACAAATAAGTTTTGAGGTTTTTTTATAACTTTGAAACTTTATGCAGCAATTGGTAAAATGTATTGTATTCAAATATTGGGCAACGCTAGCTACGAGATTTCCGCATATTTCAGGCAGCATACGGATTCCGCGTTGAAAAAAGTTCTCGTGTTTTGAGGTGATCCAAGAATTGACTCAATTTATGACTTTACGAAGCAGTGATGTGGTGCTCGGTTAGGCCATGTGTCATCAACCCGAACAAGATAAGTCGATGAAGTTAGCCGAGCGCGAATTTTTTGGTGGATTTCTTGGATAAGTGTATAGCCATCCCGAAAAAGTGTAAATACATTAAAAAATGTAGCACCATCCCGAAAAACAATTTATTTTTGAGAAAAACAAAGAATATAGAAAAATAATATTATTGTAAAAAAAAAGTACTGGTAAATATTTTTTTTTAAAATTTATTTAACCCGAATAGCGATTTGTGTAGTTGCTATGGGTCCACATTTAATTCTATACCGCAATACCTGTAGATAAAGCCACCAAGCGGCGTATAAGGTTAGACAGGCCACGATACCATCTATAAGGTGCAGAATTGGCTTAAAGTCCATATCACGTGGAAATACCCTTTTATAAAATTTATTTATTTAACCCGAATAATTTGTGTAGTTAATATGGATCCTCATTAAATTCTATACTGCAATACCTGGAGATAAAGCCACCAAGATATGGTCAGACAGAAGTCATTGAAGTTGGCCCGATAAATCATCCTGAAATTTTTGATAAGTTTCCCCGCTATAGTGTAGTCAGCCCGAAAAAATGTAAATTTTGAAAAAGTGTAGTCTCATCCCGAAAATAAAAAGTGTAGTCTCATCCCGAAAGTGTAGATACATTTAAGATTCCCCGCTAAAGTGTAGTGAGCCCGAAAAAATGTAAATATTGAAAAAGTGTAGTCTCATCCCGAAAATAAAAAGTGTAGTCTCATCCCGAAAGTGTAGATACATTTAATATTCCCCGCTAAAGTGTAGTCAGTCCGAAAAAATGTAAATATAGAAAAAGTGTAGTCTCATCCCGAAAATAAAAAGTGTAGTCTCATCCCGAAAGTGTAGATACATTTAAGATTCCCCGCTAAAGTGTAGTCAGCCCGAGAAAGTGTAAATATTGAAAAAGTGTAGTCTCATCCCGAAAATAAAAAGTGTAGTCTCATCCCGAAAGTGTAGATACATTTAATATTCCCCGCTAAAGTGTAGTCAGTCCGAAAAAATGTAAATATTGAAAAAGTGTAGTCTCATCCCGAAAATAAAAAGTGTAGTCTCATCCCGAAAGTGTAGATACATTTAAGATTCCCCGCTAAAGTGTATTCAGCCCGAGAAAATGTAAATATTGAAAAAGTGTAGTCTCATCCCGAAAATAAAAAGTATAGTTTCATCCCGAAAGTGTTGATACATTTTTCATGAAAAAATTGTTAATATCTTATTACCATATTAGCCTGAATTTTGTACTTGTGATGTACTTATGCCGCCCCCGGTGGCAAAGTGGTCGGCATGCTTGCTCCAGCGACCGGAGGTCACGGGTTCGATTTCCGGTGGTGACAAGCAAAAATTTCACGGCTGGTTTAGGATCAATGAATTAATCACTCATTATCCGAAATGAAAATATGATTATGAAACCTCATTTGAGGCGGCCAAATCCCTTGACGGGATATAATGCTAGAGAGAGGGAGATGTACTTATTAAAAGAAATGGTAATATACATAACGGCTACGTATACTATAAATGAAAGGGAAAATGTTAATAGCTCTAAACGACCGAGCGCAAATGATAATTTCTTAAAGTAAATTTATACAAAGACAAAATATGATCTTAAGTTTTCTAAACCCGATACTACAGATAAATATGTGTAGTGGCGTATACGGCCACATAGGCCTTGGTTATACCTAGTAACCCTGGGCAACACAGGCGCACATCATGACAATAAGATAAAATTTTATAAATATTTGTTAATCATATTAAGACAAAATCTTAAATTTTCTGGAGCCCATACTAGAGATAGTGGCACATACGGCGAAATAGGCCTTGGTCAACCCTAGTAACCCTGGGAAACACAGACCCTTATCATGACGAGGCATGCCCATCTCTAGTATCGGCTCTACAAATTTAAGATTTTGTCTTAATAGGATTAACAAAATTTTATAAATTTATATCTTATCGTCATGATATGGGCCTGTGTTGCCCAGGGTTGTTAGGTATGACCAGGACCTATATCGACGTTTATGCCACTACACATATTTATCTCTAGAATCGGCTCCAGAAAATTTAAGATTCTGTCTTAATATAATTAACAAAATTTTATAAATTTATATCCTATCGTCATGATATGCGCCTGTGCGCCTAGCTTGTCAATGTATGACTTTGCTTTATGATATTTTAACTCGCTTGTTTATTGCTATTAAAATCTGTATATCTCTCATGAATATTATCATTTGCTTTGACCTTATTAAAGTTCAGGCTAACGTGATAATAACATAATACCAATTTTTTCATGAAAAATGTGTCTTCATTTTGCATATGTATGTTTTCGAGATGAGGCTACACTTTTTCAATGTTTACACTTTTTTCGGAAAGACTACACTTTAGCGAGGAAACTTACCATAAAATTCGGGATGTTTTTTCGAGCCAACTTCAGCGACTTGTCAGACAGGCCACGTTATTAGCTAAAATGCGTCTTTTTCTCACGTATAAATTGTTTCTCGGGATGGAGCTACATTTTTAATGTATTTACAATTTTTCGGAATGGGTACACTTACCCAAGAAATCCACCAAAAAATTCGAGCTCGGGCTAACTTCAACGACTTAAAAAGATGTAGTACTAACAGATTACTTTGTCATGTCTTTTCTCATATTATTCGCGTTTGAGCTTCTATGCTCGGTTTAATTGAATCAATTGTTGTTGATAACATTCACCAGTGATGGTTTGGTTAGGCTGGAGTAGCTTATAGTAGACCTATCCGAACTGATCCTACCATGAGTATTTGGTTTAACGGTTGAAGTTGTTGCATAGAAGAGCTGACCCTACAATTTTCTGCGCTTTGAGTTGTCGTAACGGATCCACTTTTTCGTCCCCATCACTATTCGAAGCAAAAAACCGTTCCGATTATATCTTTGGAGCAGTTTTTCGTATGTGAAAAAACGGCGTTCGACATCTCTTGCCTTCAGTTCATATACGGAACCCAGTTTCATTGCTTACGTATCATGCCCATGGTATTGACACTTTAGTTGACACTTGACTAACTTGAGCTCTTCTTGAGTTTGGCATGAAACTTAGTAAAAAATGCCTCTAACTCAGCGTGTTCAAACTTTACTGACTTTCCCTCGCGTTCTTTATCACTGATGTCAAAATCACATGGAGCATGGTCCCCATATGACAAGTTGATATGGTTAGAACAGAAAAAATGTATTGTTTACTCTTCAACGAAATGACACATACTGGTTTTTAGAGGGAAATGATGACGCTTTATCCATCTTTTGTAAGTCCCTCAAAACTTATTTGTACTCACAATATTAACAATTCTAGTTAAATCGTGTCAATTAATCAAAAACAATGTTTGATGAAATTTTATTAAAAAGGAACTCGTAGCCTTTGAGAAGTTAAAGCAACATAAGTCAACTCACATTGTTCAAACACAAAATTATTATGCACTATATTTTTGATGGTGGAACGGAAAGGTCTTTATGCAGTCAGAGAATGAGCCATTAGCAAAATAAAACTGAATTGGCTTTGGCTGTAAGCAGATTTAAACCCGTTCACAGGGCTGATAAACCTTCGGATTTGTGTATTTGGTTTTTATAGCAAAGTCACAATCTGCATTACCGCCGCTACCGTACTTATCTGTTCCTGCCGTTTACGGTTAAATGCCATATCAATTAGTAACTTTATATCTATAAAAAAAATAATACCTCATCCTCGTCTAATGCGTTCTGTAGTACATATCCATATGTAGATTTATCACACATACACGACTATCTATAAAAATTTATTAAAATAAACTTTCGATTTATTACAAAATGTTTGTGGCTTTACAAAAAAATGTTTTATGATCAAATAATGTCATCATAATTTTATTACACATACAACATTTTTATTACGTGTCATTAAGTTTCCCCGTTTACAGTTTAACCAATTTTCTATTTCATCGAGATCATGCGTCTTACGAGTACGTTACATACGTACTTACATAAGCAACCGGAGTTTTTCCGTTTTTATTTTGATTCCATATTTTTACGATGTGGTTCTGGCTGCTTTTTTAGCATATAGTGGAGTGGAGTGGTGTAAAGATATGTAAAGTGGGATATACGATAATCGCGTGTTGCTCGAAATATTTTGATTTTATGTTGTGCCTGCGTGCTTTGCGTGTATACGGAGTTCTACAGAATGCGTGCTGAGTTTGAATTAAAATTTGTTATGGTGTGTAATAAAATCAAAACTACTTTTATTTTACAAAATACAAATAGACGACGAGCTACTTTTAATTTTCTCACATTAATTTGATTAGTTTAACTTAAACTGTTTTTTATTGTTTAATTGTGATTATGGCAATCTCTTAAGTGTAAAATTAAATATATGAGCAGCATTGAGTTGATAAATTGTTCTGCTGTTATCTGTGTAATAATTGTATAATATACCCAGCCCCTTCGATGCCTACATCAAATTTAAATGTTTAAACGAATTATTATATATCGAAAAATATTTTTAAAACGTGCGACTAAAACCTCCGCCAAAAACGTGAGAAACGATAACATGAATCCGAACAGTAAAGTAGTTAAGAAAATATGATAAATGTTGGTAACGTTGACGATTCTATCTGAATTATGATCCAAATCAAGTTTAACGTGGCTTGTTAAATTTAACATAACTCGTTCATGCCGAGCTTTAATTTCCCAATACGTTTCCAAACCAGCCTCAAACACTCGCTGAGCCATTAGCTCAATATGATCGTATAGCGGTTTACGATATAAAACAGCATACGACAAAAAATTCGTATTAATCGGTTCGCTTATTTTATGAAATCGTTCAACGCGACCATTCCAATTATATTCCGATTTCAAGAATTCGTCGGCCTTATGCTCGTTTATCATAATTGAAAAATTAGAAAACCAACTCGTTTGAACGTAATTCAGTGTCATTTCTAGAGGTCTCAATTTACTCTGGTCCAGTAATATTGGATGGTTATTCAGACTCAGCGCTAAATGCGTATCTGTGATAAACAGAGATAAATTGGATTTTATGAGGCTCTCAATCGAATCGATATTTGGTTCATAATCAATCGATATCAGTTCCGAAATCATAAACGTTTGATAATAATTGCAATAAACAAAATTTAGGACTAGCAATACGAGCAACAAAAGCTTTTCGATTCGGTGGTCATGTGGTAATCTGACTGCAATCATTATTATCGATTGAAATAAATTCAAGAGTAAATCAACAATCGATGTTTTGAGGTGCATCTTCATGCGGACCACGTACCAACAAATGATGATCAAAAGAAGTAAAATTACGAATAAGATGATCGATGTTGCATCGAACGTTGACAAAAATTTAAACGATTTTAATTTTCGAGGTACCAATATAACAGCTCGTTTAGTCTCAAACGGGTACGTGTACATAATTGGCAACAAAAAATGAGATTTCTCAATTTTATTCATCGATAAATCGGTTACGCCATTATAAAACGGCATATGCTTATGCGCGACATCCTCCATTTCATCATAAGATTTATAAGTTATAAAATAGCGTAGATTTAATTTGTTTCGTAATATTTCAAAAAACCAGCGAGTCGTACCGCGTAGAACACCATTTATTTCACTATTTTGTGGACCGTCCGGTGCATTGTACGAAGTTCGGATAGAATTTTGCTCAAAATCTTGATTCGATCGTTCAAATAACTCGCTAATGGTTGAACAATTGGTCAAATTTTGAATCACATTGGTATTATTGACGTACAAGTTAATCAGCATGTGACGAAAAAAACTCACAAATAAAATTTGCACATGGCCCGCAGTGTTAAAAAATATTCCAAACGAATAAAATTGTTCAAAGTGCGATACATTTTTTAAAAATTGGATTGGTTCCAATTTCACTTCATTTAATACGACAAACAAGTAATTGGGATTCACTGCACTGCTGTTGGCAAATTGGTAATGTTCAACAACGTCTTCAAAATTATCGACGATTATTATGTTGACAGCACTATTTATGAATCGGGTCGGTTCAAATTTATCGGCCTTGTCCAAATTTGTTACCACTACAACTGCGTGATTTAAACTCCTTAGTAAATTATTTGATTCACTAAAATCCGATTCAGGATTTATCGATAGCACAGTTAATTTGCAACTTCTGCTGGCATCGTTGTTTAATAATTTTATTAATTTTAGTGTCACTGGATTAGGTTCACTTTGAATAAAAAATTTGGCATTCTTTAAAGATTCACTAGAATTTAATAGACCAAATAAAATTATTAATGTTACGAATCGCAACATAATTAGGTCAGCTTTCTGTACTTCTGTGTTATATAAATCAAAGTTTTATAAACTTTATAGGGCTTGTGATTCCTAGATTGATTCGAAAAATATCCAACCAGTAATTTCATTCCTAATTGCAATATAATTAAAATATGATGTACGATTATCTATCACACACATATACGTTTTATTTATCATAATTATTACTTTGATTATCAATTTACACTGTATTTACCATAGTTTCTTGCGTAATAACCCGTATACAAAGTTAATTAAGGTAATCGATATATCAGAGAAGTGGTATTCACTTAAAAACTACAAGGTTCAAGGTTAAACTAACTTGTACTAGAAGGGTTGCATGTTATACAGCGCAGTAAGTGGTTGGCCGTAATTCAACTCGTAATCTAAAGATTATTTAAATAAGGATTGTACAAATTTTCTACTGCCAAGAAAAAAATTTAAATTTGCTGTAAATTTTTCAAATCTATCCAAGGATCCCTAAATGCTGTATAAGATAGCGGAATTTTGACCGCGGAAAATAAGAGATTACGCTACTCGCCGCAAGTGGCAGCACTATCACTAAAGAGAATTTTTTGTAATGTAATTACCAGAGGAAATTTTTTATTATATATTTTTTCACTAAATAAAACATCTCAGCGGAATAAAATACTAAAAGTGATCCTTAAAATGACAAATTGATTGATCTCCGAAGTAAAGGAACTCGGTATATGAAATGTTGAAATCTAACAATAATCCGCATTTCTTCCACTAGTAACCAATATTTTCGGTTGGTTTTCTAATAGCTTAGCTCATACTGAGATTATACGAAAAATTTGGGGAAAATTCATGTACTAGAGTTTTCACTAAAATTTTTTGATTTTCTGCGGCCATATATAAGTTTTCAGTTTTTGACCAACATCTCAAAAACTTCCACTAGTAACCAACATTTTCGGTTATTTTTCTAGTAGCTTAGGTCTTACTGAGACTATACGGAAAATTTGGGGAAAATTCATGGACTAGAGTTTTCACAAAAATTTTTTGATTTTCTGCGGCCATGTATAAGTTATTTTCAGCTTTTGACCAACATCTCAAAAACTTCCACTAGTAACCAATACTTTCGGTTATTTTTCTGGTAGCTTAGGTCATACTGAGACTATATGGAAAATTTGGAAAAAATTCATGGACTAGAATTTTTACTAAAATTTTTTGATTTTCTGCGGCCATATATAAGTTATTTTCAGTTTTTGGCCAATATCTCAAAAACTTCCACTAGTAACCAATACTTTCGGTTTATTTTATAGTAGCTTAGGTCATACTGAGACGATCCGAGAAGCTACTTCCGATCATTTCAAGTCTTCGGAAAACCGCTAGATCCTGCTGTCTCTATGGCAAACAGTGGGATTGGTTCGTCTCACCATCTTTTCATCAAAGATCACGAAAACAACTTGCAATTTTTGATCGATTCGGGGGCTGAAGTATCTGTGACACCCATAAACAAATTACCCCGACATGTTAAAGACACTGTTTGCATTATTACCGCAGCAAACGGATCCCCCATTTCCACTTACGGCACAAAACTTTTGAAGGTTAATCTCGGTCTCAAGCGTTCGTTCACAAGTCCTCGCTGTGAACGCAATCATCGCCCAAGTTGATACGCCATCTCCAAAACATTTCAGATTCAACAACGATTACGGTGCTCTTTTAAAGAAATACCCCTCGCTCACTGAGGCTCCGAATTACAATCTCCCAGTGAAGCACAACGTAATCCACTACGTCGTCACGCAAGGAAGGTTACCTTCTGCGAAACCGCGACAACTCGACGCAACGATACTAAAAGCTGCAAAAACAGAATTTCAGTTTATGACAGACATTCGGGATCTGCCGCCCCTCATCATCACCAGTCTCCTCACCATTCCAGATATCCTATCCCCCACATACACAGTTTCTCGTTGAAACTCGCCGGCGCCACTATTTTGGCTCTCGAGGATATTCATAAAACAGCGATAACTACTCCTTTTGGGCTTTTTGAGTTTACCCGAATGCCATACGGCCTTCGTAACTCAGCCCAGGCTATCCAGCGATTCCTTAACGAAGTGTTAAAAGGGCTGGACTTCATCTACTCATATATCGACGATATCCTCGTTGCGAGCCGGTCCGAGATGGAACACAGTGAACATCTCGAGTCAGTATTTAAACGTCTCTCCGCATATGGAACTCATATTAAAAAAATAGGCTTTGACTTTTGTGTCGAGTGGTCGCTTTGACTTTTGTGTCGAGTTTTTTAAATCTAAATTTGTTTTTTATTACGTTTTACCCATGTAAAAAATTTAATAAATTGCACCAGCTTTACCTAGTTTTAAAAGATGAAAGGAATATTTACAACAGGCGGATCATATAATTCCAAAGGACTATTTTCGGGATTAAATACACCGAACTGTAAACCTGCTATTCAGGATTGGTTTTAAATCGGAAAAACTGCGGCTCTGGACACCAATGATTGGAATTTGAATGGGCTACACAACATATTATAAATAAGCTTGCTAGCTTAAAATTTGATGTAAAGCTCAAATCTAAATTGAATTGTAGCTAAATAAATAAATAAATAAATTATTGCTTCAAAATGTATTTTTAGCGTGAAGTCACTCGACTTCCTCAGCCACACAATTTCGAAAGATGGCATCCTCCCGTCGAAAGACAGAGTTGATGTCATTTCAAATTTTCTACAGCCAACATCAATCCGCCAGATGCAGCAGTTCGTCGGTATTGTGAACTATTACCACCGCTTTATACCACGGTTAGCCGAACTGTTATCGCCGATTCATAGGCATTTGACCACTTTACTCAAGAAAGGCAAAAACAGAAGAAACTTCTATTGGCCCGCAGATTGCACAGAATCTTTCGATAAGGTCAAGCGTTGTCTTGCCACTGTCACCCTTTTGGCACACCCGTTGAACGACGCGCAGTTCAACATAGCTGTCTTACAACAACGCAACAAAGGATGTTGGCAACCATTACCGTTCTTTTCAAAGAAGCTCTCCTATGCGGAAATTAAATACTCTGCTTTCGATAGAGAACTTCTTGCTATGTATTTAGCAATCAAACACTATCGCCATTTCGTCGAAGGCTGAAATTTCTCTTTATTTACCGACCTCTTTATAAACCTCTTACAACAGCTATTGCGTCAAAGTCAGGACGTAGTTACCGGCAGTTACGACATTTCGATTACATTGCTCCGTTCACTAACTGACATTCATCACATCAAAGGTAAACACAATGTGGTGAAACACTTCTCACAGAACTCAGCGTCTTCTAATTCGATACGAAGGAATTACTTGTACAGTAACAACGCGACGACGAATTGCAGAAACTGATTTCAACACGCACACCGAAATCAAGCGTAAACCAACGGATCAACTTACCAGACAAGCAGCAAATTAGGTGTGAAACTTCTACAGGTAAAAATCGACCCTACATTCCTTTTAACATGCGACGGACAATCTTCGATAGTCTACATGGCTTACCACATCCTGGCATCCGTGCTACCAGGTAGAACAAAATTTTTCATTGAAGTTTCGTCAAACGTCGAAGTAACCATTGATCGTATCGGGCAATTCTTGTGTTTGAAAGATGACATTTTAACTTGCACTTTGACATACAAAACATATAAATCGGTGAAGTGAATAAAAAGTTACAACATTTTAAACATGGAGATAAATAATAAAAAAATTCAATATCTTTTGCAATTCAATATCTTTTGCAGAAGACCGGCATATAAGCAGCCATGCAATTGATAAAGAAATAAATATTGATCAC
Source organism: Nephrotoma flavescens (assembly GCA_932526605.1). Classification (NCBI taxonomy): domain Eukaryota; kingdom Metazoa; phylum Arthropoda; class Insecta; order Diptera; family Tipulidae; genus Nephrotoma; species Nephrotoma flavescens. Next base: position 42,147,557 of record OW052220.1, read on the forward strand.
AAAACAGTTATAAACCATTTGAAAATGGCTGGATACAAAAAAAGCGAAACACTGCTAAAACGGAACGAAATCGAGCCATTTTTAAAGCGAATGATTACTGGTGATGAAAAGTGAATAAGATACGACAACGTTGTGCGAAAAATATCATGGACAAAACGAGCTGAAGCTACCCAAACGGTATCAAAGCCATGACTGACGTCAAGAAAGGTAATGCTGTGTGTTTGGTGGGATTGGAAAGGAATCGTGCATTATGAGGTGCTGCCACCGGGCCAAACGTTTGATTATAATCTTTACTGTCAGCTTACCTTAAGCAATTCAGTTAAAACGTCCAGAATTGATCAGCAGAAAAAGCGTTGTGTTCCATCATGATAACGCCAGACCACACACATAATTGATGACCCGGCAGAAACTGATAGATTTTGGCTGGGAAGTTTTGATGCACCCACCATGTGTTCCCGACCTTGCACCATCGGACTATCACTTTTTCCGGTCCATGCAGAACCATTTTAATGGTTTTACATTAAATTAAAAAGAGGCCTGCGAAAATGAGTTGTCTCGTTTTTTCGCCTCCAAACCACAGAAGTTCTACAATGATGCGATCAAGGTCATCGATTAAAATGGCACATATTTGGTTTAATAAAGTTCATTTGAAGTAAGAAAATTCTTTTTAATTTCTCCTTTTGAATGATTCAATTACTTTTGGCCAAGCTGAATGATGTTTGTAATTTATTATTAAGTTAACTTACATAATCATCGAAATTATACATTATATCGGGTTTTCTCTGCAATGACGAAGGTATATACGGCTTAACACCGTAAAGCAACTCAAACGGCATGAACTTGGTCGATGTATGTGGGATTGAGTTACAATACAACTAAACATAGCGAACGGAAGCCATGTATCCCAATTCGAAGTATCTCCGTCCGTAAAATTTCTCAAATACTCACTCAATGTTCGATGTGACCTTTCGAGTGCACCATTGATCTGTGTGTGGTATGCAAATGTTTGAATTTTATCAATTTTAAGCAGTTTGCATACTCGTTTTAAGAATTATGATCTGCGCACCATAAGAACAAATAAATTGTTCTGCGAGCGCTTTCGCTATAGTTTGAACTTCTTGTATGTATATATTTATTATTTAACATTGATGATTGAATTGGCCAAACTATATCCATGAAAATCTTCTCAAATGGTTGTTTACTAGAGGTAGTGGTTATAGTCATTGGAAATTTATATTAAATACCAATTTTATTTACCTTACAGGATCTACATTTGTTAATAAAATTTCGAATTTGTGTTAACATATTATGAAAGTAATAGAATGCTTTCAATCTTTTAAAGGTTCGTAAAACGCCCTGATATGGTCCCGGAGTATTGTGAATTTCATGCAACACCTTTTCAATGTCAGCCTCTGATTCTAATAAAATGACATTAGGTTCGTCACAGTCCTGGTTCATAACAGTATAGAAGTTGAATCAGAATTATAGTTTTGAATATTGGAATGGTCGGTGATATTATCAGACGGAAACTTTGAGGTTCTATAGAATTTGGATATGTCATACTAATTTCCTATTGATACTGGGCTCTCGTGATGACGTCTTGGGATGGTTCATTGCCTACTGGCTCAGGATCAACACGACTTAGTGTATCGACATTCGAATTTAAAATTCCCGACTTGTGCACTATTTGATAATCATACTCTTCCAGCTCCAATCGCCATCTAATGAGAATTGAAGCTGGATTTGAAATATTCTTGAGCCATGTAAGGAGTCGATGGGCTATCACTATAATGAAAGGGCGCACATAGATGTAAGGTCTCTATTTTCTTACAGCGAATATTATGGCCAAGCATTCTTTCTTTATGGTAGGATAATGACGCTCTGCTTGGTTCAAAACTCATACGCGATCAGTAGATCACGCTCACCATCGCCGGTTTGTACCTTTTGTGACAGTACCGCACCAATTGCGCAGTCACTACCATCTACCATTAAAAGGAATGTTTTGGTGAAGTCCGGAAACTGTAGAATAGGTGCAGTTATGAGGGATTGCTTTAATTTATTGAACGAATTACTGCAATGACTACTCCAAACAAAGCTTTTAGTTTTTTTACACTACCAGTGGCACTATTCTGGTAATTCCCTGGAAGTAGGGAATTGGGGAAAGATTTTATATGTAATTTCTATTTAATTTTTTTTCTGGCATACTGAGGTCAAAAGCTAGAGGTAATTTTTTTGGAAACAAAATAAAATTGGGAATAATTTTCCCTGCCAATTTAGGTATGGAAAAATTATTCCCAATTTATAAATATTTACATCAAACTTTTGTACTCAGTAGGCCGGAAAAAGATATTTGAACTGAAATTACATATTTAATTCTTTTCCCAATTCCCTATGCCCAGGGAATTACCAGAATAGTGCCACAGTGAGAGATTGCGATATACTTGAAAAATGGTTTATAAATTTTCTATAATACGAGGCTAATCCTAAAAATGACTTTAATTCTTTCTGGGTAAAAATTAAAAAATAAAAATTATCATTCGTTCGTGAGTAAAGCGAGCAAAACGAGAAGGTGTAGACGCTGCAAAAGCTATTCGCAGTCTCAATGCTGGAACGGCCTTAAAGTCTTTTGAAGAAGGGTTGCGTGAACCGATTAAATTAATAATAAAGGCATCTCGCTTCAAAAATCTTAAAGAAGCGATTAATGCAGCAATAGAGGAGAAATTTATCATTTCACAGAGACGTGTTTTCTCTCAATCAAACAATCCAAATAATCAGAATCCTATCTCTACGGGTATTGGTCAACAACTAAAATGTTCGATATGTAATAATTTAGGTCACTTGGCAAGAAATTTATATAGGCGACAACAAGACCACAATTGTAATAATAGCAATCAAGCCCAATGAATTAATACTTAAACTAATAATCCGAACTTTAAATTAAATAATAATCGCGCTGAAGGTTCCCTTGTAAAAAAAAATAAATAAATTTTGCAATTATTGTAAAAAGCATGAACATGCCATTGACGAGTGTTAAAAGGTTTTTTAAAAATAATTTACGGTCACAAAATGCTAGTGCGAATCTTTTGCAATCGGAAAACTCCGAAGCAATCGAACCGAACAACACGAATACTACGACTCGGGTGCGGTAACTCTAAATTCATTACAATTGACCTATTTTCACTCCATAGACAGAAAATATTATAAGCTGTCGAAAAATATAGGCGAGTTTCCGTGGACATCTCTGGTAATGGCAGTACAAACGAAAACATGACTTCTATTATAGGGATAGCAAAACCCATTTGAATCAGATGCCAATCACTGTAACGGTAGAATATTGTAATGTCTATTCGAAAATGTGGGTGAGAACCTGTGGATATCTCTACGATCAGCGGTATAAAAACAGGAAATTTTTTGTCCAGGACCTGCAAATATATTTAGCTCGCTCTTCACTAAACTAGAAATATTTGTCAAAATTGTGAAGTTTCTAACATCTATAAAACATAGTAAAACCCATCATAATTTTATCCCCTTCACTATAGACTCATTAGATTAGATAATATCTTTGAAAATGTTAGTGAAACCCGTTCACATCTTCAGAATTGGCTAGAATATTATTTGAAACCTGTCAAAAATGCTCATTTTCTAAATATAATTATTAATTAAACGAATCTCAAAAATGTACTTTACTTAAGTCTTAGGAATAGGTCTATGCCTTACCTTCACAAAAATGTCAGCTAGCTTCTGTAAATATTTTTACCGACGGTACAACGTTAAGAATTAAGGATGAAACACACCAAGAGCAGCGCAACATATTCCAAACAATCCACACTAACGGCTGCGTATGCGTGTGCACATGAAGCAGCGCAGCAGATTGTTTTGTTTTAGTAGTAAAATGCACTTGTCTCAATTTTATTGAGGTTATGAGTAGCATCAAAGAGCAGTCAATTGAAGCTGCTGGGTGTAGAACCTATTGATGCCGCGACAGATGCAACTTCATTCAGTATAATTTTTTTTTAAATTTATCAAAATTTATTCGCGATCCAGCGTTAATGGAAAGAAAAGTATGGGGTGGTTGGGAAGTTGATTGTGGATAAGTAAGTGTCGATTATCATAGTCGTTGTCATACAGATTGACGCAAATGGAAGTAATTTCCTACGGTTGTGTATTTAATTCGAGAATACTGAAAATAGACCAATATACGGAACAATCACAAACACCATTACTATCGAAAAAACCAAAAAGTAAAATATAATAAAATTCGTAAAGACGAAAAAGTTAATTGCAAAACTAGAATATAGATGATAAATGTAAAAAAGAATCGAATTTCGTACGCTATGCAGTAATTCGCTAGTAGTACAACTACATGGTATTGCTCTATATATATAGACAATATTCCATGTAAATAATACAACGTCAGTCGTCGCGACCTGATGAGAAGACTGATTAAATAAACTGATTATAAATCAAAATTCAAAATTTTTTTTAATTTAAATTTTTCTATTAAAATTACAAAATGTTTGATTTCTTTTATTGGGAATACGTATATTTCCACACGAGCTATGATCTTGTTACATTAAATAAGCGAATAAAGCAATATTTAAATTGGCTGCTCGCTGCTGCTGTTTGGTGTGTTTCATCCTTTAGTCCAATTTTATAATTGTCTTTGAAAATAAATTCCAATAAGAAAAATAAAAGATTTAACAGTGTAATTTTTTAATAATTTGTTTAGCACAAACTTCGCTATCATAATTTTTCTTTAAGAAATTATTTGCGTCTATATAAGAACTCTCAAATTACTATTATGATTATAATGGAAATACTCGTACATGACAAAATAAAAAAATGTCGGCTGAGTTGAAAGCATTCCCTGAGTTTTTAAAGTCATTTTAATGTGAAATTTTTTCAGCTTTTTAACAAAAGTGTTAAAAAAATCATTCCGTGTTTACCCAGGGTTTTTATTTTGGTGATATCTTGTATCATAATCTATTGGAAATACAAATAGGTATCCGCCGTTTTCATCAAAAATTGGGCATATCCATGAATCAATCCAATTTTTGCTATCTTCATCATATGATGGGAAGTGCTGCTCAGACAGGCCATGCATGATCGAAACTAGAATTTAGTCGTGCCTGGAGTAGAAGTGGGCGTGTTTTTCCTTGAGTGCTCGGCTCAACACCTCATCAATGTGTTCGGTAGCGAACCCCAGTAATGGTTTCGTTCGGATTTATCAACGCATACAACACGATCCCACCGAATACACAACTTGAGTTTTTTGGGTTATCGTAGTGAATCCAATTTCATCTCCAGTATAGTCGGCGTTCACGATTCTAAACGATATGAAATTGTTTGTTCAGTCACTCCTAACATAAGTGCAAGTTCTACTTTTGAAACCTCTCTCGGCAAAACTCTCACTTAGGACAGACTCACCATATGCACCATATGCAATCGATGTGCCTCAGCTGGAGTTTTTTTTTCAATTAAAGAAGTAAATCAAAAGTTCACGCAAATGATGATTATTCGGCTGCAAACTTTACACGAGAAAAACATAAATATATGATGCTGATACAAATTCGTTGACATTTTAAGGTTATGTTGTTGACACAACCTGTGGCACAATCTTTTGTTGAACGGCGGATTTTATTTGTATACACATGAGCAATATAAGAGTGGTGGAGGCGATGACGAACCGGTTTCCTACGTGAATTTCTATGTTTATCGTACATATTATGATAAGAGCCAAACAATTGACACAACTCTAAATCGCCACCCGGCTGTTTTACCACATTGTGCAAAAAAGCGTTTTATTTCTCAACTTAGTTTCGCTCTAAGCTCGATACATTTAGTACAGCGTTTTTCCATTTTTTTATTCGTTCAATCATTTCTTTCGGTTTGGAAACAGGAAATAGTCGCAGGAAGCTAAATATGAAGAATATGCTGGATGAGGTAGCAATTTGTAGACCAATTTATGGATATTTGCCATGGTGACTAAACACGCTTGCACCCGTGCATTGTCTTGATGGAACAGCACCTTTCTCTTCGCCAATTGCAGCGCCAAATATTCATGTAAAATATGATGTACCCGCCCAGTTGAGATGCCTACACACTCAGCCACCTATCGGACTTTAATTCTCTGATCGTCTAATATTATTCCATGGATTATTGATTTTTAAACTTTTGCGTTTCACCAAGTGCCTACGGCAAATAGTGTTAAAAGCACTGCTTTACCATTGAAATTGATGGCGCAGAGTCCCCGTAGTATTTATCAAGTCTTTCCTTGGTTTTTGGTGATGGATCATTCATGCAAAAAATATTGTTTATTCAGCACATGAAATTCGCTTTTTCCATATTCATAAATTCACGAGGTTGTCTGTTTTCAATGGCTCTCAAACCCAAACTAAATGGAGCAGCTTGCTCAAAATTTGATAGCAGTCTATTAACAGAAAGCAGTTGACGGAAATAGTTTTTCATTTAAAATATTGCGCAGGAAATTTAAAAACTCATTGCCTTATCAAACTGCTCACGTATCTTACCGGGACAAACGAATCAGGCAATTCCTGGGGTCAAGGATATAAATAACGGGTCTTTTTTTTTTACAACAACCCCGTTAAAAAGATCCGTTATTTATATCGCCAACCCCACAAATCGTTCGATTTATTTGTTTCATTGAGAGACCATATCATGAGCATTCCAGAACACCTAACCAACATGTCAATCTTTTGAAATTTTGTATCTGTGTCTTTTAGAAATTTACTTTTGTTATAAGCGTTTTGAACATTTACTAGCATTGCAAGAAATTTACCAGCACATACACTTGCCTTCTTTATAATTTAATTTGGGGGTCTGATTTTTTATTTCGTATTGTAATAAGTTCTGTGTTTTTGATCCGTTATTTATGTTTCCAACATACGCTCCGCGAAATTCAATTAAAGCCACCCTTAATTTTGAATGTTAATGATTAAATAACGAGTTGTTTTGTTTAATTGTACTGTAGATGGATCACGATGCATGAATAAATAAAATTTTAAACTAAGCAATCGAAATGCATCATGTTTGAACGAGAAAAAAAAACAAAAGAATTCTCGATGCAACATCAATGAATGCGAAATTCAAATAAAGCAAGCTAGTTAGTATATCTGAGACGCTTGTTTTTATTAGTTTACTATTCGTGTATTTTTAACGAGTTTTCTAATTAGTGAAAATATTAGTTTATCTTGGTATTTTATAAAATTTTGATAAAAATGGGCAAAGCAAAAACACTAACAAAAAAGAAGAAATAGGAAAATTCGAGCCTACAAGGATTGCAAACTTACCAATCGGCAAATCGAAAATTAGGCAGATCACGAACAGTTATCAATAATTTTATGAATGAAAACCATAGCCATAGAAATAGTTTCGGAACTTGATCTGCCAGTTGATATCCGCAGCATACAACATATTTTCCATCAAAGCAACCGTGCTAAATGGGTCAAAAGATTAATAAAACCAGTTTTAACGGAAGCACATAAAATCAAAAGATTAAACTTTGCCAAAAAATGCATGTCCGTGGGACCAATTTGGAAAAATAATATCTTCTCGGCGAAGAAGAAGTTTAATTTAAACGGACCTCATGGATTCAAGTATTACAGGCATAGTTTAAGATCGTATAACAAAGAGTATCGATGGGGAAAACTTTTAAGGCGGCTGAGTGAAGTCTAAAGATTACATAGAATTGTTAGATGAAATTTTAGTAGATTTTGGTTAAAATCAACCAACCTCGAATTGGATTTAGCAGTAGGACGATACATACGCAGTAGGACGATATATAAGTTTTAACCTGGCGGGCGCGTTCTCTTGATTTTAATCCCATAGAAAATTTATGAATGTAGCACGAAAGGTCTACGACAATGGAAAGCAGTACAACAATTTCGTTGTGTACTTACATCAACACAATTTTAGAACTACCAAATTTAGCATCAGAATCTGCTCATGATCAAAAACTGTTACATGATGATGTACTGGAATGTTTGCATGCCAACAAGAACCAAGGAATCAATACCGATTCTTGGGATGCTATCTTGTTGAACATCCATCCTAATAAGAAAATTGGAGTGGCGAACTCAAAAGTTGAATTTACCTTGAAGCCAAGATTTTCATCCAAATTTAGCTTAGCCATAAAAGCATTCGTATTCAAAAATATAACGCGAGATATGCCAGAGTAGCTTCCTAGACCCATGGAATTGGAAACACACCAAAAATATGCTGTGGGCTGATCCAAAATTTTACAGTCCTGGCTCAATCGACTTATTATTGGGTATGGACTATTATGGAGAAATTCTAATGAGTAATATGCCTCATCCGACGAACCGACATCTCTCCTGGAAGAAATATTTATTCCACGTTGGATCCATTTAGACGAGAACAATATAAAAGAACTTCAAATCTACAAATTCAGAAGGCATTATTATTGTGAGGCTTCTCGCTTAACTCGAAGTTCTTTCTGGAATTTGCATTGCTTCTTTAATTTGGTACCAATGTACCAAATTAAAGAAGCAATGCAAATTGCAGAAAGAACTTCGTACTTTTGAACCGACTTAATGATCACCTTATGTTGGATTCGAGGGCCTCCTCATATATATATATAAAACTTTTGTGGCCAATAGAATACCGAAAATTCAAACATACTCGGACCAGTCCGAAGGAACTAAAGAACAACAATTTGGACGAATCTAGATTGGCTACAATTTTCAACCGAACGTTGGCCACAAAACACTATTGCTCAAGAGGAAGCTACTTTGGAAACTAAACAATTGGTTACACTTGCAACATCAACAACTACAGTCAATCCGTTTGTACAGATTATAGAACGATTTTCAAACATAAACAAAATAATTTGCGTTGTTGGGCTCTGTCGACGGTTTATAAATAAATGTTTGAAAAAACAGGTAACCGGATCGCAAACTTTACTTTCTGCTGAAGAACTTAATGAATCCTACAACGAGCTGGTTAGAATAATTCAACATGCGGAGTTCCAGAATGAAATCATGCAGATTAAGAAGGAAGGCCCAGAATCAAGAAAAAACAAGCTCCTCTCGCTTAACTCATTTATTGATGAACATAAAATATATACTAAGAGTATACTCTTATAAGAGGAAGCATAACTAATTCTAACCTGAACTATAATATACCCACAAAGCAGTGCACATTGAGATTGTCAGCGATATGACCAGTGCAGCCTTTATCACGGCATTTATAAGAGATTTATGGCTCGAAGAGGTCTTTGCAAACGGATTTACAGTGATAATGGAACCAACTTTGTTGGAGGCCGGCCACTGCTTGAAAAGAATTAAAAACAACCTCTACAAAGCAGCAGTGAAATCTCTAAAATTCCATCTAAAAGGGGTAATTGGTGATACAACCATCATATATGAAGAGTTAACAACGGTTACATCGCATGAATCATGCTTTAATTTAAGGCCATATTAACCCCGGCACATTTTTTAGTTGATAATTCACTAATTACTAACCCAGAATCAAACATGCTGAATGAAAACATTCCTGACAATCATCGGTAGAGATTACTACAAGAAATGGTTCAAGATTTTTGGAAACGCTGGTCAAACGACTACCATACCGAACTACAACAAAGAACTAAATGGACCAGCAAACAACCAATATGGAACCATTCTCCTCTTTTATTGCGACTATACCCTAGTCAAACCATGGCTGCCAGGATGGCGATCACTACACTGCCGAGTCCAGTATCCTCGACCGAACAGCTAATGTACAACATCACCACTCTTAGTCATCAACCTGGACTGTATCTAGAAAATTTAGGAAATCTCCGATTCACAAATCAGGAGTGGAAAATTGTAGTTTACTTCAACCTCATATTCAGATTTGATGGCATACAGAAATCTAGCAAGGACATGGATCAAGGTTGCATGGAAACAGCTGAAGACAATCTTAAGATATGCTCTGTAATTAACACTCAGCTCATGCATATTCTAACTGAAATCGAGGACAAGAACGCAGTACTGTATTACGGAGAAAGGAGAAGAAAACGTGGGATCCTAAACATAGTGGCCAATTTGGCAAGTGACAATATGGAGTTCTAGATAAACGGGATGCGAAGCACTATGAAGAGGAAATACAAAAAGTTAAACTAAACCAACAACACATTTTAATGATAGTCAAAAACCAAAAATCTATTAATGACGCAACTTTAAATATTTTAAAACAAACTGATGAAGAAAACAGATGTCGCTGGCAAGCTAATACACAACAAATAAATTCTGTATTAGGTGACAACAGTCAAAAAGCAAAAACTAATTGATGTCCTGAAGCAGTGACCACTTCAATCCTACCGCCAAATCAACTTAACAAGGCACTTCAAGATATAAAACAGCATATGCCTCCGGAGGTTCTGCTGCCCCCACAAAATGAAAACTATGAATTATTGAGCCTGTATCAAATCATGTCATGCAGAGGAAAATTAAGTGATCAATATTTGATTTTTGAATTAAAAATTCCATTGATATACACGGCGAAATATCAAGTATTTAAAACTATACCTCTTCCTACAATTGAAGGCATCTTCATTGGACAAGCATCAATGGACTATTTGGTTACCTCCATATACATCCTGATTCGTGATGAATATTACGTGATGTCAAAGGATGGATTTAGCCATTGCAAGCATAGCAACAGCGAATATATTTGTATGTTGCTACATCCCATTCATTCCGCATACAACAACAATTCTATATGTGAATTAGACTTATTGGCATCACAACAACTATTCAACTGCCACATGATAAAAAAGGTATCGTAAAATGCAAGAGATACATGGATAAAGTTGAGAAACAATGAGTCGATTTTCTCAATCGGTCAAGAGCGACAGGCTACTATAGCCTGTAATGGAGATTTCATTATACTCATTATTTCGAAACGACTGCGCTATATTTTTGAAATTTCTGTGCAACACTTGTTGCATGTAATCATGATCATCGTGATCCAGATAGAATGGGAAAATATATCTTGAACCATTAATTCGTTTCTAGAAATTGTTTGCCGCACTTTTATGGTTATGTTAAATTGTGTTGAATATAATTTTCGGGTTCTCTTTACAAAACATAAAGCCAAATACGGATTCCAGGAAATCATAGTTTCCCCAGTATAACATTCATCTTATGTAAATTTATAATTCCACTACTCGAAAACTTTCCAAAACAATTTATTTTTTATCGTGTGAGACAAACTGTCATCAAATTGATTTACTTGTAAAAGGCCAAATGGTTAACACATATGATCTAAAAAAAATATTGTGGCGTAAAACTTTTTTGATATAATTTAAGTCTCGTTTTTTGTGTGTGCTATAACATTTTTTAAATGGAAATTTAGGCTACACCAACTATGTACACCAAAAAACCAGATGTCAACAGCTCTTAAAAAAAACTTTATAAAAAATGTACACAGAACCAAAAAATATATAAAGCACCATCTTTCATAAATAGACACACCAAAAACAAAACATATAAATCCATGAGAGTAAGAAAATGGCAACAAATTGATTTTGACTTATTACACTGCAATAGAGTTTTATCCATCAATCAAATCCAATGAAATTTTTACATCATCAAACTATCATCAACATTTTTATTTTATTTTTTTTTTTTTTTTTATTTTGTTTGTCGGTGGTACCGTCGTCCTCGTTGTTGCTGCTGCCGCTGTTATTGTTGCTACTTTAATAAATTTTTCATGTCAAAGTTATTTTTCCACGTTACTTTCCCCATTGTCACACACACACACACCCAAGTGTTTTTATTTTTTTTCGTTTTGCTGCTGCTTTATGGGTGAAAATTTTCTCAATTTTTTTTTATATTTTTCCCATTTATTTCATTCTCGTTTGATTTGGATTTTGGTCTTTACACACAACCGACGAAAAACAGAGTACCGATGATTCTACGCATGAATTGTAAGAATAATAATTATATTGATCATTTTTTTTTTTGCCTCGTTCGTTCGCCCCATATGAATGTGTGTTTAGATGTGTGTGCTACAAAATTCATAAAAATTTATTTATTTAAAAAAAAAAAAAATTGCGGAGCTGAGCTATAAAACGATTAGTTTTCGGTGTAGATGATTTTCCCGTCGTTTGTTATATTTTATTTTCTATTTCCCGTTCAAAACCAAAAAATAAAAATTTTCGGTAAAATTTAAAAGCACAGCACGCAATTTATAAACACACATAAAGAGACGCACGCCAAAAGCTCGATATATGTCGTATGTACGACATCGAGTATTTCTGTTAAAGTACCTACCTACATATAGCAGAGAAAAGCACAAAAAAAGGGAAGATTAAAAACAAAACCAAAAAACAGAAACCTATATCCGTTTGTGTCATACTTAATTTAACCTTAACCGTTAAAGGTCATTTTTATTTTGAATAAAAGCTTTTTTTCATCATCTCCTCTATTCTGTGTTTTATAAGTTGTACATATTTACAACAATAACAATAAAAGAAATATTAAGATGACGACTACAACGACGACGACTGCGACGACGACGGGGGCGAAAAGAAGATAACAACGACAAAATCATCGAAGAATTTAAGAACACGCAGAATGAGACAACAACGAAATCTAAAATATTTCCTATTTCGAATTTTTACATATAATCTTCAAGAAATAAGAAAAGCCCAACCAAAACATATATAACTTTTCGAGATGATTTACTTGCTCGTTTCAAATTTTTATTTTATTCGGATGATAATAAAATAACATCTAAGGAAAATAAATAAATAAACAAGGACACACAACACACACACACAATCATAGATAACAAACAGATAATAAGAAAACTAGAGAAGAAATTCATCGTAAAAATTAGGTCATAATGAATACATGAAAGTAACAAGAATCACATTAAAATGGTAAAAAGTAGATACCTACACACTATATATACACCCCCGCACCCGCTGTACCTACTACCTCACATAATAACAGACGTCGTTGTTATTGTTGGATAAACAACAAAAAAAAATGTAAAGTGGATCTGTTAGTAGCGAGTCAACTGCTTCCAGTTATTAACTTTTTTATTTGACGACGATGATGTTGATGTTGTTGGTTGATGCTATTTTACATGTTGAGTTATTGTTGTTGATGCAATTTGAGGATGTCAAGAAGCGGGACTACTATTTTTAGTTTGTCGGTTTTGAAAAGTCCCCAAAACGGTAAAAATGAGGAGTTTTAACCTTTCCTAATGTACCCTTTTCAATATAAATAGATTTGGTTCGGATAACCAGAGGTTTTGTGCCATATTGTCTGCACCCCGTAATTAATTAATATTCTACACGTGTAGACAATGTATGTAGACAGTTACTACAATTAAGATGATTGAGATTAGGTTATCCAATTCGAGGTTGATAAAGTAGAAATCTGTATACCGACATCTGTCAAAGATAAACGTCAAATACGCTGTCATTTATTTAGTTGACATTCTGACATTTAAGAATATGGAGCATTTAATAATCGCAAATTGGGTGTTGGAAAAACAAGCCGTCGATGCTGATTTTTCGAACAAAATTTTCTTCAGTGATGAAGCTCATTTTTCGCTTGGTGGATACGTTAATAAGCAAAACTGTAGAATTTGGGGCCCAGAAAATCCACAATTGATTGTAGAGAAGCCATTACACCCGGAAAAAGTCACTGTTTGGTGCGCATTGTGGTCTGGTGGTGTGATTGGACCGTATTTTTTTGAGAACAACCATGGACGAACCGTTACCGTCAATTCTGAGCGCTATGGCCGCATGTTAACCGATTATTTTTTTACGAAAATCGAAGATTATGATCTTGACGATATGTGGTTCCAGCAGGATGGAGCAACCAGTCACGTAACACGAGCAAATCGAGATCTTTTGCAAGAGAAATTTCCTGGACGTTTGATTTCGCGATTGGCTGATGTCAATTGGCCTCCAAGATCCTGTGATTTAACGCCTTTGGATTTCTTTTTGTGGGGCTACGCGAAAGATCGTGTTTACGCAAACAATCCTCAAACTCTTGACGAATTGAAAACTAATATTCGTAAGGTAATGGCCGAGATACCGCCCGAAATGTGCCGAAAAGTCATTGAAAATTACCTCAAAAGAATCAAGGCCTGTAAGAAGTCCCGTGGAGGACATTTGAATGATATCTTGTTTAACTAAAAATGGCAAGGATCAATCTGTAAAATGAAATAAAAATTACAATACGTTCCGAATATTTTGTGTGTTTTTTTTAAGTTTACTTTATCAACCTCGAATTGGATAACCCTTTATAATGGTGTCGACAATGTAGAAAATGAATATGTTTTGCATTTCTTTGTAATTCATAAACGGGGATGGAATCCTGATACCATCACTTCGAATCGAAATTCGAAAAAAGTCGAATGGCGGTATGTTATATCATATTCGAATCGCGATAAATGATAAAGTTTCATCATTTAAATCCATAGTAATAATAAATGTAGTGATACTTCATTCTGGATAAAGTATAGCAAAATTAAAAAACGATAAAAGTCGAAAATAGGTAATTCAAATTTCACTTTTTCGATTCGACTTTTTTCGAATTTTGACTTTTTTCGATTCGAAGTACATATGGTACAACATATCGCCCAGCCCTATATCTCATTAGGTTTCGAATTAATGAAGTAAAAAATTATGAATAAATATTGTAGTGCCCAATAAACGCAGGTGAGACAGATTTCACTATATAATTTTATTTCAGTAAAATAAAATTCTACCGGAAAAATATTGAATCCGGTCAAAAAAAAAAGGGCGGCTGGATTTTTTAAATTCTTCCAGCTAAACACAATGAAATCCAGTCAAATTTGACTGGAAAACAGTCATAATCGCAACACTGCCTATTTGTTTAGTTTAAAATAGTAGCTGTTTGCAGTTCATCATGACTGCACGTCGTTTTTGCCTCGATTTCAGATACGAAGAAAAATCGTGAATATTTGAGTATTATGCTTTATGGATTGATTAACGATTTTATAATGTTTAGGCCGTTTGTCAACTTTTATGGAACCAATTAGGCTTCCGTATCATTCTACTAGATAGATCCAAGTATTAAAAAAAATACCTGTTACATACTTTTGTCTATGTGAAACGTTTGTTGAAAAAGTTCGATTTTCGATTCTGAGTAGTTTTGTTCTTCTATTTCGATATGATCATGCAGGGATGACCTCATATCAATATCTCTCAGATTCCAAAATGTATTGAATTTTGCTCCCGGGCTTGGTGTCTATTGTAACAATTCTCCCAGAACTGCACCGAAAACCGATATTAACCGATAATTTTAATGAATTTAAAACCAAAACGGTAACGATTATAATTATAGGTAGAACGTTAATCGTAACCGGAACACAATTTTCAAACGGTTCAATTCATCGTTCTTTCGGCTCCAAGTACTTGGTCACACCAAGTACTTGGTCTTACAGTCCAATCAATCAATCAATCAATCAGTAAGTTTACCAAGTGTTTATATAAAATAAAATGTAAATTACGTGGCGAGCTGCAGCTATCGAGGGGGTCACAGGTGGTGGATCGTGAACGGCCTATCGATAGGTAGGCTAGCGGTGAATTAAATAAGCCGTCCCCAACCGCAGCTCTGCTGGAAGGAGAGTCTCAGAGAACGGGGGAGTGGTTAACCTCTGTTCACTAAATCCTGAGTGCCTATGATACCCAGTAGGGAAAGGCGAACTGATGGCGCCATAAAACCATCGTGAATGGGGAACCCTATAAACGGGTATCCCATGAATGACGTGGGTCCCATTTGTCTGGGATATCCATATGAATGGTGAATGAGTGAGTGAATGTGGGAGGAGGTCGGGGCGCGGCGGACGGGGTGCTCGGTAAGCCAATGGGCTGGATTAAGGTGTTACGCGACCCGTGCTGATGATCGACTAGACTGGGGCCCATTTAACAAAACCCGGTCGTGAACGGAGCCCTCTGGATACCTGGCGACCTCCAGTTGTATTTAGCCTTACCTGCGTATACGGATCTCTGCGCAGGTGGACGTATTTCTCCGATACACGTGGGAATAAATGGAAGATTTTTAAAAAAATTATAAAAACAAGGGGACCGGTACCCACACAGTTAAAAATGTTCCTTTAAATTATAATAAATGCCTTCCATTAAACATTATACAATAGAAAATTATATTACAATTTAATGTTAGCTATCACTAACACAACATTTTACATACAAACTTTAAAATTTAATATTGTTCCATTAGATTCTTGTATTAAAAATAAAAATAGCGAAATATCTCTTTGTTTTACTCTCTTCGGTGTCATAACAAAAAAAAAAAAATTACTTTTCGATTCTCTTTCGAGAAATTTCTCGGTTTTGTCCTTTAGTATTACAACATATTTGTAAGTGAGTTGTCATCGATATAAGTTTAATTTAAAAGTTTGATTTTAAACTGTGATAGTTGTGATCATTTAAAAAAAATTGTGAATAATATACATATATATAACAACAACAGAATTGTTTAATAATATATACCTAAATCAGCCTACACAAGATTTTGTATTGCATCTATTTTTAAACTTTAACACATACGAGATTTTAAAATGCAATGGATAGTTTTCATCAACTTAATTACGTGCATATAAAAACCAAAATTGGAAATAGTGCCAAATACACAAAAATAGTTAAGCACAGTGGGGGCAAATTTGTGTATGAAGATTTCCTAATTTCTGGTAAGTTGAATTTGTTGTTGCAGACGCATTTTTATTATGTAATATTCAAACTATTAAATTTTAATACTAATTCTATTTAAAAAAATACCAATCAAATTCGGTAGATCAGTTGTCACATGACAAGAATCATGTGTTTCCATTGGTTGGGTACATTTCAATAGAATTAGTATTAAAATTAAATATCTTTTAATGCGCTCGTTTAAGCTGCCGAATAAATGCATTAGTATGTCGTGAAATTCGATCAATATAGCCTAAGGAGAATTAAAATTAAATATGCATCGTCCTTCGTCATTCTTATAGTTTTCGTAGTTTGGTTTCATGCATATAAAAATAAAAGTTGGTTTCAATATATTATTGGCTTGTTATTATCATAACATTAATTAGTAGATTCAAAATTTATAGTCAGTGTGCATTCCTTTCTAAATTATTTTATCGAAAATGTTGAATGAACTACCCAGCTCCCTTTTGTTTGCTGTTAACAATAAATGTTTCGCAAAACCTTGTGTTTCACATGTGGAAAATGTATGTTGTAAATTTGTTGGTTTTATTTAGAGGCCTCATAGCAGAACGATAAGCTAAACCTATTCACTCAATACTAAAGTTGCTGTAAAATCTGAAACACTTCTGCAGTTTTGCCATCAAATTATTCTGAGCGCGGCAGTTAATATTCACTTTTCGTCTTACCGTCAACTAACCTCAAAAATTTGTAGTACCATTCGCTTATTTTCACTGAAATTTATATAAGGAAATCGTTCAAACAAACTACGGCCTTTTATTTTATTTAGTCTTACACATTTTAAAAGTCGTTATTATACTTGTACATACACTTATTTATTGAAACCATTAATTTTTAGCTGCTATTGATTTAGACACATCAGTTTACAATATATCTCATTTCGAGGATTCCGAAGAAATAACTATCCCAGAAGACACGTTTTTAGAAATTATTGTACAAAATTACAGTCATCCAAAATTTTTGCTGAAAATCATATTGAAGGAACATATGGCGACTGGACATGAACAAGCACAACCGGATGGTATTACAAAATCATTTTATAACATAAGCCTCAATAAATTTGTAATTAATTACAGTTTTACCAGCAGTGGTAGAAAAACAAAATGCCCGAATGGGGCTAGAATTGTACATTACCCCTGAGGAACTGAAACTTTTTATTATGAAGTCAGACAACTCGTTCGTTTTGCGAAAAATATATGTTATAAACGAGGAATTAGTTCCAATTAAAGATGTAGAGCGGCGGGCTATTATACGCGAAGCAGTAAATTTTTTAGTTAAAAGATTTGGGTGGTATCCGGAAAACTACCACAAACAAGCATTGGCTTTCGCTCTAATTAAACTTTTCGCGCAATTAAAAAGTTCTAAGGGTGGAATTGTAAGTTTAAATATTTGAATATGTGTTTTGTGAAATCTACTTAATAGTCTTCAATTTTAGGAATTGTTATTTGACGCTAATTCGGGGTTTATTCCGGCGAGACTTTACAACATTCGTAGTAAAGCCCGTTTAACGGATAATGTGCGTAGAAGAAAACGCCACTCCGAAATATGTGACGACGTTAAGGAGGTTAGCTCTATCAATTTGGAAAATGATGAAGGAATCCTTATTTTAAAAAACTGCAACGTGAATACACAGTTGGACTTAATTAAAAAAAAATTACGTGAAACTCTGGAAACTAGAAATGCGGCCTTCGAAAATCATGAATTTTTCAAAATTTCTAAAGAATTTCCTTTCTTTTTTTAAAGCCAGAATTGGTTAGTTAGTAGATAAAATTGTTATTGTGCGTTGTATTAAATCAATTTCCATTTAATTTTTTCAGATACTTTATGATTTTAATCTACGGTTCCCAGAAAATTCGGACGGTCTCTTGCAAAACTGGGATTGGTTTTCCTCAAACATTCCTCAGAAAAAATTTTCAACGATTGTGGAAAACAAAATTTCGAAGAGTCTATTCTTATATCAGGTAACATACTAATGAATTTTGTACGTTTTCGATACTTTTTTATCACAAATTTGTAAGTCTATGGACTATATTATTATATAATCAAAACAATAATTTGTCATTTGCACTTATAGTCATTGGCTTTTGGGTTACGTGTTAGGTTATTCAAAGTATTAATATTTCTGAGGATGCCCTAACAATTTTAAACAGACAGAGTTAAACAAAACTAATTAAATGCCGGTTTGCAAAAATTTAAAATTTTTTTAGTTAAGGCAGGGTAAAAATTCGAAAGAATATTTTCACGATTTTTTTTTATCTAAAGTTAATAAATTTTAAACGGAGGCAGAAATTTCAACGGGTATTTTAAGATGTTTTACGTATCCGTGATTTTATTGGCTATAAATTTGCAGACAAAATTTGCGAGCTTTTTCCGTTACTTGTGCAGAGAGCATACAATTTTATTATAAAGGCAATGCAATTTGTATTTCATTCAGAATTGCATACTTATACATATAGCAATTTACATAATACATTTAATTGTTATAATTAATACATTTCTCTGAATTTCGTTTAGAATAGTTTCCGGGTGTAAAATTAATTTTCCTCCTAATAAAATTATTACCACAAACTGCGGCGGGAAAATCATCGGCTAAAATCTCAAGAGATCGGTATATCAAATCGCTTCAAAAATTAATAATCTTTAAAACGGTAATTCTTTGATATATTTTTTATTAATTTATATATTTTGTATGAGTTTTCCAATCAAATTTTGTTTTGAAATATTGTAAGTATTTCGAAACGAAAGTTGTTTTACTAGAATTCGGAAATAAGACACGAGTTTTATATTTAATTGTACGACCATAGAGATGTTATTTGAATTTGGTTTTAATAAAAAGTAAAATGCAAGAAATAATATTTAAAGAGCTAAGAAATTCCGTTCCGTGTTCAGTATTAACAAATAGATGAATTCTAATAAAACAACTTTCGGTTCAGAGTAACTTCTTTAACAATTTCTAACTCTTATTTAACTAACTTATTAACACATATTTTTTACTATTTCAATTATAGCTTAATTTAACAACCGATGAACTCATTGAAAAGAATTCGCCACATCCCTGTATAATTGCTACCGGCGAAAATAAAATGGCAATTTCAAATTACATATTACATTAGCATCGAACAAGAAATTTTTCCAGTTCCAAGCGAATACAATTTTCCGAATGTTTTAGTTGTTTTTTCAAAAGCCATTACGTGTTTAATCAACATTTTCCTGCAAGTTTAAAAAATTTTTGGGACTTTATGTCAATTTACTTGTATTTACAAAATGCAATTAAAATATAAAGTGTACAACAGAGTACAAGAAATAGTTAGTAAGTTCGACCAAAAATTAAATAATTCGAATAATTAAGTAATTTAACAAAAATTAATTAATCGTTCTTATTAATAACATTCCATGATAAGTTTAAACTATATTAGAATAAAATAGCTGTTTTTTAAATAATTCTTTTGTTGAAATGTATTACCTGAACTATTATGTGATAAGGAAACTTTGAAATGTGTTAACTTTATCAGTTGAGGGTTCCCTTAGACTTACAATACACTAGTTTTTAAGAAGAAAACTTTTGTTTTAATAATAATATTAATGAAATTTGTCTATTATTTTAAATAACTTTTATTTTATACATTATAATTAGTTTCTTATTATTAATAATTTATTTAGTTTCTTATTATTCGAACTTTGCACTACACCTAATTGAGATATTTTTTTGAATTTTCAATTATCTTACTCGAACTAATTCAAATTGATTATTGTTTGATATATCTTGACAGTTGCATACATCTATTTTGAAAATTAAAATGTCGATTTTCTGTTTTATTTGCAATAAAAATTTCACAAAACTAAATGAAGTTTTAAATCATTTAAAAATAATAGAACACATAAAAGAAAAATCGGAAATCAAACTAAAATGTGTGGTAAGCGTCAATTGTAAATCTTCTTTTAACACTATATCCGGTTTACGACGTCATGCTAGAAGTCATCTTGAAACTCTTAACGGTTCCCCAGAAATAGCGGTTTCAGAAAGTCTAGCTTATAATGTTACTGAAAACCGCACTTCATTAGAAGGATTGGAAGCCCCAAACATGATACCCAAAACTGACTACCAAATTTCCAATAATTTGGGAAAATTACAAAATAAAATTAAAACATTTTCCAATAAAATAAATGCTCTTGGCTTACCAGAAAATGTTATAACTACTATTCTGCTTGAATCGAAAGAAATGGCAATGTGTGTTAGCAACATTTTTGAGCCATTATCTAAAGAAATTAATTGCGAATTAAGCTTTAAGCAAATTGAAAATGAAATATCAAACAGTTTTAATCCTTATTGTTCTAAATATTTGCGAAATAAAATAATGTCATATAATGATCATTTTGTTCAACCTATAGAATTACCAATCGGTAGTAGATGGGAACTACGATTCATTAAAAAGTATAATTCTTATAAAACGAAATTAGTCCAAAACTGCTTTCAGTTTATTCCAATAACTTCAACTATGAAATCCGTTTATAAAAATAGTAATTTCGTAAATCTCTTTAAGAAATTTAACGAATCTCATGTTTGTGACGCTGGAACTTATGAATACTTTTGTTGTGGAAATCTATATCAAACATTAAAATCATGTTTTACTAGTGAACATGTTCTATTAATACAATTATACTATGACGATTTTGAAATTGTAAAGGTGCTTGGTAGCAAAACAGTAATTCATAAGATTGGTGCAATTTACTTCAGTATTGTGAACGTTCCTAGCTATTTGAAGTCGCATTTAGACAGTATATTTCTTGTAGCTTTGTTTTACGTTAATGATTTAAATGGAGGTTTTAATTTGAATTATATATTAGAACCAGTTGTTAACGATATAAAATGTCTTGAAGAAGGAATTCAAATTGAAAATCTAGGGCTTCTACAAGGAACGATTTCCACATTATCACATGATAATCTAGCGGCTAATGATATGTTGGGTTTTACAAAGTCTTTTTCTGCTAAATATTTCTGCCGTTTCTGCAGCTTATCAAATATTAAAACCAAAACTTGTACCGTTGAAATTGTCGACTGTCTTCAAAAGGAAAACTGTTATGACATAATAAAACAATATTCAGAAACACAAAAAATTAATCTAATTGAGACTAGAGGTATTCAAAAGCTACCTGTCTTAAATAATCTGAAATTTTTCAATACTATAAAAAACTAAAGTGTGGATTTTATGCACGATGGATTAGAAGGGTTCATTTCACGCTTTATAAAGTACATGTTACAGTTCTTCCTAAATGAAAAAGATTTTAGAAATATTGATCAAATTAATGATGTAATTGCTTCCTTCAATTTTGGATTTCGCGAAAGTAAGAATAAACCATCAAACATCAACATAGAAAAAAGTAATTGCGGTCAAAATGCTGCACAAATTTTATGTTTAATAAAACATTTTCCATTTATATTTGGACGCTTTCATAAAACTGAACATGATGCACAATGGCAATGTTTGAGAAATTTGCTCCAAATTTTGTCAATAATTCTTAGTTATAAAATTTCGGAAACCCAAATCGGTAGTTTAGAGCATTTAATTAAAGAATACCTCGAGTTTATTAAAAACGGTTTTAAGCAATCACTTACACCAAAGGAACACTTACTGACACATTACCGCAGAATTATAAGAGAAATGGGTCCACTGATTTACATGTGGACTATGCGTTATGAGGCTAAACATCGGTATTTTACTAGATTAAAATCTCAAAACTTTATTAACATTTGCAAAACCTTAGCTAATCGCCACCAGCAAATGATTGCAACTACATGGTTAAGTTTACAATTTGATAATAGTGTGAATGTTGGTCGAAAAAAGCGTACCCAAGATCAAGTCTGCTCAATAGATTTAGTAGAACAAACCCAATATTCTTTATCATTTATAAAAGATAGTTTCTTTCACTATAAGAAAGGATTATAGATATGTCCGATGAAATCACAACTTTTTACGAAATATTAGATATACTAGAAACTCAGGATGACTATTTCTTTCTAGTAAAAAATTGGCTAGGATTATTTGAAACTTTTAATAATTCTTATAAATTAATAGAAACTAATTGCCCAACTGCCTTAATAAAATTTAGATGCCTTAAGTATAATAAAGTTTTTGAAAAACAATTTTGCAATTTACACAAATGTTACTTTATTTTAAGTTATGATGTTAAAGAGTTGCCACCAAGTTTTGTTTAACAAAGTTTAAATATGTATTAAATGAATATGTTTTATAAAATGTAATTAAGTGATTATTTTTTCAAATGAAATGCAATAAAGCAATACATCGTTTTAATATTACACCTTTTGTTTTATTTATAATAATGAAAGTGAATTTATGATTTAAGTCAATTCTTAAAGGAAACGCATGTAATGTTTGTTTATAAGGAAAGCAGTAAAGTTAATCGTGTTATTAGATATTTACTACATTAATATCAATAACAAATTTGAGATGCGAGTTTATTTTAAATGCAGCGTCTATTAGGCTATAATACTTGCATTCATTATATTGTTTTAATATTAGTGCGATATTAGAGAATAATAGTAGAAATTATTAGAATTATAATAGTACTTGCGTTATATTATAATGCTTACTATACTATTAAGATTTAATACTATTTAAGTTCCGCATTTTAAATATATATTACATTTGCTTTTAATAGTATGCTTTATTATATTAGTTAAATATTAGTTCGATTAAAAGTTAATAGAAGGTTTTATTAAATTTTAATAGTGTTTGTATTTCTAAAATGTAATGTATTGTCCTCTAAAATGTAATAGAACTAAACTTTAAAACTTTTAATACTAGATGCAATGAAATTATTTATTAATTTGGTTATATTAAAAAGTAATACTAAATAGTGATGGACTTATATACAATAGAAGTAACATTGTATTTCCGATATTTTATTTTAGTGTGCACCAAAAACCGGAAAGTACTATAGAGGGGAGTAACTCTAACCAGAAAGGTGGGGTTCCCTCATCTGAGGCAGGTGCAAGCAACACCATGGCATCGAAGCCAGGTGAAAGCGGAACCGCCAAACAGAAGAGCGGGGGACCGAAAGAGATCCCTCCAGCAAAGCGACGGTACAGAGAGAGACGGTCGGCGTTTAGAATTCTGGAGAAACTGGCTGCGACCCCTGAGGGGCAGCTTACAGTTGCGCAGAAGGAATCTGTAGCATGGACTAAGAAAACTGTCGGCTGCAATAGCTCGGAGAGGGTCCTTGTGTCTAAAAGACAGAGGTCCCAGGATGAGCTTGAAGCAGAAGGCAGTAAGCGGGCCAAAGTGCAAGCAGACATGACGTCGGGGGCTCCTAAGGAGCAGAAACTGAAATTATTCAGTGAAATCCTGAAGGAGCACGTGCTGGTGCTAGCCGTCATCGACTAAATTCCTTTTTCTTGAGGAGCCTGAGAGAAAATCCGGGATCACCCCCGTGATCGGCCAGAGATCGGTCGATCTCTATAAAAGGGCAGTGGCCGAGGTAGGCGAGGTGTGGCCGGGCGCGAGGCTTGAAGCAGTCAGCAGAGGGGAAACCCCGAGCAGGCCGAGGGCACGCGTCTGGTTACCAACTGAGCCGGATAAGCCAGAGGAGATCATTGAGATTATCCGGGCCAGTAATCCCGATCTTCCAACGGAAGAATGGAGGATTGTGAAGCAGGAGGAGGCCAGGGGGGGCTTTAGATTGGCAATCATGCTGATCAATAAGGAATCCTTGGCTTCCCTTGCTAGATCTAAGGGAGTGGTCAACTTCGGTTTCGGGTCGATCACTCTTATAGTTTATAAGAAAGACGAGGTCGATAAGGGCGCGGAAGACCAGCCTGGGGGCGACGGCGAACGGACCCGGCAGGAAATGGTCAAGCGGACTGAGGACGACCAGGGTAGCCGTTCCGATATTTCGGACAAAGAGAAGTTGGTGATGGGAGGCAGCCTCCTCTCTCTGGAGCCTGCTGGGGACATCCTGTCAGGCTCTCGACGAGAGGAAGACAGCGTCCGGAACAATGAGGTAAATTGCACTATCCTGATGCAGGGAGTGCAGGAAGAGGTGAGTAAGGTCCATTACAATGATTAGCATTGTACAAATAAACCTACATCACACGAAGGCTGCCTCGGCAGCTCTCGTGCTCAGACTGACTAAGTCAGATGAGGACTTGGTGTTAATTCAAGAACCTTGGATTAACAATAACAGGATCTGTGGCCTCAGAATGAAAGGGTATAAATTATTATACTCAAGCAACTCTGAAAAGATCAGATCGTGTATCTTAGCGAAAAATAATTTGAATATTTTTCTTCTTCCACAATTTGTCCCCTGATAAAACCTAGGGGCAGGCAGAAACCGACATGGTGGACCACGGAGTTGGGAACCTATCGGAGAGTGTGTAGGACAGCCTTTAATAAGGCTAAGAACACCAGGGAAAATCGGGATTGGGATTCCTATAAGGAAGACCTGAGAAAATACAAAAAAGAGTTGAGGAAGGCACAAAGGGGGTCTTGGAGACTCTTCTGTTGTAGAATGGAGGAAGTCTCTGAGACTTCTCGCCTTAGGAAAATTCTATCTACCAACCCAACCAGTCCTAGTTACTTAATTAGGCCGGACGGGTTATGGACAGCTTCAAGTGCGGAATCATTGGAGCTTCTCATTGAGACCCATTTTCCGGGAAGTATTGATGACTCGATGGAGCCTGAAGCTCATCGAGGAACACCTTTAACAGATGTGGATGGCATCGTGGACAGGAAACGAATCCTGTGGGCGCTGAACGGTTTTAAGCCTTATAAATCGGCGGGCCCGGATCGGATTATACCAGCAGAGATCCAAAGAAACTCTGCAGTTATCCTCCCCTGGCTGGAGGTTATCTTTAGAGGATGTCTGCAATTGGTCTATATTCCAAGAATATGGACGGAGGTCAGAGTGCTTTTTATCCCGAAATCGGGAAAAAGCTCACAGGCTTATCCAAAGGACCTGAGGCCTATAACTCTATCATCCTTTCTGTTGAAAACCTTGGAAAGATTGATAGACGTACTTATTCGAACAAAAGTTGAGCCAAGGAATTGGGCAATGTCGCAGCATGCGTACTGTAAGGGAAAGTCGGTGGACACAGCTCTACACGATCTAGTACGCATGATTGAGAAGTCAATTTACTCGCAAGAGTATTGTATGGTAGCATTTCTCGACATTGAGGGTGCCTTTAATAATGTAAAAACGGAGGCGATCATGGAAGGATTGTCATTTTTGAAGGTGGATTATCCTATAAGTAGGTTGATAAATCAGATGCTGGTAAGCAGGATTATTATCTTGGAACTGGGAGAGTCCACCATTAGAAGGCGGGTGGTTAGAGGAACTCCACAGGGAGGAGTAATGTCCCCCCTTCTTTGGAGTGCAGTGGTGAATGGATTGCTGTTGGAACTGGAGAAAGAGGGGATAGGGGTTGTAGCGTATGCGGATGATGTAGCGATAGCTGTCTCAGGCAAATATCTGGATACGATTAGGGATGTTATGCAGAATGCACTCCTGATCGTTACGAAATGGGCCAGCAAATGTGGATTAGGGATCAACCCCTCCAAGACAGAGCTGGTACTATTTACTAAGAATTATAAAACTCCGGTAGTTGGTTCTCCTACCGTGAACGGCACTAGACTGGCTTTTGCTGACAGCGCGAGATTTCTGGGCATAATCTTGGACAGTAAGCTAAGCTGGAAGCCTAACATTGTAGAAAGGGTGAATAAGGCTAATGTAGCCATTTACTCGTGTAGAAACGCCATAGGGAAGAAATGGGGTTTGAAACCAGAGCTGGTACACTGGTTCTATACCGCTGTGGTAAGGCCTGTGCTGATGTACGGGGTGGGCGTGTGGTGGCCATTTCTGGAAAAGGTAACCTATATAAAGATGTTGGAGAAGGTGCAAAGAACGGCCTGTATGCTTATAAGCGGGGCGCTTAGGACAACACCTACACGCGCTTTAGAGGTTATGTTCCATCTTATTCCAATCGAATTTTTTGGTAAGCAGATGGCAGCCAATGTGGCTACAAGGCTCTCGGCTGTCTCTCAGTGGAAGTGTCTTCAGGCGGGACACTCGACGATAGTTAGATCACTAGGGGAAGAACTGGTGAATCTAGATTATATTAAACCAACGTTGTGCTTCGATATAGGTTTCCGGATCATCTGTCCTTCTAGGGAATCCTGGAGGAACGGATCAATACTGGGAAACGAGGCACTGCAATTTTTCACGGACGGCTCTAAGCTAGACGGCAAAGTAGGAGCCGGAGTCTTCTGTGAGAAGCTTAATGTTAATATTTCTGTTCGTCTCCCTGACTACTGCAGCGTGTACCAGGCTGAAGTGGTGGCGATAGGGGAAGTCGTGACATGGTTGAAGCATAACGTGATATCTGTTAGGCATATCGCGATTTATGTGGACAGTCAAGCGGCACTCAGGTCACTAGAGGCGGTTTCTCTGAAGTCACGGGTGGCGCTGGATTGCCGATCATCTCTTAACGAGATGAGCGAGTATTTCAGTATCCAGATAATCTGGGTCCTTTGTCACTCGGACGTCACGGGAAACTGCAGGGCAGACGAACTAGCTAGGTACGGTACGACTCTCCAGATGCAACCGGAAAGGGCAGGTCTGGGGAGGTGTGGGGAGGTGGGCCAACACTCTCACGTGCAGGGTAGCAAAACAGGTTTGGCCAAAACTGGACCTGCGGCGCTCCAAGGCACTTATATCCCTGGGAAAACGAGATTTAGGATTGGTCGTAGGGTTACTGACAGGACACTTCCTTTTTATGGAACATGCGAGAAGGCTGGGTCTAGAGACGAATGACTTTTGTAGAAGTTGTATGGACGAAGAGGAGGAAGAGACTTTAGTTCACTTCCTATGCTCGTGTCCAGCACTATCATACAAAAGACATAGGTACTTGGGTGTGTACAACATGGACAGCCTTTCTGAACTCGCGGACTTTGGGGTGCGAGATATTTTACGCTACATCAGTAGCTCTGGTTGGTTTCAGCGGGAGTAAGGGGAGATTGGATCCTTTGGTATCACAATAGGCCATTATTGGCCTAAGTGTGCGATAGCAGCCACTCTAACCTAACCTAACCTAACCCTATGTTAAGAAAAGTGATTTGTGGTCAATTTATCCTTAATTTAACCCATTAAAACCCGAACAATGATCTAGTGGCCCGATTTCTCTGAAAATCACAATTCACGTATATTTCAAGTCGAAAAATGCAATTGTGAAAAAAAATTCAAATAAGTCATGCCAATGGGGCTCTGGACCTGGTATGATATATCATACAATGGGCAGAAACAGTATATTTTTTTGAAGTAAAACTTCTTTAGGCACGTTTGACTTGGGGACTAAGCTGGCAAATGCGTTACGAAAAATGTAATCGAACTAGGCGAACGAAACAATAAACGCAAAACGAAATCATTTTCCTTTAGTATCAGGATGTGCCATGACAATTCATAAATCCCTAGGTGGAACATTAGTTGATACCATTTTATTTTAATAATTGGTTAAAAAAATTGGAAAATAGGAAAATTTCTTAAATGGAAAATTGAAAAAATTGGAAAATTGGAAATTTCGAAATTTGCAAAATTGGAAAATTTTTAAATTATAAAATTGGAAAATTGAAAAATTGGAAAATTGAAAAACTGGAAAATTGGAAAGTCATAATATAGACTTCTATGTCACTGACTGATTCACTCGAGAACGCACAGGGTGACCAAAATTTTTTTTTTATATATTATAACATCTATGTCACTCATTCACTTACTCACTCCAGAACGCACAGGGTGACCAAAAAAAATTTGTCTGTGTGATATATTTTATATATGTATTTTTTTCTATATTATAGCTCCACTCCACACGAGGTATCACAGAAACCGATTCTTTCTTCGTTTCTTTCCCCGTTTGCCTATGATACAAGTTTTAATGAGACTTAAACAAATTTTCGATGAAACCACACTACACAAACATAAATGAAATAAAAAATATTTCAAGGCCATTTTTACTATGCGAAGAGAATTCAAAAATGATTTTTTTGTCCATTTTGTTACACATACATAAACATTATCTATTACGACTACTAGTTGGCTTTGAAAAAGTTACCAAGTTACAAGGTTACCTCTTGTGGAATCAGACATAAACGGCTAGGTGACACTCGAGAACGTACAGGGTGACCAATTTTTTTTTTTTCAATATTATAATTTTTCTATATTATATTATAAATATTAAATATATATTAGAAGTTTTACTTCAGTAGTGTGGTCTAACTCTAAAACACACTTAATTTTTTTTTATATTGTTTCACCTTTTTTATTTATTTATTTCTGTTTCTAACAACATTTAAAATTGAAAAATTAAGAAATTTTAACGCAATAAGTAAGTATTTGAAAAATCTCTTAAAAGTGCGAGTCCATTAGGTTTTAAATTAATTTACTAGTTTACACCATCCTCAACCACTTAAGATAAAAAACAAAAATATTCTATGTATAGTACTCAAGAGAGATGTTAAGGAAGTAGTGATTTTGGAATGATATATCATACATCGGGCATTAATGGGTTAAGTTATAAATCAGAGAAAATTAAGAAAATAATTTTGATTGTGGCGTTGGGTTCCTATTTAGTGCTTATAAGTTTTTTTTTACCAGGGCCGTATTTTTATATTTTAATTTAATAAATCGGCGGATATTTCATGTGCTATGTGCTTTGCTTTTCATAATTTATTTTTATTTTAAATACTATGAGTACAACTTTTTACAAAAATTTTAATGTAAACATTTGTTTTTAGCTTACCAAAAATATGGGAAATTAAAAAAGGATTGAATAGCACTATTTCATGCCACAAACAAAAGAGAATCAAAGGAGATCGAGAATAATAAAGTCGGTCATTCCCACCTTGTTCATTGACGTATCAACGTTTGGATTTACTGTCGACGAAAATAATCTTGAAAGTACATGCTTCAATATTAATCGAACCGCAATTCCTTATCCTACTCAAGAAAACATGGTTGGATGGAACACTCTAATCCTAAATTTGTTTTCCAAGATGTTTATTCAACTTTTTTAAATGATGCTGACGATATTATTGGGGCTAATTTTAAAGATTCTTCTCATGTTAAAGAAGATCCAATCTATGCGCTGAACTTATTAAGTGATGTGGCAACCAAGTCGTTGCATTTAATTAAAAATAATAAAGACCATGACTATACAGCCTTAGGGAAGGAATGTGAAATAACTAAGCGTAGTTATTTTATAATTACTATTTATTATCTACATAATATTATATTTAAATAAAAATGATTAATGTACTTATATTTGAAGAAAAATTTCTAAATACGGCCCTGTTGATGTATATGCCTTCGCAGTTGCTTACACTTTGCTTCCACCCATTCTATATAATCTAATTCTATGATAGTATTATTGGGTATGATGCGGAGCACTTTGATAAATATAATTATAATAAAATACAAAAACTTTAAATTTAATTTTTAAAATTAATTTTTATTTAATAAAAATATTTTTTTAATTTTAAGTCGCTGGTGAGTGATGATGGTGCTCCATGTTGCTCCGGCAATTACCAAAATCGAATAGGCCGAAGAATTTTAATTTTTTTCTTTCTTGCCTAAATCGAAAAACAAAACAATCCAAAACTGGTTTTGTTTTTCGTTTACCTGCACCAAAATATTTGGGTGCACCCTCTACAAATTATGTTTTAATAAACATAAATGTTTGCCATGCCATCTCTTGTGCGATGGCATGGTGGTGTATAAGTGCGTTTTACATGACTTTGGTTTTGCAAAATCAATACGATTTTTATGCATCTCTAAATGATGTGATTGTAGAGGTTATTGCAATGCGAAATTTTTGTGTAACCAAAATATAATTTTTCAATTCTATTTTGCTTACACAAATTCGTATGTACAAGTGTTGTTGTACGATTACTATGTACAAGTTGTTATGTACATTATTTATATATACAAGATTGTTGTATATAATTTAGAATAATTCTTTAGATGGATAATTGTCGATTTATAAAGAATTAGGTGAACGGAGGGTTGTCCGTTGAGAATTAATTGTGCGGAGTTTCTTATGGTTGAAGAAACTAGCCGCTACATCACCCACCGCGCAGTGAGTTCCCCCCACCGTGGGTTCTTTGTCCGCTGGCGTTTGTGGATGGATTTTATTTGTATTATGATGATGTATAATCAATGTAATGGTAGTGATAATGTAAATGGTTTTATCACCGAAAATTGAATTAATGATAGATAATGTATCATTGTGACGATGTATGATCGTCATAAGAAATATAATGTCTTCACCAGCGTGTGTTGGAGTTTTAAGATAATATTTGAGTTTGGTGAAGTTTGTGTTATTCGAAAATGCGGACAGTTTTCTTCACTCCCGATATTTGATCGGGCGAACTCAAAATTCCATAGACTGGTTTGAGTCTATCGATAGAGACAGATTGTTGCTTGTCTCTAATTTGTAATACAAAGTGCTTACGAAGTCGTCGTATCACTTTGTAGGGGCCTTCATACGGTGGTGTGAGGCCGGTTCGAACTTTATCTATTCGTACGAAAACGTAGTCACAGGTTTGCAGTGACTTTGGTACGAATATGTCGGTTTGATTAGATTTGCGCGTGTCCGTTGGGATGAGTTTGTTCATCGTGGAGCGCAATTGATGTATCACTGTGTCAGTGGTAATTTGGGGTGTAAGTGGATGTTCCACAAAGAATTCCCCAGGTAACTTAATTGTTTGACCGTACACCAGTTCTGCTGATGAACATTTTAGGTCATCTTTGACTGTCGCTCGGATTCCCAACAATATGATTGGGATCTCTGAGCTCCAGTTAACGGTATTTGAACGAGCTTTGAGAGCTGTTTTTAGTTGGCGGTGAAAGCGCTCAACCATACCGTTTGCTTGTGGGTGATAGGCAGTGGTCCGTATTCGATGTGAGCCTAAGAGTTGTATAAGCTCAGCGAATAGTTTGGACTCAAACTGTGTGCCTTGATCGGTCGTAAGGTTGACCGGAACGCCGAATCTAGCAATATAGTTTTCGACGAGCGTTTTTGCAATGGTTTGTGCGGAGATGTCTTTTATGCTGTAGGCTTCTGGCCAACGCGTAAAACGATCAACGCAGGTTAACAAATATGTGAATCCATTGGATGGTGGAAGTGGTCCAACAATATCCAAATGGACATGTTCAAATCTACCTGAAGGAATTTGAAAATCCCCGTGAGGTGATTTGGTATGTCTTTGTACTTTGCATTTTTGGCAGGATAAACAAGATTTCCCCCAAAGGGTTAAATCTTTATTCATACTGGGCCAAAAATACCTTAAAGTGACGAGTTTGCGAGTTGCTCGTACACTTAGGTGTGAAATATTATGCAGAGTGTCAAAGATAGTTCGACGCAATGACTCTGGAATGTACGGGCGATTGTTACCCGTGGATATTTCACAGTATATTGTTAAATCGGCTAATGGAAATTTTTCTAATTTCCATTTGGAAGTGCGCCGATTTGTGGAACTAGAAAGTAAGTCTTGTAGTTCTTGATCGCCAGCTTGTGCCTTTGCGATCGTTGTGATGTCGTAGCGTGTTGCTATGGGGGCAAGTTCATGGTCAGAAGTCCGAGATAGTGTATCGGCGACCACATTGTCCTTGCCTTGAATGTGTTGTATGTCTGTCGTAAATTGAGAGACATAGTCCAAGTGGCGTGCTTGAGTTGGGTTTCGCTCGGCTTTAGAGGTTATTGCTCTAGTAAGCGGTTTGTGGTCGGTGAATATAGTGAATTCCCGACCTTCGACAAAGTAGCGAAAGTGTTTGATTGCTTGGAAGATTGCAAGCAATTCGCGATCAAATGCGGAATATTTTCTTTCGGCATCTGATAATTTCTTGGAGAAAAATCCAAGTGGTTCCCAGGTCTTTTTGTTGAGTTGTTGTAAGACCGCGCCTATTGCAGTGTTGGAAGCATCAGTGGTGATGCTATATTTGGTTGCATTTAGCGGATGCGCTAAAAGGGCAATATTTTCTAAGCTGTTCTTGAGCTGAAGGAATGCTTTATGACATTCTTCAGTCCAAGAAAAATTTTGAGGCGTTTTGGGCTTTTTGAGGAGACTTGCCAAATGCGCGTGTATTGGGGCAAGTACTTCTGCAAGTTTTGATATAAATCGGTGGTAGTAGTTTACCATGCCGACGAATTGTTGAATTTGCTTGACGCTTTGAGGTGCTGGGAATTCTCTAATTGCATTAATTCGTCCTTCGGACGGCAGAATGCCATTAGATGTAATCTTGTGACTGAGAAAGTCAAGATTATTTGTCCCGAACACGCATTTTGCCGTGTTGATATTGACACCGTACTTTGATAATTTTTGGAAGAGTTTTTCCAAATGGAGTAGGTGTTGCTTCTCGTCTTTTGAGGCTACGAGAATGTCATCGATATATACAAAAACGAAATCGAGATCTCTCACGATTTCGTTGATGAAACGCTGGAATGTTTGTGCAGCATTTCTGAGTACAAATGGCATTCGGGTGAATTCGAATAAGCCAAATGGAGTGGTAATGACTTTACTCTTGACCATCAAACGATACACATCGAGTAAAAAAAAAAAATATTATTACATAGGTATATAAAATACGGTAAAATAAATTTATATTTATTTTTTAATAAAAAAAAAAAAACTAAATATTTATAAAGTGAAATATAGAGATATTAAATTAAAAGTGCACATATTTACTGGGGTACCTAAATTTAGGGCCCCAGGTGGTGAAAAAAAAGTGTGAATCGTAATAAAACTATGTTTAGTGAAACTGAAGTGCAAACAAATAAAGATGAAGAAATGACAACGGTAAATCCATCGGATTCAGAAAACCAGGAAAATTTAAATAAAAAATCATGGATTAAACCACCAAAATTGATTAAAAGGCCAGGATCATCAATAAATTCGTTTCCAACGGACAGTGAAATGCAACAACTGCAAATTGAAAACGAAGCATTAATAAAAGTGAACTACGAAATGCAAAGTAAAATAACTGTACTAGAAAATAAACTAGCACAAATTATGTACGAAATGCAAAACACGCAGACGAACTGTAATGAAAAAAGCAAATTAAAAAATTATAAAAATGCCGCAGATCAACCACAAACAAATACTAGAAGTGTTATATACAACGTGGATGTGCAAAGTAAATTCAGCGGTCTACCGATGGAACATATAGAAATAACAAGCGAAACAAGCAATTCAAATGACGACGAAAATACAGATGAGTTTATACCAGTTCTACGACGTCAGAACCGTAATAAAATCAACATTAAAAATAAAAATCAAGCTCATAAAAGTGGTAGCATAAATCATAAAAAAAATCCCATTAACAAAGAAAACGTAAATTACGATCAAAACAACAAAGAGATAAACAAAAAGATAAAAATACCACCTATAAATATATACAGTCAAACACCAAACCAAACCGTTACAGCTTTAGAACTCACAAATGTGAAAGACTTCACAATAAAAAGAGTAAACAAAAATAAACATGTGTTGTTTACCGAGTCAATGGACAGCTTTAATAAAGCAAAGGAATTATTAAATAAAGTATATACTCAATATTATACTTATACTCCGAAAGATTCCAAACCTAAAAATATATTATTAAAAGGATTATCTAACGAGGAGGACATAGAGGAATTACTAGCAGAACTAAAAACTCGCGAAACAGATGACCTAAAATTTATCAACTGTTCACAGTTTGAATCAAAGTTTTCACGATCGACCAAAACTAAAAACGCCGTGTACCTTATTCAAATCTCAGCCGAGTCAAACATCAATACTCTACACAAAATACGATACTTAAAATATCAACGCATTTATTGGGAAAAAATTAAATCCTACAACAACGTGGCTCAATGTAAAAATTGCCAACGATTTGGTCATTCGGCGATAAACTGTAACCTACCATACAGGTGCGTAAAATGCAATAAAGATCATCAACCAAAGCAATGTACATTAAAAAAAGATGAGAACTCCAGTGCATATTGTACAAACTGCTTAGAAACGGGACACCCAGCATCGTTCCGAGGATGTCCAGTATACAAAAACATATTAAAAAAGATACGCGAGAACAAGGAAGCGAGACAAGGAAAAACACAGAAAGAGAGAACTTTTAATTCATCGTTCATTCAACCGGGAATAAAATATGCAGATTTCTTCAACATAACTAACAACAAAACAAAGAAGGTAACCTCTACTATCAACCAAACTAACACATATAATAGAACTAACAATTGTAATACAAATATTAATGAACAAATATTACAGAAATTAGATTGTGTTAATAAATATATGATTGACACTGATAAAAAGATACAAACACTATTTAATGCTATCGGGTCTATTTTGAATGAGTAAGCAACTCAAACAATTTTCAGTTTCCTTTCTAGGTAATATTAAAGTAATAAAACATTTGCATAGAGGCCGAAAGAACCACAATATTTCTGGAATATATTTATTACAATTAAAGTTAATACATGCAATACCAATACAGATTAGTAATGGATGTAATAACGACTATAATAATAATTTTAAATTATGGCAAATTTAAAAAACCTTAATATTATAGCTATAAATGTAAATTCAATCCTAACAATTGAACGAAGAATGAACTTAATCATGTTCATAAATACACATAAACCTGATATTATACTACTATCAGAAACAAAAATAGATCAAAAATGTAAATTTGAAATAGAAGGATACAACATAGCTAGAAATGATAGGAATAAATTAGGTGGAGGGACAGCGATAATATTAAAAAATAATTTAAAATATAAGCGTTTATTATATATCAACCACCAATTATCAGCTATAGAGTGCACTATAATAGAAATCAAATTGAATAATAATAATAAGTTAACAATAGGCTCTCTGTATTCGGCATCAAACCAATCCAATGTAGACTTTATCAATGACTTTAATTTCATATTTAATCACCTTAATCTCAATAACCCACTCAATTATTATGTCCTAGCTGGTGATGTGAACGCAAAAAACATTTTGTGGAATAATAATGTAGATGATCAACGAGGAAAAAATTTGAAAAGATGGTTAGACAATAATACTCAATTCTATAAACTAAAATTTATACGACCAAACAGACCAACCTTCCCTCGTACTAATTCGACAATAGATTTAGCATTCATGGATGAAAGAATACGCTTAGCAAATGAAAATTTCATTAATACGCTCACTTACGATAGTGAACATCGTGCCCTACAATTCGACATCATATCACAAAACATAAAAGATCTATTAATCGAATTAAATATACCCAACAACAACCAATTGCCCCAATCCTGGATGCGAGGAATGGATTGGAATAATTATAGAAACAGATTAGAAAAAAGATATTCTGAACTTAACCAACAAATACCCAATAATAAAAACCTAACAAATGCTGAAATAGACAAACATTTAAATCAAATTGACTTGCTAATAACAACAACTATAGAAGACATTACGAAAGAAAATAACACGAGAAAGACATATCTTAAAGATGTATATGGAAATAAAATTATATTTAAACTATACAAACAAAAGAGTCTGATAATTTCACAAATAAAAAAATTAAAAAGAACTCGAAACTACAACACAAACTTAATAAATCAACTTCACTCTCAACTAAACAATGTAAAAGTTTTAATAAAACAAAATATTAGAATACAGATCAACAAAATCTGGACAAAAAAAATTCAAAAGATACAAACAACTAATAATAAACATCTTTTCAAAAGTATAAACCAAATATTTAGGCCAAAAGAAAAAATCAGTATTGGTAATCTCAGCATAAACTTAAAAAACCACGAAGATCTATGTTATTTAAATTTTCAAAACATGTACTCGATAGATATAAATGATAAAACAAAAGTTAAGTGGACGGACAGTGAAAACATTGAAATCGTAGCAATAAAAGAAAAACTAAATGTGATTGGTGCGTATATCCAAAACCAAACCCAAAAAGTTAATACCTCGAGACTAGACGCAACAGTCGGCAACTTTATTACACAAATCGATAGAGACAAATCAAAATTAATATTCAACAACACTAATAATCTCTATAAATCGGAATATACTCATAATAACACCTCAGATATCATAAACAACGATGGTAGATGTAAGAATAAGATCCAAACATCAATAGAAGAACTAACAGGTATCTTCAAAAATCTAAATAATAAAAAGTCATCAGGACCCGACAATATACCTAACGTTGCACTTAAGCATATACCTAGGTGTATCATTAGAGACTATTGTATTCTGTTTAACAATGCAATAAATAATAATTACTTTCCAAAAAACTGGAAAATTTCGAAAATAGTACCTATAAAAAAAAAGAACAAAAATAACAATTCATATAAAAGTTACCGACCAATAAATTTAGTATCAAACATTAGCAAAGTTCTAGAAATAGTTTTATACAATAACATATTAACACACATACAAAAAGAAAAGTTAATCCCGGATGTACAATTTGGTTTTAGATATAATCATTCGACTGTACATGCCATAAACAAATTAGTGTCGGATGCAATAAGAGGATTCAACCAAAACAAAGTAACAGGAGCCATCTTAATAGATATCGAGCGAGCATTTGACTCGGTATGGGTAGCGGGACTACTTTTCAAACTTAAATACATGGGATTTGATATAAACATAATCTATTATTTAAATGAAATGCTGAAACAAAGAAAGTTCAGGGTCTCAGACGGAACATGTTCGTCACACTCTGAATTTAATTTATGTGATGGTCTCCAACAAGGCACAATTCTAGCACCAATCCTCTTCATATTGTACACATCCGATCTATTAGCAAAAGAATGCTTAAATACCCAAGATTGTCAAGCACTGGCGTATGCTGATGATATTGTTATATACTCAACATCTAATAATATAACCTCAATGCAGAATACTCTACAAGCAAACTTAAATTGTATTAACGAGTATTGCAAAACATGGAAGCTAAAAATTAATACATCGAAATGCGAAATAATTCTCCTCAGGCCTCCTCTAAAGAAACTGAGCAATAATATTAAAAAAAAATGGAAAACCATTAATATAAAACTTAACAACGAAACGTTAGAACAAAAATTAATTGTTAAATACCTCGGAATTAATATTGACCAATACGCGTATTTTGATAAACATCTGACAAATCAAATAGAAAAAGGAAGAAAGGCTTTCGGAATGCTAAAGCGATTATTCTTTTCTCAACACCTCAATAAAAATGTAAAATTATTATGTTATCAACTACTAATAAGGCCTATTTTAACATATGGAGCACCCATATGGTTTAATGTGACACAGTTCTTAATGGAAAAAATGCGATTATTCGAAAGAAAGTGCATAAGGGCCTGCCTCTCGAAATATAGGAAAGCGGACAACACGAAACATTACATCTCGAATGATACAATATACAACCAAATTAAATTTGACCGAATTGACTTATTTATAATAAATCAAATAAGAAAACACATTCAAAAAGCAACGACAAATAACGAAAATTCAATGATTTTTGCGCCTTATTTAATAGACATGAATCCGTTTAAATCTGACATAGAAAATAAATTCCCACCGATAGAATCCTTTGTTTATTTGGATACAAACTCTCTCATTCAAGATCACAATACTGCAATACCAACAATCTACCACATAAAAAGACAACGAAATGACAGATCGGTTAACCCGCATATCTTTACAGATCAATCCCAAATAAGATTCAATACTAGTATATCTAATAAATCTATTATAAAGCACTTAAAAAATAAAAATAAATATTGGTGGCTACAATAAGAAATATTCGTCCCCACCAATTGACACCTTCATTTCTAGTCATATTTTAAAATAAACATAAATTAAGGATATTTTTTTTTAAGACCAGTTATTTTTATATCCATTTTTTTACCTAATAATTGTAACTTTAGCAATATAAAATTCCAATAACAAAAAAAAAACATGATTAAAATTAATAAAAAAAAAAAAAAATAAGTTAAAAGAATTGAGAGCCGGTATATTGCCTAGCTGGCCATAATTTAGTTATAAGATTAAAAAAAAGGCTGTAAGTTTTTGTTTATATAATTAAGTTTAACTTACATAAAATCGAAAAATGTTTATACTGGAAAATAAAACAAAATTAAAAAAAAAAAAAAAAAAAAAAAAAAAAATGGAGTGGTAATGGCGGTTTTGTAAATGTCGTCAGGAGCAATCGGGATGAGGTGATATGCTCTGACGAGATCGATTTTGGTAAAAATTGTGCAACCATGTAGTTGCATGGAGAAATTTTGTATGTGGGGGATAGGGTAACGGTCAGGAATTGTGACTGCGTTAAGCCTTCTGTAGTCCCCACATGGTCTCCAGTCGTTGTCCTTCTTTTTTACCATGTGCAATGGACATGATATTGCCGAAGAAGATGGTCGGCAGATTCCTAATTCCACCATATGTTGGAATTCTAGGAAAGCTGCTTTGTGACGAATTGGATCAAGCCGTCTTGGTCTTGAGAATGGTAAATGCCCTGTAGTCACAATGTGGTGTACTACATTGTGCATTACCGGAGCATTATAGTTTGGTGGAGCTGTTAAAGAAGGAAATTTCTTTAGCAGTGCTCCATAGCCATTGTTTATTGTATAATGTAATGGCGATGGTGTATCAACGCGTGCTGATGTTGCGTTGATAGAGAGTTTAGTGGATGGATCAATTAATTTGTGATTTTTAAGATCCACTAAAAGACCGAATTTCTTTAAGAAATCCGCGCCTATGATTGGGCGGTTGACATTGGCGAGAATGAAGGCGTGTTTGAATGAACGCCTTAGTCCGATGTAAACGTCGAGTAATTTTGTACCATAGGTGTTTATTGTGGTACCGTTTGCAGCAGAAAGAACTAAATCGGGATTGCGAATTGCTCCGAGGCGATAGTATTTGTTGTACGGGAGTACGCTTAGATCAGCGCCGGTATCAATCAGAAATGTGATTTTATTAACCGTATCCCGTAGAAATAGGCGACTATGGTGAGGTTGTCTTAGGTCTGCCGCTACGACCTTAAGACTTGTTGGCTTAGGGAACCGATTTGCGGATTCCTTTTGTTGTGTAGCAAAAGTGCACGGTTGTGTGCATTTTGAAGCAGTGGTGCCAAATTTTGAGTGATACCAACACCAGTTGTGTGGAACTTGGTATCTTGGCTTTTGTCGGTTGTTTTGTGGAAATGAACTTCCCTGGCTTGTATGTGATGGTGAATGTTTTGAAGGGGATGGAGTTTGTCTCCATGGCGATTGAGGATGCGAGGGTTGTCGCTGTGTGTGTGAATTATGCTCTAGTCTCAGTAGCCGGTCGCTAATTTGTTTTAGCATTGTTTCATGAGGGCTACTGCTAGAGCTTGGCGCGTGTATCTCTGAGCTTGGTATCCGCGTGTCGCGATCGATTAAACTCAAGCTCTGAGTCCGCGTGCCTATGATGTCGTGGAGTTTGTCGGCGATTTTAATGAGATCCTCTTCTGGTTTGTCTTGTTGAGGGATCAAAGCCGCTTGTAAGTAATCAGGGAGTTGCCTGATCCATAGTTTTATGATGACGTTGGCCGTGAAACTTTTGCCGGCCAACGATTTGATTCGGTGTAGCATGTCCGAAGGTTTTTGGTCACCAATATCGATTTTGTTTAAAATCGTCTCTAATCTACGCTCCTCGGAGATGGAGTGGCGGTCGATTAGGACTTTCTTAAGGTTGTCGTATTTGTTATTGGGTGGAGGGTCTTGTAGAATGTATGCGACCTTCTCCACCTGTGCTGCCGAGAGGGACAACACTGTGTGCGCAAACTTCTGTTTGTCGCTGGTGATGTTGTTCGCGTCGAACAATATTTCGGCTGATATGAACCAAATCTTCGGGTTATTTTCCCAAAATACTGGTAGCCGCATCAAATGTTTTGACGTGGCTATTTCAGACTGGACATGCACATTTAGTTGACGATTTGCGTCATTATTTACCACGAGTTTATCTTTGCCGTTATTTGCCATGTTTTTGATGACAATTGTTTAACGGTGCACACACTTAATATTTAACAAAAATTCACACACTTAAAAAAATTATGTTGCACGTAAAAAAAATTTGCAACACGTGGTTTTTGACTAGAGCAAGAAAAAAAAAAGGAATGAATTTTTAGAATTGGTGTCGGAATGGACACGTGTCGTTTAATATTTTTATTTTTTTAATATTTTTTTTTTAATAATAGTAGAATGAGCTGATGAAGAGTGAAAACTCGAAATTAGTTCGAAATAAAAAATAAAAATAATAAATAATCACAAAGAGACAAATGATGGAACTGCTACGGTGAAGTGGTTTCGCACTGCGGTCCTCGAGCAGCCAACAGCTTCTCAATGAGATACCAATCGAATTCTGCGAACATCGCACGTTCAACTTGTGGGCTGAATTAAGTGATTCAGTCAAAATACTTATTTATTTATTATTGTAAAAGAAAAACACATATGGAAGCAATATAAATGAACAACAACAACAACAAAACTACTTCTATTAGGCATAAAAACCTCAAATTTTTACAAAAAATAAATCCACTCCATGCTACCCTCCGTATATATCGACGTAGTATATCGGACGAACGAAAAATAAACTCAATGATCGCAACGCATCCTGCATCGCAGGACTGCTATATTTACTCGCACAATATTCGTCACTTGGAAATATACTTCGTGTCACGGGTTCTGTAGACGCTTCATCG
Source organism: Nephrotoma flavescens (assembly GCA_932526605.1). NCBI lineage: Eukaryota > Metazoa > Arthropoda > Insecta > Diptera > Tipulidae > Nephrotoma > Nephrotoma flavescens. The sequence goes on from OW052220.1 coordinate 42,189,075, forward strand.
ATGCCTTAGCTCAGCAACGCTTTCGAAAGGCTTTATCGCCGTATCCGAGCTCAAATGGTCATTTGGGAACTATATATCTGGAACAAGCTGTTTCAAAATATACATTTCGCTGACAAGATATCAAGATGCTAATTCGGAGAACATCAATTAAACAAGAGCCCACTTCGATCTCTCGACCGTTTTGTCAGCAAAGGCTGTATATTGTGGATCAGGGAGTAGCTCAACGAATCGAATTTGCCATATAACAGGAAGCATTCGATCATTCTATCCAAATATGTACAACCAGCTTACGAATATAATTATTCAAATAATAAATCTCAATTTTCCATCGCATCGGGACCATTCCTGCACATGGCGTGAACTATACACATCAAACTACATACAAGCCGCGACTGTGCATCGACAAAGGGCTACGTTTGCATTTTCATGTGTTTACCGCGCGGAGAGACATATTCCAAAGTCTATACAGTGATTGTGCAACCAACTTCGTTGGATCTAGTTTTCAATTGGCATTCCTGCATCGACAGCTCACGAGAGTCGTAAATCTTGGGACGCTGCATTATTGGATCAGGCTGGTAACACCTGCAACTTCTTTCCTCCTGCTTCTCCGCATTTCAGCGGTGTGTGGGAATCGGAGGTAAAATCAGTCACAACGATCACTAGAGTATCAAAATACTTTAATGTGGGCGGCAATATTGGAGATGACACCTGACGTCTCCTGGTCGATCGATTTCACAAGCTATTGTGGGCACCACCACCACACCCAGGAAGATGACAAAATTGACATCTTGACAAAATTTTTTGTTTCTTCTGATCCTAGCCTCCATTCAAAATCTAGAGTAAATCCTTAAAAGAGTTTCATATAGTCTTAATATGTTTCGTCATACTTCCGAAATCGGAAGTGTTGTGCTTTGTAGGGGAGACAGCTGGACAAATATTTATGGTATCAACAAAATACAAGAAGAACCGAATTGCACCCCAAGTAGTACTTGGGTTGGTACAAATTTGGATAACTGTGCATCAGAACAGCACAAAAGAAATTGGAAAAATGGAAACAAAGAAGAAAATACCTCCCACGAAATGCAGATATGCCTGACCCAACAGTCGTAGAATCTGGCTATAGGCTGTCACGGAATAGCATTTGTGCCAATGATAGAATAAAAATAATAAAAGACAAACTTTAAATTGTATAGCACATGTTACTTAATTCTAAACTTTATTTAATACTTATAAAACATTAAAAGCAGTAAAAATTTAAAATCAAAATTTTTATGTTAAACGAATTATTTTATTTTGAATAATATTTGTAATGCGTGCGACTAAAAGCTCCAACAAAAATGTAACAAACGATATAGTCCATCCGTATAAAAAAATCGCTACAAAAATATGTTTGATATTTGTAACATCGACGATTCCATTCGAATTGTCATCCAAGTCAATTTCAACATGTTTTGTCAAATTTAACATCACTCGTTCATGTCGATATTTAATTTCCCAATACGTTTCCAAACCAGCCTCAAACACTCGCTGAGCCATCAGATCTATATGGTCGTACAGCGGTTTACGATGTAAAACAGCATACGACAAAAAATTCGTATCAATCGGTTCGCTTATTTTATGAAATCGTTCAATGCGACCATTCCAATTATATTCCGATTTCAAGAATTCGTCGGCCTTATGCTCGTTTATCATAATTGAAAAATTAGAAAACCAACTCGTTTGAACGTAATTCAGTGTCATTTCTAGAGGTATAAATTTACTCTGGTCCAGTAATATTGGATGGTTATTCAGACTCAGCGCCAAATGCGTATCTGTGATAAACAGAGATAAATTGGATTTTATGAGGCTCTCAATCGAATCGATATTTGGTTCATAATCAATCGATATCAGTTCCGAAATCATAAACGTTTGATAATAATTGCAATAAACAAAATTTAGGACTAGCAATACGAGCAACAAAAGCTTTTCGATTCGGTGGTCATGTGATAATCTGACTGCAATCATAATTATCGATTGAAATAAATTGAAGAGTAAATCAACAATCGATGTTTTGAGGTGCATCTTCATGCGGACCACGTACCAACAAATGATGATCAAAAGAAGTAAAATTACGAATAAGATGATCGATGTTGCATCGAACGTTGACAAAAATTTAAACGATTTTAATTTTCGAGGTACCAATATAACAGCTCGTTTAGTCTCAAACGGGTACGTGTACATAATTGGCAACAAAAAATGAGATTTCTCAATTTTATTCATCGATAAATCGGTTACGCCATTATAAAACGGCATATGCTTATGCGCGACATCCTCCATTTCATCATAAGATTTATAAGTTATAAAATAGCGTAGGTTTAATTTGTTTCGTAATATTTCAAAAAACCAGCGAGTCGTACCTCGAAAAACACCATTTATTTCACTATGTCGTCGATCGTCCGGTGCATTGTACGAAGCTCGGATGTAATTTTGCTCAAAATTTTGATTCGATCGTTGAAATAACTCGCTAATGGTTGAACAATTGGTCAAATTTTGAATCACATTGGTATTATTGACGTACAAGTTAATCAGCATGTGACGAAAAAAACTCACAAATAAAATTTGCACATGGCCCGCAGTGTTAAAAACTATTCCAAACGAATAAAATTGTTCAAAATGCGATAAATTTTTTAAAAATTGGATTGGTTCCAATTTCACTTCATTTAATACGGCAAACAAGTAATTGGGATTCACTGCACTGCTGTTGGCAAATTGGTGATGTTCAACAACGTCTTCAAAATTATCGACGATTATTATGTTGACAGCACTATTTATGAATCGGTTCGGTTCAAATTTATCGACGTTGTCCAAATTTATTACCGCTACAACCGCGTGATTTAAACTCCTTAGTAAATTATTTGATTCACTAAAATCCGATTCAGGATTTATCGATAGCACAGTTAATTTGCAACTTCTGCTGGCATCGTTGTTTAATAATTTTATTAATTTTAGTGTCACTGGATTAGGTTCACTTTGAACAAAAAATTTGGCATTCTTTAAAGATTCACTAGAATTTAATAGACCAAATAAAATTATTAATGTCACGAGTCGCAACATAATTAAAATTTAGCAACTCAGTTCTTTTCAGTTCTTCTGGTTTGCAGTGTTGTATACAATAAATTTTATAGGGCTTGTGATTCCTAGTTTGATTTGAAAATAATCCAACCAGTAATTTCATTTCTAATTGCAATATAATTAAAATATGATATATATATACGACTGTCTATCTCACATTTGTTTTGTTTACCATAATTATTAAGTTAATTATTAAAAGGTATTGATTACATTGTGTTTATCATTGTTTCTAATAAAATAACTTGTATACAAAGTTGATTAAGGTAATCGATATAAAGGGTAGGGTGATAGTTCGTGGCGTTTTTCCCGGTACTCATATATCTCAGTAACCATTGATCGAATCTTATATATGTTTGAAAGGTTACATTTTAACTTGCACTTTGACATAACAAAACATTAAAATCGGTGAAGTGAATAAAAAGTCACAACATTTTAAACATGGATATAAATAATGAAAAAATTTGATATCTTTTGCAATTTTATTACGACAAAGGTAAAACCGCTCAGGCTTTCGAAAAAAATTGTGCTGTTTATGGAGAAGGTGCTTTATCAAAATCAGCAGCAAACAAATGTTTCGCGCGCTTTCCTTCGTATCAAAGCCAGGATTGACGCCACGAAATGTAATGCTGTGTGGTTCTAATCATTACTGTCAGCAACTAACGCGTTTAAGGTCAACAATTCAGTTAAAACGTTCATAATGTGCTGTGTTTCATCATGATAACGCCAGACCACACACATCATTGATGACCCGGCAGAAACTGAGAAAGTTTGGCTGGGAAGTTTTGACGCACCCATTATATAGTCTTGACCTTGCACCATCGGACTACCATTTGTTCCGGTTCATGCAGAACCATCTTAATGGTTTTACATTAAATTCAACAGTGGCCTGCGAAAATGAGTTGTCTCGATTTTTCACCTGTAAACCACAGAAGTTCTACAGTGATGGGATCATGGCTCTACCAGAAAAATGACAAAAGGTCATCAATCAAAATGGCACATATTTGGTTTAATAAATTTCATTTGAAATAAGAAAATTCTTTGTTTCAATGTCACCCAAAAAAGGCCACTAAATATTTCCCCTACCCTTTATATCAGATAAGTGGTAGTGGTGAGTTGTAGAGTTCTTTCTAGGTGATTGACCGGTCAGAAAAGTTAAATCGCAGACTAGAGAGTAGTAAATTTTAAGGCTTACAAAATATATCTAATGCCTGAAAAAATACTTTAAATTTGACATGTACTACATGTGAAGTTGGCCCAAATGTCGGCCCAAAAAACGCAATGGCAACATGAAAACTAACAGTCAAACGTAAAATTTGCTTATCTGACGGTCAGAATTGTCTTGAGAGTTAGGTCGAATACACTCAGCCGAAAATCTAAATTTTCACAGTTAAAGGAGCCATTATTCTCAAATGGTTCATGGCCACAGATCTGGCTCTAGCCTTTACGAGTAGTGGTTGAGCAGATTCGGTGAATCGGCGAGTGAAGTATCTCAATATGCATCATTTTCAAGAAGAGTTAATTCTTGGCAAGCTTCACGATACGTGGTACATTTGTAACGTCGACCAAAATTTGTACGTTCTGAGGTTGGTTGGTTTTACTTCCTTGGAGTAGCAGTAATGAACAGTATATTTAACGCGAAAAGCGCCGGAAAATTACGTTGGAAATGTTGTTAGTGACTCGATGAAAACAGGTTTTCGTACTGAGTTTAAATCGAAAAACATTGCTGGATGTTGGCGAGTTAGTTAGTTGGTAAAAGGTGCTGTTTCGCCAGCACGTCACGATTTTTTAATCGAAATAAATATTTCTAAAAAGCAAACATAATTGTAATGTGCTTTAATGTAAATAAAATAATAATTAAAGCAATTTGGATACTAGAGTGATAATAAAAACAAAAATTAACCTAGTCCTCGTGACACATAAACAATAATAATACAAATAATTATAATATAAATAATAATCATAAACATATATGCTTTTAAATAATGTTCGTTGAACGCACGAGGATGTTAACTAATTCCGAACGTGTGGTCACCTCACCGTTAATTCGGTATCACTATACTGTGTAAGGCTTTAAGCCTTTTGTGGAATATGAAACATATTTTTTCAGTAAAAAAAGAGCGGGATAAAAATGACAAAGATGGGGGACAAAATGGTGCAAAAAGTTGGGGGATAAAGTTAGGGGACAAAGTTTGGTGACAAAGATGAAGGATAAAGTTGGGGGACAAATTTGGGGGACAAGGTTGAAGAACAAAGTTGGGTACAAAGTTGGAGACAAAGTTGGGACAAAAATGAGGGCAAAGTTAAGGACAACGTGGCGGACAAAGTTAGGGGACAAAGTTGGGAGACAAAGATGAAGGATAAAGTTGGGGGACAAATTTGGGGGACAAAGTTGGTGGACAAAGTTGGGGGACAAAGTAGGAGAACAAAGTTGAGGGACAAAGTTGGGAGACAAAATTTGGGGACAAAGTTGGGGGACAAAGTTGGGAGACCAAGTTGGGGACAAAGTTGGGGCACAAAGTTGGGGGCCAAAGTTGGAGGCAAAATTGGGGAAAAAGTTGGGGACAAAGTTGAAACACAAAATTAAGGGATAATGTTGGTGGACAAAGTTAGGGGACAATGTTGGGGGTCAATGTTGGCGGAGAATGTTGGGGGCCAAAGTTGAGGGAAAATTTGGGAACAAAAATAGGAGACAAAAATGGGTAACAACGGTAGGGGACAAAGTTGAGGGACAAAGTTGGGGTACAAAGTTGGGGGACAAAGTTGTTGAGGGACAAAGTTGGGGGACAACGTTATGGAATAAAGTTGGGGGACAAAGTAGGGGACAAAGTTTGGGGACAAAGTTGGGGGACAAAGTTGGGGACAAAGTTGGGAGACATTGTTGGGGGACTAAAATAGGGACAAAGTTGGGAGACATTATTGGGGGACAAAAAAGGGGGATAAAGTTGGGTGACAGTGTTGGAGGAGAAAGTTGGGGGACAAAGTTGGGGAACAAAGTTGGGAGACAAAGTTTGAACAAAGTTGGGGGACAAAATTGGGGACAAAGTTGGGGAACAAAGTTTGGGGAAAAAGTTGGGCACAAAATTTGGGACAAAGTTGGAGACAAAGTTGGGGATAAAGTTGTGGACAAAGTTGGAGGACAAATTTAAAAACAAAGTTGGGGACAAAGTTAGAAAACAAAATTGGAGACAAAGTTGGGGACAAAGACGGGGAACAAAGTTTAGGACAAAGTTGGGGACAAAAGCGGGGACAAAGTTGGGGGGTAGAGTTGGGGGATAAAGTTAGGAGACGATGTTGGAAACAAAGTTGGGGGACTAAGATGTGGGACAAAGTTGGGGGACGAATTTGGGGGACAAAGTTGGAGGAGGGGGGGGGGGGGGGGGGGGGCAAAGTTAAGGGGAAAAGTTGTGGGACAAAGTTAGGGGACAAAGTTAAGGGACAAAGTTTGGGGACAAAGTTGGGGAACAAAGTGGGGGGACAAAGTTGGGGGACAAAGTTGAAGAAAAAAGTTGGGTACAAAGTTGCGGACAAAGTTAGGGGACACAGTTGGGAGACAAAGATGAAGGATAAAGTTGGGGGACAAATTTGGGGGACAAGGTTGAAGAACAAAGTTGGGTACAAAGTTGGAGACAAAGTTGGGACAAAAATGAGGGCAAAGTTAAGGACAACGTGGCGGACAAAGTTAGGGGGCAAAGTTGGGAGACAAAGATGAAGGATAAAGTTGGGGGACAAATTTGGGGGACAAAGTTGGTGGACAAAGTTGGGGGACAAAGTAGGGGGACAAAGTTGAGGGACAAAGTTGGGAGACAAAATTTGGGGACAAAGGTTGGGGACAAAGTTGGGAGACCAAGTTGGGGACAAAGTTGGGGCACCAAAGTTGGGGCCAAAGTTGGAGGCAAAATTGGGGAAAAAGTTGGGGACAAAGTTGAAACACAAAATTAAGGGATAATGTTGGTGGACAAAGTTAGGGGACAATGTTGGGGGTCAATGTTGGGGGAGAATGTTGGGGGACAAAGTTGAGGGAAAATTTGGGAACAAAAATAGGAGACAAAAATGGGTAACAACGGTAGGGGACAAAGTTGAGGGACAAAGTTGGGGTACAAAGTTGGGGGACAAAGTTGTTGGGGGACAAAGTTGGGGGACAACGTTATGGAATAAAGTTGGGAGACAAAGTAGGGGACAAAGTTTGGGGACAAAGTTGGGGGACAAAGTTGGGAGACATTGTTGGGGGACTAAAATAGGGACAAAGTTGGGAGACATTATTGGGGGACAAAAAAGGGGGATAAAGTTGGGTGACAGTGTTGGAGGAGAAAGTTGGGGGACAAAGTTGGGGAACAAAGTTGGGAGACAAAGTTTGAACAAAGTTGGGGGACAAAATTGGGGACAAAGTTGGGGAACAAAGTTTGGGGACAAAGTTGGGCACAAAATTTGGGACAAAGTTGGAGACAAAGTTGGGGATAAAGTTGTGGACAAAGTTGGAGGACAAATTTAAAAACAAAGTTGGGGACAAAGTTAGAAAACAAAATTGGAGACAAAGTTGGGGACAAGGTTGGGGGACAAAAATGGGGGACAAAATTGAGGGAAAAAGTTAGGTTACAAAGTTAGCGTACAAAAATTGGAGAAAAAATTGGGAACCAAAGTTGTGGGACAAGGTTGGGGAAAAAAGTTAGGGGACAAATTTGGGGGACAAAGTTGGGAACAAAGTTGGGGGACAAATTTGGAGGACAAAAATGGGCCATAAAGTTAGGGAACAAAGTTCGGGGACCAAGTTGGGGGACAAAGTTGGGAGACAAAGTAGGGTGACGAAGTTGGGGGACAAATTTGGGGGACAAAGTTGGGCGAGAGTTGGGAGACAAAGTTGGAGGATAAAGTTGGGGGACAAAGTTTGGGACAATGTTGGGGACAAAGTTGGGGGACAAATTTGGGAAAAAAGTTGGGGGACAAAGTTGGGGGATAAAGTTAGGAAACAAAAATGGGGGACAAAGTTAGGGGACAGAAATAGGGGACAAAGTTGTGGGACAAGGTTGGGGGACAAAGTTGGGGTACAAAATTGGGGGACAAAGTTAGGGGACAAAGTTGGGGGACAAAGATGAGGGTTAAAGTTGGGGGACAAAAATGGGAGACAAAGTTTGAAAAAGCTGGGGGACAAAGTTGGGTACAAAGTTAAAGACAAAGTTGGGGGATAAATTTGGGGACAAAGTTGGGGGACAAATTTGTGGGACAAAGTTAAGCAAAAAAATTCGGGGATAAAGTTGGGGTACAAAGTTGGGGGACAAAAATGGAAGAAAAACTGAGATAAAAAGTTAGTTTACAAAATTGGGGTACAAAAATAGGAGACAAAGTTAGGGGACAAAATTGGGAGACCAAGTTGAGGAAAAAATTTGTGGGACAAAGTTGGGGGACAAAGTTGGGGGTCAAAGTTGGAGGCAAAGGCAAAGTAAAGGGACAAAAATGGGGGACAAAGTTAGGGGACAAATTCGGGGGACAAAGTTGGGGGACAAAGTTGGGGGACAAAATTGGGGACAAAGTTGGGGAACAAAGTTTGGGGACAAAGTTGGGCACAAAATTTGGGACAAAGTTGGAGACAAAGTTGGGGATAAAGTTGTGGACAAAGTTGGAGGACAAATTTAAAAACAAAGTTGGGGACAAAGTTAGAAAACAAAATTGGAGACAAAGTTGGGGACAAGGTTGGGGGACAAAAATGGGGGACAAAATTGAGGGAAAAAGTTAGGTTACAAAGTTAGCGTACAAAAATTGGAGAAAAAATTGGGAACCAAAGTTGTGGGGCAAGGTTGGGGAAAAAAGTTAGGGGACAAATTTGGGGGACAAAGTTGGGAACAAAGTTGGGGGACAAATTTGGAGGACAAAAATGGGCCATAAAGTTAGGGAACAAAGTTCGGGGACCAAGTTGGGGGACAAAGTTGGGAGACAAAGTAGGGTGACGAAGTTGGGGGACAAATTTGGGGGACAAAGTTGGGCGAGAGTTGGGAGACAAAGTTGGAGGATAAAGTTGGGGGACAAAGTTTGGGACAATGTTGGGGACAAAGTTGGGGGACAAATTTGGGAAAAAAGTTGGGGGACAAAGTTGGGGGATAAAGTTAGGAAACAAAAATGGGGGACAAAGTTAGGGGACAGAAATAGGGGACAAAGTTGTGGGACAAGGTTGGGGGACAAAGTTGGGGTACAAAATTGGGGGACAAAGTTAGGGGACAAAGTTGGGGGACAAAGATGAGGGTTAAAGTTGGGGGACAAAAATGGGAGACAAAGTTTGAAAAAGCTGGGGGACAAAGTTGGGTACAAAGTTAAAGACAAAGTTGGGGGATAAATTTGGGGACAAAGTTGGGGGACAAATTTGTGGGACAAAGTTAAGCAAAAAAATTCGGGGATAAAGTTGGGGTACAAAGTTGGGGGACAAAAATGGAAGAAAAACTGAGATAAAAAGTTAGTTTACAAAATTGGGGTACAAAAATAGGAGACAAAGTTAGGGGACAAAATTGGGAGACGAAGTTGAGGAAAAAATTTGTGGGACAAAGTTGGGGGACAAAGTTGGGGGTCAAAGTTGGAGGCAAAGGCAAAGTAAAGGGACAAAAATGGGGGACAAAGTTAGGGGACAAATTCGGGGGACAAAGTTGGGGGACAAAGTTGGGGGACAAAGTTGGGCGACAAAGTTGGGGGACAAAGTTGAGCGACAAAGTTGGAGGACAAAAAGGGAGACAAAGTTGGGGGCAAAGTTGGGGGTCAAAGTTGGGAGACAAAGTTTGGGTCAAAGTTGAGGGACAAAGGATATAATGTTGTAGAGTTGAGATTAGCACCAATCGCTCAAAACTAACAAACCAAAAGTCATAAAACATAAAGATTTAATTTATTACCATGGAGTGTGAACGTGAAAACAAACGTAACTTGTTACTTCTGTTATCAACCAGCATGCAAATGCATCATCAAACCGTGTGTGATGATTGCATTAATTTAGAAATAGTTGATGATAATTGAACAACATGTGATAAGTTGATGAATCTTCTTTTTAATAATTTTAATAATCCCCATACACGGATAATGTTTCACATACCACACTACATTTCACCATACACAGAGAGAAGGTTAATGTGGCACTCAAGTATACGTAATAAAAAAAAGTTATATTGAAACTTCGCGTTGCACATATTCATCAAGTCAGGCTAAATTCTTCGATAGATATTATGCTTCTTGACCGAAGACGAAATGATATGAAGAACTGTTAAATACCGCTTGACAGGCATGCGAGACGATGATGGTTTGAAAATCAACAGCAATACAACAAAATTTTTATTAACACCAACGAGCATCATCACCAACGACCTATATACTATCTTTTGGAAGTAAGAGTTGGACCTTCACCACCAACGACTGCATACATAACTATCCACATTTGAGAGAAATCCGATCTATTGATGGCCCAATCAGGTGTGTCGAACTAATTAAATCCAACCGAGTTAGATGGCTGGGATAATTTGAAAGATCCTCATCAAACCGTATGTACGAAAAAAAACCAAGACTACGCTGGTGTGACGAGGACGGACAAGATCTACGGGTAAAAGGATGTCAAAACTCTAGGGAACAAGTGATGAACGGATACAATTAGAGGACCACATGTAAGCGGCAAAATCCCTTTATGGGATATGGCAGCTAGAGAGAGAAAACTCCATCGAAAACCCAAAATTTGCTTCGTCTAGATCTTTGCCCAAAGTATACGTTAAAGTCGTATTCATATCCACTCCATCTAAAATTCATGTTATAATTCCAATCTTCCAATAGAAACTCACTTTGAATTCGAGCACATCCAAAAATTAAAAAAAAAAATTCCAATCAAATTCTACAACCTAACTTGTATCATCGTTTGTTGTGAATTTTGAGGGCAAAACAAGATTTTAATAGCAAATTTGAGTAACTCGCGATTTGAAAACCAAAATTAAATCTCTTGTAAGGGTCCGGGCGTTTGAGTTCGAGATTTCGAGGGAAATCAAACATGATCGCATGTGACTACATTGATTTAGTGAATTATGCTTCGTTGTGCTAATAGTTCATGCATTTAACACTAATTGTTTTATACAAAATATTCGCAGAACCAATTTGTATTTAGCGTGCGGTCACAGCGATCTGATAAGTAGATGGAAACCAAACTTTATAACTTAAACGTATTTAGTTAGTTCCAAATCAACCTATCAACCGTAATATCACCTTGATAAAAATAAATACATGGTTAACATCATTAAATAGCGTCAATCGACTTAGTTTCATTAAAACAAGACCTTCGTAGACAACAAGATGAAAGAAATGTTCGATGAAAACAATCAGCAATTCCAAAACAACAAACAAATCAATAACTGAATACATTTAATGTTGGATACGATTAATAGAGCACTATAAGCAACGGTAACATGGCCAACAGAAGAAGGTCTCTTTTTAATAAAAAAATACTTTGGAAAATATTCAAGATGCCTTCGTCAGAACAAAACAAGAATTACTTGCAGTCATAAATTGTTGCCATTGAAAGAAGTAATTTCAGCAACTGAACTTCCTATCAAGGCACTCTGCTAGATGAGGCGTTAAAATATGTCGCACAAAAAATTTCAACATCTAATCAGATCCAATATATCAAAACTAGAAACAACTAAACTATTTCGTTACACTTACATCACAAAATTCAAATCTTACAATAATGATAAGCTATCTTTGTACTATTCTTGTAGAGGGACAACCACACGACGATTTATTTTGCCAAAGGTATAATAAAAAAAAATCTATCGAATTCAGTTTTATTCGATTTTCGAAAACCTAACTACATTGAGATAAGATATAAACTCAATTAAACAGATAAGCAAAAAATAACAAAAAAAAAAAAAACGATAAGCCCTAATGAAAAAAATGAAATATCACAAACAATTTGGCAACAAAAAAAACACCAAAATGATAATACAATTTGGTTGTTGGTGTTTAACTTCATGTTATCAGTTCAAAAGGCACATACATACAAACAAATAACCATCAATACACTCTTGTGTACAATCAATAAGAAAAGTTCGATTATTTTTATTGTTATACATTTTTTATGGTATATGGTTGGCTTATAATTGTTGCCTTTTTATCATTTGCCACTTTTCCTTTTGTTTTTTAATTATTTTTTATTATTTCATATTTTTTATTTTTATTTTTAAACCCAAAAGCAAACACATAAAATTTATTTATTTCAACTGATTTTAAAAGCACGCAGCAAGAGGAGTACAGAGAAAAGCAGGGATGGGCGAAGTGGATTACGCAACGTAATCTACGCGGTTGTCGATACGTAATCTAATACGTAGATTACATAACCGTTTTTTTTGCGTTGCTGACGTTGACAATGTGTATTGTTGAATATCGACAACCTACTTTCTTACTATTTTCTCTCTTACGCTAGCACGTAGTATATTCAGGTCAACAAAACGCTTGTATCCTATCCACTGCCTCCGAGTTCTCCGACCATTTAATTTCCATATAATTACAACATTATTTCCCTTTCCAATTAACTCACGCTGCTTAATGTACTGGGTGATTCGTATTGCACCTTACCCCAGGCTAAGGGGACAGTTTTCGTTTGCATCGTACGTTAATGACTTGTTTGTGTATACACTCGTGCACTCTCCACAATGTATAACTATGAGAGTTTCTCGGCGCCCAAGACATCTGGCTGAAAGCAGATACCACAAACGAGACAATCAAACAAATATGCTCCTGACGAATTATTTTTACTTTATTCGTGTTAAATTTGACAGGTGTCCGGTTTTAGTTTTGCAATGTGTGGAACAATAATAGTACTAAAAATCGTACAATGAGAAATATAGCAGGCGGCAGCTAAATGAAATGCTAGAGTCAAGATGACATTGGACATAGCCTTACGTCCCTTAAGCTAGCAGAACCCATACAGCAGAACATTACAAGATAGTATGGATAATTATTGGCTAATTATGGGCTAATTTAATGCCCCATTAAAAAATTTTGGGCTCCATCCCTACCAACTAAAGCGTGGGTTCTGCTAGCTTTAGAAAAAGTTAGCAGAACCCATATCAAAAAGTGATTTAAAAACCATTGGAAAAATAAAGGTTAATTTTAGGCTAATTAAATGCCCTATTTAAATTTTTTTATTCGGGTCGATCAAGAAAATGCAAAAGGCTTTATCATTTCAAAGCTAGCAGAACCCAAATCGAAAGTCGGACCAAAACCGAAATTAGAACTCAAAACAAGATCTATTGACAATCGAAAAATTTTAGGCTCATTATGGGCTAATCAAATACCTCATTAAAAAGTTTTGGGCTCCATCCATTTTTGACCTAACTTCAGGCCATTTAATCTAAAGCTAGCAGAACCCAATCCGTCAAAAACGGATGGAGTCAAAAATTTTTTAATGGGGCATTTGATTAGCCAATACCGAGCCTAAAATTATTCGATTGTCAATAGATCTTGTTTTGAGTTCTAATTTCGCTTTTGGCCCGATTTTCGATTTGGGTTCTGCTAGGTTTGAAATGATAAAGCCCTTTGCATTTTCTTGATCGACCCGAATAAAAAAATTTAAATAGGGCATTTAATTAGCCTAAAATTAACCTTTATTTTTCCAATGGTTTTTAAATCACTTTTTGATATGGGTTCTGCTAACTTTTTCTAAAGCTAGCAGAACCCACGCTTTAGTTGGTAGGGATGGAGCCCAAAATTTTTTAATGGGGCATTAAATTAGCCCATAATTAGCCAATAATTATCCATACTATCTTGTAATGTTCTGCTGTATGGGTTCTGCTAGCTTAAGGGACGTCATAGCATTTTCGTATTGATAAAAAAAGTAAAAAAAAATAGAATCGTGTTTATGGGGTCACTGCACGACTTTCGTGTCGTTCGTTAAACAAAAACATAAAAAGGGAACGGGGATCGATTTTTATTTTGTGAATCATGGCAGGGATCTGTAAAATTCGAACGAAGTAGAAGATAAGAAAAGGATATCGGTCGGATGATGTATAAAGTTGTATTGTAAAAATAAAAAAATAAATTTAAAGAAAGTAGGTAAGAAAAAATAACGCTGTTTTGGATTACGTAAAAAGGAAAACCAAAAATAATATCGCTGTTCGGTCGAACAGAAGGAAAAGCGACGCTTTGCTGAATCGTGCAAAATTAAAAAAAAATTCGTGCCTGACATAAATCGCAGTTAGAAGTATCAAATTAATTTTGATTCCGTCACACACACACACACACACTTCTCTCGAGACACGATCGCATGTTTGACAATCGACAGTTTATGGTTTTGGTAGTATTTCAGTCGACAATCGACAGTTTATGGTTTTGGTGTTGCTAAACAACAAAAAATAAGAGGGAGACCACTATGCAAGTCATTCTGCGAGCGCGTAGCCCCTGCTAAACGCGCCAGGTAGACTGGTACGCCACAAAATTTTATGATATATTTGAAATTTTTGTCTACCTGAGCCATCCTCAAGATAACGGCACGGTACACTATTGGCAACTTGAGAGTGGATTGTTCGACTGTATCGCCAACAGGTATAATTGCAGTACTATCTATGCAAATGTGGCGGTAGTTGTGTTATTCATCTGCGTTAAGTCACTTGTAAACAGTACGAAAAAGATGTCCTGCTTTAGCTTGTCTTATGCTGGAGAGTAAACTCCTACCTGTTTAACTCTAAAATATCTTATTTTTAGGTACGGCTTTAAAATTTCGCAATACTCAAATGACAGAGATTTCTCTATCTGTTATTTTATGGACTTGATCAATAGTGGTGTGTTTCTCTCTAAATCCAAACTGATGGGAAGGAACAGCTCCTGATTTTACAATTGCAGTTTTGACATAGTTGCAAGAAGTATGATTTTGGCCGATACGAGATTATTTCACTTAGCGGCTTACCTGGTTTAGGACTCATTATTAGTTTCGCAAATTTCCATGAGCGACATAGTAACAAAGTCTGAAGGAAGCATTAAACATTAAAAATTTGAGAGAAATTTAAGATCTCTAATTATCTAGAGACGCCTATCTACAAATACAAAATAGCTAAAAAATAAAATTTTATTAACTTGTTATTTTGGCAAACTACTTGTAAATTTGAGTGATATTTTGAGCGTAAGGTAGGCTAGCACGTGAAAAGTGATTCGAGAAAAATTAGGAGTGCTTTGAACCCAGAACAGAATGCAAAGATTAAAAAATAAAATACGTACTTGTTATATATTTTGAATCAAGAACTTAAATACAATAAATTTATTAAATTAAATAGGTTATGTTGGTTTTATTTCGTCTCCGGTTGAATTTGATTTGGAAAAGGATGAAATTCTTTTGGAAAATGGTGAATTTTATTTGGAAATTGATGAACATGATTTGTAAAAGGTTGAATTAGGAGTGCAAAACCTAACGTAATTTGATATTTTGAGCGAAGTGTAAGCTTTTGAGAAGGTCCGGCTAGGATTGTTTAGGTATTTTGCTAAAAACTCGGATCGACATTTACCAAAATAGCACAATAAAGTGTCAAATTCATAAAAAATGTAAATTTTACTGTGGAAAGCATACAGAAAGCTGATTGTCAAGCAATAAGATGCTATAAAAATAACGTAGCTGAACAACGCCAAGCAATAGCACGAAAGAAAGCAACCAATCAGAAGCGCAATACGACCAGAGTGATCAAAATGCGCAACGAGATTGGAAATTGTCAAGAGAATTAGCGACGACGTGTATCGAATAAAATAAAACCTGAGTAGTGGATAAAAAAGTGTGCAGGTTCATAAATTGAAGTGATATGACATTGGATATCTCTGTTCGGGACGAACAAATTTAAGGTTTGGATAATGTTACGAATTCGTTACGAACACCTCTGTAGTAGGTTTACTTGGAATGGTCACAAAATGTTTACTCTTTTCTGTAATCTCGAAACAAACAGAAATGATTAATATTCTTGCATTGTTAAAATCAGTTCTTATATTTAACGTCAAATCAAACTTCTCGGAAAATTCTAAATAACAATAAACGCAATCCTTAGTTGCGATAGTCGAATAATATTTTTTTCAGAGAATTAAAATTTGTGCAATAGAATTAAACGCTGGAAATTTGAAAGTTAATATCTCAGAGGAGGAGATATTCCATTGTGGCAGTTGATTTATGATTTGTTATTAAATTAAAAACTTTAAACTAAACCACTTAGGAAAAACGGATAGTAGCAAAAATAATGGATTCCATTATTTTTGATAGTAGTTCGAAGTATATTGTTGAAGAGTTGAATTCAGTGTTCAAACTGATCCACTAATCACTTAGGACTTACTTAACGCCACTCTTTCCAGTCCCAAGTTGCAGGATTACTGAGATTACGGAAGGATCTTTAACGTGAAGCAATAGGAAGGTTCAATTACCAGGCGAGCCCGAATATTTCTCAATAGTAGCACCAGGAGCACTCAAGAGTTAAAATTCCACCGCTTGGTGGTGGATTGTTTAATACAACTTTTAAATGAGGTTGTTGATTGTTTATGGGTTACATTGACATAAAATCGTTACAATATAATGAATATGGGCGAGATTATGTCATGTCTGCGAGTTAGTTTGAAGAAGTTTACTGAAAATTCGAACATTCCGGGAAATCAGCTAATTCTCTGCAAACTTTTCATGGTTTGAAAGGTCCTTCGATTTTTATGTCAATCATCATGTTTCTACTGGGATTTGACATCAAAACTCAGGTAGTCAAGGAAATAAATTTTTTTAATAATTTTTTCCAAAGGAATAGGGGAGTAAAATTTTTGGTTTTTAATGTTTTATTATGACGGATTCCAGTTCAGCTTGAATTACTCTTGAACAATATATTTTCCCATGCAAATGAATATTTCGTAAAAATGCTCCAATCGACATGAAAATTCTTACGGGTTAGGAGTAAGGTTACATCCCATAATTCTAAATATTTTCCGTTTTTATGAATAGTAATCAACCGTTTAACATTGGCTGGCTGAGTTTAAATGTGCGGCCGTACAAACACCATAATGCTGAACAATCTGATCGCATGAACGATCAAGATCGTAACGTAAAGTTGCGTGTGATAGCAGACACCTTAAAGATATCAGAAGCTGTGTTCAAGGTGGCTGCACTTGCTCACATTGGATCAAACCCAGCACCGCGTTGATGATTCATAGCGTTATTTGAATCTGTTTAACCGTAATGTGACAATGGATGAAACATAGATCCATCACTACGCTCTGAATCAAAACGCTAGTCTACTGATTGGCAGCAGCCAATGAAAACCGTCCGAAAAATTTACTTAGTTTGACACGAAGGTCAAAGTCAGTTTTGAAATTTGCCAATACATATGCCATTTTTTGATTCTATGATTCCTCCATTTCTTTTGGTGATAATAGTTGTGGCGCTAACTTACAGCAATCATTTGCATTTGATATCGATCACTTGTATGCAATTTTCATAATGCCATTGCGTACAGAATACGTGGACTTTTTACTGGTCAGAATCAATAGTAAATAATATTAAAGTGAGTGCATTGCTTAAATTTGTCTCTTGATTTAAAGGTGAGTCGATTCAAAAATTATTTCTCGCATGTCACTCGGCAAATTTACCGATAGCTCACGTAACTTTGATCCCTTTCCATTATTTCAATTATATTCAAAAACAAGTCATACCTTTAAAAGGATTAAATTAAATGTCGGTATGTAATGTGAAATGATGACTTTCATGAGGTTTTCCGATAATCATAACGCTGTACGAGGCTAAATCCAGGTTGATATCACGGAAAATTCGTAACAAGGTCATTTTTGCTTGGTCATGGTGATTCACAATCCCCACACAACATAATTTACAAAGAAACCTTTTAAAAGCTACCGAAATACACTCCGCTTCACTTAATTACGATCACCTATCGTATTATGTTGATTTTAAATGTGACTTGAAGGTAGATTTGAGGGTACATTGTCGCTCATTGAAATAACAGTAAACCGCAGATACCAACAGTAAAACCGTTATCTGAATTTTTTTCAGGGATATGCGTCGACGCCTAAATAATGCGTCAACATTACGCCGACGCCATTTTTAAGTCGACAATGACCTAACGCTAAATTATTTTGATAAATTTTTATTGTGTTTGTTATTTTCTTTGGTTCTTCATTTTGGCATACCGATAAACTATATATCAGACGAAAAACATAAATTATGTATAGCCGAAGCCCAATGAAATTATAAAAGATTTCAGACTTCCGGCTTATGAAAGAGCTCTTGTAAATAATGGAGGCTATCGCATGAAATCACCAATCGATACAAGATGATCTTCGCAAAGACCGTTTAATTAAAAATTTTCCAGTTATGAAAACTTGCCGCTGATCCAGAACAGTCGCTAAAAATAAAATCCAATATACTTCGAAAACAAATTCCAAATTTTAATCAAACATAGGATGGAAATGATTTTAAATAAATATTCAGTAACAACTTATTATCTGAATCTAAAATTCAACAACAATTTAACGAAGGACCAAACTAAGCCAATGACTGATTTTTCTTTGTCGCAACTTAGTACTGCCAAGTCTGATTGAGTTGAATGACTTTAGAGAGACTAAAAATATTTTTAAATATTTGAATAAAAAAATATTAAAAAGCCAAATAATTTTTGGGATACGGCTCTACTCACGGAAAGCTTCTCAGATTTCTAGTTTGGCCAAATTAATAAATTCCATCCAGTTCCTGTCAAATTGAAAGATTTTTCTAACTAGGCCTATATACACAATGACTTTCGGAATAGACTGACAATGGATACATCGAAAAAACTTCTATTTATATATTTTACCAGTAAATTTTTGGAAACAGAAAGAAGTAATGAGCTTTCTGATTATGAAATTATTTATTAAATTTAATAATGGTAATTTAGTATTACTTTTATTTTATTAAAATTTATTTTTAATTAACTGAGTTAATATTTAAATATTTTTTGTTAACCATTTTTGAATTGTTCTGTGATTTAATGAACAATGATCATTATATATTTCGAATGTAACAAATTATGATTTCTATATTTCGTCGGTTTGGTGCAACAGTGACACAACTCAAATTTCACTCATTTCTAAGATATTCGAATCAAACGATTGTATCAAAACATACTCTCTTAAGTAGTAATATCTAGCAATCAACGTAAAATTCCATGTAAAATGAGTGATTCGCGAAAGAAATTAAGATTTTAAGATATTGGAAACTATCCTAAGAAAATTTGCAAAATATTAAAGAATTAAAAAAAGACGGGAAAGGTTCGGAGCCGAACCCTATAAGCATTTTTGTTGCCTATAAAATAAAAGAAAATAGTTTTTTCACAAAAAAAATCACAAACCACCACACCTAAACCTTATTACCACCCTCACCCACCATCCAAAACCCCCAAAACCTATCTCACCCGCACCACCCTATACCGCACCACCCATATTATCACCCTTTAACACCTCCATACCCACTTCCACACACACACAAACCACCCACACAAACCATCATCCACCAAATCCCAAATTCCCACACCAAACCCAAAACGCCTCATCCCACCCCCTCCACCTCCCATACCACCACTCCTACCACCCCCATAACCACACCACCCACACAAAACCACATCCAAACGAGATATATTTTGGTTCCACATTCACATGCTCTATGAAACCAAAATAGAATAGAAAATGAAAAAAAAATCTAACAATTTTAAGGAGGGGGGTTAACAAAACCCTACTAACCTCCGAACACCCTAAACACAGAAATGTCCAAATCAATAGGGATCATTCCCAAGAATTGCTTGAACTGTTAGTGAAGAAATTAAGTTGATATCTCCATTCGTTCTCAAGTTATCGTGCACACAGACGGACAGACGGACAGACGGACAGACGGCAAACCGAAACCATATAGCATTTTTTTTAACAAAAATGCTTAAAAATTAAAATCCTATTAAGGATGTGGGAATAGAAAAAAAAATATTTTACCAATCAGAATGTAATTTTATTTACTTTTGAAAAACGCCGTTTTTTACAAACAATCTTGAGTGATATCAAATCGCTCTACCGAAAAATTAAAAATTTTGAGCTATGCCAAACAAATCTACAATTTTTCTATTTTTTATTGTTGACGCGGCAACAATTCACGTCGACAAAACTCATTATTGTTGACACCAAAAGATACCTCAACAATATAATTATCAACGTCGACGTTTGTTGAAGTCGCACATCTCTTTTTTTTTACAAATCTAGTGAAAAAAACATAGATTTTCAATGAGTCACTTGATTGCGATAAGTACCCTGATTCTCTAAACAAAATACGAGTTTGTTGTTGTAATTTGTGTAAAGTCGAAAAGCTTACTATGGTTTTCAGGTTTACACATTATATCGTGTTTTGTAGAGAATCTATGCGCAGTTATGAATGGATGGTGCTTGTGAAAATTTAAAAACAAAAAATTTAGGAAAATGGCTTAAGGAAAGACAATTTCAGAAAAATTGTTATTGGATCTTTCATCAATAATACTGAGAAAAACAGAAAAGAACGCATTGCAGAGGCTACATCGAAAATGGATAAACGGCCGATTATTCGGACTGCTTCATTTCATGCTTATTCAGCGGCAAAATTTAAAGTAAAAAATAGAATCAAAGCCAGCTTATCAACGGTTCGGCATTTCATTAACAATACTAACATGGACCCCTCCACCTGCTATTGCAATCTAGTTATGCTAGAAAATTTCGATCAAATGGCAATTGAAGACTCAATAATATTTTATGCTATCTGTATGCTATGAATACATGCTATGTCAGCAGAACTAGATAGCATGTATATAGCATGCATATTTTGACGTTTCATCTATTTCAATAGATTAAAAAATTTAATAGAGGCCATCTATTAAATTTTTTAATCGCGTTCACACAAAAAATTATCACAAAAGACGACAAAAGAATGATTTCTTAACGTCAAATTATAGCAAGTTTACCAAACCAGAATCTTAGCAATATTTAATAGAAAGAGAAAATAGATTGCAATAGTATTCAGATAGCAGCAGCTCGATTCTGGTTTTTCTATAGGAAAACGTATTAGGAAAAATATTTTCACAGTATTTTTGTCACAAAATTTCTTTTTCAGGCATTCTATAGTAAACAGTTAGTATAAATTTTTTCAGAAACAAAATTAAATTGGGAATATTTGTCCTATCCAATTTCGAAAAAAAATTTCCTAAATTATACAATTTTAGATCAAACATGATTTCTCAGTAGGCTAGAAAATGACATTTTTGACAAAAACGCTATGTAAATATTTTTCCTAATTCTTTTTCCTATAGGAAAACCAGAATCAAGCTGCAGGTGGAGAAGCCGTGTAAGCATTTTAAATTACAAAAACTTCAAAGCCTCCTTTATATGCATCACGCAAAGTAAACCGATTGGAATTTAACAATAGCTGTTTTGCTTTGGCAAAGTCCGCTTAGCCCTGAAAAATAAATATTATAGGGCAATTTTGGTTTCAGCAATATTTGTTTGTGAATTTCCGTATTTATCAGTACTAATTAAAGTAGAGTTGGCTTTAAATAAAACTATAAAAAATAAGATTTTCATAAAACCGATTCAGATTACAATTACTACTGATATAAAAGCAAACTATGATGAACAATTATTTTCCGTTACTGGAAGTTCACATGCAAATATTGCTGAAACCAAAATTGACCTCTAATATTTTATATTTCAAAGCTAAGCGGACTTTGCCAAAGCAAAACAGCTGAAAATCACATGAAATGGATCCAAGAAGACCAAGTTGCATTTTCGGACGAAACGAATTTTAAATTGGACGGTCCTGAAATGTTATTGATCAGAAACCATAGTAGACAAGGTTGCGTAAATGGTTTGTGGGGCAATTTCGTACTGCGGAACAATTGACTTGGTTTTTTTCTTTCGCCAACAAGATAATGCCCCAATTCATACAGCACGAATTAATGCAGGCTAGATAAGCTTACGAAGGTGTGTTATTAATGAGATGGCCCCCATTTTCACAAGATTAGAATATCATAGAAAATTTGTGTGGTGGCTTTCAAGGGAAGTATATGAAGGAGAAAAGCAATATGAAGATAAACTATCCTTAGCTATAAAAATGGACTGGGATAAAATTATTGTAAATTATTTAGGCGCTCTCTACGATTCAATAGCTTCATGAATTTTCGAAACTATGAGTATTTGTGCGAAAGGAGGGAGCACCGATTACATGGAAAAAAATTTTGCTCATTATTTTGAGAAATGCAATTCTTGTTTTAATAACTCATTTTTAGTGAAATTTTGATTGATCGAATGAATTTTTTAATTAATTTAATATTCTCTAACCAACTAATATTAGAAAATTATCTATGAAATGTTTACATAAAATTTTCTTAATTTATAACGAAGCTTAACCTAAAATTAAGTGCTTTTGCAAATGGGTCAATAATGAAACTCTAACTACTAAGCAAATTATCTGTAAGCTAAAGTTAAAGGAAAATCATAAATATAATGTTTCATGAACATTAGTTTTATTAAAAACATCAATAAAAATATAATCATTTTTCTTTTATAACTAACACAAAATTTTTTTTGAAAATTAAGACCGATTTGGAAAAATTATCATTATTTGACGATTTGCTGAAAAATTGGAATTTGTTTCACTTGAAGCCCCATTTTGAAAGTAAGTTCAGTTTTGTTAAAATTATAGTTTTAATTTTGAGGGGAATTTTCATTTGTTTTAAATTCAGATGGAGGTTTTTATGATATTGGGGTAGATACTCGATCGGCTATCAATTTTACCAAGGAAATTTGATTTTCAAAAATTTTGGGTTTATTTTTGCAATTGCACAGTAAAACAATACAAAAATTTGCTGTTCATTTTAATCGCAAAAAAATCAAAAATTATTTATAAAACATAATAATGAAAAAATTTCCTTGGTAAAATTGATTTATTGGCAGGTTTTGGCTAGCCGATCGAGTATTTACCCTATTAACGATTTAAAAATTATTATGAAGCGGGAACTAGATTCAGTTTTTCCGCCAACGCCAAGATCAAAGATCATTGGGTGGAGAACAGAAAACGTATGTAGCCTTTTTGAAATGTTTTTATTTAAAGTTCATAAGGTTTTTTTTCCCTGAGCTCTCTTCAATCTAATATGCAGCACTCAAATTTTGTTGTACCGGAAGTTATTGTTGGCACCTGCAATAGTGTATCAGACGCAGTTAAGATCGTTCTTATTAAAAAATATATTTACGCCTCTAAGTTTGCCAACACGACATCAGGAAAATTAAACATAGCGCAAACCGAGATTGATTGTCGTTTGCTGGTTCCCGCCAATCAGGACGTGATGCAGCTCAATTTCGTGTCTTTCAAAATCAGGGTAAATCTGGAGATATTTCCAAAACTACTTCAACCAGAAATTTGGCTAGTGGATGTTCCAGTGAGAGAATTCACTGATCGCCCAAACAACCCAAAATACTTATATCCAATAGTTCCGCAGTAAACTTACAATTATTAACATTTAAAATATTAAATAACTGCTGATCCTCTTCTAACACCGAAAACAGCAATAATTTATTATAATTACAATAACAACAATAATTACAGAAAACCTGCCTCTTCGACAATTTACTACCATAACGCTTCCAGTATTCGAGGCAAGTCTAAAGAGTTTCGTTTGGGTGTCCTAGACAATAACTATGCAGTCATAATCATTTGTGAGACTTGGCTTACTAATTTTATGAAAAGATCGATACAACCATGTCACTTAACAATGAAAGGTGGAGGTGTTTTGATCGCCGTGAAAAACTCAATTCCGAATGAGATGGTGGCTTCCCATCAAGTTCATGATGTCATTGCTGTACGGTTTAAACTAGCCGATTCGTCAATTCTCACCGTGGTCGTTTACGTTACATGTGGGTCAAGCCTGGATACTTATATCGAGATCATCAACTTCATCGACCTTGCTATAGTACCATTTGTTCATCCTGATGAGCAGCTGATGATTTTCGGTGACTTCAATCTGCCTGAGGTGAACTGGTCTGATATCAACGGTATTTTCACACCATCTTCCACAGATATTAGAGGGATCACTACTGTGGACTACTTCGCTAGCATCTCAACAACCCAAATTAACCGAACGAGCAATACTCAGGGTAAATATCTGGATTTAATTTTTTCAACCGATAACATGTACTCAGAGGTCTCACCGAGCGAGGACCTTCCAGGCTGTACCAGCGTATACCACACTCCAGTTATGTTAAATATTTTTCATGAAAAATGCGACTCTAGTTTTCCTATTGATAATTTTTTCTTTGATTTTAGAAATGCCGACTTCGCTTCCTTAAATGAATTTCTGCTCAATTCGGATTGGGAATTTCTTCAGTTCGGAGGAAATCTAAATACAATAGTTTCGTCTTTTAATAAACTTGTCAAGACTGGTGTAGAAAAACAAATCCCGCGGAAAAAAACTAAGCCTTGCTTCCGCGAACCATGGTATAACAAGCAATTAAAGGACATAGAGACACGCCGTAATAAACTACACTCCCTATATAAAATACACGGTTCGAAATATTATCATGAATTCGAGACCGCACGGAAGGAGTTTAAAGCACTAAACTGGTTCCTGTATAATAATTATATTCTGCAGATCGAGGAAGATTTAACTTCTACTCCAAAAAAGTTTTGGAATTTTATCAATATGAAAAGAAAGACCGTGGGGTTCCCTTTACCTATGACGTACCTAGATGCCTCTGCAAGTCATTCTTCGGAAATCTGCAATTTATTTGCCAATTTTTTTGAATCCGTTTACGAATCGCCATCCATCGATCCAGCAGTTAATTCTTGCAACGGAGGGGAATTTATCCAATTACGGTTCACCGAAGATGACGTTCATGACAGCTTGTCTCAAATTGATGTTAATAAGGGTGCTCCCATCTCCTTTATCTTTAACGAAAGCATTCGAACTCAAATTTTTCCAGATCCCTGGAAAATTTCGTATATACATCCAATTTTCAAGTGCGGTAAAAGAAGTTTTATCTGTAATTATCGTGGGATAGCTATTCTCTCCGCCATTCCAAAACTCTTTGAGGTTATGGTACAAAGGTTTTTATTTTTCCATGTTAAAACGGTTATTTCACCCGCACAACATGGTTTTTTCGGCGGGACCAATTTGATGACATTTTGCAGACACTTATTCAGCAGTATTGATTCGAAACTGCAACTGGATGTTATTTATACCGACTTTTCTAAAGCGTTCGATAAAATTAATCATTTAATTCTAATCAAAAAGCTACAGCGATTGAATTGTCAAGCCATCCTTACTAAGTGGTTGCTGTCCTACGTCTCAGATAGGTGGCAGTTTTTTAAAATTGGTGAGTCTATTTTGGGTTACTTCTGGAGTGTCACACACATTGGGCCACTTCTATTTTCAATATTCGTCAACGACGTGGTTAACTGTTTTGTCTCTGCAGATTGCCCGTTTTACGCAGATGATATGAAAATATTTGCACGAATATCAAATGTATCCGACTGTATAAATTTCCAAGCGGATTTAAACAGATTTTGTGATTGGTCGGTTGAAAACAAACTGTTGCTGAACGTGAGTAGATGTAAGGCAATGTCTTTCTGGCGTACCCGCTTTCCGATTATACATCAGTATTCGCTTTATAATGAAGAAGTCGTTAGAGTTAAGTTCATCTCCGATTTGGGTGTTATTTTCACTCGAGATCTCACATTTACAAGGCACATTGATTCGATAATAAGCCGAGCATATATGATGCTGGGTTTTATTAAACGGAATTGTAAGGATTTCTGTGATCCGACAACCTTAAAATCTCTGTTTATCTCATTTGTTCGATCAATTTTGGAGTATGCTTCACAGATTTGGTCACCTTTTTACCGATGCCATTCCGAGAGAATTGAGAGTGTTCAAAAACAGTTTCTTAAAGGTTTACCTTCAATGCGGGCACATGAGCAAGTACTTCCGTCTTATCTCGATCGTTGTGCTCTCTTAGGATTACAACGCAATATTTGTCCGTGACGTATTATGTTCACGTTTAGATTGTGCCGAGATACTCACCAGCTTCGGCTTTTATGTTCCAGAACGGTGCTTGCGTCGCCGGGACGAATTCATATTTACGAGAGCGGTGGCCACAAATTATTGTTCATCTGAACCAGTCTTGAACTTATCGCGTGTTTTTAATCTTGTTTTTCATAGGTTTGATTTTAACATGTCAAGAAATTCATTGGGGAACTAACTATTTAAATTTTGTAATAACCGTTTTTAAATTAAATAACTTTTTCAATTTGTTATGTCGCTTATTTTTAATAATTGTAATAATTTACCGATTGTAACCCTGTAGGTAAGTTATATAAATAAATAAATAAATAAAACCCCTCGGAACTTATTCCACATACTAAACACAGAAGGAGGACCAACCGAAAAATTGTATAATCGGTACAGAAATGAGCTCGCTAAGCTTTGTGGAATTAGTTATCTACATCCTACAAATTTACAGAATCAGCCAAATTCAAGAAAGAAACTATTTTAATATCTTTATACATATGAATCTCCTTTCCTAACTCTGAACTTACGTATTATTTTTAATATGGAAAAAATGCCCAGCACCCGAAATCCATGGTAATCCCAAGAAATAAGCTACATTAATTTAATTATTACATGGGGGACCTAGAACTAAAAAAATTGCCATTGATATTATTACTTTCATATTTCCTTCTCCTAATACTTGTGCTTTACAACACGACTGTTGGTCATAATGGAATGAAGCGGAGTGTAAAGCAATTTTAGTAAATAGCGAAAAAGAAAATCTTTTTATTTCCAACTTCATTTCAGATTCGAACATATTTAATTTTTTGTAGATAAGCAAACTACGATTGATTTTGAAATTGACATCAAATTCTTAGAACCTAAAATATTAAATTTAAAGTGCAAATAGCTGCTGCCAAGTACCAGTAAAAATGTTTCGAAGCAGCCCCAGAGTTAGGCTGCTTAGTGGCCAGGAGCGAATAGTTCAGTTTAAGTGGTTAAGCCGTATAAAGAATATCATATTCAGAAACGTGAAGAACGTGAACGTACAGAAACGTGAAGTTTGCCCTAAATTTGGCGTAAATTTTGTTTTTGTAAGTCTAGGCCACACTTCACGGTAATATTACTCCTTATTCTGGTAGATTTACAGTACCAAACAGATTTTTGACATTGATTAAAATTTCGTATGACCTCGTCACTAAATTACAGCTTTAAACGTTTGCTGATCAACATTCCACACTACAATCAATCTCCTAGTCTTAACCAATTGAGTCAATTGCTTATGAAAATTAAATCAAAAATTTTATTTTATTATGATTGTAAATAATAAAGATGATAGATTCATACTTGACATAATATGTATATAAATACAAAGCCTTACACAAATTTATGTACGATGTAAAATTATTTAATTTAACTATCAATTTTAATTAAATTTATAATAAAATCAAAAAATAAAAAATAAAAATGCAAAATCCCATTTGCATATTAAATCTACAAATATAACAATATAAAATTGATGACTAGTAGTATGCATGTCGTACCTCAATATGCCACCCAAAACACACTCGCACTGCTATACATAAGAGACAACTTGTCTATCACAAAACTTCAAATCAAAATTTTTTTATTTTGTTTTAAATTAATTAAAGTGATTTAAAGTGGTTTTCATTCACAATTTTGAAGTTTAAGAGGAAATCCAGATAAATAAAAAGTTTTGTTGTTGTTTTACATAATTTATACTTTGATCTGTATGTTGACAGCAACAATAAAATCAAATATTTACTACAACTTATATTTACATAGATTAGAATTAGAATAATGACAACAACACCAAAAACTATAAAATATAAAAATAAAAATATTTTTTATAGGTAGAATATTTTGAAGAGCTAATTTAGTTTATTAAAATAAATAACAACCATTGTGTGCTTGTATGTACGTATGTGCGTGTATGTGTAATATGTGTAAAATGAATTGTAAAGAATGGAAACTATAAATCCAATTTATTTCTTTTGTGAATGAATAAATTTTCCCGTATGATGATAAAGCACAAAGCCAAATTGAAAGTTATTTTCTGCAATAAATATAACTAAGCACGACGACTCCGTTGTATTAAACACAAATACTAAACTTGTCCAAAACTGAACTATGTACGAGAATATACTTTCTATAATCAAATTTATAAGACGTTTTATTGTCGCTTGGAATCAATCAAGGGACTACCCTAGCTAAATACGTTGAAATTTTTAACTTCACAATGAATAACCAGACTGCGTGACTCCTTAAAAAACGGGCGTACCCGTTTGAATAGAAATTTAGTAATTTTAACAACCCGGTCCTAAATTCTTGAATTATCTATAAATCTCTCGAAGGATAAACCCCC
The DNA here is from genome assembly GCA_932526605.1 of Nephrotoma flavescens. NCBI lineage: Eukaryota > Metazoa > Arthropoda > Insecta > Diptera > Tipulidae > Nephrotoma > Nephrotoma flavescens. The sequence goes on from OW052220.1 coordinate 42,217,620, forward strand.
TGAGTATGGTTTAGAGAAATTGAACTAAGAGTAAATCTAGCATTAACCTTATTATTTCCTAATATGTATTAACAAATTTGTTGTGCACTTGCCGGTGTCCAGTGAGTGATCTTAATAACCACCTCACAATAGAACTAGTGACTTCTATAATGCACAACATATACCCCGTGAAGTACCATAACCTTTTCGATATTGCAAAATGCCAATATACATGCTGTATAAGATAGCGGAATTTTGACAGCGAAAAATAAGATATTACGCTACTCGCCGCAAGTGACAGCACTATCACTAAAGATAATTAATTTTGTTATATAATTACCAGCGGAAATTTTTTATTTATTATGTATATATTTTTTCACTAAATAAAACATCTCAGCGGAATAAAATATTAAAAGTGATCCTTAAAATGGCAAATTGTTGCCATTTTAAGGATCACTTTTAATGAAATGTTGAAATTTAACAATATTCCGTCTTTCCGGCATTTCTTCCACTATAGTAGCCAATATTTTCGGTTGTTTTTCTAATAGCTTAGGCTATACTAAGACTATATGGAAAATTTAGGGAAAATTCATTTACTGAAATTTTCACTAGAATTTTTTGATTTTCTGCGGCCAAATAAGTTATTTTCAGTTTTTGGCCAATATCTCAAAAACTTCCACAACTAACCAATACTATCGGTTGGTTTTCTAATAGCTTAGGTTCTACTACTAGATGCTAGAAAACTAGCAGAAAGTATTGGTTACTAGTGGAAGTTTTTGAGGTATTGGCCAAAAACTGAAAATAACTTATTTGGCCGCAGAAAATAAAAAATTTTTAGTGAAAATTCTAGTGCATGGATTTTCCTTAAATTTTCCTTATAGTCTCAGTATGACCTAAGCTATTAGAAAAACAACCGAAACTATTTGGCCGCAGAAAATCAAAAAATTCTAGTGAAAATTCTAGTCCATAAATTTTATCCAAATTTTCCATATAGTCTTAATATAGCCTAAGCTATAAGGAAAACAACTGAAAATATTGGTTACTAGTGGAAGATGTGCCGGAAAGAAGGAATATTGTTAAATTATAACATTTCATGTGTCGAGTTCCTTTACTACGGAGATCAATCAATTTGCCATTTTAAGGACCACTTTTAGTATTTTATTCCGCTGAGATGTTTTATTTAGTGAAAAAATATATACATAATAAATAAAAAATTTCCGCTGGTAATTATATAATAAATTAATTATCTTTAGTGATAGTGCTGTCACTTGCGGCGAATAGCGTAATATCTTATTTTTCGCTGTCAAAATTCCGCTATCTTATACAGCATCCAATATGTAGTAGTCTCTTTCTGAATTTTATATTCAAGATGGGAATTCCACGATAATTTAGAATTCAAAATGGCACACAGTTCCTTAACGCAGTCGTTTTTGTCGATCACACTACCAACTCGGCTAATCGTATCAGGTAAAACAGAAAAATTTATAATGTTAACTCGTCAGCATAACACTGGACGCAAATCAGGACTGTTCAAGTTTTTCTATGAGTTCATCGATAATTAAGAGCCACAGTAATATCTGATACCAGAATTCCAAATCTGATACCAGGAATTTGATAAACACTCGCAATATCCAGAAAACTATACCCATAAAAATATTCTTTGTTATTCTTTCAATCCTAATTGTCGACTCAATAAAATCTCTGTAATTTCAGAAAATTTTAGATTTATTAAGTGTGCAAGAGGAAAATCGACCCTGAAGTTGGTTGTATTAAAATATACTTCACCACATCCAAATCGCCCGCCATTTTCGATATATGTATAGTTTAGTCACGTATGTGAAGTTATCTCCGGATTCTATCCCCGAAATTAAAAAAAAAGTAATCAGGCAACACTAACATAATTATATCCCTCTAAGTCATGTGTGAAGTTAGCCCCGCCCCGTTTTATATTATATTTCATTACAAATAGACTTCATATGTGAAGTTATCCCCGAATTTTATTATATAAAAAATAAAAATGTTTATTGAAATTATTTTAATTCAGAAAACACAAAAAATAAATGTTATAATTTAATAAAAAGAAGTAAAATAATTTTTAAAATGGCTCATAAATTTGTCAGATTATAATTATAAGACGGAACAAACACACGAAAAAAACGTACCGTTCCAACCTAGCGAAATTAGGCTCCGAGCAAAATATTTCCATATAATTTATTTTGGACCAAAAGTGATATTTTATTTTGACATGTAAAAAGTATTAATGTGTCGAATCAGAGCTATATGGTTTTGAGATGGTCAGACCCTAACGTCACTTTTTGCGAAATATGAACAAAATCGTACCGTTGCAACCTAGCGAAATTAAATATGTCTAAATATGCATAATTTCGCTAGGTTGCAACGGTACGATTTTGTTCATATTTTGCAAGAAGTGACGTCAGGGTCTGACCATTTCAAAACCATATAACTCTGATCCGACAAATTAATACTTTTTACATATCAAATTAAAATATCACTTTTGGTCCAAAATAAATTAAATGGAAATATTTTGCTCGGAGCCTAATTTCGCTAGGTTGGAACGGTACGTTTTTTCGTGTGTTTGTTCCGTCTTATAATTATAATCTGACAAATTTATGAGCCATTTTAAAAATTATTTTACTTCTTTTTATTAAATTATAACATTTATTTTTTGTGTTTTCTGAATTAAAATAATTTTAATAAACATTTCTTTTCATATAATAAAATTCGGGGATAACTTCACATATGAAGTCTATTTGTAATGAAATATAATATAAAATGGGCGGGGGCTAACTTCACACATGAGTTAGAGGGATATAATTATGTTAGTGTTGCCTGATTAACTTTTTTTTAATTTCGGGGATAGAATCCGGGGATAACTTCACATACGTAGTTTAGTCATATCTGTGTTTATGACATAAGTTCCAGTCATTTACAAGCTGTCGTTCCGTAAGCATCAACTTTAAGAGATGAATGTCGCTAACCAACATTTCACTTTATTGCATTCTATTATGTTTTCAAATGAAAAAAAATGTTGCTCAAGCTACGGAAATGATTAATTCGAGTGAACATTATGTGAGTCATTCAAAAGTAAAAAATAATTTACAAGATTTCGTGATGGCAATTTTAGTCTTGATGACGATCTACGTCCAGGTGGAGTACAACAATCTGAAGACGAAGAACTTAAAGTTTTACTAAACTCAGAAAGAGCTTGCATAATAGTTAGGAGTTACTCACCAAGCAATATCACTTCGATTGCATGCAATGGGAAAAATACAGAAGGAAGGAAAATGGGCTCCTCATAAACTGACCGAAGAAACCAAAAACCAAAGAGATGTTAAATCTGCATTAATTTGCTTTTTCGGTGGAAAAGAAAGACGTTTTTGCAGCGAATTGCGAATATTTCAATAATTAATTTTTGTAACAATTATATTTTCAATAAAGTTGAATTTGATCAAAAAAAGCACGCTTGCACCCCTAATACTTCTGTTTTTGAGTGTGCTTGTTTTCAATTTCACTATACATCCGTACAAATCGAATTCTACGCACACTCAAAATGTTTTGATTTCCCCTTGATACCCCTTGCCACGAAGGATTGCTTCTAAAAATTCTAAAAAGATGGATATGATTATGCTAACGATCCTAAATGGCTTTACCGCAATTAAACATTTTTTGTAGACGAAAAGCTATAGAAAATGATGATACGAAAATACAGATTTAACCAATTTTTTGAATATGTAATAAAATTTTTTTTTATTAATGCTATTGTTAAATGGCTTTATTACTTTGAACAAAAATGAGATAAAAGTAAATTCTTGAAGTGAGGATGAATTAGGGTGAGTGTCAAGGTCGGTATATAGGTAATTAGCATTTCCTAATAGCAGTTAAACCTGGCCTACTCACACTCATAACCCCACCCCACTCCCTGACGCTTAGCCGCGCAACAACCGCTTCAGTCCCCTAGTAGGTTAAATTCTATAGCGAACAAGTTGGGGACGGTATTTTTTCCAGTTTGTTTTCTTTGCTAAAATTTTAATTTTTAATTTTATTTTTTTTATATTTTTTTGGATCAATAATATTTTTTCATGCAGATAGTGGATTTTGATAACAGATTTGGTTAAAGCGACTATTAAGCTAAATTGACTTTGTAGGCTTCGACATAACCACAAATTTATTAAATGTTTTTATCGAGGTTCGATTAGTTTTGATACACAAAGATTTCAATATTGTAAAGATTTCAGGGCAAAATAACAAGGTAATTTCGACCGGTTTGGTTCATGCCATGTCGTTTTACGTTCGAGAGCGACTGAAAATGGACGGCAAGCGAATAGATTCAGAACGCAACAAGTATGAGCATATTAAACACAACGCGAGCGAGCACAACCACCAACGCAGTGCTCCAATAAACCTAGAACCAGCGGCATTTCAATACGATTCGGAAATCGATTACAGTGCGGGCAGATCAGCAACGATTGGAGAAATGTCAATCGTTTGCCTGCATAAATTGTAAGACGTTGAAATTTAGCGGCGAAACTCCTGGATTGTGTTGCGGAGGTGGAAAACTGAAATTGTCATAATTGGCCTCGCCACAAGAGCCATTACGATCATTCGTTTAAAAATACAACAGTTACTTGCCAATCACGTCGTTTTGCGTAACGCATATTGTACGGAACCATTTCATGCCCACTTTCAAGGTAATTATAACACAATTCTCTTTCGCATTATTCGCCGTTGCACCAGAAAACACATTGAAATCATTTAACACAGTCAATTTCACATCACATTGCAGATTGAAGGGCACGGCATATATCATTTACACGGCTTCTTCACCTACTACCTGAATACGATTGCAATCTATTTTCTTTTTCTATCAAAAATTGCCAAGATGGAGTCAGGTGTGGTAAACTTGCTATAATTTGACGTTAAGAAATCATAGCTTATTTGTCGTTTAGTAGACGCCATGTTGAAATAGAAAAAACGCCAAAATATGCATGCTATATAATATACATGCTATCTACAGTGGGTCACAGACAAAATGATGCAAGCAATTTTTATTTTTTTTAAGTTAATATCCAGTATTAATTTACATTTATTATAAGCTTCAGTATTAATTGATAATTTCATAAAACAAAACAAATAAAACATTTCAATTTATAACAAAAAGAAAATGTCCACGTAAAAACATGTCACATCTAAAAAGATGCACTCTCTTCGTTTTGAAAATAGCGGTACTTTTTCTACACAAAACAAAATTTTCTATGAAAACAATTTTGAGCATCAGTTTTAAACAACCTTTTATGCGATTATAGTCAATATATATGTAGACAAATAAGTGATTTTTTTGTGTACTAATTGAGAAACTGGGTTGCCACACAAGTATTGAAACGCATGAATTAGTTATAAAACATTTTAAAGATGGCAAAACTCAAAGAAAAATTGCATAAATGGTGAAAAGAAGTTTTTCTACGGTTCAGCATATTATTGTCCGATTCATTTATAAACATCGTGTTGAAAATAAGCTGAGAAGGGCACACAATAAAATATTTTTCAATAAAGATTATCGATGGATTGTCCGAAAAATAAAAGAACACACCAAATTAAGTGCTCCAAGTGGACCGAGCAAACTGAAAAATATTTACATAAAAAATGCCATCCATAAACAATACGCCGAATATTAAGAGAAGCAAATTTTCATGAACAATGCGGAAAAAGTTATAAATCAGTGAAGTTAATCGTAATGCTAGAATTAAATTTGCCCAAGACCATAAAAACAAAGATGAAACATACTGGAATACGGTTTAATTTGCTGATGAAAACCTTTTTGGATCAGACGGAAGAACCTAGGTATGGATAAAGACTAATACGGAGCTAGCAGCTAAAAATTTACGAAGCACTCTTTAATATGGTGGAGGTCATGTTATGTTTGCGCTATTCAAAGCGGTTCTAAAACAAAATGGATTTCCTACCAAATATTAATAAATTTATTGTACAATGTGATAATATTAGTTACAAATATGTATATATGAATTAATTTTTTATAGAAATTTTAAAACTGCATCATTTTAGATATGACATGTTTTTACGTAGAAACTTTGATTTTTGTTACTATTTTGTTGTAAATTGAAACTTTTTATTTGTTCAGTTTGGAAATTAACAATTAATATTGACGCTTATAATAAATGTAAATTAAAAATAGATATTTATTTATAATTGTTTTATGGATATTTACTTTAAAAAAAATAAAAATTGCTTGGGTCATTTTGGCTGTGACCCACTGTAATTCTGCTGACATTACATAGTGTGGGTAATTGCAGCAAGGAAACTTTCGAATTTCAAAATGAAACTTTGCATACCGATTAAGTTCAATTTGTGCTAATTAGTGCTCACGGGGAAAAATTAGTGCTAGCTCAGGAACCGACAAAATGGGGAAAGAAAATTTCAAATTCGCCTGAAAGGCGAACAAAATAAAACCCAAGTTCTAGAAGAAACCAGAAATAATTTAACCCTAATTTTAAAATTCCCCAAAGGAGTCCACAATTGCCATAAATTGAGCAAAAACAAAATAGCGCCTAAAAGATACTATATTAATCAACAAAATACAGAGGTAACCGTTCAATAATATTTTTGTTGAACATAAAATTAAAAAAAAATTAAGTGTGCTTTAGACCACACTGCTGAAGTAAAACTTCTAGTATATATTTAATAATTATAATATAATATAGAAAAATTATAATATTGAAAAAAAAATTGGTCACCCTGTGCGTTCTCGAGTGTCACCTAACCGTTTATGGCTGATGCTACAAGAGGTAACCTTGTGACTTGGTAACTTTTTCAAGGCGAATTATTCGTAATAGATAATGTTTATGTATGTGTAACAAAATGGACAAAAAATCATTTTTGAAATCTCTTCGCATAGTAAAAATGGCCTTGAAATATTTTTTATTTCATTTATGTTTGTGTAGTGTGGTTTCATCGAAAATTTGTTTAAGTCGCATTAAAACCTGTATCATAGGCAAACGGGGAAAGAAACGAAGAAAGAATCGGTTTTTGGTCACCCTGTGCGTTCTGGAGTGAATCAATCAGTGACATAGAAGTCTATATTATGACTTTCCAATTTTCCAGTTTTTCAATTTTCCAATTTTCCAATTTACCAACTTTCCAAACTTCCTATTTTCATATTTTTTTATTTTCCTATTTTCCAATTTTTCAATTTACCAGTTTTCCAATTTTTCAATTTTCCAATTTTTTAATTTTCCAATTTACCAGTTTTCAAATTTACCAATTTTCTAAATTTCCAATTTCCAATTTTGCTATTTGCATATTTTCATATTTTCCTATTTTCCAATTTTCCAATTTTTCAATTTTCTAATTTTCCATTTACCTATTTTCCAATTTTTTAAGTTTCCAATTTTATAATTTTCCAATTTTCCAATTTACAAATTTACAAATTTACAAATTTTCCAATTTTCAAATTTTCCAATTTTGCAAATTTCGAAATTTCCAATTTTTTCAATTTTCCAATTTTCCATTTACCAATTTTCCTATTTTCTTATTTTCCAATTTTTTTAACCAATTATTAAAATAAAATGGTATCAACTAATGTTTCACCAAGGGATTTATGAATTGTCATGGCACATCCTGATACTAAAGGAAAATGATTTTGTTTTGCGTTTATTGTTTCGTTCGCCTCGTTCGATTACATTTTTCGTAACGCATTTGCCAGCTTAGTGCCCAAGTCAAGCGTGCCTAAAGAAGTTTTACTTCAAAAATAGAAATAAAATATTATAAAATCCAAGAATAAGCAACTCAGATAGCATATTCCTATCAGGTATGTTCACTGCCATCCAAAAAATATAGTGGCTGAATTTGTGCTAATCAAGAGTTGGCCCAATTCCGTTAAAAAACAAAGACCGTTGAATTATCAATTTTCTGACAAAAAAGTGTTCTAAGAAATTATTTATTCAACGGACTTTGTTGTTCAACGGAATTGGGCCAATTCTGGATTAGCACAAATTCAGCCACTATATTTTTCGGATGGCAATGAACATACCTGATAGAAATGTGCTATTTGAGTTGCCTATTCTTGGATTTTATAGTATTATTTTTATTTTTTAATTTGTTGTTCAACAAAAATATTATTGAACGGTTACCTCTGTATTTTGTTGATTAATATAGTATCTTTTAGGCGCTATTTTGTTTTTTCTCAATTTATGAATAAAAATTTATAACGATCATATTTTTATGATAAGCAAAAGTTTGCGTCAGTGCAGCCGCCTTTGGAAAATTTTAAAATGAGGCTTAAATTATTTCTGGCTTTTTCTAGAAATTGAGTTTATTTTTTTTTTTGTCTTTCAGGCGAAATTTGAAATTAACTTTTCCCGTTTTTTCGGTTCCTGGACTAGCACTAATTTTTCCCCGTGAGCACTAATTAGCTCAAAATGGGCTTAATCGATATGCAAAGTTTCATTTTGAAATTCGAAAATTTCCCTGCTTCAGTTACCCAAGTGGTGCAGTGGTTAAAGCTTCAGCACTTGGACCGGGAGGTACTGGGTTCGAATCCCATCAGAGGCTAGATGCAAATCAAATTTTCATCATCGATTACAATCGGTGATGTTAATAAACACAACTAAGACCCTTTGATGGAGTGCAGAATTCAACGCCGGCCCATCTTCCATGTCAATGTGCATGTACAGGTTGACATGGAGCTTGCAATGTGCAGGTGGTATACTGTAATTGTGTGAGTAGGTGAATGGGTTAATGATGTGTCGTGAATGCGTGATATCACAATAGGCCAAAAATAGCCTAAGTGTCAACCACTGAAACCTAACCTACCCACACGTATTGCATAGCATACAGATAGCTTAAAAATATATTGCGCGTCTCCAATTGCCATTTGATCAAAATTTTCTAGCATAACTAGATAGCAATAGCAGATAGCAGGTAGAGAGTCGAAGTTAGTTTAGAAGCGCTGTTGGGGTGTTGCCACCACCGGATGCGGTCCATCAATTCTTACAAATTTATTACATGGGCAAGTCGGATGCTCAAGTTTAACTTCAGCAAGTCTAAGTAGGCCATTGTTGAGGAATTGCAAACGCACCATGACAGAACAACAACTGTCGTAGTTGACATCTAGATCGGATTGAGGGCTCATTCGACTTGTGTTTTCTAACATAGTGCAAAATTTAAAAAAAAATTGGATGAGCAAACGAGCCATATTGGCGCCGAAAAACTAAGGTGTCGATTAACTCAACACGACCATTCAAAATTTCACTCTCTACCACCACACGATTTGCAATTGAAAGTAGGCTGAGTCATCATCACGTTACGTAACGAAATCGTTGCTACGACGTTCACCGGATTATTTAGTTAATAAGTATAATTTTAAATAATTAAAATTTTGACAACCATACAGTAAACGGTTTGGTGTGGCCACCGCACTTGAGCAGAATCTCTCACAAGTAGTATAGATTATCTCAATGGATAACACATGCGCTCGATTGGAATATATGGATAAATATTTGCAGAGATTTCGATAAGGTTATCAAATTTCGATCAAAACGTTATATAAAACTAAAATTTGAAAATTTCACTTTTCATCATGATGTTGAAACCACCACCAACCACCACCACCATCATCACCATATATTTGGTTCCATTCAAAACCCTTTTTGTTTTTATTTTAATATTTTGCTTGTCGAGAAAATCAATTCCGGACAAAACAGAAAAACAACTGTAACAAGGAGAATATAATATGTGCATGTATGGGTAAAGGAAAATCTACACAACACGAGTATAAAGAGTGTGAAAAGGAGCTTTTCCTCTATTCAGGATGATGAACAGTTTATTTAACAACAAATACGACGAGTAAGAAAAGCTCGATAAAAAAATGGAATGAAGAGTAAAATATAAACGAGTATAAGTTGATGATGGAGAGAAAGAACACACACACACACACACATATAGAGACACACTAAAAAAAGGATTTTCCTATTCAATATGTTACTAACTTACTCTATATGTAATTGTTGTTGTTGTATATTGATAGAAAATTACATAATTTTTTTCCATTTTTCTGTGTTTTGAATTAAAATATCGGTTGATTGTGTTGTGGTGGTTGTTTTTGCTGCGTATACTCTGGTTATATGGCATTTTGAAGATTTTGATGTTAATTTTTTGGATTTTTGCTCCTGCCTTGAATACCAATGTTATCTTTTCATACACAAAACAAAAACGATTTTATCTCAAGGAACACAGATTATGTACATAAATGTGTATAACCAACAACAAAAATTATGATTATTGTTATTATGATTATTGTTTGAATGCATCTGTTTACCTATCTACTCTTGTACTATCGATATCTACCATATATCGATGATAATTAGATAGATTATGATGCGGTTTTCAACATATGTATCTATATAGTGTGGTGGTTCAAATCTAATAAAATAGACCAGATTAGATCATTTTGTATACCAATAACATTTGTGTATATATAGCTAAGCATTTTATGTATACGCATCTAAGAAGTAAGTATGTTTGGAAAGGATACCCCAGAAAAAAAAGGAAAATCGAAATTCGATTTAAAACAGATTAAAATTTTACATAAATCATGAATTATTATCTTGTACACGATTCGTTCTCGAAAAAGTGTCACACAGTATATACGGAATATTATATTTGCATACATAGTCCCTTCAAACCTGAAGAACACAAAATATATATATACATATAATATTTTAGTTTTAAGGCTTTAATAAAATATGACTATTTAATCAGTTCTGAGACTTGAGAATTAAAAATTATAACATATGTATATACATAAGAAGATGAACACACTCGGTATATAAGCCGTACGTACTTTCAAAGATGACTGCGTAACAAATTCTTCTAAGCAACTGGAAAATTTTATATGCTTATATGAAAAACGAGAATGCCAAAAGTATTGTGTTTGGTTTTGGATACACAAAACAACAACAGAACAAAAAATCGTTGTGTCGAGAAAAACTAGAATATTGAGATATATTGTTACTGCAGTGCAGGAGAAACAGACTCTGAACTAAATATTTAAAGTTATGCATAGTTGTTTTTGTCGATAATATTTTTGGTGAGTTAAACAAAATATTAAAAATAATTCCATATGGAATGTGTATGAAGGTTTTCAAAAATCAACGCAGATTCAAAAATAACAAACCAAATTTATATTTCGTTCGTAATAAGGAGGCAGCTGCAGAACACAATCTCTGCTCGATTGTAAATATGTGAGTGCCAACCATAAAATGTACAGGCCTGCTAATAATGGTAGGACAACTAACCGCAAGTGTTCGTCATTTCATCATTTATTTTAACTAAAACCTGTAAAAGCTTGATAATCACATCAGGCTTCCAGTGAAAACTTGAGGACGATCAGCACCTCCAGTACTCGTTATGAAAACTTTTCCGGGAATACAAGTTGTGAATATTGGATATGGCCTAATGTCCCAAAATCAGAAGCTCTAATAGCGAAGTTCCTGTGCAAAAAATATACAAAGCATTTCATTTGAATATTTCGAAAGCAAGCAAATTTGATACAGACAAAATCTGTTACTATGAAAGTTTGTTACAATAAAATAAAAATTCGAAGGAGGAACCGGAAAATTTTCCGGCAAGGTTGATTACTGGTCTGGGAACATTTTCATGCTACGTAGCCTTATCAAATTTAAAAGTGCTCGGAAGTGATTGACCAATTGCGAGCATCCTCAATACCTTTCAGTAAAAGAGTGTAGGTGGAAATATTTTTAAGTTAGTGTCCAGTGTACAGCGGTTGTGGCGGCTTTTGAAAATGAGCCTAAAACCGCTCGTAGCCATCAAAAGAAGGGTTGTTCAAAATTTTGTCAATACGTTAAGCAAAATTGAGCTGGATGACGCTTTTTTCAGACAGATGAATGACATGACGTATCACAATCGCGAAGAAGGTGCCTAGCATTTTGTCCAGCAATTGACAAACATAATGATGTAAGGGGCTAAAGACAAATTCCCTTTATTTCTTCATCATATTATGGGAGCAACTAATGGATTAAGACCTTCGGGACAGTTTTTCAGCACATCAAGATTTTGGCTTAATTTAGAGAAATGTTTGACTAGCTAGAAAAATTGGAGCGTTTATTAGTCGCAGAAAACAAAGAGGCCATTTACTAACAATATTTCTACCACAAAAGTAAAAAAAATGCACTCCCCTCCACCAAACCTTTAACCCCAGGGCACTTGTGGACACCAAGCTGCCAAGAAGCTACCTAAGGGAGTTCTAATTTTTGTAAGGTTTGTGTATCGTTGTGTACACAAGTGCCCTGGGGTTAAAGGTTTGGGGGAGGGGAGTGCATTTTTTCTACTTTGGGTGTCCATGAAAATAATATTTTGTCCGAAAAGCCGAAAAAATTCTTGAACAAAAAAAATTTACATGTTCAAATTTAGCAGTATTAAGAATGATAAATATTTTTAAATAATCTTTTAACTATATGAACATGTCAAAAATAAAATGTACTTTTATTTTGCAATTGCAACAAAAGTATTAACATACTTTTTGTGTAATCGATAAAGACAAGCATGTGGCGTATTGTAATACATATTTGTAAAAATAAGATAACTTTAACAAATAAAGGATCATAAGATCTAGAACAACATATTGTTTCAAAGAAACATAAACCAGCAATTGAAACAGTCGCCACAATTGTAAATTATTTAGAAAACACCTTGAAGGAATTTTAATTAATATAGATAAATGTATATCACCGTCTGCCGACAACTGCAACACCAACTTTCGAGGCACACAAAGAAAATGTTTGTAAACTTGCGTGTACATAATAAATTCATAAATGATTTTTTAAAGAATATTTCATAAGAAATATTTTAAAAGAAAGACAAGAAGAAATTTGAAAGTCTCCTAAAGTTAACCCTCTAATGCCACAATTTTTTTAACACAAATCCAATTTCAGAAATTAAATTTGGTACAATCCTGACATTGTACAGGCAAAAATCAAAATCCGCCTACAGGCGGAGCAGGGTCGAATGTTAACAAAAAATTATGGTTTGTAGTGGAATTAAGAATACATATTTATTGAAGAGAAAATAATACTGTACAGCATGTTAACAGTTATGGAATTCAAAAAAAACAATTTTTAGTGGTTGAATTTCATAAATTTAAATCTCATTTTTTGCAAAATGATTGGGTTTCAGATTTACAGTTTGTCATTTTGCACATCTTTTTGCCCGATCTATCTAAAAATATACACCAATGCCCTATTTGGTCGTATCTGAAATTGTCTACGGGCATGTATGACTTCTTTGGTTTGGCTGGAGGCGGTGATTCCGAAAAAGATGGTCGACCACGTTTCGCTGGTTAGACAGTGCCCATCACACAAAGGGCTTCTGCTACTTCAGTACGAAAGTCAGGAAGCTGTTTGGAAGACGATGATACAAAACGTATTCATTGACCATCGCTAAATCCAAAAAAAGAGTGAGTCCATTAGTACTCTCAAGGAGATGTGTAAACATGGCATATGTATAGTGCGTGTGTATGGTTTACTTTGAAGGAAGAAGAAATGAAATTTTACTAACCAGATTTTTTTCTCATTCGTTTATTACCATCAAATTACCGTACAAGTGGTGCAGTGGTTAAAGCTTCAGCACTTGGACCGGGAGGTACTGGGTTCGAATCCCATCAGAAGCTAGATGCAAAATCGAATTTTCATCATAGATTACAATCGGTGATGTTAATAAACACAACTAAGACCCTCTGATGGAGTGCAGAATTCAACGCCGACCCACCGTCCATGCCAATGTACAGGTTGACATGGAGCTTGCAATGTGCAGGTGGTATACTGTAGTTGTGTGAGTAGGTGAATAGGTGAATGGGGTAATGATGTTAGCATGAATGCGTGGTATCACAATGAGCCAAAAATGGCCTAAGTGTCAAGCACTGAAACCTACCATCAAATTGGTCTATTACTATTTCGGTATAACCAACGCAATTGGCCTATGGTAGGTGCAAGCATCAAAGACGTGGTCCCATATCTCGTAGTACATATATCTTATATTTCTCATATATCTCGTAGAAGATATATTGCGATCTGAGTTCTTGTGCAAATCGAATTCGTATCGCAGGAAGTTTAAGTGATTCATCACTGATCTTAGAGAGCAGCAAAATGAAATCCCTGCTAATAATCATCGGCAAAAGATGTTAGTCTCTTTGAAGAATTTTTGAAATTCTTTCAGAATATGGAGCAAAGACGAAATGTATGTACTTGATTATGTCTTCAACAGCTTTATTCGGCAAGGAGTATACAACTACCAAAAGCATCTTATATCGCCAATGGGCTGTGTTGTTACGCTCATACCAGTTGTTTGTCCAACGATGATTTCCTTATGCGATGTGACTATGAGTTCTATTTGAATTTTTATATACTGCTACTCCAACCGCCCGCTGACTATTTCTCTTGAACTGAACGCAGCATTGATAATTAGGAAAATTGAACATGCAGGTCATTCTAGGAGAGCAAAAGAATTGAGCATCCCTGCGTGACTGTATCAGTTAGGTCGAGGTGAAGCGACTTGAGATTCTGGCAGTTCAATGTTAAAAACCAGCCGTCATTATTATCTCGTACAAAATTATCCATTACATCCTGAGCTATACTAAGCAGTTTTGTGATGAGGTGCGTTAACTCATTTTGAAGAGGACCAATTGAGGTTGCATTTTTACGTTCATGGTAGAAGACATAATCATTGTTAGCCGACGTGATGAACTGCTCTACGAGATCGTGATAAAGCCACATACACTAGTTGTTGACTGTGTTTTTTACCGTAAGAGTATACTATCTCGTTATAGGTACCACTCTCTATAGTGCATAAATTGTGGTGGCACACGCTATTTTAAATTTTTTTATTTTTTCTGTTCGCTGAAAATGTCGAGTCGTCGATTCGTCGTTTCTATTTAATTTTATAAATGTTTCTTTGTTTTCTTTCCATACTATTTATATATACACATACACTCAGACTATGTGTATAGTACAAAATTTATATATGTATTTTGTTGTTTTTGTTCTTTTTTTATTATTTTATATTTTGTTTCTTTTTTTCAATGAAGTTATTTAAACGTAGTACGTCATTTCCGTTCGTTTCATTTGAAAGTTTACTACCACACAAAAATTTTTGGCATACGCGCGTAAAGATGTTTACACATCAATAAGTAAAAAAAAAATCGGTTTGTCCATTCCCTAGTCTTCATTCGAATGCGGTAGCGGCCAATAAGACAATCGATTTCAATATTTTTTTTATTTATTCGATCCCATCGATTGGTTTTTTGAGGTGATTGCTCTAGTTGTCGCAACAAAAATGGCTTGGTCCCAACGTAATTCGAAAGTAATCGGACAGTTTTTGTATCACGACACAAAACATTGGTAATATCCAAACCATAAGCTGTGCCAACGTACTCTTCAGAATATCCAAGCTCAACTTTGTTTTCTGCTAGCTCCAATTCGGAGGACAGTTTGATATTTTGCACACGATTTGCTCGCACTGTTCCCAAACTATAGATGCCACGGCTTCGAAGGTATACCAGCAAACCGAGCGAGGTATAAAATATTAAGGACAAAGCCGTAACTACTATGGCTGTAAATCTGAAAATTCGAAAATGGACGAACATATATATAAATAACATATGACACGTTAAAAACACCCAGTCGCAACTTTTTTACTGGTCACCACCAGGAATCGAACCCGGGACCCCCGAATAACAGAGCAAGCACTCTACTTACTAAGCTAACGAGGGCACAAAGTTGTCAAAATAAACAATGTGGTTGATATTATCTGGGATGTCTTTTGACAGACGAACAACGACATTCGACGCGGCCCCTAGATCCGGTATATTCTCAGAAATTACATTATCGCCAGCACCCGAATAAATTTCAAATGCATAGGAATACCCTGATGAATCGCAAAGTGAGAAAATTTCCGTTCCCCATTTCCGTGCCGGCATATATTGACGTGTCGGATTTCCTCGCATTTTGGTGGCACACATTTGTTCATCAACACAGAGACGCTGGCGTATTTGGAAGGAAACAAATCGTCCATTGAAATGTTTTATGAGCAGTCGTATTTTATATACAGCCGATCATAGCCCGGTTGATCTTTTGAAATCGCAGCTGAGTTATCATTGAAATGCAACCTACGACGCGTCTCTTCGAACCGATGGCGTGTCATAGATTGTCTTACGGCTTCCATTGAATGTCTCCCCCAATAAGCTCGAAGGTTTGGAAACCGATATACAGACATAAAAATTAGGATCCCGATAAATTTTAGAAGTTCTGATTCTCCAGTGATGAATCGTGTTTCAATATTAGTTTACCGAGCATATTAATTCATTTGATCTGCTAGGTACCGAATAAAATCACTGTTTAAAAAATAGCGGAAGCAGTCAAAAGGTGTTTTCAACACCAGTAATTCAGTTGGTAGCTCCTTTTGACCATGAAAAATGATTTCATTTAAATGAAGTTGTATAGCTTTTTCTTCTTCCAAATTATCGATTTGAATTCCGATGAGTCATTTTTTACTTCGCTTATATGGCCATTGAATGCACCACAAGAAGGACCAGTAGGGACATCTTCCTCGTGTTGTAATTCAGTTTCTTGAGGACATTTCTTGAACCGAGAAGTATTTGGATGTCGAGTAGATAGATTGATAGTAGATGAAGAAGTTGATATATAAGATTCAATAGGTGTTTGAGCTTGTAGAGAAGAGTTCGCTGAACATGCCTCGTCATTATTCCTATTCAAAATCATCCGGTTTGCTTCAGTACAATTCTGTGTAGTGTTAATCTGCTGGTCGGTGGGTAATTCTGTCTCGATAAATACATGATCAGGGTCGGCAATATCGTCATCACTATCGAAATCTTCGGCTCCATCTTCACTTCCAGTTTCTTCGTCATCAGTTGGAACCGACTCCATCATATCAATAATATCATCTTCCGTCATTCTCGAAAGATCGTAATATGTTTTACAATGTGCCATGACTAATAACAAAAAAAATTAAAGATCACACAATAAAAAATTCAAAAGAAAATCATAACACGAATAAATCATGCGAAAAACTGTAAGCGGAAGCATTTTTAAGGACCAGTGGGGGTTTTCGAATGAAAATCAGAAAGATGTCTAGAGAAAACTGCATCGATTGTTGTTCCATGTCTTGTGGTAGGCTCATTTCGATTATTATTCATTTGTAGTTCTAATTTATCTTGTAGAAAGTTTAGCAAGAGTTGTCCATCTTCGGACGCGAAATTAACATTGAAATTTCCTGCTAAAATTAGTGGCAATGTATGATAGTTTTCTGACGAGTGCGGCAGAGATATCAGGGAAACTGGTGGCTTCAGACCCCGACAAGGATCTGGCCGACATCGTGCTACAGCACAGCGTAATGTCCGCTTTCTTGTAACAACTTCGTTGCGAAATCGCCGTATGAATGCGGTTCAACTGAGACTCCGGCTCCTAGAAGTTCGTGAAGTCGAAGTCAGTCGGTGGACAGTTAGAAGACGACTTCGAGAAGTTAGTCCGACTGCACACAGACCAGCACACGGGCCCAAATTGACGGCAGCCCATCGACGAGCCCATCATGAGTTCGCTCTAGAGCATGTGAATTGGACAGAAGAAGAATGGAGAACAATCCTGTTCTCTGACACGTACAGGATGTGTTTATATGACACCGATGGACGCGGAAGAGTATACAGAAGAACGTGTCTCGTATGGCGATGGATCGTGCATGTTCTGGGGAGGCATATCATTAGAGGTGAAGACAGATCTAGTATTCATCACACGAGCCAATACTGGCTGTCGATCAAGAGGAATGAATTCTCAATGGTACATTAAGGAAGTACTCGAGGAGTACGTCGTACCTTTGGCCGGGTTCACGTCTGGTGTAGTATACCAGTACCTTCAAGAGGTGGATGTGCCTGTTATGGAATGGCCAGCTCGAAGCCCGGACCTCAATCCCATCGAACAATTATGGAGCGAGTTGAAAAGAAGGGTTCGAGCCAGAGATGTTGCTCCAACAGTCTCCAGGAGAGGAATGAGAGGCGATACCTCAAGATTTTGTGAAAACTTTGGTAAAATCAATGCAGCACTGAATGAAAGCTGTCATTCGGGCCAGGGGAGGGAATACTTCTTATTAATAAAACTGTTTTTTTTTGTTTATTTCCATGTTTTAATTCGATTTTTACCTCTAATTTTCATAATTCACAAAAACGGGTACCTCAGATGTTTACCCCCAAAAAGCAAGTTTAATGACACGTATAAACACAAAAAGGTACCATGGATAGGTATTGAAATAGACTTTGAATCTCCATTTAAAAAAATTAAACAAATATTGTTTTTGCTATTTTTGAACTTTTGTGGAAAATTGAGCAATGTGTGATTTTTTTGCACCCAAGTGTATTATATTATAATAATTGAGCATAATTTTAAGCTCTGCCCCTTTAATAAAATATTTTCGTTCTTAGTATTTTGAATTAGTTATTTAGAGTTTCTTAAATTTCAGACTTTCCCCTTATGTTCTTTTTCTATCTTACCAACATGGTAATCCTATCAATAATTGCAAGCATCCCGAGAGGCTGTTACGCGGTACGGCAAATTCGTAAAAAAGTTGAAGGCCTCCGTAGGATATTGTACGAACTGTAATGTAATAACGATAAATTCGAGTGGAAACCGGGCCGTCGGGCTGTCGACTGGTGAACTAGAAAGAAACGCTCATCAAATCTGGTATAAATTATTGTTATGCTACCAACACAAATTCTCGTGCTTGACGGTATCTTTTCAAGTGGCAACGAAAAGACCGATTCACATTAATTTTCATTTGTGTAAACCAAGAGGTAGGAATGTTTGGTAACGTACGGTTGGTACGATTTCAGAAATACCTTTCCTTGCAGGATGGAAATGGTACTTTTGAATTATTTTTGAAAAAGTCGTAGTTATGGCAAATTGGGATGAAACTATAAACCATTTCTTATTAGATCATCATGCAATTGGATGTATAGGACGAAAATGAGAATGAGAAAAAATATTTTTCCAAGTATTTGCGTAATATGACCTACTGAAACCAATCTATACCATTTTTAGCCATCCTGATGATATATTATTCAAACAAAATTTTTGGAACAAGTTATGAATTATAGCGAACTGGCACGGAAGGCAATTTCTTAAAGTTCTGAAATATGGCTAACTGGGACGAGACTATGCCATTTTACAGCCAATCATGATGAAAGTTGGTGTCTAGTATGAAAATTATAGATTTCGATTTTGGAAGCAGTTTTGGAATAATACGAAGTGGGTCGGAAGTATTTCATTTCATAAGTATCGAAATGGAACTCCGACATATTTTTAGTTCTCTAATTTTTTTAATTGGACTGTATACATCATGTAAACTAACAACGAAACTAATGAAATTGGAAGTGAACGCCGAAGCATATTATTTACCACGTTTTTCAGTTACAATCTTAAGGGAAGCAATAAAATTTAAAATTCCCACTCAAAATATAATTTTTGTGCAATTTTAACGCCAGACCGTGCCTTCCATATTAAGAAAATCGATTTTTTTCTTAAATGCAATCAACCAAATCTAGGTTAGATATAACAATTCCCAAAACTATTTCCATTTGTATAGCAATATTTTATATTATAGATATCTAGCTGTAACATTTTAATTCTTAATGTATATTAATGCCGTAAATTTTGAAAACATATTTTAGTTTAGAGACAAATATTCCATAATGAATATTTATTTTTATTTTTAGGTTAATTAAATTATTGTTGAATTGGTTTGAATGTATAATAATAAGAAATCTATGATGTATACACCAATCGGAAGGCAAGAGAGGCATCGACCCAACATAAATCATCATCAAACATCAATTTAAAACTAAATAACACAAAATACTTTGGTTAATCCATGTTGAATTAGATGGCATCGAGCTTTTCTCCTTTATGTTATAAAACGTTGTCCAACTCCTCATTCATAACCATAACTATAAATCAAAACATTAATAAAATAGTTTTTCGATGTTCAAGTCCTCAATATTTAAAAGATGTACGTATTACTTGCGAGAGCAATAAATATGAAGAAATAACGAAAAAAAAGCACAACAAGGCAAGAAAAAAGCTGCGATACTCAAAACTAGGAAAAAAAAATCTAAATCCTACAACAAGACAAGACGTGTTTATGTATTAGTAGCATATATAGAATACATGCTCAGCTATATAACAACAAACGTGGAATAAAGGGAATTCAAGACTAATATATTTCGAGAAAATTGAGTTGTCAAGAAACGCGATGAGATTTATCATTAAATATCTTTCTTAAGTTTTTCTTTATGAATGTTTGCTCTGCTTACATATTTTTCATTGTAAATATGTATGCGTGTTTTATGCTATACATATATATGCTAAGCATTGTACTGTCTGTGTATAAGTATATAAGTGTTAGGAAAAAAAAGTGGCACATAACCTCATAACATCTATTCGAAATTGAATTGGCGTGGAAGATTTCGTTTTTCATTTAATATTTTATTTGGCACTCCACAATCGCTCGCTTTCGAAAGACTAAGATTAATGATGGAAAACTGGAATTTATAAAAAAACTATTTCCATTTAACACCGAACGTCAGACAATGAATAAGTATAAGACAGACACAAAAAAGCACGAATCCCGTTATTTACTCAAGTGGATATTTTATAGTCGTGTATGCGGCGGCTCGCCGCGCCATTTACACACAAACCACCCAAACGTTTTTTTTTGTTTTTTATTTACATTTTCCGAATCGATGGAAAATACTCTTTTTTATGTTACCTAATTGCGTTTTTTGTTTTCAATTTTCACACCTGAATAGAGAGTAGACATTATTTTTTCATATTTACTTTGTTTTATGTGCCAACCAAAAAACGAAAAATTGAAACACAAAAAAAACGGAAAATTTAATGATTTTTAAGTGATTTTTATTTACTTTTATTATTATTAACGGTAAAATACTTTTTTTTTGTATACGGGAGCTTTTCACAAATTTTATTGTTTTTTAGTTTTAACGTTCTCTTACCTGTAAAATACTGAACAGTGAGATATGTTCCGAGAAATATACGAGCTTAACGTTATAAATACGGAACAAAACTTTGGCTTAACCTCATTGCCACATGACAATAATAAGTTGTACAAAAGTAAACATTTTTTGGTCCGTATTTAATTAATCTCGTTAATGTTCTAGTATATTCGTTTTTATTATAAACTGTTATAAGGCTGCTTAAAATCTTAATAAGCTTAAATTACTAATTAATCTAAAAATAAAGGCTCATTTAACTTATATTAATTTATTATTCTAAATAATATAACATAACCTCAATTAATATGGCTAATAATTGTGATAAATGTGCGGTGTGCAACAAAAAAGATTTTGGTGTTAAGTCCATGTCATAGAAGCAAAATTGGCTGAATTGTAATGGCTGTTCCAGATGGTTTCATGCAAAATGCGTGGAGGTCAAAACGGATGTGGAATTCGAACATCTTAAATCGAAGGCTAAATGGTTTTGTCCACGTTGCATTGCGGACAGTAACCTCACCAGAGTTCTAGCTGGCTTGATGAAAGCTAGACAGGCGGATGCTAAGAAAGATAACCCGGTGGTTGGTGATGATATTGAGGATTGGGTGTCTAAACAAATGGATGCGATGTGGCTGAAAATTACCAGCTATTGTGATAATGCCATAGCTGATGTGAAGGCCGGTCTGTCATCTGAAACATCTAAATTGATGGAAAGAATTGTTTTCCTTGAAAAGCAGTTCGAGCTTTATAAAAGGCGAGAGGACCTAAAAAGTCAAAGTGTATTGATGCTTTACGGTATTCCGGATACAGTAAACATTTATGATCACATATTTCTGTCAAATATTGCTCATGAGGTAGGTATACGGGACTTTAAAGTTGACGATATTAAGGATATTTTTAGGTTCCACAAGAAGAATGGCGGAGGTGGCCCATCTGTAATAAAGGTTCGCTTCTTCAAGCAATTAAAGAGGAACCAATTTATGTCTGCCTATCTGAAGTACATTAAGGATAAACCATTATGGATTACGTGCATTGACAACAGTTTCCCAAATTCGAGGATCTACATCAACGAATATCTCTCTAAGGAGGTGAAAGACATCCTAATTAAAGCCAAGGCTTTAAAGGCAGTGGGGACTATATCAAAGGTAGTTATAAAAAGAGGTATGGTAGCTGTTATTGCTGTAGCAAACGATAGCACAAAAATTGTACTGTGAGCTGTAATAGTGTTTTTCCTAGCATTTTCCCGGTAGCGATGAACCGCTTGAAAATATGTCATATTAATGCGCGCAGTGTTCTGGCTAATATTGATAAACTGAGAATGGAATTTAAGGATATGTCGCATCATATCATTGGAGTGTGTGAATCGAATCTGAAATCATCACATACTTTTAAAAGTGTTGAAATTGATGGTTACAAGTTGCTAAGGAATGACAGAGTGGGAAGAAGAGGTGGTGGCGTTGCGTTCTACGTACGTTGTGACTTTTCTAAATATTATCATGTGAAGGTACTTTCTAAGGGCTCGTCAGAGAGCTTAGAGTATCTTACCATTGAATTTATTATAAATTCTTTAAAAATAGTTGTTTGTGTGGCTTATATGCATGTTCGAAATCTTCCTCTTAATGAATTAAGTTAGCTCTTATCTAATCTGATTGAGGATTATGATATGGTTATTTTGGTAGGTGACCTTAATATTGATTTTTTAAATAGGATTGAAAGCCGTGAGTTAAGAAGCATCTTTGATTCGCTTAATTTGCATACAACGCAAACTCAACCAACCAGAGTTTGTACAACGGAATACATACAACGGAAAGACTCCTTGATTATATTGTTTCTAATACACCATTAGACACGTCTATTTTTTGTCAGTCACCCTTCACGGACCATGATCTAATATCAATTGACTTCAATATACCGGTTCAATTTCATGATGAGATCAGATTTGTGCGCAATTATGATAATGTTGACATCCCAAGCCTTCATTGTGATATACTTAATGTTGATTGGACCGAGTTAGGTAGAATAGACACGATTGATGGTAAATTTGAATTCTTATATGATAAAATCTCGATATGGTTGCACCAGTATGCTCCTTTTAAAATGATTAAGCAAAAATTTAAGCCTATCCCATGGTTTAGTTATGCTATTAAAAATAAAAAGCAACTTGTTAATATGGCTAAAAATATGTGGAAGAGGTCTCGTAGTGAGGAGGATAAACGAACCTATAAGGATTATGAAAAACAACTTAATAAGATGGTGAGATCGGCGAAGAGACATTTTTTGCGTAGTAAATTAGATTCAAAACTTGGCACTAAAATATTATGGAGGAATTTGGAGAAATACGGTTTTAAAACCATTGATCCAGCTGAGATTGTTTCTAAAGGACCCCGCACAAATCTTATGGAAATTGGGTCCCGGTCAAAATCGCTGAATTTTTGATATGTGATAGAGTTCATCATACTGGTCAATTGTCTCAATGGCCACAAAGCTGAAAAATGGATACTTTGGTCGGTACAGAGCTTAAAAGCTCCGAGTATCCTCCACGGATTTATGTATATGCGCAGTGTGTATAGACTTTTGAAATAGCCTATTTAATTTTTTTTTATTATCCAGGTTTATATTTTTGAGGTTGCTGAATTCAGATCTGTTGTTAGATTTTCAAAAATGACAGTTGGCAGCTGTCAAATAGCTGTCAATGTGCTGTAATAAAGCGAAAAACTTGTTTTTTATGTTTTATCTTTCTTTTTTTTTACTTCGATAAGTTCAAAGATGATATCAAATCAATAACAATAACTATCGGCAGCTGTCATTTAGCTGTCAACAATTCTTTAAAGTCCGGTAATAAAGTCAAAAAATTATTTTTTGTTTATAACTTCAAGTTTTTTAGATAAGTGAATATACATATGATATAAAATTATGTATAGTCATCAGCTTACAGCTGTCAACAAGCTGAACTTGTGAGATACTTGTGAGTAGTTAACCAAAGGAACAGGCAAAATTATGACAGCAACATATTTTGTTATACAAAATTAAATTTGTTTGAATATTTGCATACAATTTGGTGTCAAAAATTGGACATACCATGAAGGCGAAGCCTTAATCTGTGCATACGCCGGCAGGAAAGAGGTTTTAATTGAGGTTTTAATAGTGACAATGTTAATAAAAATAATTTACGTATATTTACACAAATTTTATTGTAATTTGGTAATCATTTTCCACAAAAATCCCTTATTGTCAATCAATCGAATATAAACAAACAAAAAATTGTAAAAAATCTAACATTTCAACATAACCTAACCATCACAAAGCCATCTCTTAGATTTTTTGAAACTAATATACCTACCGTCAAATTTATGCGTAATAGCTTTCAACATATACACCATCGTTTGAGTATGAGTAGCTGCGAGTAGATACAAGTACTTAGCTACTAGCTACTAGCTAGATCTTTAATTCTAAGTAGAATTTTTTATTGTGATGTGGTGTTTTCGGAACTTAGTTCTAGCTTATTCACGAAAATTAAAAGAGTATATAGTTCATGTTTGAGATACATTTTTGGGCTAAAACGTAGGGATAGATTGACACCTTACTATAATAAGATTTTTGGATGCTCTCTGAATAATTATTTTGATCTTAGAATACTAATTTTAATGTATAAAATTATTACTACTCGTCAGCCAAAATATCTGTATGACAAATTGATTTTTGCTCAATCACTACGAACACAAAACTTAATATTGCCAAACACTCGTACTAATTATATGAAGGGGTCATTTATACGGAGAGGTGCTAGGCTATGGAACACTATTCCAGCAAATATTAAATGTTTAACACGTTTGGACAGGTTCAGGGTGGATTGTATGAATTATCTTATAGTTGCAGGTAATCTTGCTTTCTAGCTGCTTATAATTAGTTATAAAATTGAAAAATTGAAGACTTAGTTTTAGTTTTAATTTTAGTTTATTTTTTCATATATTGATTCATATATTTTTGAATTTTGTACAAACAAAAATGTAGCTTAAGATAACTTGTTGCTATTTATTCAATGTAATTACAATGTAGTTACATAAAATGACCTAGTTGTCATGTTGTAATAAAAAGGAAAAAATTAAAAATAAAATAAAATAATGGCTCAGGGATAGTGAGTTAAAGCACCGGCAAGATATATAGAGTCCGAATGATCAGAAATAATTTAAGCCTAATTCTAAAATTTTCTAAAGGCGGCTGACGAAAATTGTGGTTATCAAAGAAACATGATTTTCATAACTTTTCATTCGTAAATTGAGAAAAAAACAAACTAGCCCCTAAAAGATACTATATTAAAAACACAAAATACACAAGTATACCGTTCAATAATATTTTTGTTGAACAACAAATTCAAAAATAGAAATAAAATATTAAAAAATCCAAAAATAGCATATTCCTGTAAGGCATGTTCATTGCCCTCCGAAAAATATAATGTCTGAATTTGTGCTAATCCAGAATTGACTCAAATTCCATTCAACAACAAAGTCCGTTGAATGGACAGTTTTTTGACAAAAAGGTTTTTAGAAACTAATGAAGTTGGCACTTCTGATTGCATATTCCTACCAGTTGGCAATGAACATACCTGATAGGAATATACAATCAGGAGTGCCAACTTAATTGGTTTCTATAATACTTTTGGTTAGAAAATCGTCCATTCAACGATCTTTGTTGTTCAATGGAATTGGGCCAATTCAGAATTAGCCCAAGTTCAGCCACTAAATTTTTCGGGTGGCAATGAACATTCCGTACAGGAATATGCTATTTTTGAACTTTTTAATATTTTATTTCTATTTTTTAATTTGTTGTTCAACAAAAATATTATTGAACGGTATACTTGCGTATTTTGTGTTTTTAATATAGTATCTTTTAGGGGCTAGTTTGTTATTCCTCAATTTACGAATAAAAAGTTATGAAAATCATATTTCTTTGACAAGCACAATTTTCGTCAGTTTAGCCGCCTAGGAAAAATATTAGAATTAAGTTTAAATTATTTCTAGTTTTTATTTCTTTATGTGTTTCGTCTTTCAGCCGAAATTTGAAATTTTCTTTTCCCGTTTTTTTGGCTTCTGGACTAGCAAATGTATGAAAAGTCTCATTTTGAAATTCTAAAGTTTCTCTGCTGCAGTCCAATTAAAAAATCATATAACTTACTAGGGGCATACATTTGGGGACAACTGTCCACCAATGTCACTGAAGCTCATGCTAAATGAATAGAAAATACTTAGACTGACTTTGGCGAATGTATCTGAGGCCCAGCATAAAATCTCATTTTTAAATCCTACGGAGCACCCATAAAAGGTAGTTTTTATTAAAATCGTCAATTCCGCTTAAATTTTGGAACACCGATCTAGGCCAGTATTGTTGCAAAATTAATTTACAATCCCCTATTTCATAATCGTTTTTCTCATAAATGACATACCATTTTAAATATTTATAAAAACAACAAAAGCACCTGTGGAAAATGTCACTTTCGGTGAACCAACTTCGGATAACATCACTGCGAGACGCACTTACAAAAAACGAAAAAGTTCCTATGGAAGCAGACACTTCCAGATGCTGTATAAGATAGCAGAAAATTTCCAGCAGAAAAAATGTGTCTTGCTATTCACCGCTAGAGGCATCACAATCACAAAAAATGAAATTTTTTCTGCTGATATTTTTTGACACCAGCAGAAAATTTTTGGAATTTTTATGAAAATTAATAATTCTCAGCAGAAAGTTTTATGAAAAAATCAAAGAATTTATGAAAAAAAAGAGAAAATATATGTTTAAACGTTTTGAAGCGACGAAGTTAATTTTCTTTAAAAAACGATTTGTGATGACGTGTAAGGACTCTCAAAATATAATAAAATTACCATAATAAAAAAAAAATCAAAAAAAATGGCCATACATTTCTGAAGTCATTTTAATGTGAAATGTTTTTAGTTTTTTAACAAACGTGTTACCTCCCCCCCCCCCCCCCTTTAACTACCCTGGGTGTATGTTTTTATTGTAGCTGACATCATAATCTATATACATGAGCAACATAAGATTCACACCTGGCGTCAGTAGCCTTCCATACATTTTCGAAGTCATTTTAATGTGAATATTTTCAGTTTTTTAACAAAAGTGTTAGAAAAACCCCCCTGTAGCTACCCTGGGTGAATGTTTTTATGGTAGCTGAGATCATAATATATATACATGAGCAACATAAGATTCACACAAATCTGCAAAAACCTCAACAGTTCTTTTTTTGCAGTAGTCATTTGTGAACGTTAACATTTTGTCATGGAGAATTATTACATGGGCGAATAACGAAAATCCACTACCAAAATGATGAGATTTTTGCAGTGACGGTTCGAAAATATCGTGCATTATTCGGTCACCATAACGCATCTTCTCGCGGTACAGTGGTCCAATTAATCGTGAAATTTACATCGATTGAGTGAGTTCAATCCCAGAAGAGACCCAACCGTGTTCGTTGCTCGGTCTAACAAAAACATTCTTACACACCAATTTGCGAAAGTTCTCAGGAATTGAGACATTTACGAAGCAATGAATTTTAACTAAAGATCTACATTTGCATGCTTACAAGATTTAGTTGACACAACATTTGAAGCCAGCAGACCAACCACGGCGCCGAACGTTTACAGAATGGATCTTAGAGCAACAAAAAGTGAATGATGAATTTTTGAAGAAAATCATCTTGATGGCAATGTCAACAAACAGAATTGTCGCATTTGCGGAGCTTGCAGCACGAGCTATTGTTTGGTACGGAATGTGAGCTGGCGGACCGTTCTGGCCTCAAATTACAGACAGGATGATCAAACGGAATCTCAATCTTACTCTTCATAATGCAAACTCACCATGTAGGTAGTTGGTCTAAGGCAAAAGCTGCAATTGAAATAAGATTACAAAACTCGTTGGATCTGATAAATTCCAATGATATAATGGTTTTTTCAGCTTAAAGATTGTATCGAACGGGCCTCGCATGATGTAAGACAGTCTCACATGTCTCGAACCAGAATTCAATTTTCAACTAATATTAAGACGAAATATCCTGCCAAATCACAACTTGCCCTCAAAGATTATGTGTACGGTATTTTGATAGGTGCATATGGTCTAGAAGGACCAGTAACTGGACGAGGGTTTAACTTGAGAAAATGGAACAGCAACAACAAAGAAATGTTAAAACATTTATTAATTGACTGCAAAGAATCTGGACCTAATCCAATCGAGTTTGACAACACCATAAAATTCCTCGGATTGCATTGGAATTCATCAACTGATGTGTTTCAAATATAGGTGACAAAAATGGTTCAGTTACAAGGATGAACCAGAACTGGAAAACATTACAATTGATCGTTGAATAAACTACACGAAAAATTGGGTTTTGCGTTGGATTAAGTCAAACATACGCCGCAATAGTGTATGCCCTTAGATCAGACAATCTCCTCCTTATTATTATCAAAACTACTTATTAAAGTAAGCACAGCCTTGGATTACAGCAATAAACGCAAAACATACTGTTTCACCTACTCTATGGCGATATTAAACTAGGTAACAGAGAAACCTCAAAATGACAAGACGACGTAGCCAATAGGATCATGCAGCTTCCAGCGAAAACCCTGCTAACTGCGTCTCAAAGGGCTTAAATCCCAAACAACTAATCAACCATTCACCCTGGTGGGAAGGTCCAACGTCGTCAAAACTATCAACATAACCAATAACCAGTATAGGGATTCAA
The DNA here is from genome assembly GCA_932526605.1 of Nephrotoma flavescens. Classification (NCBI taxonomy): domain Eukaryota; kingdom Metazoa; phylum Arthropoda; class Insecta; order Diptera; family Tipulidae; genus Nephrotoma; species Nephrotoma flavescens. The sequence goes on from OW052220.1 coordinate 42,246,464, forward strand.
AAGCTACATAAACGTCAAATAATTTTGAGAGCGAGACGGTTAAAATATAGAGGAATATTTTTTTGTGGTTTCTTGTTTTGGTACGTGCGATTGATGCGCGGTAGAGAGAGTGTGCAAGTGACGCGCACGAGAAACAAAACATATTTTCTAGATTTTTGGTGCGAGAGTTTTTTAGTTCACAATCCAAAATTTCATGGTATACATCTAGTTTTGGTTTATAAAAGAGAAGTAAAAAAATTGTCAAGCTGATCTTGAGAAAAGTGTTGATCGGTTGTAAAATATTAAAAAAAAAATCTTTGGGAAATAAAAATTATACCTACCTAATTTGAAGTTGAAATGAAAAGAAAATTATAAAGTTGTCAAAAAAATCGAGCTCAGACTTTGAGAAATACAGTTGAATCCATTCTGAATATAAATTAAATAAATTATATCAAAACTATCTAATAATTTTGAGTTGTGTTTTTTTTTTTGCAAATAGAATTTTTCAGGTGTTTAATGAAATAAATTTTAATCGCATAATTTGTGGTGAACATTAGAAAATTTACTTAGTTTATCGTGGTTCGCGATCCTTAAATTTCGTATATCAAGAATACTGACATAATTTGGATAAGTGGGTTAGTAACGAGAACAATTTATTCCGGAAAGTAGGCGGCATATTTACAGTAATTGCCTAACGGGCCAGTATTATTATATTATATTATCGGTGTGTGGACGCCATCATATTTTATAGAGCGGCCTACAGGCTGCCCTATAAGATGTTTGTCTACGAGCTGCCTCACGAGGCCACTCCCTAGTTCTTTGTACATTGGCAGAGTGCTGCTGCAACATACCGGCAGATGTGCTGCCACGTGGGATCTAGCATACGGGTGGCCAACCGAGGCCAGTCGTCCTTTTGATTTACGGTGGGAAGACGCCTAACGTTTTTATTGGGTGGCCAGTTGAGGCCATTCACCTTTATGCGGTTTGGCGAGACAATGCCCAATATTTATACGGCTTTTTTGTGGATTAAACACAAAGATATAACGTTTTTTTTTTATTTACGGCTTCGCCGTGAAGACGCCCAACGTTTTTAAAAGGCGGGAAGACGCCCAACCCAGTTACACAGGTGGCATACCACGTGGCCATTTGTAAATTTTATTTTTGAATAACGACGAGGAGACTCCGCAACCCATTTCGGCGGGGCCTTTCTGAAGGTCAAGAAGGTACCATTTTGTTTTTGTAATTTAAGTTAAATTTTTAATTGTCTATGAGTTTTTTACATTTTTTTTTATAAATTCTTATTTGACTTTGATTTTCCATTTTTTTCATTTTATGACTTTTATTTTTCAATTAAAATTTAAATATTGTTGTATTTGAGCGCCATTACGGTTGTTCGACACGGGCAGGCGGGAACGCACATTGGTTTCGTTTTCAGAATTATTCACCTTCGGCGGCTATATTTTTGTTCGATTTACATTGTTTTGTTACCCCATTTATTCAATTCGTTTTCTTCTTTCCGCTTCACAAATAAGGTCATCGACCATTTTCGTATTTTGTTCGGTTTAAAATTTTTTTTTTCACTCCCCAATTTCCAGTAATTATTTCGTCCTCGTTTTGAGTATGATAAAATGAAGTACTAAATTTTTTCGGATCGGTATGGTGGGAGGGGGTTTTTGATTTCATGTCGATTCCACTTTTAAAGGCTGGGCTTGTCACCCGCCATCATTGGCAGGACATCCACAGGTTCGGAGTGGCGAGTCCAGCATATGTATCGTCCATTCGAGGACGACCATAAAATCTACACGGTCTCTCCGTTGCACTCCGGCAGTCACAAGCTATTGGAGTGTGAATTGTGGGAGATTACCTAGAGGTCTCTTCGGGCGAAAAAAGGATTTGTCTGGTGGAGAAATGCTCCTACCCTCATATGCTGCTTCGTTGTGACTGGGCATCGACCTCTAACGGACGATGGGTCATTCGGGGGGATTATCCAGCAGACTTATCGCTCGGGGAGATCCAGTCGCTCCTGGGTGAGCACACCCAGTTATTATTAAATTTATTTTGGTTCCTTAAGTTTCGTTCGCCGAATTCTGGTATCATTTAAAGGGCTATTAAGAGTTGCAGGAATACTGAGGGAAATCAGGTCATTTTAGCCTACTTAAGACCAAATCCGTTATATAATCAATAATTGTTGACTATGTAGCAGAGTAAAAGGATCGAATTCGCAACAATTAATGATTCACTGATTCACTAACAATGGACTAGATTACGTTAGTCTCATCAGTTTGAAGCTATACAAATGGCGCTGAAACAAAATTTGCAGGAGACATATCGCTTTATTGATGTGCATGGCCACAAAGGCAGTTCACCTTGAAATAGTCAGCGATTTTGCAACGGAAAACTATGTGACACAAATTTTTGGGTGCTAGTAATACGATATAGAAGCAAACTCAACAACAAAAGTAAAAAATTTGGTGCTAAACTAGCAGAAAAGGGGCCAAATGGCACTTTATCTGCTCGGAAAGCCCTCACTTTGGAACGTTATAGGCCATACACAAACTTTTAAAGAATTTTCGATAATAATAGCCCAAATAGAAGTGTGTCTCAACTCAAGACCCTTAGCCCCGCTAAGCAATGACATAGATGATGTTTCCGCCTTAACTCAAGGACACTTAGGCAGACCAATGACCGAACTGAAACATAGTCACTGTGGATAAATAAAATTTTTATAATAAAATAAATTTTTAATAATTTAGAAACAGAATTAAGAACTGAAATATTTCTATACTGGAATTGGAGTTGCTGCTTTTGTGAATAAAAGGAGAAAAGATATCCGGAAAGCAATATCCAATGTACCACAATACTCTCATATTTGCCCATGGATTTTCGCAATCTTCATTAATGATATTACTGAAATTATTTCAAAATCACGAAGTTCGTAGATGACCCCCAAATTTACAGAGCCATCGACTCAGTTGACGATGCCAATAAACTGCATTAAAATATTGACAACCTAGCGATATGGTGCGAGTGTAATTTTCTGAGTCTCTACATTGAAAAGTGCAAATAAAATCATATTTCATTTCATATTTCATTTTCCAACCCTGTTACACAAGACTATAAAATAAATTGTGTACTTCTTCAGGTAGCGCTTGAAACTAAAGAACCGAGGGTTACTTTCGTTAAAAACATGAGCTTTTATCAAACGTTGGACGGGTGACATTTTTGATTTGGAGGGATTTAAGGATCTGTATTGTGTTCATGTACCGATCCCAGCTGGAATATACTGTAAATGTGTGGTGTCCGTTCTACGATGAAAATTCAAAAGAAGTGGTTTTCTTTGTATGTCTACGTGGTATGGTAGATCATCCGTCTTTCCAGGTCACGCTACAAGACCTGGAAAGACGGATGATCTACCATACCACGTAGACATACAAAGAAAACCACCATATTTAACTAAATGTAAGACTTACAATTTAATTCATGACTTCCGAATACTAAATCCAATTAAAACAAAGGTGCCTAGACAACTAACGGATCATGACTTCGTTCACTTAGGTAGATACAGAATCAACTATTAGGTGAAGATGATGTGTAAAATTTTCTATAAAATTAATTATGTTTGATTTTTATTTAACTAAAGATAATTTTAAAAGAAGATTGAGGCCTTGTTTGCCTTCACTACAACAATTACAAAGCTACTACGGTAGCTGCCACTTCCGGTACATAGATGTCCACTACATTTCGGATGGATCTCCCAATTTATAGAATAAGCTTTAGTATGACGTTTAATTCCGAATAGTCAATCCGCCTGGACTGTATAGATGCCGAATTTTGGTGAAATAAACTTTTTTTGGCCAAAAATCGTCATTTCCGGTAAAATTAAAAAAAATAATGTGAACAAATTTTGTTTGAAGCTTAAATTTTTTGTTTTAATCGTTTCCTCGCAAATGTTACAAGATGTATTTGCAAAAAACCGAAAATCTCCTATGGAAGCTGCCACTTCCGGTGGACCGACTTCCTAAGTATGAAGTTTTGGGGGAAGCAACGACATTTTTTCATGATTACAAAAAAAAAGCACTTATGTTTTTGTAAATAATCGTCATTTCCGCTTAAATTTTAGAAAAGTGTTTTGAACAGATACGAGTATTATTGAAAATTTAAATGATAATCGTCACAAAAATGATGTGCTTTTCAAAATATCAGCAAAAAAACATAAAAGCTCGTATGGAAGCTCCCTCTTCCGGTGCACCAATTTCAACCAAAAATCACTGGGATTGCGGACACATGTCAAATGTATCATTTTATTAAACATTTTGGGTAAATACTAGCTTCTCTTAGTGCTGAGAAGCTTATATGTTGAAATTCTTCTAGGCCATATCAAACCGAAAAACACTCAAATTTTGATCAAAATGGAATTTAAGGGTGTTAAGACACCTAAATTTCGTTAATACTAAAATTTAGAAAATTTGTACAAGTGACATTTAGGTCATCATCACAAATTTGGCTGTCCTAATCGCCCTAAAATCCAATTCTGCAGTGAATTTTTTTTTAATTAGATAGAACGAATGTTTTACTTTTTAATATCCATAAAGGAAGTGCTGCTGAGGCTCATAACAGAACAATTTTCAACCAAGTAATATCTACAATTCATGAGGGTAGCCAAAAAACTCTTCGAGGGATTGCAAAGAATTTAAATGTTCGTACCGCATGATTTGAAAGAAATTTTTTTAACGCAACGAACCAATATTATAAACATCTCAAGTCCAATAAAGTTGACCTTTTATTGAAAGGCCTCGTTACTGGTGATGAGAAATGGTACGGTGCATCAACATCGAAAGTTTATTTTTATTAAAAAAAGATCATGCGGTTATTTTGTTGAGGCTACAAACGTATTCTACCATGAAAATATAAAGCTTGGTTGGTTTGTGATATCACATATCCATACAGCCCTGATCTGAGACCATCTGATTAATAAATGGTAACTCAGAAGTTTTCAAAACTCTTTGAATCGTTTCACCAATAATTATGACTTGAAGTCGCACGTGGTTCACATTTTTGCCGTTAAAGACCAGAAATTTTATGAGCTCGAAATTATGAAGTTGTTCGTGAAATCGAATTAAAGGAAAACATAACGTTCCAGAAACTTAAGCAAACACACATATTATGATCACTCTTCATCAGAAGAAGAGCTAAGAAAATTAAAAGATTTTGCAATTTGCAAATAGATTGCACATTTTGCAGTTCCTACCCATGTTCGAAGTGATTTTAATTGATATCCACAGTAATGCCGAGTGTGTTATAATTCAAGCTGCAATTAATTCCATTTTGGTTAATTCGACAGTCTATAATAAGTTTTGACTCTAGTGTTTTTAGTAAACAAAATACTTTCCTATCTAGAGTTGGTACATTAAAAGAAGTCAAGTTTGTAAGCGTTTATATTTTGATTTTGGAAAACAAAACTGTACGCTTCTTGGAAATCCGTCATTAGAGTAGGTCATCCTCATTACTGAAAGAGGCATCAATGACCACCATCCTATCCTATACGTAAATAAGTTTCATCACCAATCGTATGTTTATTTGGATTTGCGTTTATTCAGAATTCATCACTTACAAAAATATAAATATGTATAAAATTTGCTGATCTTTTCTAATCCATCACTGTTTCGCTTCGATTTATTTTCGATACAATTACGGTATTTTATTGCGGAGTTTTTTTTCAATTTAATATTTTTATCAAAAGAATATACAGTTATTAAATCGAATCGAGTACACTGATGAGTTAGAATATTCTAGCAATGGTACGAATTCGTTAAATTAACTTACCAATAAAATAGTTTAATAATTTGCTACACGAATATGTCGCATCCACACCACATATCACTAAATATATTTTTTTCGTTTTTCATTTATTCTCAAATCACTATACACTAAATTAATTTTAATCACAAAACACAAACGAACGATACACATAATTTAATTTAATCACAGAATATTTTTCACTATAAAACACTGGTTTATTAATTACTATTTAACAACGATATTTTAAGTTAAGCACAAAATTGGTTTTTAATTTAAACAACCGCCCGAATTTAAATCACGAACTTAAGTATTTGACCGATCATCGTCTACTAAACCATACGGTATATTGTATCAATTGTGTAATGAATAATTTTTCTGTTTAACCGGTTTTCTTATATAACGACACAGGGGTGGGAAACGCTGTGTTACAAACCAAAACAGACAACAACTAATCTGCCTTACACATTTTGTTCCTTGAATCACGATTCCTTCCTTGTTTACTTTCACTTTATCTTTACAAATTGATTTTGCGGCGAGGGAATTTGTTAATTCTACTTTTTTTAATGCTTGTGATTTGGTACTAATTCTTATGTAAGAAGATGCACCTAACGCATTTCAAAAAATCAATAACGTAACCGGCAAATGTTGTTTTCGAATCATTGAGTGATTCTGGGGGCTGGTTATGTAAACCTCGAATTTATAAACGTGTACGAGTAAAACAACAACCAAAGGTCCAGATTACGAGAACCCGAAATATTTTAAATCAAAAAGCCTATGGATGTCATTGTTCGTAAGTCGAAAGATGTAATGTTACACAATCCACCCCAAGGGATAAGGATGAAAGTGTGGAAAGTAGAAATCTAAATATTAAAATAAATAATTTGTAAAAGCCCTGTTACCATTTTTCATTTATAGAATAATTTCCAAATTGAGAATTGAGCGTAAATCAGGTGAGAGTTAAATAAATGTTTTATGAAAAGTTAAATGTTTTATTTTCTCAAAGTCCATAAGTTTTTAACATAACAAGCATCAATAAAAAATGTCAATTTCTCGTATCTTTAATTAAATTATACCACATTAGTAAAAAGCTCATTAAGTTATTGAATTTTTTCCTATAGTCGCTACAGATGGGCGTTTTCACGTGTTCTACTAAGTTTTACGTGACGGGGTCGATAACTGTTCGATAATGTTGACGACTACTAGCAGAGCCTCCTAAATATAAGAGCGGCAAGATTCCGCAATTTTTTTCGTAAGGTTTTTGTTCTTTTTCATACCAATCAGTGTATTTTCATATTTTTTTAGAAGCTTTTTTTTATATAAAAACATAAATGCTACGTTTGAATTTTCAATTTGAATGGTTAGTTCAATATATTTTAAAATTGAGTCATATTATGTCGAGTTAACGTAAAAATATTTAAATTAGTCGAACACAAATTTTATTTTTTTTTTTTTTTGTAGAAACAAGAATTTCTTTATATGAGTATGTAAGGCAGTACTGTTCCATCAAAAATGTCAGCATTATTTTTCGAAAACAAACGTTCGTTAAAAAATGCTTTTGGGGTACAACAAATTCGCAGGCTATATTGTTTCATCCTGTAGTATAAACAAAACAGAGCTTTTGACGCCTTTATGGTTGGATTTTTCCACAACAAATGATTGGTTGAAAAAATGACCAAACGAACGCAACCGTAAATCTGCCTTTAATAAACTAAAAACATTGTTATTTTATAAAGCTTTTCGCAATTACTAAACCAATCAAGAGATGTCGCTATGTATAAATTTAGAAAAATTATAATTGTTTTGAGTTTTATTAAATGCAATCGCATAAAATTGAAGTTTCCTACGTTTTATTGTTTTTTGTAATAATATTTAATTAAGATAATCAACGATGTTGCATACATTTCCAGTCAATACATTTTGATGAAAAATTTTTATTATATAAATAATATTTCTACATGGTGGTTTATAAAATCTCGTTTCTGCTCACGTTTTCTCTTTAATTCTGTTATAAATGTGATCATTTAGATTGTTATTAAATCTATCGTTCATCTCGAAAATTCTAATGTGCATGGGACCAGAATTTACTAAAGACGTTATTTTTTTATAAAAATAAACTTTAAATTGTAAGTAAGAGAAATCTGCGGCATCACCCTTTATTAACGTACTTCACTAGCCTACACAACTAAATGGAATGCTCATTTTTATAGAAAATTAATAAATTTATGCTCCATTTTAGTTTAAATTTAATGATTAAATACTACACTATGATGAATATTTTATTAAAAATATAAAATTAAAATTTAGATGATTTGTTTAATTTTTTATTCATAAATTTATGTTCAAAAATTTTCCAATTACCACGGTCTCGTATAGTAACTCAATAAAAGCTTCCCCTCTATTTAAAGCTCACATTTTAATATTACGGCTCTTTAAAATCATAGATGGCTCTGCCCATAAACAACGTCGACTACTCGTCGACACCCAGCAGTTGGGAACATGTTGAGTACACTATAAAATTTTGAAATCAAATTGGCGATGATTTTACTAATCATGATCCGGGACCTGAAAGCGCCCAATGTCGTCAAGTGTTCAGGTCAGTTGTGATTGAATGATTTACATATTTTGAACTGCTGTTGCCGGAGATCTATAGTTAAGTTTATTTTTTAAATCTTCAAGTATGCGGGCTATCTCCACTGGTTTATTACTTTTAAACAAAACAATAAGAGAGGTTCCTTATACAGGTAATCCCCTCCATAAGAATATGGTATTCGAAAAACACGGTTTCAAAAAACACGTAACGAATTGATCGTGTTCTTGGAGGGTTTTCTGTAGTGGAATTTTTAGGCATCATCGTCAATAATATTTAGTTTCAAAACTTAAAAGAAATATTTGATCAGACTCGACTTTTAGGTTGTACTAGTAATATTGATAGTTGTCACTGTATCCATAAAACGTACTGTGCCTAATATTTAATCTTAATTGCGAACTAATTCGACAATTGATCATCCTTAAATTAAATTAAATTTGCGAATTAGAATAAAAGTTCTTGTTAGTGTATAGTGTTTTACGCCATCTTTTAATAGCTGGTACGAACTAACATTAATTTATTTAAGAATTTTTTTCGGCTTTTCGGACAAAATATTATTTTAATGGACACCCATACAATGTTTACGACTATTTTAGTCGCAGAAAACAAAGAGGCCATTTATTAACAATATTTCTACCACAAAAGTAGAAAAAATGCACTCCCCTCCCCAAACCTTTAACCCCAGGGCGTACTTGTGTACACAAAGAACACAAACCCTTGCAAAAATGCGAACTCCCTTAGGTAGCTTCTTGGCAGCTTGGTTTCGTACTGATAAAAAGTTGGTCTACTCATCAGGTTGCAACGACCAAACTGCAAAAATCCAACTCTAGCTTTGTACCAAGAATCTACCAAGAAGCTACCTAAGGGAGTTCTCATTTTTGCAAGGGTTTGTGTTCTTTGTGTACACAAGTACGCCCTGGGGTTAAAGGTTTGGGGGAGGGGAGTGCATTTTTTCTACTTTTGTGGTAGAAATATTGTTAATAAATGGCCTCTTTGTTTTCTGCGACTAAAATAGTCGTAAACATTGTATGGGTGTCCATTAAAATAATATTTTGTCCGAAAAGCCGAAAAAAATTCTTAAACAAATTAAATTCACGGACGATTATAAAATTCTTCTTAACTATATATGTGTTGGCTTGTTACACATACATAGTGAGAATTTCCTGTGGTTTCTGATTTAGTGATATATAATTCGCTAGATCGATATGTTCTTGTTTTGTATTATCGGTACAAAGCAAGAGTTGGATTTTTGCAGTTTGGTCGTTGCAACCTGATGAGTAGACCAACTTTTTATCAGTACGAAACCAAGCTGCCAAGAAGCTACCTAAGGGAGTTCTCATTTTTGCAAGGGTTTGTGTTCTTTGTGTACACAAGTACGCCCTGGGGTTAAAGGTTTGGGGAGGGGAGTGCATTTTTTCTACTTTTGTGGTAGAAATATTGTTAATAAATGGCCTCTTTGTTTTCTGCGACTAAAATAGTCGTAAACATTGTATGGGTGTCCATTAAAATAATATTTTGTCCGAAAAGCCGAAAAAAATTCTTAAACAAATTAAATTCACGGACGATTATAAAATTCTTCTTAACATTAATTTAGTTTAGTCAAACGAAATGGTATCAGGCACGTTAATTTCTGGCTAAAAAAAAATTTCTCTAAAAATCATAAAAAATTCGCACGATATATATTTGACTGACATTTGGCCAAACTAAAAAATAGAAGTCTAATTGAACGATAATTATTTTGTTCTTTGGACTGACACATATACAGGTAATCCATATATTTCTTACTTGTTATATAAATTAATTTAACAGTGCAGTTAAATGTTTCGAAACTTTCACAGAAAAAATAGTTGGCGTTTTTTGCTTAAATGTTTTGAGCTAATTAAATGTGTGTGGATGATGGAAATGGAAACTGGATTAACTCAGGCATACAGGCCGACTGGAAAGTATACGAATTCATTTTCATCGCCGCTCCAGCCTGTGATTGATTTTAATTTATTGTAAAATTGTAAGTAATTGTAAATTTTCGAAGGTGAACTAATAATAAATCATAGTAAAAAGTATTGTTGTTGTTGTGTTTTAAGTATTAAGTAAGATTATTTTCAGGAATATTTCGGAAGCGGTGTAAATTACTAGATCTACTAATCGAGAAATCGAGTGATACTAACCGGATTTTACATTACAGATTCGTAACAATTGATGACAGCGGTGTGATTGTTTATAACAGAAGATGAGTTAAGAAGATTTGACGGCTGCGGAATTAAAGTACCAGTTAAAGCAGCGTAACGTGGGGAAGTTGGAAGAGATAATAGAGGAGAAGCTAGATGGTGCAAATGTTGGTTGAATGAGACAAGATTTGACACAACTAAACCACCAAATGACGCAACAAAATGAATCAACGTTAGAGCAAAGCGTGGAAGAAAAAACGTTTCTTAAGGTTGAACAGAAAATTATCCCTATTTCCAGATTAGGACGAAGTGGTGACAACTTAAGAATAATAAGTGATATTGATTTGAAAAATTATGTGATTACTTTAGAAATAGATGCAACTCATTTGTTCGAAAGGACCTCATCAGTAGAAACAGTGGAAAGTTAGCACATTCATTCTACGTAAATGAAAATAACAATTCGGTATATTATTTTTCAACACGAAGTACTGGTTTGCCGATATTGTCGATAAGGTCGTTCTAGGTATGGATTTTATGAGAAAAAATGGATTCGTGTTCGATGTTGGATGTAGGCTCCTGAGCTACGGTCATGTTGACATGCAACTTTGACTCAGTGTTTCAAATGTAACAACTCTAAAGCGAATAATATAATTAACCATTGAGAGAACCTAGCACCAAATACAGAAACAATAATTTAGGGAAGATTGGATGGAGGTTCTAGGTCACCTGGCTTGTAGGTTTTAGAAGCCAATAAACCTGAACAAGGCATTAGAGTATTAAAAATCAAAAGCGGGGTAATCATCGGAGAGGTACTCAGTGAAATGCGAACAGAAAAATCGGGAGACTAAACGCACAACGATTACAAAAATCAGACATGTTCTTTTTCTGTAATACATGATCAGGAAATAATGGAAGGACCACTATCGTAAAAAAACAGAATTGACACAGGAACAGAGACACCGATTCGCCAAACACCTATAAGATCACCTTTGGCGAAACAAGAAGAAGCAGATTGAATTTTGTGGATTCCACAGTTGATTTCTACAAACTGCCAAATGTATGGACTGCCGCAAAGATGAAGAGATATTGGGTATTCTGATCGATGATTGACACCAATTTGATATCACTGCTTGGGAAAAGTATTGGTTGAAGAATCGGCGAAGTTGCTTCTTCGCTCCAACAAGATCAGCTGCAATATATATCTGTTGGAACACCTCGAATAGCACAGAACCGCTTCATAACTATCAGGAACATGTTGGTACTCATGTCGGAGACCAAATTGAGAATGGTTGGCTTGGTCGCCATGCAAACGTATATTTCAGATATGCCTTAAACGAATTTGACGGAACGCCGAGAATGTGTTTTGATTGCAAGCGGACCCGCGAAATCTATTCCTGTTTGAAGAAATGCTCCTGGTAGTTGATCCCGTTTCTGGTATATGTTGGAAATGACAATTTGTAGGTGAAGCTCAGGAACCGGTTGATTATTAGAACAATTTGACTTAGAGTTCGATCGTTGATTCGGGAGTAGGGTGTTTCAGAAGGAAATCGGGACCATTAAATCTGAGACACTATGCCACTGGTAACGAGATGTGCAAGTGGGGATTTTGGTCGTTTGAATAATAGGTTTTTTAAACCATGGGTGGTTTAGATGAAAATCTAGCGTGGTTGAGGAATCGGTACACAAATATATATTTGGATCAGTATTTTGCCCAAAGAGAAAGCTCTCGATTATCATTCGGAATATATTCTAATAAAGTGGATGGTTCTCTGACCACTTGTAGGTTAACAGCTGCTGAAGGCTTACGACTGAGGATATATAATGGATTACCAGACGGAAGTGGAAGCGTGCTACGAATTCTACTCAACACAGATATAACACTTGGTGTGGTTAGGGTATACATCACCAAGTGCTACCATCCCAACAATGGTGGGTTCGAGTTTAATCGGTTTTAACAATTTTATTAGCAGATTAATAATTGCTTAGCAAGCCCCGATGTTTCGGCATCGTGCATTCTTCCAATACTGATTGGAAATTTTATATTAGAGTGTTATTCCATGTGGAATATGGAACTAACGATAACATAAACGGCATTAATCATCAAGACTCAAGAGGAACGGAATAATCTCAAACAGCGATGAAGAAGTACAGGGTGTCCACTCGAAACGTTTACTACTTGTTTTGCCTATAAAATTATTTTAAATAAAAGAAAATAGATTTAATGTTTGGAATTAAACAATGCCGACTATTTTGATTACTTTTTTCATCACTTTTTCACACATTTCACCTTACTTTTAAGATAACCCCATAAAAGAGGCGGGAACAGTTAAATCATTATTCACCAAACCATTGGTACATACACCATACCTTCACTTTCAAGGGATGTAATGGTGATTGACGAAATATATGTGGATTCTCTACTGTCTAGAACCGCCAGATTTCTTTTTGATTAAATGTCCGTTTTAGTGAAAATGAGCTTCGTCATTATAATTAATTTGTTATTGTCAAGAAACAGCATCTGATTAGCATACGTACGATACGAAAATGATCTCTAGTCATTATAAAATGCGTTGTCCAATCGAACATTTTTCCATGATTAATTGGCCACGTGTATCCTTAATGTTATCGTGTATTAATATTCGCCTGAATGGTGGCAAAAAAAATGTAAATCTTACGGGTGGACAGCCTGTATTTAAGCGCGAGTAAATTTCCATACAGACACGGTTGTAATTTAACAGTGAACAATACAAGTTAACTAGTAAAAAGTGAATAGTGTGAAGTAAAAATGAACAGTAGTGTTGGGTGAACAAAAGTGTTGGGAAATAAAGTTTGTAACGTTAAACGCTGAGTGATTTATTTGCAAAGTGCATTACAAATCCGTACCGATCACCCAAAATTCGTAGCAGCACGTAAGGAAGCGAAACCAGAAAAGAGTTTGCTCTACTTCCGTCATAAATTATAATGAAAAATTGTTATCAGAAATAAACTACACAGAATATATCACAACTGTCACACTTTGTGGTTTCCTCAAAAAATACAAATTTCTAAATATAGAATATATCCGGATCCTTATAAGATACATACATGGATACCGATGTACGCACACACATTAAATTATTTATTATTACGTATAACATGATGTAATGTTACTAAGTACACAGTTAAGTTAAACCAGGCCGATTTCGAGAAAACCATTCTTTTGTTTTGTGTAATTATCATTTTTATCTTAAATGGCGTTTAATTTTTGTTATCTTAATCTCCCAATCTTTAATAATATTTTCCACATATGTACATATATTAATAATAACCAAATTCACGCAGAAATGGTCATTTTCGGTTAGTATTTGTGCTTTATGTAAAACCCATTTTGATCAAGATAATTAATCTAGAATTTTTTTGATTATAACAAAAAAAATTTTTTACATATTACAGGGTGTAGTAGTATATGAGTTTATAGCAAAGGAAAAACATAATGTGTAAGAGGTTCCTTACATATATTCCTTATATACTGGTAGCACACCCCATCCCAGAAAGCGCAATGAATTAAACGGATTGTAGGGCATTTCACCGCCAATACGATGGGTTGTGTGCCATGTAGCACTCTAACAAATCAATAAATTTAGACATGCTTATAAAATATATTCGACAAACTTGCTGAACCTTCAATTTGTGGTCTCACTTACTATCCGTCCCGTTTTTGTTTAAACTATTCCTACTTTTAGTACTCCGTCCCAAGTTGCTGAAGAATACACAGCTTCACTGAGAACCATTTTTGTTCGAAAATAGAAAACACCGATATAAATTTCTAATAAAATCCAAAGAGTACCTTAAAAATTAGATCGCACGAACGAATTTTGTTAACCGTAATTTTCCTATTTTTTAGTGTCATTAAAAGTTCTAAATCACCAAAACAAAATTCTGTATATATTGCTTAGTGACATCTAGTTACATTATCTGAAATTTCATGTTTTCCAATAAACTCAACAGATGGGAGTACAGGATTTTAAAGAAAAATTGATTTACAAGAAAAATAAGGTAATACAACTAAGCCGTAGATGAAAGACTTCGCGAAAAGACTTTCGCCCTTGCAAAATCAACTCAGTAAAATATTAATAAACCATATATGCACATCAGAAAACAGCACACGGAAGAGTGCTACAGTATGTTGCCCAAGAAAGTATCTCAATGCATGCTTTTCACCTGATATTAACTTCAAACATTGAACTGATATTGTGCATATCCACACTAGGGTAACTTTTACCTGGTAACTTTTTCGTTTCTTTCTCCTTTACCAATAAAATCGGTTTTATCTGCGCCGCAATTTTTTGATTTTATTGGTAAAGGGGAAAGAAACGAAGAAGTTACCGGATACCAGTTACTCTAGTGTGGCATCCGCCAATAAAGCATACAAGAATGTATTGCACCCTTCGCTACTCCCGCCATCTCAATTAGAACAGAAGCTCGCACTCATTAGAAGACACATACTAACGACGATCTTCATACCTGGGTATGGCATTCCTGATCTTCTTCACATATATCAAAGCATATGATAATACCAAATATTAAATAGTATCAATATAGGACACTGCCTTGTAAAATCGTGTCCCAAAATTTTTTTCTATAAGACAAGAGAAAAGTTAGCTGAGTACATATCAAGAAATAATTTAAAGCCAATTGCAAAAATAAGGGCAAAAATCAGGAGTCCCATTAAAATAGGTTTTACAATTTCGAAATAATTTTCGGCTGAATATGATCTTTCAAAAACTTAGGCTCCACTAATTCTTGACTTGAAGTTATTTCATTTGAAGCTAGCAGACCTCAAATCGGACCAAACCCGAAAATATAACGCAAAACAAAATCAAATCTTTCGGTATACAAATAATTTATGCTTGATTATGGTCTATTTGGTCAGGCACGAGTGGAGCTAAAGAAATTTAACAATTCATTTGATTTAGCCATAATCAGTCTAAAATTATTTGAATGTCAGTTGAGCTTGTTTTCGCAATCTAATTGTGAAATAACCTAAAACTTGGTCAAGAACAAGTGAAGCTAAAAATTTTTTAATGGGGTTTTGTCAATAGAATTCTTTTGAGTTTCTCGATATTCCATGAACTATTGATCCATTTGAGTTTTACCATCAAATAAATTCATTTTGTATTTAAATTAAAACTAGAAAACATATATGACTGTAACAATGGATGGGTTCACTTCCTGCTTGTAATAATTGTAATCTAATTTTATTTTTGTAAATATTTTTATTACTACGTTAAATTTAAGTATGTTATATATTCTGATTATATATGGTTATTTGAATAAAATTTACTAAAAGACGATTAATATTCACTTCGTGCATGTAATAATCTGTTTTTTTATAATTTGCCGTGTAAGAGTAAATGTTCAGTATATTCCGTGAACTATTGATCCATTTGAGTTTAGCTATCAAATAAATGCATTTTGTATTAAACTAAAACTAGAAAAAAAATATTTATGGCAGGGATGGCAGTGACTTGGTCTTTTACATTATTTAAATTTAAACCATTATTATTCAAATTATTTTCTACAAATAAATGAAATAAATAAAGACTGGAAGATGGTTTGCTCTTTCATTCTTTAATGCCTATAGGTGATTTCTGGATTGGATTAGTTTTACATGATTTAATGTGCTTTTTATTACTATTTTGAGTTGAACTTTCAATAAACTATTTAGTTTATTGAAAGTTCAACTCATAATAATAAAGTTGTATTGCAGGAAACGTATACCATTATATATGGGTACTTAATTAATTATTAAATTTTTTTCAGGATGCAGATTGCTGAACTTTTATACCATAAAATTTACTAACTATTGACTACTTAGGTGTCTGTAACCGGGTCAAGTCTATCATATCTAACAGCCTTTCCCATCCCTCCATCTTGTTGTATGTAAAAGAGGTGTACGGTAGGCCCGGCGTATCCGGGATCCCTGCTTAGTCTTGGCCGTACATTCTAATCAATCAATCAAGACAAGAGTGAAGTTAGCTGTCAGTTAGTTGCAATATGTCTGTAAAAAACGCAGTTTTTCGCAGTGACTTGGCTAATGTTGAAAATTATAGCCCTATATCCATATTAAACTCGGTATCAAAATTATTTGAGAAGCTAATGTACAAAGTCGTTTTCAACTTAATTCAAAACCAAATCACATCTACCCAACATGGTTTATTTCCCAAAACGTTCAACGCTAACCAACTTAGCTGAGTTTTCTGAGATGGCATAGTATATAACACTTTGGATAAAAATGGGCAACTGCAAAAGCTAGCCTCTTTTAATATTCCACCAATCTTGGTCAAATGGTTCCAATCCTGTCTTAGTAATAGAACTCAATTCGTAAAGTTCAATGTAGCTTTATGGAATGGTTTTGAACCTACGTCAGGAGTTCGATATTGGAACCTTTACTGTTTATCTTTTTTTTAATGATATCTCGGAAGTTATTCAGTGAAAACACTTGCTCTATGCTGATGATTTAAAGATTTTTAGTGCGATTTACAATGCAAATGACGTGGTAACATTGCAAAGGGATCATAATTCTGTTTATAATTGGTCTGTCAATAATCAGTTGCCTCTTAATTAATGTGACCAAATGTTTGTTCTATGACTTTTACCAAGAAGCTAAATAGATTTGAAAATACTTATTCTATTGGCAATGCCCCATTAATTAAGGTTACACCAGTAAAGGATCTAAGTATAACAGTTGACTCAAGATTACTTTTTGATAAAAATGTTGATATTATTTGTCGCAAATCATATAAGACACTGGGATATATTTTAAGGTGTGCCAGAGACTTTAAGAACCCTTCCAGATTAGTATTACTCTATTTCGGCTTCATTAGGACCAATTTGGAGTACTTATCACAGATTTGGAAACCCTTCTACGATCAGTATTGCAACAGAATTGAAAGTGTTCAACGACGATTTTCAAAATTTTTATGTTTTGTTGTTCTTTGATGATTTGGATCTGTTTAACATGTCTTTATCAAAATTTCGAAGGACATGTAACGGTATCTTGTGCATTAACAGTGACGGTGCTGTTTTCAGGGGCTCCCCGCCACATAAAGGAAATCGAAATTATTTTCCCTGTCCCTGGACTCTCGTTCATCCTCTCGGCTAGAGTATTCGCTCAATTGGAAAAAACGTTAAACCGAAGGAGACAATAGTTAAACCGGAGGAATACTTCGAGCTTTACAAGGAGAATGGGACCATTATTAGATTGGCCTTGATTGTAAAATTAGGGATTGGCAAAATGCAGCAGCTAGAAAACAAAAGCCACCTGATCAATGACATTTTAAATTCAATGTGTCGAAGAGATTTTCAATAAATCGACTTGATAGGTAAGGCCGCCAAATCGGTTTTAAAGAAAGGAAAATCTTTACGTGCCGGTAAAAGTGGAAAAAACTTAAGGATGTTGATCAATTAATTAAAAAACACTTCGGTGGTAATTGGCAATCAAATGAAGATATTGCCTTTTGAAGCAGCTGATGAAGATGAAGCTGACCTAAGAATACTAGTATATAGTTAGATATTCAAAAGTGTAATGGAGTCAGTTTATTTTAAATTAAAAATAGTTTTAATATTTTATTACAAAATGTGATATATATGTCGAATACTTTGCCTTTATAACTGAATTAAAATATACACAGCGCAAAACAAAAAACGCAACAGTAAATTTTTTATAGAGAATTTAGAAACCTTGAGAATGAGACTATTGAAATTGACGTACTATTGAAATCGCTGTTGAGTTATTGCAGATTTAGCGAAAAACATGACAAAAATCGTAAACTTATCATAAGTTTTTTTTATCTTGTAAACTAAGCACCAAGATACAAGCGTTTGAAAATAGGGTATTTTTTCTAAAAAAATTACTGTTGCGTTTTTTGTTTTGCGCAGTGTATTTTAGACAAATGTAGTTTAAGCCGTTTAATTTCCTCAAATATATCGTATGACTCCCTAGGGGGGCCATATGGCTGCAATTGGGAAACCAACTTTATCCATTTTTAATTAGATTGCTTCTCGGAATTAATTAATTTAAAATATCGGAGGCATAATTTTTAAACATTAATTTACAGTACATACTTAATTATTAAAAATAATTAAACCTATAGATTTTCCTATAATTTAAAAATGGGAAGATATTGCCATTTATCTCAAAATGACTTAAGATGGATAAGAGCATGTTTTGCTTTTAATACATACATATATGAAATAACAAATTAGTTTTTTAACTAATGGGTCATTCATTTTGAGGAAAAAAAATTCAATTTTATCGAAGATTATTCCTTTTACATGTTGCCTGTAACAGCAGCTTACATGGTCCATTCTGAAGTTCCAATTTTAAATGACGCGTTCGAGCATTTCGAGTGGTATTTGGGTAATGACGCGAGTAATGTTGGCTTCTAATTCCTCAATCATAACCGGCATATCCAAACAGACTTTGGACTTTACGTAAGCTCAAAGGAACAAGTCTAAAAGTGTGATGTCACATGATCTAGGTGGCCAATTCACTGGTCCGAAACGTGAAATTAACTGTTCACCGAATTTTTCTCGCAATACAGCCATGGTATGTGTGGCAAGTAGCGCCGTCTTGTTGGAACCAAATGTCATCGAGATAACGGGGTCAATTTCAACAAATAGTCCGTTATCATAGCGCAATAACGGGCGCCTTTCACAGTTAATTTCCGGCTCATTTTTAAAAATGTTTTGACCGATGATTCCATCAGCCCATAAACCACACCAGACCGTTGTTTTGTTTAGATATAATGGTAGCTCTTGAACCTCTCCGGGCTGCTCTTCAGCCCAAATACGGCAATTTTACTTATTAACCAGAGGCTGAAACGGTAACGATTTGGAATAATGATAATTGGGTTTCAAATTTTTCGATGGTATAGCGAATTGTGCGTTCGATAGGCCGATTATGTGGACCATAAGTTGCTCTAAGCGCACGAAACACATTCCTCGTAGAATGCTGATTTTCGTAATACAGCTGAACATTTTGTAGACGATATGCTGGGGTAACTCTTTCCATGATGAAATGTCAAACAATACTGAACGAAAATACCACAACTGTTTGACACGATTCACACGTGATCTGTCGTAAAATCCCTACTGAAAAAGTACCTCTAAGTGAATCATCCGTTATTTAGTCAGCATTTTTCATACGTGTTACTAAAAAATATTTGTTTTTAGTGCGATGAGCATTAAATTTTGTTTACAAGGATTAAAATTTCAAAAATAAAAAGAGATTTAATTAAGTATCCAACTAAGCAATTGTTTTCACTCTAGTACACCCCACTAGTGGTGTAATGGTGTTCCAATCGCTTTAATTAATTTTTCAGACGCTGCCAATATCCTCTACCAGTATGCATCGAGTTCTGCATAATAGACAGAATAAAATTTTACAGTTACACATACAGAATCCCACAAGTAAAATTTAAAAATCAAATAATTTACAGAAAAAATTATGGTCAATAAACTTAAAACACATCTCTCAAAGGAGCACACAATGCATACCCGCCCTATAAAATTAATGTAGCTTGTTAACAGAGATAATTTAAAATGCATCCCAAAAAATGTACATTACCATCCTTTAACATCGTTTTCACTAATTTAATTACTCCCTAAAAAAATGTTTTGGGGAAAACACGTATCTCTATACTCCCCTATCAGTGAGGAAATGATAGACCAGAAAAAAAAACCTAAACATAATATTTACAACATTAATATTTAACGTGTGTAAGTACAGCAGCGTACCAAACATACACGGATCAAAAAAAATCCATATATCAGATTGCCACAGATCACCACCAAATTATTATTATTATTATTGTACGGGAATATCTAACCTAATTTTTTTTTTACTTTAGCAAATTTTGTGTAATACCTACGAAAATATTCACTTAGCACACATCGCATAGGGTGACAGTGTGTTGTACGGTACACACAGAAAATTCAGCTCCTCTAATCGATATTTAGAATGGAAAGTTATAGGGATGCTGTATATACATGTATATGGAACAAATCTTTTACTTCCCTAAATAATTTATGTAAAGAATAATATTTATTTAACAAAATATTTTTAATTATATATAAATAATCAGTCGATATATAAAAACCATATTTTATTTACATAAAATAACCATAAAAAAATATTTATTTCGCTTACCCCTTAAAAATCGCCATATTTAGTATTTTCAAATTCATCTTTATTTTAGATACATATGAAAAAACCACAAAAACAAAAAATATTAATATCCAAGATTTTAATAATTTATTGAAAAATTATTAATAAACGTTAAGCCAGTTTTTTAACAAACAAATTATTAGCTATTTAATTTATCCATCCATTTATAATAATAATAAATATTAGTTTATTTATTCATTGCTAAATACCCCTAAATGTCAATAAAATATTTTATTTTTTTGAAAACAACACAAAAACCCAAATCATTTCACTTTTATAATATTTATATATACATAACGATAATATATAGTAAATTTACAAAATAAAGTTGGCACTAAATTAATTAAAAATCATTTTGTTTATTAAACATTTTAATATTATATTATTTTTAACTTTTTATTTATATCACTATACATTATTACATTTTTTAGACTATCTATTTAAATAAATTGATTGTTTATTTGTTTTATGTTTTGTTATATTTTTTATATTATATACTATAAATAAATAAAAATAATTATTAATAAACTAATAAAACAAAAATTTTTTGATATTATTTTTAACAGATTAAAAAATTTTATGAAAAAAAAATGTATCTGAGGGCGTAACCGAAAAAAGGAAAAAAAATGTTTTTATAATGTTAAAAATTATATTAAATAATAATAATTATTAAATAATGCGTAACAATATATTTTTATTTTAAAAACAATACGAATAATAAAAATATTATATACATTTTTTGCTAAATATATATTTTATTAATAATTTTTAAAAACGTATTTGACATTTAAAAATGTATATTTTTAAACACACAAATATATTTTGTCCGTACATTTTTATAAACAAAACAAAAAATACTATTTAATTTTAAATAGTAAATACAGTAAAAAAATATTGTTTTTTTATAATATTATTATTATTTTTTAATTTAAATAAAATAAATAAATTATAGGGTGCGCCATCTAATGAAAAAAAATTACATATATATATACATATAACATTGTAAGGACATGCGCTATTTATGACGTCATTATACAACATCCCTTAATCTGTTGCCATCGCTTTCCTACAAATCGTTTATATATATGTGCATCCTTGTCATTTTAGTTTTTTGTTGGTTATAATAAAAAATTAAACAAAATAAAATAAGAATGATTTATAAATTAAAAACAATATTTATTAATTTTAATTTATATTATTGTAACGTTGAATATATATATATATATATATATATACAAATAAAAATTAAATATTTGTATTTTATATACAAAAATCAAACAAAACACTTAAAATAAATATTTTAAATCACAAAAACTTGCTAACCAAAATAAACACTATTATTTTAATATTTTTTTTTTTTTAATATTTATTTATTTATTTAATTTTTATTTTTTTTTTCTAAAACACAAAAAATCACTCGTTATAAATATTATATTATGAATTAATTCACTTTATTAAAACAATTGTATTATTATTAGTATTATTAATATATATTTTACAAAAAACACAAAACTAATTTAACAAATTAAAAAAAAACATATTATTTTTTTTTTTTAAATAAAAAAATTGAGCTAACGTACGTGCTATATCGGTTCGAGATAAATTCGCAAAATAAATGTAAGATGATAGAAAAAAAAATTTTTTTTTAGCTTCTCTCCTTTCGTCTCTTTTCACGTTTATACTCTTTGTTATTTTCGTTCACGACATAAGTAGATCTCTGTGCTTTTAAAATATACACACATTAGATTTTTTTCGGTCTTCATTTTTTTTGTTTTTTATTAGGGAGCGGCACTTTTGATGGGTTCAGAAGTATAAATTTTCGCTTTATAACTTTTTTGTTTTTTTATTTTTATTCTTGTTTGTGCGCTGAATGCGCATAATCTTGACAAAGAGCAGCAGCACACACAAAAACAAGAACAAAATAAATCGTGTATATGAATGAAGTGTGCGCAGTGTCCCCAATTTAGAATAATTTTTAATGAGAATAAATTGTCATGTATATACGGTGATAATAAATGTATGT
This sequence comes from Nephrotoma flavescens, assembly GCA_932526605.1. NCBI lineage: Eukaryota > Metazoa > Arthropoda > Insecta > Diptera > Tipulidae > Nephrotoma > Nephrotoma flavescens. The sequence continues at coordinate 42,269,227 of OW052220.1, forward strand.
ACATAGAAAAATCTAATTCGAATCTCAATAGTAACGGAGAGAATAGTTTTCTTTTTATCAATATTATCAAACAGTTTTTTTTGGTTAGGAAAACAGAAGGCTGTAAATTATTTTTTATTTTTTCTGCCAGTTTTTCACCAGCGAAAGAGATACGAAGGCAAATATCGCATGAACTAGCGCAACAACATCACAAAAAGCTCAACAAAAAACAATATAGTTTATTTTATACTCCACGTGGTGAATATTTTTATACAGTGGGCCATAAAATGTTGTGCTTTACACAATCGAGATAATTTCTTACTCTGTACTGTAATTGCAGATACATTTTCAGTTTCATCTCTCTATTTATTTTACTTGTATACGTATTTTTCACTTGTACTAGGCATATAATATTTTATGTACATCGAGTACATACACAAATAATGTACTAGCTATTTACAAATTTAATCCAAGTAATTCATTCTCTTCGGCCGCATTATTTTGTATTTGACTTGATTGTTTGTTTGTTAGAAACGGAAGTTAATTAATGAAATAAAACGTGTGATTTACTTTTAATGTACAGTTAAACCGTGAAAGTGTTTAAGCTAAATTTCCGGTAATGATAGTGGAAGTATTATAATAAATATAATAATAGCCCAGGAATAATAGTGGAATCATGAAATACCACCGGAAAACTTAAACGGATTGGAAAAAAAAAAAAAATATATATATATATATATATATATATATATATATATATATATATATATATATATATATACATATATATATATATATATATATATATATATATATATATATATATATATATATATATATATATATATATATATATATATATATATATATATATATATATATATATATATATATATATATATATATATATATATATATATATATATATATATATATATATATATATATATATATATATATATATATATATATATATATATATATATATATATATATATATATATGTATATATATGTATATATATATATATATATATATATATATATATATATATATATATATATATATATATATATATATATATATATATATATATATATATATATATATATATATATATATATATATATATATATATATATATATATATATATATATATATATATATATATATGTATATATATATATATATATATATATATATATATATATATATATATATATATATATATATATATATATATATATATATATATATATATATATATATATATATATATATATATATATATATATATATATATATATATATATATATATATATATATATATATATATATATATATATATATATGTATATATATATATATATACATATATATATATATATATATATATATATATATATATATATATATATATATATATATATATATATATATATATATATATATATATATATATATATATATATATATATATATATATATATATATATATATATATATATATATATATATATATATATATATATATATATATATATATATATATATATATATATATAAAAATAATACATTCATTTATGTAACAAAAACCTAACAATTTTTTGTAAAATAGTCATCTTAGGCTTTTGTGTGTTTTTGGTTTTCTACCTACATAATCTTCAAAAATGGTTTCCGCTTTCGAAACGGATTCAAACATTGCTGGACATTTCTCATTGCAAAATGTTCTTAATGATTGTAATATTGATGTTATATTCGTATGTGAGGGTAGCATTTCCAAATCTCGAGGTGCTTCTGTGTCATCTGCTTCACTTTCCAGACTACAAATCATTGTTGGTGATACACATGTTTCGCTTAATTCAGCGAGAACTGACTAAAAAAATTGGTCAGGATCTGGTTCTTCGCATACACATAACTCATCATCAATTGATTCAAAAATTTGACTGGTAAACGGCGGTAAATGAAGTGTGTCGATTAACGTAGCTTCCTCATCAGAATTTTCGAAGCTAACGTTGTGCTTACCATCAAATATAAACCCAGCTTTTTTGAAACAGTTAATAATGATTTCTATTTTAACATTGTTCTATGCTAAACTAATCCATTGAACGGCATTCAACACGTCTATTTTTTAGTGAATTCCGAGACATTTTCTACAATCGTTTCAGCAACAATCGTATAAAAATACTTGAAGTTTTTAATTATCGAAGTTGTGTTAGCAGGAAGACACAGTGCAACATTGAATAAATTTTCTATTCGAGGATGAGCTGGACAATTATCCAACGTAAGTAAAATTTCTCAATTTCGTCTTTTCATTTGCCGATTTACAATGTTTAACCATTCCTCAAAAATTGTTCCGGTCATTCATGCTACCTCTAAATGTCCGACAAATTACAACTGATTTTCCTACTACAAGGGGTTTAAGTTTTTCACCTGTGGCACTCGTGCATAAAAGTACGGTCAAATGTTCTTCCATCTCAGAAAGCGTAGCTTTTGTTAGGCATTGCTTTAAAAATAAGTCCACATTCGTCTGCGTTGAAAACATCTGCAGCCACATATCCTTGAGAAAATTTTGTAAATTTTCCATTTAAATTCTCGTTTTATTAGGTCAAATTATGTCGAGTGCAAAATTTTTGCAACCACCCATTTGACGCTTTAAAATTTTGTGCATTAAATTTTGTTGCGTATTGTAGAGCTGTTTCTTTAGTTAACTCTCCGGAAATTCGAGCATTTATGCCTCTCATTTTTTTTGTCAAAGAAAAACTGCTTCATTTACAATTTCGTATTGCGTTATTTTTAATTTTCGTTTTGACGATCCACTATCAATCTCATATCTTGACAAATATTCTAACTTTTGTTTTTTAATGTTGTGAACCGTAGTTTTGCGTATTAAAAACTTCTCAGCTGCTTTATTTTCACTATTATTTTCCAAAAAGTTAATTAATTCCACCTTTTGTTTCAAATTAAGTTCCTTATACTGTTTTGACTTATTCGCGTCCATTTTTTACTAAATAAAAATTTAATTTTCCACAAAATAAACCTTATAGGTGAAAACTAAACTAACTACGAAACTACAATATATAAACGACAATACCTTATCTGATCGAGAGTTACACAATACACTAATTATTATTTGAGCGAGAAGGTAGAATTTACATACAAAAATAAAAAAAGAACGGTAAAAATTCAATTAAGAGGATATTTCAGTATTGCGCAGTATAAATATATTGCACTCAATGCTCACATCGAAATAATAAACAAAATGGAGAAAAGGCTCGAAGCAAAAGAAACACGCATCATTGATACTACGGTGCCAGTTGGGCCGAAAGATGAAAACGACCTAAGAGAAACCAGTAGGTAAGCTTCCTGACTGCGTGAAGGAGCTGCAAATCGTCGATGGGATCCCTTTACACTATACGTATCGTGGGTAAATGGTGTTGAAAATATATTACAGCGGGAACAGCGCATTCGGCACTGGTGTCTTACAACATATTTAATGCAGATTGGAGTGAGATAAAAAACTGCTTGTCGCTGCATTATGCCAATAAACGATACCAAAGAACATTAGAACATCATCTAAATAATTTTGTGCAGGGGAACAAGAGCATCGATGAATTTTACGCCAACGTGAATCATCAATTATCATTGATAATTAATAAAGTCAAAACGGAAAGTTATAATCAAGATACTAGGACTGTACTCAGCGAAATTTATCGTAACCGTGCGCTAGATATATTCATAAGGGATTGAATGGCGACATTTCTGGCGAGATACTCACCATACAGCAACCACCAACCCTTCTGGAGGCATACTCGTCATGCTTACAAATTGCAAACATGCTCATTCATAACCGAAATTTTAACAACACGGTCACAATTCCAGCAAATCAAATTCCACAAAGAACGCACCACCAGGAGATACCAAGACCACTGCTTAAACTATCTATACAGCAGAAAAACATGGGATATGGGATATGTCAGCAATTACAGCAGCAGCTACAACCACAACAACAGGAGATGAAAATGCCACCACCAAGGCCAGTATATCCAAAGCCACCCACACCAATGGATCTATACGAATCAATGCCGACAGTGAAAATTGATTATATGAATCGACCAACCTACAAGAGAGAACAAAAGTCAGATGCCAACATAAGAACCAGGAAACAACAAAAAGTGTGCCACTTGGAGGAACAATTAGAACTAGAGGAAGAATCATACGAAGATTACATCCAAAATTATGAAGACAGCGAAGATCAAGAAGAAAACGACGAGATAAATTTTATAGAGGAGGCGGCCTCTCTAGCCTACTTTACGTAGAATACAAGTGTCACAACAATGAAATTTTAAAATTCATAATAGACTCAGGTGCGAACAAGAATTTTATAAGGAAAGAGTTCGAGAAAGGTGTAAAGCCCGTCAAAACCCGTTCACGATCAACTCAGCCAGAGGTAATATTAAAATTAACCATAAAATAATCGCACCGATTTTCAAGAAATTTGGTAATGACATTTGAGTCGATTTTTTCATTCTACTCGGACTAACCTCGTTCGATGGTATCATTGGCGATGACACTTTAAAAAACAAAATCAAACGTTTTAATTAATGAATTCCTACCACTATTTGCGATGAGGAATTTATCGATACGAGTATTGGGGCGGAAATAACAACAACAACTGAGTAACCAGTATATTCGAAGACCTACCCCTATCCTATAAACATGAGAACCGAATGACACAATTATCAAACCCTCGAAGAGTCCGTATAATGCACCAATATGGATAGTGGAAAAAATTGAATGCGTCAGGGATAAAAAAATACAGGATGGTCATCGACTAAAAGAAGTTGAATGCCGTAACCATATCCGATACGTATGCAATACCGGATATTATACCGGATAATCGATCTAACATCTGCCTTCCACAATATCAAAATGAAGGAAGTTGATATCCTGAAAACTGCACTATCCAAAATGCATGGAAAATATGAATTCTTGAGACTACCATTTGGCCTAAAGAACGCGCCTGCTATCTTCCAACGGATGATAAATGACGTGCTCAAACAATTCATTAGGAAGGGATTTTGGCAGAAACACAAAGGAACAACATCTGAATAGATAACAGCGATTAAAGCACTCAAACCACCGGAAAACTTAAGGAACTTAAAGGATTCCTTGGGATGACATCATAATAACGACGATTCATTAAAGATTTCGCAAAAATTGCAAAACCACTCACGAATCTAATACGGAGGGAGAATGCTCAAGTAAGAGCCAGCAAGTCGAGCAACATCAAAATCGAACTAGGGAGTGAAGAACTACACGCATTCAAACAGTTAAAAGAAGTATTATATCATCATCGGATCTACTCATATTCTCGGATTTCAACCGACCATTTATCCTAACGACAGATGCGTCAAATACCAGCATTAGAGCAGTACTGTCGCAAGGGGAAATTGGCAAAGACCGCCCATTCACATATATATCAAGATCTCTAAGCTCGAGGCAGAACGAGGCTAGAATTTGGCAACAAACAAGAAAGAGATGTTGACAATCATCTGGGCCCTGGATAGTCTACAAAACTATATTTACGGAGCAAAAAAATCAAGATAGTTATGGATCATCAGCCATTAACTTTTGCACTGAGTAACCGCAACAACAACAACAAATTGAAGAGGTAGACTGCCCACGTCGAAAAATACAATTACGAGCTGGTCTACAAACCAGGTATCACCAACAAAAGAAAATGAGCAAAGAGGAATTACAAAAAATTCTGAAAATGAAACTACATCCAATTTGAATGGCATCAAAATTCCAGAGGAATACATGCAGATGCTTCAAGAAGTCTATCAACAAGACTTTGTCAATTATAAGGTACGACTAGCACGAAGAATCGTAGAAGATCTAAACAGTGTGGAAAATATTTTCCAAATTATCGAGGAAGAGCACCGCAGAGCTCACCGTAATTGGTAAGAAAACAAAGAACAGATTTTAGAATAGTACCACTTCCCTCAGATGTCAAGCCTGCTACAAAAATATAAAAAGAATTGTCAAGTTTGCAACGAGAATATGTACGACCGACATCCAAGTGAGCAGAAACTTCAAGAAATTTCAATACCAACAGACCCTTCAGAGATTTTTCATATGGATATTATCGATATAAAAGATGAAAAATGTATAACATGTGTGGATAAATTTTCAAAATTCACGAAATTCTTTCATATAAAGGTTCGAACCGTTCTACATTTGCCGTGGAAAATAATTAAGATGCTGCACTACTTCACAGCTCCAAAAATTTTAGTAATGGACAATGAACCTACTAGCTTCATAAGCCCAATCATCACCGGTTACATAAAAACCTCGGAATAAACGTGTACCTAACCCCAACCAATAAAGGTGAAGTAAACGGAACGATAGAAAGGGTCCATTCAACAACCCTAGAAATCCTAAGATGCATCCAGGCAGTGTATAAGAATCTCACAATAAAAGATCTGGTCAACGTTGCAGTCGATAGGTATATCACGACAGTACATTCTGTTACTGGTAAAAAACTATGTGACATCTTCCTCGGACGAATACAACGTATTAATAACCAAAACCTATTAGACTACAAGGAAAACATAAATGAAGACCTGATAGAAAGGATAAAGCATAGTCAAAAACTTAAAACGCAAAGGGAAAACGTTAAAAAGGGTGAGTCGAGAACGTACGAAGTTGGAGAAACAATATATAGGGCCATTAAACAAATTCAAGGAAAACAAAGTCACAGTGACAATCAACTTCAGGAGACGGATTCATAAAACACATATCAAGGTAAATGAAGGTAATGGAAAACTGCTGGATCTTAGCTGCTACGAGGAAATAATGTCCAGAATTCAAACAGAAATAAAGGACATCAATCCATCCAACATCTTCAAACCACAGTTAGCGTACCAGATTAAGGAGATTAAAAAACTGTTAGGGGTACTTAAGTACCACAAACACAAAAACAAACGTTCAATTAACTGGATTGGCATGGACGTGGATTGCGGGTTCACTGGACGCAACTGATTGAGACACGATACTCAGCAGTCAAAATAGAATTATAGAAAACAACAACGAGCAGTTCAAAATAAACGGAGCCATTACCCAGAAGATGCAACAAATACTAAGACAACATATCGAAATCCAGCCATACCTCGATGGTAATGAAAACGAAATACTTCAGCAGACTATGTTTAACCGCCTTCTATTGATAAAGGAGGAAGTGAAGGAAATAGTAAGAGCTGCCCAGCTAGCCAAAGGAGGAATAATAAATTCTAATCTATTAGATAAGGAGGAAATCAGCCGACTGGTGAGTGAAATGTTGATGAAGGATACGGTAATACTGTACGTCATCTCCATACCAAAAACAAACGAAGAGGAATTTCATTATGCAAAACTAAGGTCTAGCATCAAAAACAACGAGCATGAAATAAACCAGCATAAAATATACGATATGATCGACAAATGCAGAAGAAGAGAGATCACAATATGTGAATTTTTGAAACTGCTAACGAAAACACCATATTCCTAAACAATTTCAACGGTACTATCGCACAGAATGGTTCAGAAAAACACTTGGAAGGCAACTTGTTCATTCAATACCAAAACGAAGCATTAGAAATAAAAGGATGGACCTTGAAAAAAACTTTTCATTTTCATTATTTCACAGAACGCGAATTGACCCCCTGGATGTGTGGTAGGACCAAACGACCTAACAGCCCAAAATACTGCACTCGGCTGGATAGTTTCTGGAGAAAACTCGACCAGTAAACAAAATAGCATTAGTCATCACGCAGAGTTCAATGTGGATGAGAGCCTGCGTAAATTCTGGGAGTTCAAAGAAATTCCGATAACCAGTAAAATCACACCAGCAAGAGCACCAGATGGAAGATTGATCGTAAGGTTGTCGTTTTTAGCGAATAGGCGAATTAGTCTAGGAAGTTCACTCGAACAAGCAGTTTCCCGATTTCACTCCATCGAACGCCGTCTACAACGCGTGATCTAACCTGAAACAAGGCATACAAGCGAGTTATGTACGAGTACCTAAATTTAAATCACATAGAGAAAATTGACGCGAAAAATCTGGATTTAAAAACTAAAACTTTTTATCTACCTCATCACCCTGTGATTAAGCCGGAAAGCAAAACAAAGAAGGTACGCATAGTTTTCGATGGCTCTGCGAAAACCACAACGCACCGACTATTCAATCCGATCTTATTGATATAATAATCATGTGAAAAGTGTGGCGTGATGATCCGCACCTGCCTCTAAAGCACTTTCAACTTCTAACAGCAACATTCGGAACAGCTTCAGCTCCATTCCATGCCACAAGTGCTGTTCATCAACTTGGATTAGAGAACAGAGCGAGTTTTGCCAAGGCATCCAACGCCTTAATGAATGATCTATACGTAGACGATCTCCTGACTGGCAGTAACACCATACAAGATGAGCAAAGTCTAGCTAACTATTCTTAAAACTGGAGGATTTTCGCTTCACAAATGGGCATCTAATTCACTGCAGTTCCTAGAATCTACTCCTAGCGAACAATAAAACGAAACGTTGGTTGAGTTGTACGAGAAATCGGATCACAAGATCTTGGAACTGCACTATGATACACATAACGACTGTTTCCGGTTCAAAGTTAATATGCCAGAATTTCCTAAAAGTTTCACAAAACGTCGGCTCCTGGTTATCACCAATAACGATAACTGCAAAAATACTTTGACAGCAGCTCTGGATACTACACCTTGGCTGGGACGACGAGCTTCCATCGGATGTATTAAAAAAATGGAAAGAAATACACGACACATTAATGGCCATTGAAGATATTCAGATACCGCGATTCCTTAATGCTGAATCAAATATGGGAATACTTGGATTTTCTATCAAAACCAGAGTCGCTCCAATTTCGCATCCAAGGTTGACAGTACCTCGAATAGAACTCTGAGGCTCATCTTCTATCTAAACTAATCAAAGTTGTTACTAAGGCGCTTCAGCGTGAAAAATGCAGCAATTTTGCGTGGACGGACTCCGAAATTGTTCTTCACTGGCTGACCAAACTTCCTTGTCATCTGCCAGTCTTTGTCGGCAAAAGAACCGCTCAAATTCTCGAAAAAATTCCCAACGCTATTTGGGGCCACGTCCGATCTGCAGACAATCCTGCCGATTGTGCCTAAAAGGGAATTTTTCCAACTGAACTCATCAATCATAAACTATGGTGGCATGGTCGGCCTTGGCTGCTACAAACAAGAGAGACCTGGCCACAAACAACAATTAAATCATTTTCAGAGGTTATCGATCCACCTGGATTAATTAAATGTCACGCAATACAGGTTTATCCATGTTTATTTGACGAATTGACAAAATGGCATTCGTCGTACAATCAAATCAAGCGGATTTTGAGCTACTGCTACAAACTTTTCATCAACTGTCGCAAAAAATGGGATAAATCACTCAACAATCGCAGGTACCAGGCTAACTTCTGAAGAACTACGTATAAAGCTGAGGAGTATATCCGCAAATGGGCAAGCAAGTTTCCAAAGGAAAGATATCATCACTAGCTCCATTTCTGGATGACAATGGTATTCTACGAGTACGTGGTCGACTAAACGAGGCGGCTTGCTCATCCAATCATTTTGCCACCATCTCCTGAGTGCCATAATTCTAACCTATCTGCACAAACACTATGTATCTTCATCACAGGCATTCCCTATTATCCCATCTCTCAAAACTCTCCTACTGGATTGTCAAATCCAGACCTCTGGTACGAAAAATCACTAATAGTTGTTTTATATGTCGTAGATTAAGGAGTCAACCATTCGTTCCAATGATGGGCAATCTACCAGCGGAAAGAACATCATCGTCTCGGGCATTCAACTATACCGGAGTTGACTTTACCGGTCCAATCCAAACCGTAACCAAGAAGGGACGTGGATCAAGATACGTCAAGGGCTACATATCTATTTTCGTCTGCATGACAGTTAAGGCAGTTCATTTGGAGCTGGTTAGCGATCTATCCAGCGAGCCATTTCTCGGAGCGTTCAAACGATTCGTAAGCAGAAGAGGTGTGTCCACCGTCATGTACTCTAACAATGGTACTAATTTCGTGGGGGCCAAAAGAAAATTATCCGAGATGCAACAACATTCCGCACTACAACAAACAACGACATCCTGGCGTTTAGTACAGAATATAAGATCGAATGGAAATTCAATCCGCCATCAAGTCCATGGTTTGGTGGCCTGTGGAAAAGTGCTGTAAAATCTATAAAGCACTATTAAATTCGGGCAACTGGCAATTTCAAATTAACAAATGAGGAGATGTCAACAATCATCATTCAGATCGAAGCGATACTAAATTCCCACCTACTCGCTCCCACAGACGACGACGAAAGCGCTCTTTTTGTTTTGACACCGGCGCATTTTCTAATTGCACACCTGTAATTGCCATTCCAGATCAGAGTTATTTGGATTGTCCTGATAATAGGTTTTCCAGATGACAAGAAGCAATTAGATGGTTTTTGGTCTCGTGTCAGTAAAGAGTACTTACATACTCTTCAACAACGTTGAAAGTGGAAAACCCAAAATCAAGCAAACTTGCAGATCAACGACGTCGTCTACATCAAGGACGAAGCAACACCGCCACTTAGTTGGCCATTGGGACGTGTCCTAGACGTACATCTAGGCGAAGACGGAATTGTTCACGTTGTCACACTTAAAACAGCACGAAGTACGCTGAAACGGTTAGTAGCCAAATTGGTCAAGATATGCGATCAAGACAACGACATGGCAGCTCACTCAAATAAATTGCGGTAACTTTCCTTCCTACATTCCTATCACAAAAACAAAAGCTAACCTCGAGTAAGGCCCGAGTACATGGCCTACACCAACTTAACAAACTCCTCAAAACAAGTTACCAAACAAATCCAAAATATCAAACTTCAAGGAATACATTCGTTGACAGGCGGCCGGCATGTTTACGCATTCGTATATGTATAGTTTTGGTATAATTTTTAGTACATACATACATACATAATCTTCATCAAAAAAGCATAAGACTAATGGAAAAACTTGTTGAAGACTATAAAACCAATAACGCAGCAGACCACGCTGCCAATTGAAAACCAAGCAACGACTTCAGGGATACAACCAATTCAACTAAACTTCTAATCCACGGGTCGCGGATTTACAAAGGGTGAGAAGTTAAGCGCATGATACCATCAAATCCCATTCTACCAACACGTGGAAAGTGCTTTCACAAAAGACTCAAGTAACGTCCCCCACAAATCAACATAACTCATCATATATGTAAAGGCGCGTCTAAGAATACACGATCATGCAACATACTTTGTAGAATGCTTCACCAGCTATATTTTTATTACATAAAGAAATGTAAACTTATTATAATTTAGATTTAAGTTGGTAATTAAATAAAACGGACATAGTCCAAAAAATATATTTTTTAGGTGAAATGTCGGTTAAAAAATTTTATTTTCCTTTTGTAGGAAATTTAGTCTGCTTTCCGAAGCTGGGGTCCGTTTCTTTATTATTTTTGTTTTTTATGACTTTTTTTGAGTCAAACAAAAATGTTTTTAACGAGAAAAAAATCCCAAACTTTAAGACTGCTCCCAAACTTTCTTGATGTTCCATTCACGAATTAAGATACGTTAAGAATGAGACTATTGAAATTGATATACGACAACTCGCTGTTGAGTGATTGCAGTTTTAACGAAAAAGATGACAAAAATCCTAAGTTTTATCTTGTAACCTAACCACACCATTCAAAAATGTTAAACTTCTTAATAAAAATGCATTCTGTGGAAAACAAAAACAAAATAAAAAATGTGAATTTCCTACATTTTAGTAGGAAGTAAAAAAAAATTTTAGACCGACTATTCACTAAAAGATTGAAAAAAAAATTTGCTATTTTCAATCCGGCTGGCGTTGTAGTTATCCCAGGTGTTATTGGATTTCTTTCGTTTAGCAATCATAGATTTGAATTATCTTCGATATCTTCACCAAGCGTGGGCATTTGAATTACAGCACTGTGCAGCATACATTTGATTTATAACTGACATTTGCAAACCAAGCCATCGGAATTGATTCCATTGTTTTATTTTTATAAATAACTTCCGATATTGCAGAGTGAGGTGTATAAAATTAAAATGAATTTAAATGATATCAAAGATGAATTACACGAGACAATAATTCGAATTGGGGATGAAATTTACGAAGAACGAATTATAAAAGATCAAGTTGAACCAATAAATGCTAGTAAAGAAAAACTCAGGGCTGAGAAACGCTACGAAAATAAAGAACGCATCAAATACAAATTAGATTTGGAGAGACGTCGCTATGATTGTGAAATTGAGTATTTGAAGTATCGTTACACCGAAAGGTATTACACAAGAAAGAAGCACCTTGAAAAGCTATTCTACGATGGTTTACCGATGATGATTGTATTTTTAATACAAAAATTAGATTATGAAATGCAACGGGAATGCAAAGGTGTTTTGGAACAGGTACGGCATGATATGGAGGGAGATTTCAAAATTTTACTTAGCTGCGTTCTGGAACGCAAAGCAAAAGAATTAACTGAACAGTTGGAACAACTAGTGCAACAATTATTTGAAAAAGATTTTGAGATGGTACAGAAAATATGGTTGTACTGTAAGAACAATATTGAGGCTCACGCCAATTTATCGGTATGTGAGGAAATTGTAAAAGCTATTCATATTCAGTGTTGCGAGAATGCCGCATCTAGAATAAATCGATGGCAGCTCAGAAAAAAATATAAGAATAAAACGGCCGTTATCAAAAGATATATAAAATCCATAAAGCAATGGAGACCTCAGTTGACAGTGTGCCCGAATAATATAATTTGGCGAAAGCATTTCACAAAAATTTTGAAAAAATTCCAAAAATATTATAATTTCTATAATTGGCAACACGATGTGTTTAGCTTTGAAGATTCAATCCCTAGCATAGCGCACAATGGCAATGACCAACCAAGCAACCCCCCTTCCGAACATAAATTAGAAACTACTCCATCTGCAATATTTGCGGCATTTGAAGGAAAAGCTGAATATTGCTGTGGCGATGAGAAAAATGTATATGTTGTTACTAAAACGGATGTAATTCCAATAACAACAATTTGTACCGAGCAAACAGAACGACGTAAAAGAGAAGAGCTCGCTAAACTTAAGCCGGGTCTGCCACTAGACAAATACGAAATAAATTGGAATTTATGCGACACATACGAAGAGGAGGCGCCTTCGGCAGATAATGTTAGTAGAGATGAGGCATCCCCAAAAGAAAAGAAGCAAAATGTTGAAATTCCCAACCTACTAACTGATTTATTTCTTGTGCTCGATCCAGTAAAAATTGCATCGAACATTATAAATTTACTAAGCGACGGTATGTTAAAGCCTAATAGCGCGCCGCATGTAAATGCAAAATTACAAAAAAAAATAAGTTTGCTGTTGAAGCACGAGATTGAACATAAACTAAATGATGAACAAGTTTTAAATAGATTGAATGCCGTTTTGGGACCCGCATTTGACGCCGTTCGTATGAAACGCATTTCAGCACTATCTTATAGCAGAGATTCAGTGACTATATTGAGAAACCGAACACCGGACCCCGAATCGGAATTCACACCATATGAGGAACAAATAATAGAGAATGAACCAGAAGATTACAAGATCTCACTAGAAATGACCCATGAAGAATATTTAGATTCTTTTATAAAATTACCGCCATACTTGTTTCCGAAACGGGAGCGGCCACCTTTTGATAGTATATACTCAAAGGCATCCGAAACACATTTTAGAGAATCTGTTATAGGTTCTGATCTCATAACACATTATATCGGAGCTGGACCATTTTTGGACGTGCGCGATCCAAATCAAAAGAAGGAATTTGAACGGGCTAGACATCGAGCCACGAGTATTTTGAAGCAAAATCCAAAAGAAAGATTACGACCCATTTACAAGATGACTGTTCGATCAGTAATCAATAAATTACAGGAGGATGCTGATGCGCTAGCCTCTAATAATAATGTATCTTGAAGCGTGTAATAAAATTTGAATGGTTTTATGATCTGTGAAATTATTTTTGCCTGTCCTAAAATGTCCAATAGTATGTAAATGCTATGCCACCCACTTTATCACAGAAAAAATTAATGCATCACAAAACACAATCCTCAACCTAACCATCATCAAGTTACCTTGACCCTCACGAAAGAGGACTGGGGCCCTTTTCTTGAATACGATGATACGTACAGTACGTTCAATGCAAAATCATCTCCGGTTTTTCACAACTCTCTCTGTTGGTATCATTATTACAAACACGGATCTCGAGCAAAAATTTTACATTAACTCAATAATTACGAAATCGGGAAACCATTAGACACCGCACTTCATGTGGCAAGCGACTGTGCTGAGGTTTCGGTGGTTCCACTAACACAATTCCAATTAGCCAAACCACCGACCTTCAAATTATGTGCGGCAAATTTTTCGGCATTCGATCCATATGGATACATAAATTTAATTCTAAATATCGGACTTCGTAGACCATTGGTGCCTACTTCTCAAATCAAATTTTGGTTTAGTAGTAGGCGTCAAACAAAAAAATAACTTATTGATAATCATGGAATTTTGATAATCAAATCTCATTGTAATCTGATTACAATGGGAAAACAAATATAAATTCAGTCATATGGTAGAACAAACAATTAAATCCGATTCTAACGCTCCCAGTATTACAGAGCTATTATATGACTTTGATAGCAGTGATTAACAATGTAAAACACAAAATTACTCATTGCAACGAGAAACTGGCCAACCATGTCACTCAAAAGTTAAACGCTTAAATATAGATAAAATGGCCATCGCCGAGTCAGAGATTGAAATTTGGTTAGCACGGTTTGCAGGCCATCAACAACTAATTAGGCCACTCCACTTCACATAAGGCAAAGCGCCATCTCGAATTATCTACCAATTTTTCAAAACCCGATCTACTTTGAACTTATCACCAAGTTCCAGTCAAACAGCAAGATATTAAGAAAACAGCAGTAGTAACATCGTTTGGTTTGTTTTAGTTTCCCCGAATAACAGTTGGGTTACGAAACGCAGCTCAAACATTCCAACTGTTAATTCAACCAGTATTTTGAGTTCGGTTAAATGACGCAGGCCTCTAATTGAATCTTAACAAATCTCTAAACATAGCATGTCGCCGGACAAACAGAGAATTGAAATCATCCAAAATTTTCCACGGCTAGCAGCATCCACTGATGGACTTCTTCGATTTTTGGGAATTATTATCAAATTTTTCTACTCAATGCAGCACATGATCAAACATCATTTTATGAATTTTTAAAAGGACGAAAATCAAAGTCAAGTCATTAATTTCATGGAATGATGAGACAATCAAAGCATTTGAATTATACAAAGCTAAATTAATCAAATCCGATCCAGAACGACATTAAACCATCGGGCATCGGCAAAACAAATTGGGAAAAAAAATATTTGGCCGCCAATGAACCAAGAAATACGTTCTTGGGCGAAGAATGTTTAGAGCAAAACTGGTATGTAAGAAGCGACCAGCAAAATGTTTGACAAACTTCACAACGACATTATAGGCTCTTTACCGCCATCAGAAGACAATATGTATTGAGATGATCGGCCGGTATACACGATTTGGACAGAAACTATCACTGAAGTTTTAATTGACACTTGGATAATCTGGTTCGGCTTATACCTTTGAGTTTGAGTCAGCACATTTTGATGAACTTTCCATGGCATACGATTTTAGCATAGACGAACCACAGCGTAGAATCCAGCTTGCAACAGATTAATTAAACGATGGCACGTTATTCTTATTCGTTGCGTAACTAATACACAGTGGACAAAGTCATTACCATTAATTTTACTCAGCCTCAGATCTTCAAAGTTCTGATGATAGCCGAACTTGTTTATGGACACTAGCATGGAATTTACGCCTTCTTGCAGATTTTATAGTACCAAATAAGCATATTTGTCAATTTGATATCGTTAACTAAGAAAAAGTGTTCGTATTTAAAGATTTATCAACCTGCGAATTTGTTTTCGTTGGAACTGATGCTCGCTAGAACCTCCGTAGCCCGTATGCGAGGGCCCTTTTCCTGCCATTAGACGAAACGAAAAATATTTCACTCTCATGATCGGCGTTTAATCAGCGATATCAATAAATCGTTTCAAACCATATTTCATCAAAGCGCAGCCAACTGACTATTCCACAGCTGCATCGACAGAGATACAAACCAAATTAAATGCAACTGAACCATCGCAACCCAACATCATTCCAACCCATCGACTAATGAGTTTTTGATAACGCGTATCGTTCATTTCAATCACTGGCGGTAGGATAATGTGGCGGTCTGCCTATTAAACATTTTAGGCCAGAAAGGTCGCCTGAAGACCAGAGCTCCACTTTGCAATAATGAAGATTAATTTACTTATCAGCCCCCAACATAGTTATAGTTAAAAGGTTTTGTTTCTGGATATCTCTGTTTCGGTCGATGTTCCATCCCTAGCCCTCGATATCCTCCTACTAACTTAATCAGTCTGAGCCACTTTTGTGTCACCATCACCGGGCGGGAAGCAATCGATGTGCCCTCTTCTGCTACCATATCCCCAGATATATTCCGTGCATTGCAAGCAATCAAGAGACTTCAAACAAAAGGGTCCACAATAAAGAAATAAAGGTAATCAAAAAACCAGGGGCTGCCCTAAAATTAAAGAATATTGACAAATTAACAAGCTTAATACCATAATACTGAGTTAGATGAGAACAAAATCATGGAACCTCGAGAAATTTTCATAAAAACTACCAAAATATATAATCCGAAAAGTCTATGTGAAAGCAGAACAATTATTCAGTCATTTAGCATCGTCGGAACAAAATTAGACACCTGCAAAGGATGTGGGTAACTGCAGCAGGGAGACTTTCGAATGCCAAAAAAATGGGGAAAGAAAATTTGAAGAATACCTCTGGATTTTTTTGTTTAATATAGTATCTTTTAGGGGCTATTATATTTCTATGATAACCACAAATTTCGTCAGTCTAGCGCCTTTGGAAATTTTTAGAATTAGGCTTAAATTTATTCTAGTTTTTCCAAGAAATTAGGTTTCGTCTTTCAGGCGAAATTTGAAATTTCTTTTCCAGTTTTCTCGGCTCCTGAACGCCTATTTTGATCCAGAATTGAGAGACGAAACCACAAATTTGTGTATACGTATACGACGTATAATACACAATTTTGAATAAGTGTGCTGTCATTTGTTACGCATGTATGTGTGTTGTTTTTGTGATCATATGCATCAAAATTTATCGAACCGGGTGAAATTGGTTCAAATTTTTGGTGCTTCCACTCCTGTTTTATGACATTTTCCCATGGTATCTAGACGGGGAACAAATTTGTTCGGACGTAACGCCACACCATTCGCAATATCTTTATTTTAGGTTAATAATTTTATATTTTGTAAATTTACAAATTTTATAATTTATAAAAACAATTGTAAAACATTTCGTGTTCAATAAAACGACACGTAAAAAATAAATTCACTTTCCTCAAAATTTAGCATAATTTTGCTTTTGCCAAATTATGCTAAATTTTGAGGAAAATGAATTTATTTTTTACGTGTCGTTTTATTGAACACCAAATGTTTTACAATTGTTTTTATTTATAAATTATAAAATTTGTAAATTTACAAAATATAAAATTATTAACCTAAAATAAAAACATTGCGAATGGTGTGGCGTTACGTACGAACAAATTTGTTCGTATCTAATACAAAAACACATATATTCTACACTATTGCGTTCCGGTAATCTTCTCTTCTGTTATTATTTTTGGATCAAAATACGCGTTCTGGATTATTTTCCGTGAGCACTAACTAGCACAAATTGGACTTAATGCCAAATTTCATTTTGAAATTCGAAAGTTTCGCTGCTGCAGTTGTGCCAACACCAGCATAGGAAATCTTAAAAAACAGTCTGGACAGCAGAGAAACTATTGAATAACTAGAAACCAGAAAGCAGAAACTAGAAATCATTGAACTTGAACTATAATATTTCCGAATCTTAGCTAACCCTACGAAATTTTTATTTAGCATGAAAATATAATTTCACAAATTTCCGTTCATAAAATAAGGAAAAACAAATATACCCCTACCAGATACTATATTTAAACTGAAATACATCTCCCGTTCAATAATATTGGTATTGAGCAATAAATGAATGAATAACTTTCTGAAATAAACTGTTCCAACAAACTAACTTTCTTTCCATTCCATTGGACCGGAAAATCAGGTTACCGAAAATCCGTTACCAGAAATTCTAAACCGAAAATCTGCAGCCGTATTCCTGAATATGATACGAAAACGAAAGTATAAGATTCCTATTCAATTTTAAATAAGAATCGTACGAATCTGATTCAATCCAAATATGAATTTGCATTTTCGTTTTCGTATCGTATTCAGGAATTGGGGGCCTGATTTGAAAATCTGACCGAGATTCAGAACAGAAACCACTATAGCAGAGCGAATACATACCCCCAAACAACCGAAACCAGGCCTGCATGTCTCCCATGATGACGACACCGCTGATTTAAATTAAGGGATTATTCGCTAGGTGGAGAATAGCAAATTAATTTGAAGGGTGTAGGATTTTATTTATTCCGAAATTTATATTTTAAATCAATTTTACACGATTAAAAATCGGTTGCACCGTGAGTATTAGCATTACCGTTATCCCCTACTATTCCAAATGACTTTGCAATTATACCATGAAAAGTAGTCCATGTCATCCGTATCATACCGTGAAAGTAGTCCGTGGGGTAAAGGATCATAAATGTCGGAAAAGTATATATATATATATATATATATATATAAATGGTCGGTATCATATCATAAATGTTGGAAAAATAAAAGTTCCCCCTTTTAAAAAATGATGATTTTGGCACTGAAGATAACGAGCATAGTTAACCACCTAAAAAATTTGAAGATGCTGAATTGGAAACGTTATTCGCTGAAAATTCTTCTCAAACACAATCAGAATTGGCTGCAACATTAAATGTTGATCGATCCACTGTTGCAAAATGCTTACAAACAATCGGAATTGTTCAATAAGCTAGCTAGTTGACGACAACTAGTATGTCTGAAGCGAACTATAGAAGAAAAACGACCAGAATGGGTTAATAGACACAACAAATTAATTTTTCAGTACGACAATGCCAAACCACATGTTGCAAATATCGCGAAATAATATTTAAAAGACCAGGACTGGGAAGTTCTACACCGCTCACCGTATTCACTAGACCTAGCTCCTTCAGATTACTACTTTTTCCGGTTCAGGAAGATTTCGTGCAGAGATCGAAAATCGGCATATTGATTGGATTGCCTCAAAAAACCAGGAGGTCTATTATGAAATTTTCGACCGCGCTTTTTTTCGACGTTGTCGAATTTTTGTATTATGAAATACACGACGCGTTTTTTTTAGATGGCGTCGACTATTTTACGACAGCTCTTGAGGTGTCGAGTACATAAAAGAAAAATGTTAAGTGTTGAGAAATAAAAAATGTTTGTTAGTAAAAATAAATTAATAATTTAAACTTATAAAATTTTAATTAGTTTAAATTTAATAAAAAATAATTAATTTAAATTTATTATTTTTCATAATTTCCAACAATATAGATATTAAATTTAATAATAAATTATATTTTTTTTATCAAAATGTAAGTATGATTTAAACTTTGTAAATTTTTATGTTAGTGTTTTGCGAATTGTCGACATCGTCGAAAAAAAAAATTCATAATAGCGATTTTTGACGTTGTCGACTGCCGAAATTTCATAATAGACCCCCAGGATTTCTTCAGAGAGGAAATCCGTAATTTGCATGATATATTTTTATTTATTTATTTATTTATTTAATTAATTAAATATTAAATATGGTTCGTTTTCGCTAAAAAATGGTTGAAGACGTAACCAAAGAAGAGTGTCGAAATGTGATTGTCACTAAAGAGCACGAAAGAGCTCGTAGAGGGAAAATCAAAATTGTATCAAAGTAGAATCAAAATTATCAACAGATGAAGGATTTCCAACACACACAAATACGATCAAAAACCATAAAAATTAAGATATCCTCCAGACCAAGCGCAGAAGGGCAGCTATATAAACTAAACTTCTGTGTGTAATAGGCCCTCTACTCTAAACGCCTACAGATGATCTCGATCGAAACAAAGAACCTTAGAGAAACAAAAAGTGCCCCAACAAAATATTTCACCCTATTCGGATCACCGGATCAAAGAGTACTTGAACAAACTAAATATTAAATTAGAATACGTATCATCAGAGTCAAACGTCCAAGTCGAGAAACAATATTCGTTTATAATAACCTAGCTGAAGTACCCTTCTTTGCCCGGATTAAAATTGAACTACTGAAATTCAAACAGGTGTTTTTTTTATTTTATAACTAATTATAGTAATACTTTAAGTGAGTTAAATAAAATCAATACAAAAATAAGAGCTAAAACATACATCCCGGAACTAAAACATACAAATTGTTGAAGTCCCTATTCTTGAACATGCCACATACAACTGGCCGAGAGAGAAGCAAGGACTTTCCAAATCCACGCCTGCAAACGTAAGGGATTGTCCGTGATCTTGTTGATGGTTATGGCAAATGAAAGTCTAACTATGGGAAGTGGACTCGTTTGAAGCTAAATGGCAGGTGGGTTGGTATCAATATATGCGAGGTATGAATTCATCCTCTCTTTTTGCAATCCCCGTCAATACAGTGGCTCCGATGATATTTGGCTAAAGACCTTTGACACGGAGCCGTGTTCAATTGCATAGTTTTGGCGGCTCCAGATTCCGCAGAAGCATTATTGATGTTCCATTCTTCATTTTCAAGATATGAGAAGGCATCCAGGTGGCTCCATCGTGTAATAATTACGGTCGACATAAAACAAATATCGATACAAATAAAATATTTGTTAACACTCCCACGGTTTTCTCGGCTGCCAAAATGTATTCGTGCTAAATTTGTAAGCACTCGGGAAGCGAAGGGGTAATATTTTTTGTTCACTAAACCCCCTATATTTTTTCGCGGCTGCTAAAAAGTATTCTTGCAAAATTTGGGAGCAATCGCTCCAATTCATTAAAAGTTGTCATATATTGTAAATTTATCCTTACAGATGGGAAGGGAAGGGGGTAACATTTTTTGATCACTAAACCCTCTAAGTTTTTTCTCGGCTACTAAAACATATTCTTTCACAATTTGGGAGGTGAGCACGGAGAAGGGGTAAATTTGTTGATCACGTAAATTTGTTCTCGGCTGCTAAAATCATTCTTGCAAAATTTGGGAGTAAATGCTCGAGTGGATCAAAAGTTTTTGTGGAACAAACATAGTTACATACATACTATTCTTCTTTATATACTTTCCTTCTTTATATCTTCTAGCTGTGTTTTATTATTCGAGCACTATCCGGCGCCGAGTGGCAAATTTCTACTGAAACTGCAGCTATTATTCACTGGTGTCGCTTTACCATAAAAATGAAAAATAAATACATCCATAAAACAAACATTTATCACCTGAAATATACGAATTGACATTTATTTTGCCATGACCTTATAGACAGGAACTCATCTTGCTGCGTTTTTAATTTTTATTGTAAGATTAAGTTTCTAATGGTTTCAGGTGTTTACAAAATAAAGGCCTTTTCACA
This sequence comes from Nephrotoma flavescens, assembly GCA_932526605.1. Classification (NCBI taxonomy): domain Eukaryota; kingdom Metazoa; phylum Arthropoda; class Insecta; order Diptera; family Tipulidae; genus Nephrotoma; species Nephrotoma flavescens. The sequence goes on from OW052220.1 coordinate 42,290,989, forward strand.
TTTCTCATTGAAATGGATAGCGCTCCCGATAGCGGCTCTCGATAAATAAGTAGAGCAAAATAATTTTATGTAGATTTTTAACTGAAAAGTTGGAGTTAAATAAATTATTAACTACATATATGCGAAAATAGCGCCCTAAATATATGTTTTGACATATAGAAAATTGAGTGTGCTCAAAACAAAATAATAATCACAATTATCTCAGCTAATTTTGTTAGTTTTAAGCGTTCCAGACTGAATGAATAGAAGTCTTATTTTGATTTCTACTGCAGTAAACAAACTAAATCAATTATTACTACATTCAGAGCTATAAAAAATTGAAATTTGGCTGGTTTTGCCGCTTACAAAAAAATCCATGCATACAGCTGTTGTAGTATACCCAGTACCTTCAAGAGGTGAATGTGCCTGTTATGGAGTGGCCAGCTCGAAGCCCGGACGAGTGTTTGAGTGCAAAAGCAATCCGTGTGCTTTATGTGCTTTAAAACATAACATATTATTCCATTTTGGTTAAAGAAATACTTCTTATACCCATTCGCCAAATTAAACTTCGGGCGAGCGTATTAAATCATTAGCTTTAAACACTCTTGGAAATCAAAGGGTAAATCCATCTATAGTGTTATTTAAAATGGTGCAATCGCAATCTCTAGATAATAATTCGAGTTTCACACTAACAGTAACTGATAACTGCACAAAAAACGGGCAGCTATTAAGTAGCAAAGTTTTATAAGCGACGGCTGTGGTTTTGATATCTGATTCAAATGGATGTTTCATGCAATGTAAAGTATTACTCGATAATGGATCTCAATCGAACTTCGCAACCTAGCGATTGAGATGCAGTGTCCATTCCAGTAACCGACATAGACCAAAATAAAATATTTATTCGTCATAATATATCATACAATTAAGTCCCGTGTGAGCGACTATGTAAAAAATCTTAATTTTTTTGTTTTGCCGAAAATTACGGGGTATTTACCATCTGAGTCAATCAAGATTGAGTTAAACTCGATTCCTTCGTTTGTATAGAATTAGCAGATCCGTATTTTTTTAATCCGGACAAAATCGATATTCTTCTTGGTGCAGAAATATATCATGAAATAATAAGAGGGGGAAAAATTGAAATATACACAAATTTTCCACCATTCATATATCGACTGAATTTGGTTATATTGGGCCTATTTTTTAATTCATCCCGAGCAGGCAGTGCACTGTCAAAAAATACTTCGTATTTTTTTATTCAACCTGTGTAATTTTACTCTGCACACTGCGTTTTTATTTGTGAACTGCTTACACAGTGCATACTCGGTTCTTCAAATTTTACTCTAAAATGAATGTCAGTGTACGAAGAGTGTGCAAAATAAAAACAATTTTTTACTCTATGCACACTGGATAATTTTACCCAGTACAAAGTTTGCTCGGTGTACACTACCCGGGGTAAGCCTGCTTGCTCGGGTTGAATTAAAAAATAGACCCATTGTATCAGGTCGAGTGAAGAATATTAAAACAGATGTTGACAAAATGAATAAAATTCCGAGTAACGTTAGTCGTGTGTATTTATGTAACGTTGTAGAATTAAACTCCAGCAACGAGAAATTTTGTTTGATCATACGAATAAGTTGTCAGTGGAGGAAAAATTCGGGAGTGGAGTTCGGGGAGTGCAGTGTAGCATTTCAGAGCAGAGCATGTAGAGCATCGAGCTCTGAGGCAATACAAGATCATCGAACAAAAATTAATTAATAATCCAAAATTGTATAAAGAATATTCTGATTGTATGATGATCTGAAACTTGGTCACATGCAAGAAGTTGAAAATGTCAAGTATACTACTACTAAACTGAGAGTGGTATTTAATGCATCCGCAAAAACGATGACGAACTTCTCATTGAAGAAGTTGAAAATGTAGATCAAGTATACTACTACTAAACTGAGAGTGGTATTTAATGCTATCTCAAAAACGTCGACGAACTTCTCATTGAATGATTGTTTAATGGTAGGGCTAACCCATTCAACAAAAGTTGCTCGAAATAGTTATCAGGTTCCGTAAGCATCCGGTTACATTCACTGGCGATATAACAAAAAAGTATCATCAAATTTGCATGCATGATGATCAAAATTTTTCCAACTACGTACAATTACTTACGGGACGGTGAGTGCTCCATTTTTGGACATTCTCACTCTTAAGCAGCCAGCCATCGATGAATTTCCTAAAGCATCGCCTACATTATACTACGAGATTTTTATGTATAGATAATGTTATCAGGTGCCCAAACAGTCGAATATTGAAATCGAAACTGATTAGTTTACTCGAACGAGGAGGATTTGAATAACGATCAATTAAGATCTAATCATGAACAGAATGACTTACTCGTTTCAGTGGGTTTGCAATGGGAAATAAACAGTGATATGTTCCACATGTATTTCCTGAAATATAAAAATGATATTGAATGTACCAAATGTTCGGTACTCTCAGAAATATCGCGATTGTATGACCCTCTTGGTTTATGCAGTCTTTGTGGGCAGCTATAAATCTGTCATGGGATGATAAGCTTCCGGCAAATATGGCAGAGATTTGGAATAATTTTAAAATGCAAGTTATTCAACTCGAAACAATAAATGTTCCAAGGTGTGTAATATCACCATTAGCCAAAAGAATAGAACTTCATGCATTTGGGGACGCATCGCGGAAAAGGGTTATGCGTACAATCGATAGGTCAAATAGTATAACCATCCGATTATTATGTGAAAAATCTAGGGTAGCCCCATTTAAAACGCAGACCATTCCACGGTTGGAGCATTATTGGTTGCGGAACTGTATCATAAAATCGTTGAAATAATCAGTGCAGTCCATATGTGGCCCGATTCGGAAATCACTCTCATTCGAATAAAATCCGTCAAAGTTTACTACGTTTTTTGTTAACGTGCAGTATCACTGGATCTTTTACCAGACGAATTAAAAGAAAGCTCCCTTTGGTGGAATGGTCCAGAGTTTTTATATCATTCCGAAGAAATTTGGCCAGTATCCCCTAATTCATACATTAATCCCAATTTATTAGAAAGTCTAAAACAACGAAAGTCAAAACTGATTGGGATTTATTTAATAAATTTTCAAGTTTTCAATGGCAAGTTGACGAAGGAAAATCGGAAGTACGAATCATCGTGCTCAGAAATTGCTCAACGAGTTACAAAATCTTCGTAAGGCTAAAGTGCGTGCCGTTAAATAGTAAATTAAAACCGCTAAGTCCATTAAATTATAATCCCAAAAATACATAATTTTACTAAATTACTAGTAACTGGTGAACATTAAAAACTTCTTCACTCAGAAAAAAAAATATGATAAATATGTGCATGATAACATTTACCATATGATGATAATACTAAATTATTGTTATTATATTAATATCATCATTGTGTGTTTAATACAATTATTTAAATGATTGATTTTATCATACTATGATATTCTTGACCATTGTTCTTCATCTTCTTCATCATAACAATGATGATCACTCAAAAAAAAAATTAGCAACCACAGGTGCAACCACGAAGTTATGAAAAGATTCATAAGCCAGGTGTGTTTTTTAGGAAGACAGGAATTGTCATTTCGCGGCCACGATAAGACAAAATGGCTGATGCCACACTAGGGTAACTGGTATCCGGTAACTTCTTCGTTTGTTCCCCATTTACGAATAAAATCAAAAAATTGCGGCGCAGGTAAAACCGATTTTATTGGTAAAGGGGAAAGAAACGAAAATGTTACCAGGTAAAAGTTACCCTAGTGTATGCACAATGGGACATTATAAGAAACTCACTGAGTTAATGATCCAGTGTGATGAAAAACTTCAGAATAATTTGGAATCTGCAACAGCTTTTAAATTAATATCAAAAACTATACAAAATGACCTGTATTCAGCAGACAATTTTAAACAGCATCCAAAAAGAACTAAATTCTTCTCAGTTTGTAGCGATTATGTTGGACGAAATGGCTGATATCAGTTATGTAGATCGCAATTATCTATAGTTGTGAGATACATTTATAAATCACATGTTTATGAAAGGTTCATCGATTTTGTAGATATATCAAAAAATAGAAACGCTAATGGAATAGCTAATTTGTCGTCGATTTCTACATTTTTAGCCCGTTCGGCAAAATAGAAATTTATTGGATGAATTTGTGGGACAGAAGATCCGTCTGATAAAGATAAACTGAACAACATGTTTCGAAGTATTTTAGTAAAATTGATTGAAACTGTTAGTTTCCGATTTGCAAATGTTTTTGAAGTAAATTTTATGGAGCTCTTAAACCAAACCAACTTCCCACAATACAAAATTAAAATTCCCTGAGGATGTGTTTAATAATTTAAAACAATATGTATTACGAGAATATTTTTGTTTTCAAACTATTACAAATCGAAATTAATGTTTTATATGAAACAGAACTGTTTGTAAATAAATCATTTTTGAAGATTTCTAGTTTGTTTGAAAGGCAAAATTTTAAAGTATCGTGCCTGAGTCATATAAATTAATATGTTTGATTATGACGGTATATGTTACGAGTGTTCTATAATTGTTTTTGTATTTTTTCCACGCTTCTTGATGACACACCTGTGTCACGCTCGGGCAAAACTGTCAACCACTTAACTTCTGAAGGACTTCAGAAACAGAAAAAAAAAATTACGAAGAAGAGTAAATTTTGACGAACGGAATTAATATATAAATAAATGTTTCGTTAGTAACTCTGTTATATTATTGCATGCCAGAAAGTTTCATTGAGCGGCCGTCATTGAATATACTTAAAAATAAACTGCCAGACTCAAGTACTCCAACGGTAAGAGAATTATCGTTAACAACACAATAGCTATAACAAAGTTGTCTTAACGAAAATAGACGTATTTACAAATCTAATTAACATGGACACCATAAATACAGTTCTAGAAGACATCCAAGATGCAATAATTCGAACAAAAGTAGACCTACCAAGTAGAAAAATAATTTCTCATCAATCAGAGTAGGTATTAATATGCTGCGTTGTCGGATGAAGCACTAGAATTCACCACCCCGAAGATAGCGGTAAATAACGAAACTCTCCTGTACATGCTTCAAGTATCAAAATTAATGTCCATTAATTATAAATATCACCATCATAAAGAACCATCCTCAACACCTCATCAGCAACAAAAAACTGTTCACCAGTTTGCACCACAACAATAAATGTGTGCAAAGACATTCGGACCTCCGTTAGTTTGATGATAAATGTATTAAACTAGTTATGGGGACGAAACTGTAACGAGTCTTCCGAAATCGAAACAATGAAACAATTCATCTCCGAGGGTAAAATTCTAATAGGCAACAAAAAAAACCCCAGTCGGAGCCTAAGGCTAAAAATTTAAACATCGAAGATGGGGTTTGAAATTTTGCTTAATGCCTACATAAAAAAGCTTAAAAGCCCTACTGATTTGTTTTGGGCTAGAGTACTTGTATTTGTATAGACCTAAAAATAAAAAAATAAAACAGTTTGCGACAAAATTGACAAAATTTCGTTGCATTTTTCTATATAACGTGGGGTCCCGTCATCTTCGATGTCAAAACATCTTCGATGTCAAAACGAGACGTTAATTTTGATTGCGGACCAAACGAACGGTAATATCAGGAAACTTGCTGAAATCATTTTGGAATTGTACCATAAATTTCAACGCAAACAGAAAATTTCAGTCATTTCAGCCGTAATTTAATAAAAATGCTCGATATTGAAATAATCAACAGAGAAAGTATCCGGAATAGGATCATATCCATTGTTTCTTTTGAAGTTATGAAGCGTTGAAGTTATCCCATATATGAATTTGACGGAATTCGAATTACAGCACTGTGCAGCATACATTTGATTTATAACTGACATTTGCGAACAAAGCCATCGGAGTTGATACCATTGTATTGTTTTATTTTTATAAACAACCTCCGATATTCTATAAAATTAAAATGAATTTAAATGATATCAAAGATGAATTACACGAGACAATAATTCGAATTGGGGATGAAATTTACGAAGAACGTATTATAAAAGATCAAGTTGAACCAATAAATGCTAGTAAAGAAAAACTCAGGGCTGAGAAACGCTACGAAAATAAAGAACGCATCAAATACAAATTAGATTTGGAGAGACGTCGCTATGATTGTGAAATTGAGTATTTGAAGTATCGTTACACCGAAAGGTATTACACAAGAAAGAAGCACCTTGAAAAGCTATTCTACGATGGTTTACCGATGATGATTGTGTTTTTAATACAAAAATTAGATTATGAAATGCAACGGGAATGCAAAGGTGTTTTGGAACAGGTACGGCACGATATGGAGGGAGATTTCAAAATTTTACTTAGCTGCGTTCTGGAACGCAAGGCAAAAGAATTAACTAAACATTTGGAACTACTAGTGCAACAATTATTTGAAAAAGATTTTGAGATGGTACAGAAAATATGGTTGTACTGTAAGAACAATATTGAGGCACACGCCAATTTATCGGTATGTGAGGAAATTGTAAAAGCTATTCATATTCAGTGTTGCGAGAATGCCGCATCTAGAATAAATCGATGGCAGCTCAGAAAAAAATATAAGAATAAAACGGCCGTTATCAAAAGATATATAAAATCCATAAAGCAATGGAGACCTCAGTTGACAGTGTGCCCGAATAATATAATTTGGCGAAAGCATTTCACAAAAATTTTGAAAAAATTCCAAAAATATTATAATTTCTATAACTGGCAACACGATGTGTTTAGCTTTGAAGATGCAATCCCTAACATAGCGCACAATGGCAATGACCAACCAAGCAACCCCCCTTCCGAACATAAATTAGAAACTACTCCATCTGCAATATTTGCGGCATTTGAAGGAAAAGCTGAATATTGCTGTGGCGATGAGAAAAATGTATATGTTGTTACTAAAACGGATGTAATTCCAATAACAACAATTTGTACCGAGCAAACAGAACGACGTAAAAGAGAAGAGCTCGCTAAACTCAAGCCAGGGCTACCACTAAACAAATACGAAATAAATTGGAATTTATGCGACACATACGAAGAGGAGGTGCTTTCGGCAGAAAATTTTAATAGAGTGGAGGGATCCTCAAACGAAAAGAAGCAAAATGTTGAAATTCCCAATGTACTAACGGATTTATTGCTCGTGCTCGATCCAGTAAAAATTGCATCGAACATTATAAAATTACTAAACGATGGTATGTTAGCAGCCTATAACACGCCACATATAAATGCAAAATTACAAAAAAAAATAAGTTTGCTGTTGAAGCACGAGATTGAACATAAACTAAATGATGAGGAAGTTTTAGATAGATTGAACGCAGTTTTGGGACCCGCATTTGACGCCGTTCGTATGAAACGCATTTCAGCACTATCTTATATCAAAGATTCAGTGACTATATTGAGAAACCGAACACCGGACCCCGAATCGGAATTCACACCATATGAGGAACAAATATTAGAGAATGAACCAGAAGATTACAAGATCTCACTAGAAATGACCCATGAAGAATATTTAGATTCTTTTATAAAATTACCACCATACTTGTTTCCGAAACGGGAGCGGCCACCTTTCGATAGTATATACTCAAAGGCATCTGAAACAGATTTTAGAGAATCTGTTATAGGTTCTGATCTCATAACACATTATCTCGGAGCTGGTCCATCTTTGGACGTGCGCGATCCAAATCAAAAGAAGGAATTTGAACGGGTTAGACATCGAGCCACAAGTATTTTGAAGCAAAATCCGAAAGAAAGATTACGACCAATTTACAAGATGACTGTTCGATCAGTGATCGATACATTAAAGGAGGATGCTGAAGCGGTAGTCTCTAATAATGATTTATTTTGAAGCACTTAATAAAATTTGAAGGGTTTTATGATCTGTGAAATAATTTTTAATATTAACTTTGGAGACTAATACAATTATAGGGAAGAACTCACTTGCCCTTAAATATCCCGTCGTAGTACATTTAAATGTTTACTTCATGTGGATGTTGAACAAATTTTTTTTCTTGTTAATAGAAAAAATCTTAACTAACTTCTTCAGGGTTCAGAACGCCTCTCACCCTGTTTCGTCATTAGCAGAATTTGAAGCTAACGGTTTACGAAGCGGCAGTAACGATTTCTTCAACAATAATAAATATCAACAATTTTAAACGTTGATCACCGATTGAGTACATACGTGAAAGCAAGCATATCACACCAGATCAATCTACGTATTCGAATATGCAATTCTAGACAATTTTCGAAATAACAATCGTTGAAGCCAGCAGTAATTATAGCTACATTATTTTCTGAATCATAGACAAACAACGTACTGTATAATATAAACGTTAATTCAGCTGAGATCATAGCCCTCAACCGAGATGATCCAGAAATTTGGTTCACTCAATTGGAAGCACAATTTCAAATCGATGGTATCACCGTCGATGCGAACCAGGTATGGTCATCTTATGGTGGCTCCCGATCACCAACACACGAGATCAAATTCTCAAACCACCGGTCAATGATTCATATGAAACATTAAAAGCGGTATCGAGCGTTTATACGAGGGTTTACAACTTTGTGATAAAAATCCATAGCATACCAACGAGTTCCGACACATGAATAAGAGATATTATCTTGCATGGATGATTCAAATTTGATTTTATTGATTAAAAAATGATTTTATTTATCAGATCAATGCACAAACGCAACGAGTCGAATAACCTTTTAGTCAGTTCTATGCAAGTAGTTCAAAATCATCCCGTATTCTGTACGATAGGGAGTTCTTCGGCTCTTAAACATTTCAAAAATTTCATTGAAGGAAGAGAATTTTATTTATTCTCAGATCATAAGCCACTAACATTTTCATTACGCAGATCATAAGTCACTAACATTTTCATTCATTATTCGATATTTCCGAAAATGAGCGAAATTACTCACTTATCGATAAAACTGGAAATCTTCGTTTTAATCTCCTGAAGCACATTTCTATAACGGAGCGCGTTGAAGTGAGAGCTTTATTATATCTATGTTCAGCTGTTGAGTTGGTGATTCAGGGTTCCATAACGGCGTGATTAAATAATTTCTGCAACCATATCCAGCATCACCAATCATAAGCGAATCTCCGAATTCGACCGCTTTGAACTCGGCTCGCAGTTGTGAGAAATTAAAAATGGTTTGATCACGAGCTACAAATGCCAAACAAATGTTTTTTTTCGATAGTATCGAAAATGAGCGATTATGAAATTTTTCGATAGTGTTTATTCTCGATAATATCGTTGGTATACGACTGCATTCAACGTGACGAAGATCGTGTTTCATATTATAGAATCAAATAAAAACAGGATGCATATAAGTTTAGGAAATGTGACTCACAATTAAAATTTAATTTAAACAATATATATAATTCATGTTTAAATTAATTATTTATTTATTTTTTAATTTTTCTAATAGGACGACAACAAATGTTGATAAATTCCAAAGATTAGTCTCTTGAATGAAATGGAGTGAGATATAAGTGTGCTTAAATTCTAATTCTGCAGGTCCTCCAGAGAATCCCGTGGATGGTTCAAGAAAAATGAGGTTATGTTAAAAAATTTGTAATCTAAATATATATATTAAATATCCAACTATCACGTAGCCGTTTTCTTATAATGTTAGTTGCCGTGACTTCTGAGTCATCATCACTAAAAAAATTTGACGTTTTTTTACAGCTTCATAAATAATATGACTCGATATTATCGAGGAAAAAAACACTATCGAAAAAGGCCCCCAGATATTCGACACATTTCGGTTAAAGCTAACAATTTGCCTTCGAAAGGAAAATCATTCGTTCAGTTAAAGTTGCGGTCAACGAATATCGTTAACCACGAGATAAAACAACTTCTCGGAGGTAGCGATATCATCGGATTCATTAAATCCAATCGAATGCCACGTTGCCCCACAACATCGTGTGATTGATCAATAAAGTGTTCCAACAACCAGCTGGTGTGCGCCGTAGAGGAAGGCTCAACTGTGCGGCCGTAGCGACTTCGAACAAAACCTACGTATAAAAGGATGTCGAAAGTTGAGAGCGAAGGATCGTTATGGATAGAAACGAGATGGATCGAGATGGATAGTGCGGGCGGCAAAATCCCTTCAAGAGATGTGAAAGCTAGAGAGAGAGAGAGAGAGAGAAGTATATAATTTTCTTTTTCAATATAGTATAACTTGCTATTGGGTATTTTTGTTTTTTTACATCACTCAAAAAAAAATTTACAAAATTTTTGTAAATATACAGCACACAAAATAATTTGTAAATTTAAGAACGTCCCTTTCAATTTTATTGTTAATATTTTGTATATTTGACGAAATTTTTATTAAATTTACAAATTTTTGTATATTTTTCAATATTTTCAATTTTATGAAAATTTTATTGAATTTATTTTTTATAATTTACAAATTATTTTGTGTGCTGTATATTTACAGAATTTTTTTTTGAGTGATTAGGTACATCGAGATGGAAAGGGGACCTAAGTGCAGGTGGTAAAACCCCTTCATCAAATGATAGAAAGTCGAATAGCCCATTTACATGCGACCAATATTTTATTTTTCTGCAAAATGAAAGAGATATAACATTTGAGGCTAGATTTTTGTTTTGACATATAAATATGAAACGAATAAATCGCAATCGTTAAGTTACAAAATTTATTCACAATACTATTGTTTTATTTTAATCATCTACGGCAATACTAAGTAGTCGTTTCGATAAAGTTAGACAATACAAAAATTAAACAATCACGACAACTCAAATGAGTGTCGATTGTCGATTGAGACGACATTCGCAATAAGGGTGATTGACTTTTTGCCCATGAGACAAGAAAAGAAATATATCCCAACAAAGTTTTGCAGTTTTGCACACCGCCTAAACCACTATAAAATGTTACCATAAAACATATTCTATTCGAGTATTTTTATGGCAACAATTTTAAAATTAAAAAAAAATATTTCGTATTTATAAATGTTAAAGATTCATAATAAAAACAGACGCCATAGATAAAAATGTAAATTTCGCATTTAAGTTAATTAAAAATAAATGAATAATAATGCTATAAAAAAATTATGGCATTACTATCTATATTTCTTTCTTTCTCGCACATATAGCGGATGTTTCTTATTTACCGACAAAAATTTGTAGATGTAAATGCCCTATAATTATTAGAATTTAGGAGGATATTTACCCTCCGATTCTAACGTAGTCACAGAAGTATTTCCAGACTTAGCAAAATCTTTTGTCTTAACGAAGACTAGATACTTTAAATTCGTATTCCGCACTTTATATCAGTAGTCTATTGCCTTCGTTAATGGGGCACATGCTCGATCAGGTAGCAAGCAAGCAATATGCTAGCGCAAAACATGGCTACTCAATCAATTTTACCAAGCAAAATTGAATTTGAATACGTTTTTTGTTTATTTTTGCGATTGCACAGTAAAACAATATAAACATTTGCTGGATAGTTTTCTAAGCCGCAAATTTCACTGTGTTGCCAAGTTTTGCGCTAGCATATTGCTTGCTTGCTAGCTGATCGAGCATGTGCCCCATTGGGGGCAGTGAAATAGGTGGTCTTAGGAATCATAATTTTAACATTTAAACAAAAACAATAATTATATGTATGTGACTATTAAAATCAGAAAAATTATTCAAAATAAAATATGTACTATTTTATATTGTCATAAAATCCGATACTTGATGTATCTATCAAGTTGTTAAAATATATTAAGCTCGTCATTTTATTATCATTAAAAATAAGTTACGAATTTTTATCTTGCAAATGCGATATTCGAATACTATTGTTTGTATTTATTATATTTATTAATGTATTTCGCCTAACGGCTTATCGTTTCAAAATTTCAAAATCGACCTCCATTGTTTATGTGAAGTGAAATGATCCGACTATGAAGGCTGTCACCTTTTCACCACATCTCGTTATAAAAAAGCGTTATGTAGCACATCATACTAACTTAATCTCAATTATGTAATTTTAATAAATTTTACCCGTGCCCACTACTATTTAGAACATGATTGGTCCAAATTAGATATACCGACTTTTTTTTGCCTAGTTTTTTTTAACACTTAATATTTTTTTTTACCGTTTTTCAATACACAATATAAAAATCAAATACAATTTTTACAATGCATATATTTATTTAAAAAAAAATTAATAAAAATAATAATAAAGAAACATATATACACGTTAAAATATGTAATAGAAGTTATTTTTAATAATTTTTTTATACTTTTATTTATTTATATTTTTTTAAACGAAAATTAAAATTAAAAAATTAGTTTATTTATTATATTATTATTAATTAGATTATTATAATTAAAAAATATAACTAGGTACAAACGAAAAAAAAAAATAAAAAAACGGAAAAACAAAAAATCAATTCAGTGTTGTTTGTGTATAATAGGTTTATATAGAAAATAAAACATTTTTTTTTTTAATTATTATAGTTGAATTATTTTTTTTATTTGAAAACTGAAAAAAACATTTTATATATATATATATCATTAATTTTATTTTTTGTTTTATATAAACTGGTGTAGTAAACTAATATTATTTTAGTAGTAGTAATCATAACTTTTTATTTTAAAAAAATTTTAGCTGTCTAAATTTTTTATTCATTAATTTTTTTTAAAATTCTAAGTAAATTAATAATATTTCTTTGTTTATTTAAAAAGAATATATATATAAATGTAATTTTATATTTTTGCAATTATTGATTACTATTTTAGTTTATGGTTACAATTTAATTCAAATGATAAAATATAAAAAAAGCAAAATTTAGTTTTTATTTTATTTTTTAATAATGGTTATGTAAGTGGAAACTATTTTTTATGTTTATTTAAGTGAACGGAAACCAATCTTTGATTTAATAAGTTGATTAAGTAAATAATAAAAATATAATTGAGAAAAAATTGTTTTTGTGCAAATAATTCAACAATTTCATTTGCATTTTTTAATTTTTTTTATTTTTTTTTTTATTTTTGACTTAAATTGATTTTGTCGACTATGTTTTTTTATATAACTTTTTTGTTACTTTTCTAAAATATCTCGAGATAAAAATGAAAATTTTATTTTTGTTTTTTTTTGTTTTGTTTTATATAATTTTTTTTTTTTTTCTAAACTACATTTAAAATAAAATTTTCAAATTTATTTAATTTTATTTATACATAAATAATTTTTATTATTTATATATAAATAAATATATATTATTATTATTTTCTAAAATTAAAACTGTGATTAAACATAGATTTACAATATAAATTATAATAATTTGTATAAAAATTTGTTTTATAATTGTTTATTTCTAAAATAAAAAAAGTGACTACATTTGTGAAATTTGTTGATACGCGGTTACCTATTACAAAAAAGTCACCTTTTACAATTTTACAAATATAATCACAAATATTCATGTTTTCTTCAATATAGGTTTAATTATTTATTTAGAGTTTGAATTCAATTAAGGTAACTGTCCTTTTGAATAAAACACTATTTTTTCCTTTTAATTTATTTTGCTTCAAAAATGTTTTATATTTTTTATATAATGACAAGTGGGTATTTTGAACTGTATAAAAATTGTAGTTTTGTTTTTATTTATTATTTCTTTACGGCAAAAGAACTGAATGAACAATAATATTATATAGATCTATATATTTAGTATCCAAATACAAAAAAAACAAAAAAATAATAAAAAATTATAATATTGTAAAAAAATTAATTAAGTTAAGCAAACAAAAGAATAATTAACAAAGAATAAAACAAGAATTGATATTTGATTTGTTTAGCTTTTTAAATACCTATTTTATTTATTAAGATTTCGGGAGATACACTAACATTGTGAACTAAATAAGAATAAAAATTTAAAGCAAAATAAAATAAATATGGACTGGATTTGACAACAAATCTGTTCCTAAAAAATATAATATATATATTTTAAGTTATATGACGTACAAAATATATCTTACCGAAAAAAAAATTGTTAAAAAACTAGTGAGTGTATCTTCCAATTACTATTTCCATTTTTTTTTTTTTTATTAAATATATAACTAAACTTAATCTAAGTTCGTTCTGTACATTACAATTTTTAATTAAATTATTTCTCTTTTATTTAATAAATATATAAAAGAAAACGATTCACCGGTTTTTATATTTATATACGAAACTTATAAAAACGAAAATTAAATTTTTAATTATAAAACAAATAAAAAATAAATGTTCTAATAATTAATTAAAATTAATTATAAAAAAACATAAACAAAACGAATTTTTTTATTTTTATTTTTACTAATTGCATATGTAAAATTAACTAAAATTAAAAAATAAACAAAATAAAATAACAAATTACAAAAATTCGAAACGTAATAAAAAAAATTATTAATTAATTCAAATAAAAACTCGGTGATCCGTTTTACTTTTATATTTTTTTATATAAAGGTTTAAACTCAGTTTTTTCAGTACATGTAAAAATATGTTGATGTGTATTAGATTTATACAAAATAAAATTAATCAAAAAATATTTAAATAAAAATGGTAATTAAGCAAAAATAAAAAATAAAAATTTTAACATCAACATTTGTGTTTTTTTTTTTAAATATTAAAAAATTGTATTACTAAATCAATGCTTTCATGTACTCGTATCATATATTATATATAACAGTGACGGTCATTAATTTAATTAATAATTTTTTTTTATAATTATTTTATTATTAATATTATTATTATATTATTATTATTAGTGTTTATTTTTCATCAGTCTTTTCTCCCACTTGCTTGTATAAGGCAGCTTTCTGGGCACCAATAACAATCACATGAAAATTTTGAATTTTTCGCTTTTTTTGTTATTTAATTTTTTTAATGTGATTTTATGTGTAATATCCCATAATTATGCAATTATCAATTTAAAACTTTTTGGTTAGTTAATATTCAAAAATTGTATTTTGTGTTTCTTTTCTTGTTTATATTTTGTTTTTCAAATATATCTTAACTAGCGCCTTTTTTGAAGTGAAATTATTTTGTATTTTTTTTTATTTTATTAATTTTAAATTTTTTTTTATATACAACATATATATGTACATACTTTTAGTTTTTAAACATATACATGCATGTATTTTATTTAATATATATAAAAATATTGTTTATTTATTATTCCTATGAAAATAAAATGCATGATGCTGCGATCTAACAGAATAATTTTGATTTTTTGATTTTAAAATTTTTTATTTATAAAAAAATATTATTTATTTTTATGTGTTATGTGGGTGTCACTTTTTTCTAAAGATAATTTCTTTTTTCGATTTTTTATTATATTTTAAATAATTTGCATCACAACTATTTATATTTTCATTTGATTAGAATAAAAAAAAATTAACATTAAACCAAAATATCACGGCCAATAATTTTTATTATTTCATTTTTAAATTTATTTATTTTAAACTATCCTCAAATATATAATCTTAATCTCATTTTATTTAGAGTCTTTGCGACAAGGGGTTTTCTACAAAAAAATAAAAGAAAAATATCGTGGTAGCGTGTGTATAATGCATGTTAAAACAATTTTCAACCAGCAGGGTTCTATTGTATTCTAGAGATATGGACTCGCAATTTTATAATGAATTTATTTCGTTTTTAATTAAGGCCGAAATGTCTCACAGAGCGCTATCACAACACCTTATATAACCGTAACTGGTGGCAAACAAGTCAAATTAAACTTCATTCACTGTTTTTTGTATGTATATAATGATATTTTGTTTTCAACTATAATATTTTTTTAATTTTTTTTTTAATTTTATTTAATTTTAATTCTCTTATCTTAAGCGACGGTTTTTTTTTATTTTTCGAATGGATAAAACATAAAAAAATAATTATTACAACGATTATGCAAATTTTTTACAAATATATAATTTTTACATCGATTTCATCGATTGAAATGTTTATTTTTTTTTTGTATTT
Organism: Nephrotoma flavescens; assembly: GCA_932526605.1. Taxonomy (NCBI): domain Eukaryota; kingdom Metazoa; phylum Arthropoda; class Insecta; order Diptera; family Tipulidae; genus Nephrotoma; species Nephrotoma flavescens. The sequence continues at coordinate 42,306,988 of OW052220.1, forward strand.
TTAAATTTTTTTGTTTTAATTTAAGTTTTATCTTAAAATCTACAAATAAAAAAATCGAAAGAATTTTTTTGACCACAGAGTGACTAATTATATATTATATAAATTTTTAATCGATTATATCGAAAAATATTGTCGTACCAAATAAATATTTTTTTTTAGTTGAAACTAAATCACAATTTCCTGTTTAATTTTAAAAAATCCTCAATTTTCAATCACAATTTTTTATATGCAAAAATATTTAATAATGTGGCATTCCTTCTGATATTATAATTTAAAAACAAATGAATTAAAATATTGGATAACTAATCTTATGACATAAAAATTTATATAGATATCTATAATTTCGTTTTTAATTTTAACCATCACCAATTGTAGTAGTCATACGTTATAATATTTTGTGTATGTATTATATAATATACAAATATATAAAGATCAGTCGATGTAATAATTGATAATATATTGATTTTATTTTTACTTATAGCAAGAAAATGGTGGTTTTTTTTAATTAAATTTGATGACTTAATTTAATAAATTTAAATAAAAAATGACAAACGAATAAAACGTGATACGACAGACACATTATTTAAATATATAAAATAGAAAATAAAGTATTATATTATATATAATTAAAATAATATAGAAAACGGTTCTTTTTTGATCAAATTTAGAAATATCAAAATATTTTTTTTTTTTAGATATAATGGCGAAAATTTTGAAGAATATTTTCGAAAACTTAATTACATATATTTTTTTTTTAATAATTTTAAATAACAAATTCTTAATTCTAAATAAAATACAAAATAATATTACAAAAATAAATAATTTATACACAAATTTAGTTTTGTTACTTGGGTTGGTTTTTATATAAAAATACAATTTATGCTTATAATTTTGATAAATCCTAAATTAAATAATTTAATTAATATATCGCCATATAAATTAATCGTCCTTAATTAAAAACAAATAATAAAAAAAATTAAAGTCAGTCCAAAAATATTTTTTTTTAGTTATAATGAAAAAACGCGTGAAAAAGAACCATTTTAACTCCATGAAGGATAAGTGTCCGTGTACCACTGTTCGCCATTAGTTCCTAGGGGTTGTTGCGGAAGCGGTTGACTTCCCCAATTACCACCACCATTTCCTACCACACCACTCGGATATCGTCGCTTAGAATCCCCTTGATTTTGATGACTCCCATCAAATTTACGTTTACCGACCGCTGAAAAATACGTAAAATAGGCTTTTTAGACAAATAACTAACCAATACACCAAATACACCTGACTTTTTTTATAATAATATATATATATTTTTGACAATCATGTTACAATTTTTAATAGTTATACAGAAAAATTATGCAGAAATCTATCAAATAGACAAAGAAAAATTATGAAACGAAAATATAAATTAAATAAACAAAATTTGTATTGGATATCGAAAAAATTAAACAAAAAATTATATAAACTAAAAAAACAAGTAAAGAAAATATAGATTTCCGCTTTTTGTGCTCATTTACAACAAAAAAATAATAATAATAAAATGCATATAAGGGAAATTAGGAAATTGTATAAAAGGATCAAAACCTATATTATATTATATATGTATAAAAAAATTAATTTTCATGTTTTTTCTTCGGTTTTCTCAATTGTATTTTTTATATTATATAAGTTGACTTGAGGTTTTAATTCTTCTAATATTCGTGTGTATTTTTTTTATTTTCCATTTTTTTCATATGCACGTTTCTTAATTATTTTATTTTCGAATTTATGCTGTAAAATATATTTATTTTTGGTTTGTAAGTATTTCATGATTTTATGTAATACTTTTTTTTATATAAAACTAATATAAAAAAATTGTTTAATGTTTTCTAATCAATGATGAAGTATAAAAATAAAGAAATAATAATAAAAATTATTAACAAAACACAAATATAGATGAGAAACTAATTAACTATAACAAAAAAATGTTTTTGTTTTAAAAATGAAAATACATGAATATATATGTATATTGATTAATTTAATTAAATAAAAAAAATATATGTACAATTAAATATAAAAATTAAATAAAAAAATAATCAAAAACGAATCGATTAGTATTATCGAATTAAAAAAAAAATTGTGGAATAAAGGAGTTTTGTTAGCATGTAAGCAAAAGGATAAGGCATGTGCAATCGCAATGTTTAATTTTTTTAATTAATTTTCAACCAGTCTCAAAAAATTAAAAATTAAATTGCCAAATTAATACATATTTTTTTGTTTTGTAATTTAAATTGAAATATGGTATTTCAATAAACATACATCCAATCGAGTATAAAAAACGCACACATTTGTAACAATCAATCATTCATAAATATTTTGCAACATATATCATGCTTGCCTAATTTTTTTGGTGGATTATAGATATTTTTTTGTAAAAAGCAACATTAACCATCAATAAAACAATTTTAAAAAAAATTAGACAAGCGAAATAAAATCTAATAATTTACTAATCGATTCAGTTCTTTTATATGAAAAAAGAAAAGAAATTATTCTTTTTTTTTTAAATTATATAATTTTCAATGAAAAATTTATAAATATTTTATTGGCTCTTTTTGATTTTATATAAGTTTTTCATTGAACTTTTTGTAACAACAACGGTTGTGCTCCCATACTGCTTCGTGTTTAGTGTTTTTAAAAACCAAATAATCAAATCAGAAAATTATATGTAATTAAGAATAAATAAATAAAACGGAAAAAATAAATATACATATAAATGTAACAAAATCTTAAATTTTATTAAAATTAAAGTTCATTTTAATAATAGAGACGGTAATTTTATTTTTAATTTTTTGTAACAAGTAGACGTGTTATTTGAGTAAAAAAAATTATTGTGAATTTCAACAAACTATGTATTTGCATGCAATTATGTTATATTGTATATATAAATTATTGGTTTATATACACAGATATATTTTAATGCAGCGAAAATATTGACAAATACTATTATTACTATTTAAACTTAGAATATTTTTTAAAATATTTTTATTTTGCTTGTGACAACCATCAAAGCAGTAAGAGAACCCAGCCGTTGGCAACGATACAGACCGTCCTCCTCACCTGGTAAATTTGGCAGCGGCTTGGCGCGCTGGGTGCCACGCACGTTGAGACGAGTTTGACCCGCCCCACGGACCCCCCCGGTTGCTGCCGGAGCCCCCACGGTGGCCCCCCGTTGAACCGGAGGGGCCGCCACTTGACGGTTGGTGCTGCCACGGAGCCCAACGGCTCGACCACGCCCCGTGATTCCACGCCCAGGACCAACCCCCTAATATTTATATAACAGTCAGTTAATTTTTTTTTTTTTTTTTGACAATTATATAATTATTTTGGAGTATATAAACCCCCAAATATAAATGAAAAAAAGCAAAGAAAACCCGTTAGAATCTTATTTGAAAAATAATATTTTAATTAGTATTTATATATATATTATAACATTTTCTTAATTTTAAAAATAACGCGCTTCCTTTTAATTTATATATAATTACTAATTAATTTAAAAAAAAACAAATGAACAAAAAAAAATACGATTTGGCAAAAAAATATCTAACACAATATTTTTACCAAAAATGTAATATTAGAAATATTTAATTTTCTAAATAAAAATATTGTGATAATTTTAATTTAAATACTATTACAAAATTTTTTGCAAAAATCGTCAAGTACTGGATTTTGTATACCTCAATAAATGAATCAGACATGTCGATTAGCCCAAAGGGCCCGTCCTAACAACACACAACATAAAATTAGAAAAAAAATATAAAATAAATTTTTGGAAATTTTAATAATTTTTTTTTGTATAGTAAATTCAAATTATATTAACAGAAAATGAAATAATTAACGAGTATATATGTTGTGTGTTTTATAATACATATATGTTCTAAGTTTGTTTGTGTCTAATAAATTTAAATTTATAAAAATAAACAACAAAACTATATATAATAATAATTATAAAAAATATATAAAATTTCAATTCAATTCTTGTGAACAATTAAAAAAATAATTGTTAATTTAGCTTTTACAGCATCTTGCGACTGACAATATAAATATGTTTTTGTATAAATTATATATATATATATTTTATTATATAAAACGATCACAGTTTAAATAGTTTTTAACTTTTGTAATAAAAGTTTTTACTTTATTTTTTTCTCATATATAAAAAACTTGTTTTCATTTTTATTTTATATAAAGGATGATACTACAAGCTTTTGATGATATAATAAATTATTTATTGGTTTTAGTATTATATAAATAAAGGCTGGTTGCTTAAGCGGGGGATTGCTGTTTTACAATAATTAATTATTAGGGGGCACTATAATTAATTTATATGAAAATTTAGGGGTACAACAAAACAAACTATATGCAGTTAGATAGAGGGTTCGTGAGTGATAATCTCCACACAAAAAAATTAGTATATAATTTTAGTATAAATAGTTTGATGTTATTTAAAGCAGAACTATAAAAAATTAATAATAAAAAGCATTTTAAACAAAAAAATAAGAAAAATGGAAATGTGCATACTCAAAAAATATAAAAGCAAAGCAAAAAAAAGCGTATATGTATAATATTTAAACTAAATTATAAATAAGTGTATAATTTGTATATTCATTTCTTAAAGTAATGATTTTAAAATTACATAAAACTAAAAATTAAAAATAAACGCAAATAAAAAAATAAAATTACTGGAGCCATTCCGCCCCCAGCAAAGATGCCACCGCAATTTATAATTCGGATCATATCCGCCATTTTGTATGTACAAATAATTAACATATGGAATAAATTTGTGTATAGTGTAGTGTATAAAGCACAAATACTAGCTAATTCTTTCAAAAAAAAAAATGTTGATCTAAGTTCAAAAAAATTTATGAGTGACAAAGTTCTCTCATAATCAATTTTCAAAAATCTCGGAACAGTTACTACAAATAATGCTAACGTCAAAAGTATAAACACAAACAAGGCCCATTTATTCGTTTGTTGGGAATTTTAACTTCGAAATAATCTTATAAACAACACAATAAACTGCCAATAGAAATTTTTTTATTTTATTTCCCAATTTTTTTTGTATCGTGTTCTTTGGCACCCAAAATTTATTTTTGATTTTTGGAAAGAATATGCTATAAAGTTATAGTTCAATGAAATTTTAAGTTATACTTAAAAAATAAACGAAACAATTCCCTTTAACAGAGTTCCATTTCTGACATTTATTAATTGCTCGGTTAATATGTGCCTATCTTCACTTAGTTTTTTTATAAATTTATGCAGCGCTAGAACAAGCAATTTCAATAAAAAAAAAAATAATTACACATCATACTCGCCACAATTGAATTTGAACGTTTCAAAAAATCTACCAGAAAGGTGTAACTGCTAAACATCGACTACACAAAACTAACTACATAGTCAATCGAAGTATGTGAACACAGCCATTTAACAATGATTTTTTTCAAGAAGGAAGTTCAACTAAGCTGTTGAATAATAATTATTCTATAATAATTCCGTTTATTCACCCGAAGAGCGATTAAAGTGCAGAATTAAAATTGTAGTGGTTTCATTTCCTGCATTCTTTGTGAAAGAATCGTGAATATTTGGATACCAAAATTGCTGAAAGTGTTTTTGAAGCAAAGACCCCAATTCCCAAGCATACTACTAACATTACGAAAATAACTGGGGGGGGGGGGTCGGAATCGAACCAATCCTGAAATACCGAGAGCAGTCTTAAATGTCCTTTTGTAGATTTTTTTCAGGCAAAGCGCATACTGAAGACGTTCTTTGGGACAACTGGGCGAAGACTTCGGCCCAAATAAGTTGTGAAAGCCAAAGAAGGTTATACCAAAGACAATGTTAATCTGTTGTTATACCAAATAGAGAATAGAGAATTAATATACACAATAGGCACGTCAAAAAATCCGGTTTAGGACATCGGACAGTGATCGACTTGAAATTATTAATTTACTAACATTTTAATTTTTGGCAGTATTCAACATTATTACTAAATAATAATGTTATTTCACTTGTTCTAATGATGGAGAAGTTAATTTCATTTGCATAATTTCCAGATTCATTTAGGCAGACGGTGATGAATGCATTAGAGCAATAAATATGTACAACTTGTTTTGTTTTTTAATTAAAACGTTAATTACATTTTTTCATGTGTACAATGGTTACGGGGTATCCGTGGAGTAGTTATTGTGAAGAAGGAGCAATCCGAAATTAACATTTAAAAATATAATCTATAAACATATGTGTTAAATATAATTATGTGTCATTATGTGTTACATATAATTATTTAAATGATATATTATATCATAATATGATATTCTTCTTCATCATAACAACGACGATCACTTCTGAAAAAAAAAATTCACAAGCGATCATCATTGTTATGATGAAGAAGATGGAGAAGAATGATCAAGAATATCATATTACGATACAATCAATCATTTAAATAATAGTATTTAAATAATAGTATTTTTTTACGATACAATCAATCATTTAAATAATAGTATTTAACACACAATGATAATATTAATCATATAAACTATGATAGGGAATTTGTATGATGGGGAATATCACAATTATTTAGTATTATCATAATATGGTAAATGTAATCATGCATTTATCATATTTTTTTCGGAGGAAAATAAATAGTTTAATAAATATTTTAAATTCAAATAAATAAAATGTTTACAAGTTTTTTTGATAATTAAATTAATTCAGTAATAAAAGTATTAAAGTGCGTCTGTTAATAAATTTCAGAAGTTTTTTTTGTTATGATTGTGTTACTTTAGTTTATTATAAAAGTTGATCAAAAATATATGACCACAGTTGGAAGAAATGTAGTTATTAAAAATAAAACCCCATACTAGAACTCCCATGACGTTTCTCATTCCATATCATCCGAGAAATTATTTTAATACTTAATACTAAAACAATATGTAGTTATAATAATAAAGAACAATATATGTTAATTTAACAAAAAGACCTACTCAAAAATAATCTATCTTCAGCAAAAATTACGCAATGTTAAAATCTTTATCCAAAATCTCATGACAATATCATACACATCTTTCATAATTTTGGATAATTTCAAGGTAGGTATATGTTAGATTAAAGAAATATTTATATAAAGAGGAACTAACAGATAGGGTGGAGTTGTTTACAATTATTTCACATACGACGCATTATGCCATGCAGTCTTTCTAACTTTTAGTAAGGGTGTCGTGAACGCATAAAATTATTTCAACTTCTGCAGTGCGGCCGAAATAAGTGGATAATTAATTCCGACAATTTGAGGTAGCTAAATTGGTTAGCACGACGCAAAATTTAAGTGATTGGCAACAGATTCACAGTCCTTCACACAACAATTGCATATCTCGTCGTACAAGGAGAAGCGCTGCATCCCGTGGTAGATTTGGCCGATTTTTTTTGCAGTTACATAATCAGGTTATTTTCGATTTAACGTTTGATAGGTTTATTGAATTCTAGGCGAGGTGCCAGGTCTACTGAAAGAGGCATACTACTGCTGGATGAGGCATACTGCTGCTGAATGAACCATATTGACACGCTGGATGGGGCGGGCGAATTATTTTGTTTTTTTTTTTTAAACAGTGCATGAAAATATACATTTTAAAATAGTTCAGTATTAATTTCAAAGATTCAAAGCTATAAACCCCTTCAAAGCTATAAAGCTTATTTTATGATACAAATTTTTTAGAAAGAGATCCCAGGTTATGATCACTCATACTAAGTAAAAGCTTGTCCTAACTACAGTTAAGGCGGATTCACTGTTGCGTTCTTTCGTGTGTTCCTTCCTTCTGAAATTTGTTTAAACCAATGTCATTTTTTTTGTTTTTTTGATTTTTTTTCAGCAACTTGGATGTACATATTTGAAAAAAATTTCAGAAGGAAGGAAGGAACGAACGAACGCAACACTGAATCCGCCTTTCCAACACTTTTGTATGGACTGTCTAATCGTACAATATTGCCAATAATTGATAGAGCGATTTTCTTCAAATGTTTTACATAAATGAGTTGTATATGTTCAAATTTTTCCACTGCCTAAAAGCCTTTAGAACTTTTTGCATACCGATTGAAAAAAGCCAATTATAACACAGGATCACGTGTCATGATCAAAATTTTATTTGGTGTCATGACACCAAAGAAAATTTTACAAATTAAAATTTAAATTATAACAAAAATGGTCGATGAGATGTATTTAAATTTGTAAGCGCTCTAAATATGATTTCAAATAATGTACATACACAAAGATAAGTTATTTATAATTTTTGTGTACATTATTTGAAATCCTATTTAGAGCGCTTTCAAATTTAACAATATCTGAAATAAACGATTAACCGAGTCTTGTGAAATAATGATGATTCGTAAGGTGAAGTAATCTCTTTGAAACTGGGTGTACATATAATAGAATTAACCTAACAGCCTTCACAAGGTGCACATGCACCATGAATTGAAATTCCATCCCGGGGCCCTACTGAGTTCTAAATACAATACAAAAATGAGAGTACTACATTCTTATTTGATTTGTTTTCAAGTAGTGCTAGTTGGGTCATAATTGAGCTTCAATTTAGTTGTATAGATATTTAAATAATTTTCAGCAATAAGTTTATTATAGCAACCTGCCAATGTTTCTATTTTTTATTTAAATAAAACGACCCGAAAAACTTTTCAAAATAATAAGGAGACAAACGATTGATTACATAATTTTGAATTGAAATTTCAAATAATTCAAATAAATAAAGAGATAAAATTATAAATGTATTTAAAAAATAACATAATAAAAACCAAATAAAAAAATCAATTTATAAAAAAAACCCACCGCAGTAGCTCTTGCAGCTTTTTGTGTTCCACCAGTGGATGGTGCGACACCACTAGGAGGATAGTCATAAAAGTATTCTCCTTCATAAGTTCGGTAATAATCATCATAATAAGGATCATTGTATCCCCCACGATAATCGGAATACCCGTAAAACTCGTAATCGTAATCTACAATAATATAAATACAGCACTCACACACCAATTTTCTTTTTTCATAATAATTGTGTTTTTTATAAATAATAGTTTGTCTTATAAAATAGAGTCATACTAGGTTCATTCAAATATCATTTATTAAAAACAGTTTATACCGGTTTAAATATAAAATTAATTTTACTTCGCTCACTGTTTAATATGACATGCCATGGGTCTATATTTCGATAAAATGTATATAGTTTTATAATAATAGTAAATAATGAAAACAAAAAGAGCCATTCATAAACCGTTGTTTTTTACTGAACCTATATACTTACCATACTCCACCCTGTAAACAGTACGATGCTAATCCGTTCTAAACATGTTTTGTTCAATAGCATTATTTATAATTTCAAGAAAGAATGGGGTTTTACATTAAAATTTCTATAATCTACACAGTGAACTACCTAAATATTTGTACGACTAATTTGCTCAAATTCACACAATATAACTATCAAATATTTTAGCATGCAAATTTGAAATTTTCTAATCATTTTTTCGTGATATAAATTAAAATAACTAAATCATACTCGTAGCATGCATTACTGGTTTATTTAAAAACTAAAACGCACACACACAACAAATAAAGGTTCAAGTGCGGGATTTGCAGGATATATAAAATAAATAGTATTAGTTTTAAACATGCTGTTGGTTGAAATAAATTTTTAAAAAAAAATTAAAACACAAACAATGAGAATGAAAAACAAAGTTTCAAAATTAAAATAAAAATGAAAAGAAATTAAAAACAAATACAGTAACATAATAATGCAAAACTGATCCTGAAAATGTATTTATAAATGTTAGTGACAAATGATTAGTAGTAAACTTGTTAATATTTTTTAATATTTGAATGAAATTAATGATGAAATGATGAATAAATATTAGTTTAATTTTATTAGTATTCGAAAAGATTTTCGCAGCTTATTATATACATATATATTTAACATTTTACTAGCGAACTGTTGTAATCGTAAATAAAAAATACTAGCGTGATTCGACTTAAATTTGAAACTGTAACGTTTTTTTTTCTTTAAAATTTTTCCCAAGTCTTAATTTTATATCGATATTATATATTTTGTGTTGAATTGATTACGCGCGTGTTTTTACTCTTAGCTAACCGTAACATTTAATTATTATCTAGATAACAAAGTATTTAAGCTTACCGTAATCGCCGCGGCCCATAGCTCCCCGTAGTGAAACACGTGGTCCACCTGCTGGTATACCTCGAATTGGTGGCATTGCAGCCATCATACTTGGATGGGTTGGTGACATGCTACTAAAAAATTAAGAAAAATGTTGATATTAGAAAATTACTAAACATGGCGCGAAAAAAAATAATTTAAATTTTCGTAAAATAATACACTATTACATGTTATCTCTACAATTGTTGCAAACATTATCTTGACCAAAAAAAATATTTAAAATAATTTTAAAGAAAATCCAGAATTTTCAAAATAAAATTTAATCCTGATGTTTCAACGACATCCTTCGCCTGCAACGTGCCGTGCCACCAATAGGTAATAATTATTTTATACTATAGAAATACGTTTAAGAGCATTTTATTATAAGAGGTCAAATTCGAAGTTAATTTCAAAGTTATTTCAAGGACAATGTGCTAGTTGCGTTTTTTCTTTCTTGCTTTTTGTATCATTTCAAGGTCATTTCAAGAACAATGTAAGCTGAGCTCACGATAGCTTTTAACGAATTTTAGTTAGGCAACACTTTTAAATGTATAAGGTAGATAAAACAGTCCATGTATAACAAAAAATATCCATCTTATTAGTTCGATAGTTTTCTTGTCAAATGCCTTGTTCTGTACAGTTTTGTTATGTATAATAGAACGGTTCAAAACTGTTGAGAACAACGATATAAGAAAACTTCTATGATGGGTTTTGTTGCGCATGGAGGTCTATTTCATGTTATTTCGTAAATTTCACAGCTAAAAAAGTTATCCCACTAATCGTAGTCTTCAGATTCCCACCTATTTTTTTAATTAGCTGAGGTCAATTTCTTAAAGTATAGGTAATGGATATAACTAAAATGTTGCTATATGTGAAATAATTTAATGTTCATCCTGGAGACATTCATCTTCATTGGCTCGGGCCTTTGTCCATAGTACTTAAAAATTCGTGATCGATGGCCAAGTCGTTTAATATTGCAATACAAAATCAAGCAATAAAAAATCTTCTTAAATTACAAAATCAAGCCATCTTGTATATACGAATTTCCCGTAAATTTTAGAATCGCGCGTGCGACGCTATTTTATGTTTCTTTATATTTAAATTTACCTACCTAATTTTAAATTTTATTTTATTTTTAACACATATCTATGTATTATTTTATATTATCAAATTGAAATAAATATATTATTGTATTCACAAAAATCACATACATATTATGTATTTAAATTTATAATTGAAAATTTATAAACTTTTAGGAAAAGCAAGATTATGTTGAAGTTAATAAAAACACTGGCAAGATTTTGTAATGCAAAATTTCGTGATTTAGTAAATTTAAATTAAATATAGGCAGCACTTTTAAATATACATATAAGGTAAATAAAACACACTATAGCTTTCTTGTAATATCCTTGTTCTATGTTACTATTTCACCTAAGTTATTTAATTTTAACTTTTTATTAACTAACGCGATCTCGAACAATTGCTTTTTTTAAACGCGGCTGTTATAATGATGTACATCTTTGCGTTGGTGTATACATACATACTACATTCGATCCTTTTTGCATATGGATAACTCGTGATCAATCACTATTCACACGAAACCCTTCTCCACATCAGTCCTCCAAGTCTCATTCGATTATTTGCTATTACCACCATAGTAGCCATAAAAATTCATCCTTGCACGATTGATGTATTCTGATTAGGGTAGAACTTTCCACAGAACATATTTATGAACTCATTACCATATGAGGCTCGGGGATGGATTTACAAATGAGAACTTTTCCCAGAAAAAACAATGGAATTTTTTCCTTACCTTAAGGCTTAGGTTAACTCATTAAATAAATCTATTGAAATCTATAAAAAAGACGGTAAATTCAATCAAAATTTGAAAACTAGAAATCAAATTTAATCAATTATTGTTGAATTCTTTTGTTCTCACAGGACAAAGTGGCTAAGACCAATTCTACATAGTTCGGATTTGGATTATAGACTAGGCAAAAACCATAAAAAAATTATCTTAATTACTACCTTATATAAAAAAACATGAACTAAATAGAATATTTCTGTGGTGCTATTTTGGTAATTCGAAATATAGACCTAAAACAACTGGCCTAAATGTTTGCAAAAAAGAAACAATTTTTTGTTTTTTTAATATTCAAATCTGTCTACAACAATCTCTAATAAGCTACAACTTTTTGTAATCGAAAGAAAAGTAAAAAAAATAATAGAATAATTAAATATGTACTTACCCAACTACACCAGGCCGCCCTTGCATCATTTGCATCATACGACGTTCCCGAGCTCTCAAAATTTCTTCTTTCTTCTTCTTATCTGAAGGCGGTTTGGCTAATGATACCTAAAAACAAGAATTACATATAATTTAAGTCAATTTTATCAAAACTCTTGCGAATTACTTACTTCTATATTTGATCCACCTACTTCTTTACCATCTAAATCTGTCATTGCCTTAACTGCATTATCTCTATCTTCAAAATGTACAAATGCATAGTCTTTAATTTTTTTGACTCGTTCCACTTTCCCATACTGTTCGAATTGTTCCTATTTGAAAGAAAAACAAGTGCATTAGCGCTAAGTTCAACTATATTAGCAAATAATAATAATTCGATACCTTTAATTTTTCCTCGCTAATATCATGTGTTAAATTTCTAACATACAAAACTTTCACTTTACTCATCGTTGATTCATCTGGTTCCTCTTGTGGATCTGCCCAATCTACTATAATATCACATCCCCAAACCTACAAAACGATAATATTTATAACAAAATGGAATAATAAAATTATCATATTATTTATTTTCAGTTGATTCCCCATTTACTTTTGTATAAACTGCAAGAACAAAATATGTTTACCTTTATCCTGCCCGTTCCTAGCCTTCGTTTCGCAAGAGAAGCTGCTTTATGTGATTCATATTCAAGAAAACAAAATCCTCGATTTTTCTTTTTGTCATCCGGCGAACTATAAATTATTACTTCAACCAGCCCAGCTGAAAACATCATGCAACAAAATAATTTAAATAAACAAAGAAAATTTTGGTGTGTGTTTAAAAAATTTAATTGATGAGAAAAGCTAATCTCTACACGAATTCAAATAGTATAAATCCTAGTTTTTTTAGTAATATACATGTAGTATCTTATTTTACAATACAGAATTTTGAATTTTGAAAATATAAAAATTGTAAATCATATTTTAAAACGATTTAACTTAAAAAAAAATAAACTGACAATTTTGCCCTCCCAAAATCCAATGCCAAAACGCTTGATTGTTCATGTCACATTAAATATTGTTAAAAATTATATAGATATATCAATCAAATATTAAAATATTTCAATTTACAGTATTATTTAAACCCTAATACTTTCTTGCGCAATAATTTTTGTTTTTTTAAATCTGTTATATTTAAATTATTTTTTATTAAAAAAATAACAATACATCGGTTCCATATATATAAAAAAAAGGGAAAAAAAATTAACAACAGATATATCGTAAAAATGCAAGATGTACACATTTAATATATATATATAATAAATACATAAAAAATTTCTATATATTCTCCAGTCATTATCACTGTTGTTTTACAAAAAAAAAACACTAAGTGAAAACATCAAAAAAAAATAATTTTAGCAATATTTTGATTCTTATTTAAATTGTATCATGGCAGACTGTAGCCAGACAATTGCTGAAATCTAAAATATCATATAACAAAATAAAAAAATAATAATTTGCAAATACAAACAAAGTTGGTTAATTTGTGATTTTATTAAATATAATTTAATAAACTAATTTTAAATAATAATTTTGAGTTTATTATAAATTTATTTTTATAGTTATAATTATAACAAAATTATAATATAAATCAACCAAACTAACGGTCCAATGAAAGTACATGAACCAATAGATAATTTCGTGTAAATTGTTTAAGCAAACGAAGGATTTATTTAACAAATCATTTTTAGTAATCCTTACATTTACATAAAAAATTCACCTGAATTCATAAAAAATATGCGAATTTGGCAATGTTTTGGAAAAGAAATTGTTGAGCTACAGAGCTGACTTATAAAAAAAAAATAATAATTTTGTGATCAATTCAAATTCATTTGTACTAAAAAAACATAGTTTTCATCATTTTTTAGCTCAATCAGTATTTTTCGTTAGGTTTTGTAATAATAGCATGTCTTAGCTAAGAAACAAATTTAGAAACACCAATGGCGTGTGGCTTCGTACTTGTTACTAATTTTATTCACAAAAAAATATATTTACCAATTTCAAAGGAATTTTTCAATTTTAGTCAAATTCGATTAGCCAATAGCAAAATTTTAAAATTTTGTTTTTATTTACTTTTATTAGTTTTTATGTTTTTAATTTTCTTCAATATAATATTATTACGTCGCTTTTTGATTGAGTTAAGACTTACGTGCATGTTTTGAAAATTCCTCTAATATTTCGTCGCGATCTCGATTCTTAGGTATATTCCCGACAAATAGACGGTGATTGTTATATGATATCGTAACACCAATCTTTTTGCCTTTTCGAATTTCATAATCATTCAGCTGGAACCAATAATTCACACAAATCGTATTTTATATAAACGAATATAAATTATACTTTTTGTCTTTAAAATAAAATCGCAATATATATTTTAAAAAAAAAATCCGATATAAAAAAAGTAGAAATAATATCCGAAACAGCTATTTTTTAAATAAAAAAATATCAATTTTCTTTATATCAAAATAAAAAAAAATCCACGATCTAATGACTGGAGACTGTTGAGATGAATTAATAAAAATCATATGTATAATGTGTATATATGATGTGCATAATAATAAAACAAAAATCATATTCATATGGCCACAAAAAAGTTTAGAATCGTTTTTGAAAATTTTGTTTCCAAGAAATGGGTTTGGATTAAATAATATTCTTAAAGAATATGAAAGTTTTTAATTTACTTTTAGTAATTATTTTTCATAAAAATTAAAAAAAAATGGTAAAACTATTTTGGATGAACCAAGAATTTTGTTGGCACAATTCTAAAAAATCATAAAACCATTTGAGCCTACTAAGTGTGGTCTAAATTTATTTGGCTTCCTATTATTTTGATTTACAAACGATCCCAAACTTTGACGGCAAAAATAGTAAACAAAAAAAAACTGTACAATGTAAAATGAAAATACTTTTCTTGTTCTCTCTAAATAATATTATATAGCTTAACAATTTTATTTATATAACATATTGGTTAGTTTGTAATTGTTAATAATATATTATATAAATAGCATGTGGTACTCGTTTTATTTTAAATGCAATTGCAGTTACGCGTAAAAACAAAAAAAAATAATAATAAATTGCACAGGTGGTATGTACTCGATACATAATCTCATTTTTTTTTTTTTTGAAACAGGAAATTAATAAATCGTTAAATATTAAACCAACCATATATGTGGTAAAAAAATATTTTCATTTATCCTATCTATATAGATATGTATAACAATATAAATTATGAAATGAAAATATGAAAAACAAAAAGAGATGACATCGATTTCGACTAAATATTGAATTATATAATCTCGTTTCAATATTCTTTGATATTTTTTCAATTCAGTGTTTTATATATTTTATTTTATACTTGTAATGGTTTTGCAAAAAGATCAGGTGTAACGAGAGCCCGTTTGTCTAAAATATCGGGTTATTGCCAATTAGATTATTATTATAGCCAATTAATAATAAATATATTTTCAATCGAGTTAAATAGTATAAATATGTAGCATCATAATTGCAATATTTGAATATAAACATATTACGCGAGAAACACGAACGAATAGAATAATATTTATTCACAAATATTAGAAAAAAAAATTATAAAACAAAACAAAAAAAATAAAGTAGGACTAAATGTCAAAGTAGCGTTTGTAAGCAAACTTAAATTAGTATACAAAAAAATTCTTGTTTTTTACACATTTATAAAAAATTTCTTGAAAAAAATTTTGAAGATTTTTTTTTTTGAATTACCTGTTAATTTACCAAATTCTTCTAATATCTCCTCTTTGCCTTTTGATTTTGGTATGTTGCCTACAAATAGGCGTAGATTCGGTACACTTATGTTAATTTTCAAACATTTGCCAGGTTTTATTTCGAAGTTATCGAGCTGTGGGTTTGAAATAAACATAAAAATGCCAAATTTTGAAAATAAAAATAAAAAAATATAATTTTGATAAAATGTGGTAATAATAATAATAATTAAAAATGGAAAAAGGTTAATTTATATATAAACAATAATTTTGATTCATTTTTTATGTATCTGATTTCTTTAATGCATTTATTTATTAAATTAATTTAATACAAAACATTAAAAAAATCAGATTTAAACAGTTTTTCGTATAATTCAATACTATAATAATTCAGCAATATATAAAAATGATAAATAAACAAAAAATAATAAAAAAATAAGATAGCCAAACAAAATAATAAAAGGAATCACTACATAAAGGATAGTAAAATACATAAATAAAGGATTTTAATCATGCTCGCAATTATGAAAATAAAACCGGACAGCTATTATAGAAATATCCTTAAATGCCAATGATTTTTATATATAAATTCGCTTTATGTAAATTTCGCATATTACCTAACAAATTTTGAATTTTGTTCAAATTTTAAATTTTTTATGTAAAATTCAACAAAATCTACATAAATATAAAGCCAAATTCTATTCCCGAAACCAATTAAATACTCCTAAAAATATATAGCTACAAACTAAATAACAAAAATTATTATAAAATTTTGATAAATTGTCGAAATTTTGTGTTCGTGTATTTGTATGTAAAACAATTTTAAAAAATTTCTCGTTTTAAATATAATTGCCAAATTATTTATATTTTTAATTTTTAAACCAACGTAGAATTTATTGAAAAAAAACATTTCCAATTTTGCTCAATTATTTGTGTAAAATAATTTTTAGTGCAAAGAGGAGACCTGTAAAAAAATTTGTTTATAAATTATTGTTCAATTACTTAATTTTAAAAAAAATTACAACTAGAAAACAAATCAACAAGGTCAAATTTTTGTAACTCTTCAGGATCAAAAATATTTAAGTTGTTGTGGGAAAATACATTTGGGTATCCAACACTTGCTAAATTTTGTTTATTTTTACCTCCAAATAAAAATATTTATTTCAATCTCTCTTCTCTCACTTTAGAAACACATTTTACCTGAAAATTTTGAAAATTTCAAAATATAAAAGAAATAATTTGGAAAAATAAAATTTGGAACAAATAGTTTGTGATTTATAAAGGGGCTCTCAATTTTCTTAATTTTGATATATTTTTATAATACTTTGGAAAACCAAAATCGTGTCCATCTGCTTTTATTTTATTTCAAAAACTTCATCACGCGCACTTGACTTCGTTTTATGAATTTTGAGTTTTACTAAAACCTCCAGTCTCAAATTTTGTTATACTCTCCAGATATACAGTATTATTTAATTAACAAACCTAAATAAAATTTTTTATCAAGGATTATAGATTTTTCGATATAAAATTTTTTCTAAAATAATGATTAATAATATTATAAAAAACCAATACAAATATACATTTTTGTTTTTTGTTTTATAAAAATTGGTGAAATTTATGGGGTAAACAGGAAAACCTCTGGAACAAAAATTTTATTTAGTGTTCTTTTTAATCCAATATTTAATAATCACTCATAAAATATATAATATATAATTTAAAACTACAGTCAATTGTTTTGATACTGCTGATTTTTAAATAGGCATGCAACTTGATAGTTCTAGTACGCTAAAATCAAAAATCTACGGGACTTAACCTAATTAATAATTTATTATGTATATCTATATAATAATATAATTGAAACATAAAGAGTACAACAATAAATATTTATATATTCAATTCGATCAATTTTCGATTTTCGTTTGCAGTTGTGTACTATAATTTTATAAAGCTTCTAAATAAATTACCAAACAAATTAACAAATTCAAAAACGTCAAAAAACCGAAAATTGTTGAAACGTCCTAATATAAATAAAAGATTATTTTCAGTTTAGAAAATTGTTGAATTAAATTATTTCAGTTATTTTTTTAATTCCTTTTTGTGTTTAAAGAATCCAAATTATTATTATTATTCTACTAAGATAGCTATATCCTACTACTCACCTCCCTAACAGCATTTTGAGCTGCATCACGTGTTGTAAATGTTACAAATGCATAACCTCTATTCGTTCCTGTCATTGGATCCATCATTAATCGTAAATCCCATATAACACCACATTTTTCAAATAAAGGTATTAACTCATCTTCGTACATGTCTTTTGGAATTTTGCCACAGAAAACTTCGCATCCATTGCCAGGCGCTGAATTACCGTCCCAATTTGGTGGCGGTCCACCATATTTCCTTTGTCCTAATTTTAAGAAATAAAATTTAATTTTATTGTTTTGATTTACACGACAAATAGTAATGAAGAAGCTTTGCCCAAAAATTTTAAATTCTTTTGAAAAATTATATTATTTTGATAAAAATCTGTTATATTGATTAAAGTTTCAAAAAATTTAAAGAGGCAAGATTTATTAACAATTATAAGCGCAATATAAAATGCGTATTCATGGTGCTGACTTTGTATATAAACTCTTCGATCTCAACATCAAATAGCATTTGGTAAAATAGTAATTTCGTTAACTAAACGTTTCACGAAAAACTTAATTGCGATTGCTGTATGGTTCAGTATAGTTAAGTAACAAGAAATAAATTAGGCCTCAAATATGTACTACAGTACTGTAGTATTTTACTACAGTAAAATGAAGCTTTGAAGTTTGTACCTATATTATGAAATATAGCAGTTGTGAATAATTAAAAATCACTCACCAGTAGTAACATCCAACGTATATCCGGTCCGATCTAGTATTGCTTTAATTTTTTCCTCGTCCGGCCCTTTAACTTGTACTGTTGCGACAGGTGTGGGAACCCCTTGTTGACTGGCTCTACTTTTTTGTCTAAAATAAAATGCATTTAATATTGATTTATCCTTGCTTATTTCCGAGTATATATAGCGTACCTATATGTTTTCATAACACCACATAAATAGGCTGATTTATTTGACACATGTTCAAGATTAGATTCTAAAAACTGACTCAAAACATTTAAGGCACCATCGACTGGAAATTCTTTTAGAGCATCTAATGCCCTTTCATCCAATTCGGCATGAGCTAATTTACCAGTTTTATAAATATCATCTAATTTTCCTGCAACTCTTTTATCTAAACCATATTCTAAAAGTTTAGGGTAATCTACGGTTCGTTCACCGTCGCCTCGATCTTCCGACTTGATTCCAGATACATCATCGACTAATTCACCATTACCCTCCGCCATTTCTAAAATAAACGAGAAAAACAAACGAATAAAACATATAAACAAATTATTTAATTTAAATGGTTACATATTTTAACGGCATTTATAATATACATATACATTAAAATTAAAATCTTGCGCTCCTAGCTCTGACTTCCAGTACCCAGCGAGCAAGAAACAAACTAAATCCACACACATACACCGGGTTTCACATTTTTCAAACGAAAAAAATCACATTTATTTTTTTATATCCATTTAACCGAATTTTTACAAGCAATTTACGCGGACTATCCCACTATATTCGATATGAAGGCTCGAACAAAACGACTAAAGTTTACAACGGGAAAATGTGTACTTGATTGTTCTATGTGAAAAAACGCTGAACTAAAATCATTAACAACAAAAAAATTTTTTCGCGATCTAAAACTAGGTCAAATTAGATGTATTTGTATTTTATAATTTTTTTTTTTTTGCGACGTGCGTATACAGACACGTTTATTAATATAAAAATATAATATTAATACTCTGTTGCAAACAATACTGCTTTAAATAAAATACAACAAAAAAAATTAACGAAATTATAATTTTTATATAAATTATACTTGTGTTAGATGAGAATGATATGTGTATGTATTGGTAATATATTCGCACGCACTTTTTAATTTACATTTGATTTTTTTCCGTATTGTTTTTTTTTTTTTGGTTGTAACACGCAAAATTTCTTTATAATCAATGATACACAAATTTCAAACGATTTGCAAGAAAGAGAAATAAAAAACACATTTTTTTTATTTATATGTGGAAAAGGTCAATGAACGATGACGTACGAACCTTCAAAAATAATTTTTGCTGTATTTTTTTATTATTTTTGTTCAAGTTTAGTTGATTTTACAATGTTGATACTAAATTTACTAATATACTATTTACGGGATGCTAAAATTAAATATAATCAAATTATGTGATTGATTCTTATTTATTACATACATACTTTAGTTTTGGAAAAATAATAATAAATAAATTAAAACTAAATCGCTGGATTATAATTTATATTGTGTATACGTGTAGACAAAATAATTTGTGCAAAAAAATCGCTTTAATGTAAGTAAAAAATTATTTGGTGTATAATATATTTTTAAGAAAGTGTTGAATAAACTAAATGTAAAAAAAAATGTTTGAAAATTCAAAGTTAGATGAAAATTAGATTTTTCTGGTTTGTTGTTGTTGTCATTTGATAGTGCTTGGAAATTTATAAAATCGGTGTGAACACTTAAGTTGATCAATAAAATCTTAAACAAGCTACTCATATTTCATATGACGTGTATTATTCTGATTTTGCAATTTGTCTGGCATTTCTAAGAAGATTTTCAGCTATTGTTAATTAAAATAACGTTCGTGACATACCCTAAATTGTAATAAAATAGGTTTAACTTGTTAGAAAATAACGTAAGTGGTGTAAAATACCATTTTAATAAAGTATTTCTATTATGCAACTCCAAAACTACCGATTGTAGTTTATTCAAAGCAATAGATAACATGACGTGGCTGTTTAGTCTCGTTTGCGATATATTTAATTCTAGTAATGATTTTTAACTATCTAAAATTAGATAGTAATATGACCCCCCAAATCTTATCAACCAGTCTGTATCGAAAAATTGAAACTCGAAATCTAACTGTCGGTTGGCCGAAAATTTCGAATTGTTATCACATCAATATTATTATTATTATTTCTTGTCACTTTGAAAACATACGGTATTTTTTGATTCTCTCCAAGGTGACGGGTTGGAATAGTAAAATAATTGTTTTAATATAAATAGTAAAATTTTATCGACACGATAAACGATGAAACAAAAAATTGGAACCTTCTATTTGAAACGTTCGTAATTATATTAGGAGCCCATTCAATTAAATTAAGAGCAAAATTGTTACTTATAACGATAAGTGGGGGGTTTTTAGATATTTTCAGGTCACAAAATACCATTTTTATAACAAAAGCTCGATAATTGAGAGATTATGCATTATTATGGGCACTGATACCAAGCTAATTAGCTAAAATTAAAAAGTCACTAACCGTTTCTAAACGTATGCAAACGACTGCGAAAAATTAATCTTCTAGGTTCGGGCAATCTTTTACGTCCGTTTTTTCAATTTCTAGGCACTTTTTCTATAAGAGGCCCAACCAACTAAACCCATAAAATAAAACTACTAAGTGATTGAAAACCATAACATTGGATTACGAAGAAAGGACATCATAATGTCATGTGTGTCTCACATGAAGCAAATGGGACACCACACAGTGCTACAATTTAAGTAGCTTGTAATTTCGGAAAGCTTTCACATGGTACATCCAATCCACGCATGTTGTTAGTTTTTTCTTCCTGAATTCTTTACTAACTGAATGTTAGTTAATATTCCATTTCTCCTCCACTATTATCGCCAAATTTAGTGTTATTTATAACCATTAGCCGGAATACATCGAATTTACATCAAATTTCGTTTTTAATATTTTATAAAAACTAATTGTTTGTTAAAATAAGAACGAAAAAATGTAAACCCTTTTGTCGTTTTATTTGTTCAAATGTTAAAAATGTACTGACCAACAGCCAAATGGCTGTAGCCATTAATTATTTCATTGCATAACATTTTTAAAATCATCTTCTAGATCTAAAAGGCGTTTGTACGTACATAGAATAAAGGTTCAATGCAATAGACGCCGTAGGCAGTTAATTACCTAGGAACCATTAATTTATTTGCACTAAACCTTCAATTTACCTCCCAATAACTCGCATTCGCTTAAACAACCAAATCAAAATTATTTTATGATGGCGGCGTATTATGAACTTCTTATTGGTTTTTATTCTATTGTTATTATGAAAAAATCGTTTTTTCCATCTTAGATAACATGAAAATTTATACCACCTTCAAGGAGTTGAAAGTTAATATAAAATTATAATAAAATACTAAATATTAGATTTTCAATTAT
This sequence comes from Nephrotoma flavescens, assembly GCA_932526605.1. Lineage (NCBI taxonomy): Eukaryota > Metazoa > Arthropoda > Insecta > Diptera > Tipulidae > Nephrotoma > Nephrotoma flavescens. The sequence goes on from OW052220.1 coordinate 42,329,575, forward strand.
ATATAAATTTTATTATTTTCTTATTATCAAGATTTGTCTCTCCCGGAAGAATATGTTCATTGGGAAAAACAGTTTTAACTAACGTAATTATGTAATATTTCATATATAACTGATGTTAGTTATTATATATTCACATGAAATTAGGCTTAATTAAGGTTCCTCAACCGTTAAGGTTTAGGTTGGTGCAGCCTCCATTGAGTGCCATCATGAAACCGAAAATCAATTCCTAACAAACTTTCGAAATATTTTACCAAATGGTCGAAAATGTACGTATTTAAAATGTATAAATGCTGGGTTTTCTAGTATATAATTGTGAAAATAGTTTTCACTCAAAATTTTTGGTATTTTAAAGAAAATTAAAATACATATGTACATTCAACCGAGAACAGTAGGAACGAAAAGACGATTTAAAATATTTTTTTCAACAAACCCCATTAAAAGTAAACCTTTTAACATTTGTTTTCCCAAGTTATTATAAATAAACTAATTTCATTAACTTCTTGCCGCCAATCTGGTCCGTTGCAGCAACCCGACGCATTGTATTAACTTTTATGGTTGCTTATTAAACAGGCAACAACAGTTAGGCTGTTTTCACAAAAATTATTCTAGTTCGGCACCGAGATATTCGGTTTTAAAATTTTCTAAAATTTTGATAAACTCATAGTTCTGTCGTTTACTAATTGGGCATTTCCGAAGGTTATTAATCTTCACTCTCTCAGCGTACATTACGTTGTCTGTGTATAGGGGTCAATCTGACCCCACAAATATCTTAATGTAATTTTAAAAGAAATGTAAATAGAAATTGTAAATAGAAATACATTATTTATAATTATATTTTTTTACTTTTATACATTATTTATATATTAGTTGAAGATATCATATCCGAGATGGGCCATATAAATAGCAAAAAACACATTTTTTTCAAGTTTAAAATCGACTGGGGTCAATTTGACCCTAATACACAGAGAGAAGGTTAAATTGACTTTTTATACTTCGGTAAAAAATTGTGTAAAATATTAAGAAACTATTATGTCCGTAAATGGTTAATGAAAAACGAAATTATTTTGAATCACCGAAATTTTCTCTTTAGTTAATTTGTTAAAATTTCAGTAGTCAATCGGTTATTTTTGTCATTTTTTGAATTTTAAAATTTTAATTGTTTAATAAAAAATCATTAAATTGTGCATAGCTTACGTTAAGACTTTTTTTCGTTTTAGTTCGATTGAAGTAGGTAAGAATTCCAAATCGCCTCCGAGGAACTTATATTTAGAGAAGGATGAAGCTTAATTCATTGAAGTCACGTAGGGAATGTATTGCATAACTAACATATAACTTCATTGTGATTTATTTTATTTTTTCTTAAAATTGTCAATTATTTCTATAATAAGAAAAAAAAACCCCTTGCACCCCATGCCGTGTGGCCATACAAGTGTAACTTGCATCATAAATAGCTAAGCATTATACAACTCACTAAGAAATAAGAAACGCTCTATATGAAATATTCTCTCTATATGAAATATAATTGTATAAACTTTTACGGCAAAGTTAAAATAATATTATAATCTAATTGAAATTCCCAAAACTTATAATCATTATCCCGATATTAACAAAACACTCTAGCCCCCAAAAACAATCTCATATTGAAATATCGTGATATCTCTCATATTTTGGTATGCTCTTAGTCGATTGAGGATCACACTATCACATTCATTCATCTTATGAAAAGCTGAACGTCACTTGAAATAATTATTTTAATCACCCTATGATAGCCAGCCAGGGTTTAAAAAAAACGTAATTAGTGTGAAAAAGGTATTAGTGCTGGCGAGATTTGAATAGCCTGGCATCAATTCAATTGAATCGACTAAGGGAATACCAATTTATAATTGGTGAGGTAATAGTTATCCCTGTCTCTCTGGCACTATATCCCATCAAGGGATGTGGCAACCTCAAATGAGGGAAAATTCATAATCATATTTTCATTTCGGATAATGAATGACTAATTCATTGATCCTAAAACCAACCGTGAAATTTTTTCCTTGGCACCACCGGCAATCGAACCAGGGACCTCCGGTCGCAAGCATGCTAACCACTTTGCCACCGGGACGGATAGTTATCACGTCATGGGAATAAGGCTGTAAATATGTCAATTTAAGCTCAACCTTTGTTATAAACGGGAATCACTATCGAAAAAATTTCGCGATCCAGTGATTCATTCGAATGTATAATTTAAACTATATTCGATAAGAAACAAAAACAACCACGGGTTAGAAACTAAGAAGAGGTTATAGTTATTGCAAGCTTAACTAAAGCTCAAATTAAATAAAAATTAATTAACTGTAAAAAAAATTATACGGTACACGGTTTGCATGGAAACTGCTTATAATTATTATACTCACGGCCCAATGGCCGACTCTCGCGAAATAAAATTATTGTTATTTTATCCCTCAGCTTCCTGTTGTATTAAAGAACAGAAAAAAATGTTCATTCATCGGCACTCTTCAATCGATTTCAAATTGATTACTTTAGTATGTTCACTGTTCACTAGAATCTTATCCGTGTACAAGCTGCAGTTTACCACTATAAAAAAAATTTCCGCTTATAATGGAAAAGCAAAAACCAAGAAAATTTTTTAGCGAGATTCTTCTTCTAATGAACTATCGAATGAGTTGGATTTATGGAGCTTATTTTTTCATAAGTAAAATAAATTTTATATAAGTCGAACGAACTTTCGAAAACGTACTGGCAACATTTTAAAGAATTAAAATTAGCGCTGAGAAGTTCGATATTATTTTTTCTTTTAAATTCATGCTAATAATAAAATAAAGAAAAACGAAATAAAAATATTTAAATTAGTTAAATCTGATTAGCTAAAAGATAAATAATTCGTTGCAGGACTGTTACAAATTAATTGAATATATATCGCGATCATCATGCTCAAAATAATAAACACAACAGCCAATTAGTAAAACAACAAATCTTGCCCATAATTTAACTAATAACTAAATTTGTTATTATTATTGCAAAAGGTTCAAGTTTTTAAAAAATTGTTTACTAAACATATTTTAAAATTCTTAATCTTAATAAGCTGCTACTAGTATAAGAGGAAATTCATCTTTGCCAATTCATCATTCCTTATGTATAACATACATACCAATTTTTAACAGTGGTGAATTTATTTGTGCGTCCCGGATAAAATAAATTCTCGTATAGCAAAACTCACCAACATCAAATTAATAATAATCCCCGGCTATAAATAAGTACATAAAAACGTCTCCCTATGATCAAAATCGTGCACTTACACTCTTATCTTAAGTTCTATATGAACGATTCTAATCAATATTATATAAAACAAAGGAAAAAGATAAAAACTATATCACCTACAACACTATAAATATTCACCAAACCTTGCTCAATTTATTAACAGCAGACATTCGTCTAGCTTGCACAGACGAAATAAAAACTCAGACAAAATCAATAATCTAAACATTACAAATACTTATATGAACAATATAAATTGCGAACGTACATAGACGAAAATATGTATATTATATACCAAGTTTCGATAAAGCGGTTTTTATAAATGCACTTAATCGAGAAAAAAATTAGTGTAACCAACTTAATTTTAAGAAAATTATAATATAAAAACTTCCGGGGGAGGGGTTACTATTCTTGTATATGCTACACATATAGTATATAAAAAAAATAATTACATAATCATGCTATGTATATAATAAAGCTAAAATTAAAGCAAAATCTATTCTAAACACGATAAATTCTATCATGTATGTGCTTTAGAATTTTGTTTTAAATATTTCTCCCTGTATACATTTTTTTAAAAGAATTTAGATTTTCCAACACATTCTTAAAAAAGCTTTTATTGATATATACATATATATTATAAATTCAATTGATAACATTATTTTTTACTAGCACGTGTTTTGACATATTATTTAAAACTGCTAACAATCTAAAGTACTTTATATAATAAAAAAAAATGAGCTCATTTGTGCGATGCATAACGAAAAAAAATTTGTCGCAATGCAATTTTCCATTACATTTTTCATCGTCGTCGTCGTCGTCCAATGCAATGATGCAGTCTTAATCATTCTATGCACACACATACATTTATAAACACTCACACAAATACACCATAAAGAATTTAAACTTTAAAACAAAATGGCGACCGAAACATTAAATTTCGATGAAAATTTCCCATTTAATCTACTGGAAAATTATAAAACTACATATTTCTTGCATAATTTCGATATCCACGGAGCTTTTTTAACATGTCTAACTTTAAATTATATCGATAATAATACAAAAGCTCAGGAAAAAACGGGGCTAATTTTCACATACAAATACATTTGCATTAATTTTTTGTTAACTAAACTGAATGTAATTAATTTTTTTTTTATATGTACCCACAAAAACACTTGAACGTTTCTTTTTTGTTATAATAAAATAAATAAATATATTTTTAATTAATTAATGAATCCGAACAACAAAAATTAATTGATTTTATTGTATTTTATAACTTTGCCGGCCGGCGGCAACAACCGACCTAAATAAAATTTAATTTATATATTATTATCATTTGCGAATATTTTTGCAAATTTTTAATTTCGAATATAGAAAATGAGAGAATGCTCATGCAATATAAATTCTTTTCATATAAGTATATAATATATATTATATATATATATATATAAATTTTTTTTTATTCACACACATGTGAGTTTTATTTTATAAAAATTAATAAAAAGCACTAATTTTTTTTAGATAAAATTTTTAACGTATCACAGATAATCGATGCGAAAATTAATTTTTGCATTAAATTATTAAATTTAGATATAACAATTTGGCTTGACGATACCTTATAATTAATAAAACTTTAACACAACTGATACAAAACTACGCCGATGTAATGGCGGTCGCTACGTCACCGTATCGCAAAAACTCAAGGATTGTATTTGCACAGAAATCACGAATACATGCAAAATTATCGGTTACTTTCGTTTTTTATTTTGTTTTTTATTCATTCACAAACATATGTACATTTAAAAAAAATTGTATTACCTTTTGTTGTATTTGAATGAGAATTTTTCAAAAAAAGTTTCTTTGTTTTTTTTTTAAATGGAAACGCCTGGTTAATTTATAAAACTTAATCTAATTAGAAACATAAAAGTATCATGATAGATAATAAAAAAATTTAATAAAGCTTAATCTGCCATGTTTGGAAAAAAGATTTACAAATAGACTAAAAAATGACAACAAATTTTCGTTCAAATAACGTTTCGTACTTTCACCAATTTTCGCAATATTTTTTTTATTAGCACACTCGCGAATCATTCTTTTATATACATCTAAATACATATATGACCCCATACACTGATATAACTTCATGCAATTTTTTTTTATTATTTATACATATAAAAAATATTTAAATGTGTGTGAAGCACAAAAAAAGAAAAAGTTTACGATACTATTCGTTCTCAGCACGAGATGAGAATGTACATAAGATAATATATATTTTTAAGAAGTTCCTAACAAGAAATTCAACTAATGAAAATTTCCTTTCCCTCTCTTCAGATTTCTGTACTTCGGTTCGGATTTTTTTGTCAACCAGACATTGTGTTCGTATTTCATGTGATCACATTTAAAGAAAAATATTTTATCCTTAAAGAATATATATTTTCGTTCTCATATAATACTGAAAAGCTTCGTTGCCTTTATAATATTTTAATTTCACAACAATAATTTGGTTTATTTCTGTTTTTATTTTAGGTACATAATGAACGCGACGAAAACAGCTGGTTATATACATACATTTCCATATCATCATCAAAAGGCCAAGAAACCAAACGAACGATTTTATTTTGTTTCATATTTATAAGCATGCATTCACGCACATTTTAATGAAAACAATAAATTAGCAATGTATGCGATTTTATATACGAATGGGTGTGATATTAAACCGTATTCTCATCAAACACACAACAAATCTATTAAAATACAGTATACATCGAGTAAATCATTGCATTTGGTTATGAAAAAATAATAAAAAGGAAAACTGGATATTAGCCGTCTGGGATACTGGGAATGGAATATTACGTCGTCCCTACAACAAAAAAGGAGAAAAACAATACAATGCAATTGCAGAACAATACCATGTAAAAAGATTTATTATTGTTCTTAGAAAAAGGATGCAGTTTTATTGTAAATATGACAGGCAACTAGTCATCGTAATGTGGAAAACAAATATCAGTTCAGTAATGACCAACAACATGCTAGTCGGAAAGCTCTTTGAAACGCCTTCGAAGGCAACTTTTCTACGGACTATCAAATAATGCACAAATACTAACGATATTTAATTTTATTAATTGTTTGTTAAATTTAAGTTCTCAAAAGATTTGTTTATTATGTTTTCACGTTTTAATTTTAAGAAATAAATTAAATACAATCAATTTAAAACCAGAAACATACTTATATCTGTATTCTTAATTTGACCAAAATAATATTCAATGTGAAATTGAAATTTCAAGGGCGCAGCATCGACAATAATTTATTTTAAGTTATTAATTTTAGTAAACCTAAATTTTCATATTGGCGTACGAGACGAAACCTAATACCTTCGAAAAAATTATTTCGTAATTATCACGAATTACTCGAATATATCCAATTTTTACAATAAAGTTGCTTCGGTTCATTTTAAAGGTTAAAGACTCACTCGTCAAGGCTAACTAATTCAAATTTCTTAGGATTGGGATAATCCTAACTACCAAATACTGCAACTTGAATATCCCAACACTTCAATCCTAAAACGTCAAAAAATCATCATACATTTTTAAAATTGACGAGCTAACTTCCATTACTGTATGAAAAGATACTACCATCCAATAATTTTAAAGATATTTCTTCCTTATTGAAAAAAATTTAATTACTTTCTGAATTCTTAGCTCATTTTATGATTTTTTGAAGATTCGAGTTTGTTAATCCTAGATCTGCCTTTAAGTATTACACCCAAAGATTATTTAATTTTATTAAAGGTCGCCGAAGCTTTCGAAATTACTGACTAATATTAAAACCATAGTTTGATTAAGCTTGCCTGCGGTCAAATATTTGGGTAAAATTCGTCATTTACGCAGTTACTAAGTTTTACTCCATTCAACTGAGCAACATCTATTTGTATAACATTTTTAAAAAGACTCGCCGAAAGATCTCTGATTAGACTAAGTAAACACTACTAATGTTTGGAATATTAAGTAATTTAAAAAAGCGATTTAATAAATCTAAATGTCATAATAACTGTATAAGGGAAACAACAGCTAGAAATCGGAAAAATATAGAAAAAATAAAAAAAAAATTACATTTAGAAAAATACATTTAGAGTTTTTGGGAAAATATCTTATTATTGTATGACATCAACATCATATAATAATAAGATATATTTTATCAATTTTTATGATCCTCCTCTTCCTAGATATCAATTAATTTTAGATTCACATTTGAATTAATAGACTAGATAAAGTAACACTGGGAATTTGATTATCTATTCTTAGTAATCTACGATTTTAATACAAATACCAAGATTACTCCGCCCTTTCTTATCTGAATTTTAGATCCGCCCTTGCAAATAACGATCCTATTTATTAGTGTTGGGCTAATATAATTAAAGCTTTTCAAATTTGAAACTGAAGTCATTAAAAAATGGAATTTAAAAAGGAACAAATTCTATTTATTTGGGCTATGATTATGCATACATTTGTATGAAAAGGAAAATTGCAAAATTATAGAAAATCAGATAAAAGTAGATATATGCAGGAGAATAGATATGAACTGTCAAAATTTGGAAGACCCTTTCAACAAAATTTTCCAATTAGAAAAGTAATAATTCAAAAAGCTTATTATAAATTCTGAAACTGCAAAAGTTACGTAATGTATATTGTTCTAATATTTCTTATAGGAATTTAGAAAATATAAAACCTTATCAACTCAGGGCAATACTATTTAATAATAAAAATAATTTTAATTTAAATAATTTAATAATAAAAATATATTTGCATGTATATCCAAATAAATAGCGCAGCATTAAGGTTTCCTTGGAAAACACTATAGTAAATTATGAGTAATGCATAAATTAGATTACATATATACTTTTGCTATATGTACACCAATTGCAGCAAAAAAATACTCATGCGGTCTTTTCGCTATATAAAATTCGCACTAATACAAGATACTTTTATAATAAAATGGGTATTACTTAAAACAAACTGTAAAATAATACATATAGCTAAGAATATATTTATATAGTTTGAAGCTTGCTGCATTTCATTCGCGGTTTTTATTTTTACTTTATTTTTATTTTAGCTCGAATGTATATAGAAACACGTGTATTTGATTTACTTAATAATGTACTACTACTTTAAGAAAATTATGCACTGAATCGTCGCCAATATAAACATAGAAATTCTTACGAATAATTTTTTTTTTTTGAAATATAAAAATGTAACTTACTCTGTAATTTTATTTAAATATTGCAGACAGTCCAAAAATAGATAAAAAATACGAAAATTGTAAATTTACAAAAATAATAATATTAAGAATAATAATAATAATAATAAGTTGTAAGAAATTATGTTAAGGTAAAGATGTCGCTGTTACTATTGACACTACCGGATATAAATTGGATGTTTCTCGTGTGTGTAAATTTTTACGGTTCCAAATTAAATCCCGAAATTGATTTAAATATTAATTTAATTTGATTTATTAATTTAATTTAATATTTTTAAATTTAATTTTATAATCCCGTAGAACAAAGCACTTTATTGGTCTCATAATTTTTAGTCAGTTTTATTTTATTATCAAAAAGCGCGTCGCTTTTCTTAATGCACTTTTATTTCTTATACAACTTTTATTTTGTAACATTCACATAGGAATCCAATTTGATGCAAACTTATTAATAAGTTTATTAATTATTTTGTATATTTGTTATTTAGTATTATTTTTATTATCAATTATTAAAAATCACGTGGTTTTAAATAAATATATAAAAACAATTATATTAATAATATAAAATAAAAATTAAACACGCTTCAAACAACACACAATTATTATTTATTATTTTCTTTTTAATTAATTTTTATTAAAAAGAACATTTTTTGTTTAAATAATTAAAGCTATTTTCTGTATGTAATCATTGTTTTTTACATGAATTTTTTTTTTTTTATTAAAATCACTTTTTGCCTTAACGAATCAAACACGACTGCATATATGTTTCTTAAAAAACTCGTTGCAGTTTTTTTTAATTAAGTTTTTTTTTTTAATTTTGTTAGTTATTTGACTACATTATTAATTTTAAATTTAATTACTGATATTTTTTGAAGTATTATATTTATAGTTATAAATTAAATTTTAAAAAATTAAAAAATAGAATTTGCACAAATTTTTGATGCCAATATTATGTGTGTAAAAAAAACTTAAAAAAAACTTTATGCACCGCGACGATTTTGTTCTTTATCGTACGCGTTCAACTTTACTAGTGCAACAAAAACCAATATAAGTATACGTACATTCAAAGCAATATTATTTATTATGTATATAGTATGAATATACACAATAAGTTTAAAACTTCACAGAAAATACACAACATACACACAAAACACAATAGCGCAATGAAACCGTTGTTCGCGGATTTCATTTATTCCCCATCTCTTTTTAGTTTTTAATTTTGCATGCTCTCTCATGTGTTTGCATATGCTTTTCTTCTAGTTTTTAAAATATAAAATATATAAGAAAATTGTGTTTTTTATTATGGTCAGTGACGTATCATAGCAACAAAAGAACACAATTTTCGTGGTGGCAGTGGAAACAGCCCTTCCTTGAAAAATATGTATATAAAAATGATTTTCCCCTTTTCTCAAAAAAAAAAAAAGTAAAAAACTTCGTCTGGCTAGAACAACCAAAAAATTATTCTCCTAGAGACTAAAATTTTAAACGATGTTTCGGTATGTCGTATACCCACAAAATTTATCGAAAAGGTTTTTAGGAGACGACGGACTTGGTTGTCGGTAAAATACAATTCACCCAAAATAAAAAATACCTGGGTATCAGCAGCACAAATTCTTATGAGAGAATATATTTTATTACCTCGTCTTTTAACTCCTTGAAAACCAGTTTGTATGTGACCAACAAACATAAAAATTCATAAAAAACGAGCAATTTAAACCGGATGAATGCTGGTCTATATATACACAGATCAGTACGTCGGCACCATCTCATCTCACAAATACAAATTTATTCCAAGCAACATTAAACTAGAACATGTTTCGTTGTTTACCTAGCCAAATATTTACCAGGACAGAACTCCGAAATTTACCGATCGATTAAAATACATTTGCGGATCTAAGAAAATGAATCCATCTCCTTTGCATACAGAGGAGCGAAATATAAATTTAAAAGAACATATTGAATAATATTTACACCATATCAAAGAAGCATTACCCGACCGTTTAGATGAAAAATATTGTGTACATTTATATTGCGTTAGAAAAATAGGGAGATTTTTTTATGTTTCATCCAAAGAAAAAATCCTGTTTTGATTCCCACAGATAGAAAACAATGAGATGACATCCAACACTTAGAAGGTTGGACCATCAACATGGTCATATAAAGCACATATACGTATACAATTATTTTGTATGTACACGAAATAAAAAAAAAATTAAGCATATGATTAATCGATTTTTCATTATAACAACTATTTTTCATTTATTTCTCATATTGCTACCGTACAATATACTACGTTTAGAGGAATTTCCTCGCTACCAATCTAAACATCTTATAGAATAGAAAAATGATTTTCCATTTTACGCAATTTACAAAAATATGACGAACAACAAAAACCAATTAATATTTCTTAAATTTCAGGATGAAAAATAAAACTTTATTTTATCAGCGCATTAGAAAATGTTCTAATTCTTGTACGTGGAAAATAATAATATACGCATATGATATCATTAGGAGGGTAGAAAAAAACTGTATTTTTTATTTACTTCACCTTGTTTAAATGAATATTGCGGGATATTTGTTAAGGGGTAAAATTTTATTTAGCATTTTTTCTATGCTAAGGAATTAAAACAAGTTCTTTTGAAGATTTTCTCACCATCATACATATTTACATCCAACAATACACACAACAAAAAAATATGTCTCATGTAGGGATTTTTTGTCGTCCACGGACATGTTTGGAAGAAATATTTTTCATCTGACTATCTCCATTAAACTTTTTTTGTAGATAAAAAAAAATAATACACATGTTTTATATTTTGCAGAGTAGGGTTATTTTATATTTTGGGATGGAGGACAAGTGTTTTGAGACTTGCACTTTGTGTATTTACAAATATATATACCAAAACTTTGATGGATTAAAATCAAATCAGGTATGAACAAATTAATTACAGCTCACCAGACTTGGCCTCACCAGAAAAATTGTATACTCTAGTTTATAGTATTAATTGATAGCATTTAATAAAGCAATTCAAGCGCAATTTTATTTTATTAGATTGTCTATAGGAATTTTGAACTTTATTTAGGCAACGGTCAAATTTATGAATGTATTTTTGACTAACCCAATTGTCACATTACGTTATAACAATCTATCTATCTAATTGGGAGGATATTTATTAAAACTTTTTTAGTAGGAATATCGAATTATTATAAATTTTTAAAATAAAGTTTTCTGTTGTCGAGAAATTTGTAATATAACAAATAATATTATTGTTTTTATTCATAAAAAATGTTGCTGTTTAAATTCACAATAAATGGGTACAATTAAGGAGTTCCTCTAATGAATGGTCAATTGTTTCACAAATTCAAAAAAAAATCAAAAGGATCAGATCTTTACCAACCCCGTATTTACATTAATTAACAGCAATCTATGGCTATAGTCGTGTGCAATATAATAGGTAATTCTATGACATTTTACGCTATTTGCCGTAGGCACTTGGCGAAACACACTTATACTTAATAAACACATTTTTATTAATCACTTGTTTTTGTTTCGCAGAATATTTTTCAAAAAGTTTAAAAAATCACTCGATACTCCTGATGATGACCTAACAAGTCGAAATCGATCGAGTGATTTTTTAAACTTTTTGAAAAATATTCTGCGAAACAAAAACAAGTGATTAATAAAAATGTGTTTATTAAGTGTAATTCTATGAAATTTTTAAATAATACATTTTTTTTTAACAAAATCTTCAATATCAAAAATTGAAACATGGTTTTTTTAATTGTCAGTATCTTGTAGGAAACAAAACATTTATTACATTATCGCATCATTGTGATCATAGGTCGGGTCGAACTATCGTATTCAATTTTAATTCATTTAGACCATCTGTGCAAATCAATAGGGAAATTTAAGTAATCTTGTTAAAAAATAGATATTCGTTGGAAATAATTGATTTTTACATAAAAACCTGTGGGGTGCGTTAAAACGTGGTTTAAGTAAATTTCCGAGGCAAAAAAATATAAATGAGCTTTGAGAAAATGTTCAAAGTGGTTGATGGAGCATCCCAGTTGAAAGATGCCAATCACTGATAGATTCTATGGGGAGGCGATGTAATGTGGTGCTTAAAAGTAACGGGTACATCACCAAATATTAATACTTTATGTGAAAATTAATTAATTCCAACGAATAATTATTTTTTTAACAAGATTACTTAAATTTCCCTATTAATTTGCACAGATTGTGTAAATGAATTAAAATTAAATAAATGTTTTGCTTCCTAGAAGAGACTAACAATTAAAAAAATCATGTTTCAATTTTTTATATTGATGATTTTGTTAAAAAAAATGTATTATTTTTTATCCGTTAAATGAGCTTCGTTGCTTAAAACGCATAGCTTTTTATAGTTTACTCGAAATTCTAAAATTCTAGGTAGTAAGACAATCCCGGGCTTTCCAAGATCCAACTATTATACTTAGGTACTGTCAACTCGCATGTGCGGAAAGAGCTAAAAAGGGCATTTTGCCTTCAACAACGAAATACACTGAGATTATGGTCTGCTGAAGACAGATTTGATTGGATTTCAAAAAAATATCGCAAATAATAATTACATAATAATGCGATTTTGCACTTAGTATAAATAATAACCTTAAAATACACAACAAATTCAACGAATTGACACGTCTTTACCATACGAAGTAAAGAAATTTTTGACCGTTGTAATGTTCTTTTCAAACATTTGGTTTGTTTTATAAGTCTATCTAACCGTATCTTGATTTGAGTTCCAAGTAACTCCCGACTCCGATTATTTTTTAATGTGATTTTTGGGGCTATGTGTGATTCTAGATGGCTTTGATGTATATGCAACAATTTACGTTTCTCGAGATTATATTTTTTGAGTTATTAAGGATAGGTTTCGGTTTTAGTGGTTGACACTTCAGTGGTTGACACTAACTATCTAGAGCGGCCTAGCAACAACGAAGAAGCTCCTTCTAACATCCAGGAGCAGTGGCACACAATACAGTCAGCCATTACCACCGCGACGCAAAACACTATCGGAAGAAGACTTCCGAGACCCCGCAATGATTGGTTCGATGATCAATGTCGCCTGATCGTCGCAAATAAACAAAAGCTTCGTGAAAAATGGTTGACTCGCAACACTAGAAGCACACATGCAGAATATCTCCGCGGCAGGAAAGCCACGACTAAATACCTTCGTCAAAAGAAACGCGATCATATGAGATTATGCATCGAAAACATCAGCTTCCAAGCGGAAGTAGGAAATTCAAGGGACTGTTTTGCTAATGCCAGGAATCTCACTAAAGACTTCCACCCAAGAAGTACAGCCATCAAAGACGGGAATGGAGAGTTGAGAACAAACGTGGCTGATGTTCTCTCAGTATGGCAAACCTACTTTCAAAATCTGCTAAATCGGAATGACGACGTGACCCCCATTAGAGCAATAGCTCCTCCAGGTGATGAGGTCTTCGTCGAATATCCCACAGTGGAGGAAGTAGACGCAGCTATTAGTCGATTGAAAAACGGCAAGGCACCCGGTCTCGATGGAATCCCCGCAGAATTAATAAAACTCGGAGGCGCTACTCTTGCAACAAGTCTACACGATCTCATCGTCTGTATTTGGGACCAAGAAGAGCTGCCGGAGAATTGGAAGACCGCGCTCATATGTCCGTTGCATAAAAAAGGCGACCGTCTTAAATGTGAAAACTATCGTGGTATAGCTCTATTGAACACTGCTTACAAAGTGTTGGCTAATGTTGTACTTGCCAGACTCATCCCTTTCGCCGAAAACATCATTGGCGATTATCAGTGTGGTTTCCGTCCCAACCGATCGACCACTGACCAGAGTTTCACCATGAGGATGATCCTGGAAAAATGTTGGGAGTACAACATAACCATACATCAATTATATATAGACTTCCGTCAGGCATATGACAGTATAAACCGCGATAACCTTTGGGCCGCGCTCATATGCCTAGGAATTCCAGAGAAACTCGTTTCTCTGTGCAAATTAATAACGTCTGGGTCTGTATGTAGAATTGTAATCGAAGGAACTGTGTCAGACTCCTTTGAAATAACATCTGGTGTTCGACAGGGAGATGCACTCGCGCCTGTGCTGTTCAATTTGGCGCTTGAGTACGTAGTGAGGAAAAGCAACATCGAAACTTCGCGCTGTATATTTAATAAATCAGGCCAAATTCTTGGATATGCAGATGATATCGTGCTTCTTGGCCGAAGACCTAGCGATATCAAAGACAGTTTCGTGCCGCTCGATCGCTGCGCAACAAGACTTGGTTTGAAGGTGAACAGTAGCAAAACCAAATTTGTATCAACACCCAGGAACATCTCCATGGCAAATCTCGGAATCGGCGACCACAATTTTGATCGCGTTGAAAATTTCAAATACCTCGGGTCAGTTATAACATCATCAAATGACATGCAGGCAGAAATAAAAGCCCGAATAGCTGCCGCACATCGAGTTTTCTACGCCCAATCAAAATTATTGCGATCTAGACATTTATCGCAGTCGTGCAAGCTCGCACTTTACAAAGCACTAATAAGACCTGTGCTGGCTTTCGGAAGCGAGAGCTGGACCATGACCACTAATGATTGTAGATTGTTATCAACTTTCGAAAGGAAGGTCATTCGCTCCATCTTTGGTCCAATTAAAGTCGCGAACAATGAATATCGGATTCGCATGAACCACGAGATAAAGCAAATACTTGGAGATTGCGATATTATCGGATTCATCAAATCCAATCGAGTGAGATGGCTTGGCCACGTTGCAAGGTCCCCACAACAACGGATGATCAATAAAGTGTTCCATCAACAACCAGCCGGTGTGCGTCGTAGAGGAAGACCCCGACTGCGCTGGCGTGACGACGTCGAACAAGATCTACAGGCACTAGGATGTCGAAACTGGAGGTCGAGAGCGATGGACCGAGATGGCTGGAGGACCATAGTGCGGGCGGCAAAATCCCTTCATGGGATGTGAAGCTAGAGAGAGAGAGAGAGAGAGGTTGACACTTAGGCCATTTTTTTTTGCCCATTGTGATACCACGCATTCATGCTACATCATTAACCCATTCACCTATTCACCTACTCACACAACTACAGTATACCACCTGCACATTGCAAGCTCCATGTCAACCTGTACATTGACATAGACGGTATGGGTCGGCGCTGAATTCTTCACTCCATCAGAGGGTTTTAGTTGTGTTTATTAACATCACCCATTGTAATCGATGATGAAAATTCGATTTGCATCTAGCATTCTCCCGGTCAAAGTGCCGAAGCTTTAACCACTGCACCACTTGTCCGGTTATTAAGGATATAAAATAATTAAAATTTCGTTTTGACGTTTAATGTTATCGTGCGGGCAAAAGTTGCCGAACCTTTTCACGTAAAATTACATGAAAATTACCGTAAATTTACTAGTAAAGTTATGTAATAAATTGCATTTAACCTTTTTCTTTGTTTCGTAATTTTGCGCGTTAAATATTATTTCTCTCATCATTTAAAATTACGTGAAATGTATCTTAAAATTACAAACTAAATCAACCAATTTTAGTTTCCACTTTAAATTTGAGAGAAATAATATTTAACGCGCAAAATTACGAAACAAAGAAAAAGGTTAAATTTATTACATAACTTTACTAGTAAATTTACGGTAATTTTCATGTAATTTTACGTGAAAAGGTTCGGCAACTTTTGCCCAGTTGAAAATTCAATGCATTTTTTTTACTGTGTGGGTAATAAAACTGTTTAGAGAATACGATTTAAAAATGCCAAGATAATATATTGTATAAACTTTTCACAAGTAAAATTACCCTTACCACACCCCACAACAACTTAAACTATAGTTTGTGAACAGATACTAATTAAAATAACTTATATCCATAAGATTAATGTTGAAATTTAAATGAGAACGGTAGTTATGGGCCTTCACAGTCTAAATATGAACCTACATACATCATAAGCGTGTGTTAAGTTTTGACATTTATTTATCGTAACCGTTTTAAATTTTATCTTGGAGTGCAATTAAAGAATGCGAATATTGTACAAAGATAAATTACCGTTTACACGTTTACAAATTATCTTACTGCTTAGAGAATTAGGGCACTGCTCGGGATGAATTAAAAAATAATCCCTATGTTTCGTAAATATTTGCACCAAACTGATTCCATCAGTAGGCCAGAAAAACAAAAATTCTACGAAAATATTATTCCCAATTGTCTATTTCTAAGGAAAGCAAGAATAGCGCAATTGAAAAAATAGCCATTGGAATAGCTATTTCGACAATTTCTGGGAACACCTATGTACACAAATCAATTATTTAAATCTTAACTTTACCATGGAAAGTGCCCTTTACCATTGATCCTAATAGTAATGCAAAATATTAAAAATAATATAAAATTCAGTTCTGTGATACTTTGTTCTCTGAAACTACAGATTAATATCATCAACTTCATAAAGATTACAAACAAAACTAAACTAATGGGGCTATAAAGCTATAGCTTATGGTTTTTACGAGGCTAAAGTTTTCAGTTCGATGGAAAATAGACCTGTTATCCCGCGAGATTATAGGTTTAGGAAATAAATTTTATAAGAACTTCGGAGAATAATGAATATGAAGTGGTTAATAATAGAGCCAATTCTCGTGAGATAAAGTGTCTGTACCTGATTTAACTATTTTATTTCAGCTCCTTATTCCCTCCTTTCCAATTACTTATTGCTTCAAAAATTAATTTTACCATGGGCTTACACTAATATTTTAAGAGAAAACCCAAGTCCCTGAGAAAATTGATTTTTAACTTTTATTTATCGTTTAAATAGGGCAATTGGGGAAACAAATTACATATACTTTTTGTTTAAATTCTTTATTTCTGACATACTAAGCTAAACCAGACCATTACGACCAGGGGCGGTATGTTGTATCATCACTTCGAATCGAATTCGAAAAAAGTCGAGTCGAAAAAGTGAAAGTTGTATCATTTTTGTTTTTCGAAAATGATACAACATACCGCCATTCGACTTTTTTCGAATTTCGATTCGAAGTGATGGTACAACATACTTACCCCAGATAGTCCCACTGGTGAGAAGTTGAACAGACTCGATAAGCATATGTGGGAACATTTTCTTCTAAAGCTTTTTGATATTCAATAGCCGTTATGGAAAATTCGAGCTTAACTTTTTCCTTTTCTTGAAATTTTGTTATTGGCTCTCAAAGAGAAAAGAAGAGAAGCTCGTTCAGGATATACAACAACAATGGATTCAATTTTTGTCGACAATAATAAATGATGACAGAAAACATTTAAATAAAGAGAGATTACGCATAAATACCAAAAAATTGCCGATATAGGTTGTGTGGCGTGCAAATATGGAGTTTTTTTATTAGGTAGGTTCGAATGGTAAAGAAAAAATAGACATTGAAATTTTATTTTTACGTTAGGTTCAGCAATAAATTTAGTTTAGTAAAGAACGTATTTCCTTTCAATATCAAACAAAACAGAAAAATGATTTTGTCCGTTGTTTAATTTTCGGTTTGCCTGCAAATTACGCAAAAAATGGATTTGTTCGAAAATGTTCGGAGATTTTCATACTACTCAAAGAAAACAAAACCTTACGATAGGGGCATGATTTGTGACCGATAATGCGACCGATTTCCTGAGTCTAAATTTTATGTTTATTTTTGTTTTCAATACAAATTCTAATAGAAAGCGGGAAAATAAAATAATATTTCCAATTCCTATTGGAATTTATATTAAAAAAAACTAAACATAAAGTTTTAGATCCCGGAATCGGACACATTATAAATTAATAATATTTTAAATTTAATTCAGGTAATTTTCAAGCTTCCCCTTGTATCGGAAAAGCTGCAATAAATTTACGTAATGTATTATTTTTTTATGCCTGTGTACGTAACTATTTTCTTTCTTAGTTGCCACCTGTTATCTTACTTGAAGCATAAAATTCGTGTACTTATAAAAACTGTTCAGTAAACATTACAATTTATATAACAATTGCATTGTTACATCACAAATATATATGTGTACCTATGTATAAATAAGCAACAACACGTGCCACAATTTTCAGCAACAGCTTTACCGGTTAAATTTTAAGGTATAGAAGAAAATAAAGTCAATTTTTAAAAACCTACCTTATCCAGCACCTAATAAAAAATAAACTTACTTCTCTCGAGAATGTATATAATTATAAACGAACCTACACAAATTTAGTTGCAAATTTATAAAACAAAATCATAAATTTAACTTTTTTGTAAATACGAGTATTTATTAAATGTATGCGAATATGTATTAATACGATGATGTATGTTTGCAAGTTCTTCAAAATTTAAAATAAACTTAAAACCAAAAATCCTGATTTTCTGGTTCATAAATGCGTGAACTAAAATACGAATGGGAGAAACTATAAATAAAATATATGCTACACATATAGAAAAACAAAGGTTATCATAATCAGTTTGCGCAAAAAAAGTTTTTATGCTGTCTAAACTAATAAAAAAAAATTATTTCATTTTCTTTAAATAAAACAAAATGTTTATACATAATTTTAAATGATGTTGTGTTTAATTGGTTTTTCATTTATGTACATTGGTAGCCAACTACATGATAGTATTGAATATATTTTAGGGTTTAGTTTATTGGCGATTTCCAACAAAGTAGCAGACATTTGATAAACCAAACGCGCATCCCAGCACAGTATACACTAGCAACGGGGATCAAAACTATTAAAATAATAGATTTGGCATTACTCGTCCCTTTGTATAGGTAGTTGCTAACGCTATCTACATCGCGAATACACTGAGTAAAATCGAAGGCAACGTTATGAAAATGTTGTACCAGTCAATATATAAAGCATAGGCTGCAACAAGCATTAACCCTATAATTTTATACAAATCATTACGATCGTGCAAAACTAACGCAATTCCTGGTTGTTCCGGTGATTGGTTAGCGAAAGGGCTTTTTTACTCATGTGTATTTTATTTATCAAGGTTAATGGATCAAAATTGGGCAGCCGTCTTTCAAATTTTGGGAAAATACACTTAAGATAATTGCTAAACCGTTCCCCTGCTTATAATTTTGCCTTGTTTTGGTGTACGCTTGCACAATGCCTTGCGTCAATCTTATGAAAGTCAATCTTATCAATATTTTGTCGTTTTTGTTACTTGTTCCTTCAACAGCAAGAACATTAACTCTCTTAATAGTTATTTTCGAGAAACCAACCTAACTGCAAAAATATGATAAATACATGATTTTTTCATCGTATGGCAGAGTTACAACGTATGGCAGAGTTTGCGTCTTTGACCATAATTTTTAAATTATTAGAACATAATTTCACCATTAGAACGATCGTAATTAGATGCTGAAAACAACCTCTTATCGCTATCAAATGTTTGTTTTATAAAATCGTTTATTCTAGATTTTATAAAAAAAAATTAAACATTTAAATTGAATTTCACAATTATTGTTCTAGGTATATGCAAGGTCTGTTACACTCAAAAAAAATTTACAAAATTTTTGTAAATATACAGCACACAAAATAATTTGTAAATTTAACAACGTGCCTTTCAATTTTATTGTTAATATTTTGTATATTTGACGAAATTTTTATTAAATTTACAAATTTTATTGTATTTTTTTCAATATTTTCAATTTTATGAAAATTTTATTGAATTTATTAAAAAAAATTTGTTATTTTTACAATTTATTTTAATAATTTACAAATTATTTTGTGTGCTGTATATTTACAGAATTTTTTTTTTGAGTGTACCTGTTGTTATTATGTTCTTTCTAAATGAAGTGTTCATTATTGGAACCATTGCACCTAGAATACTAATGGCCGCATTGCTTTAACAATTTTACTACAAGAGACCATTCTTCTATGTCGAAAACTCTAATCTTTAACTATAGATGGCAGTATAATGAAATAATTTTTTAATTAATTTTTTGTGAAACAAACAGTAAAATCAGTAATTTCTAAGAATAATATCAATTAAAAATTATATCACGGGCTTTTGGTAAGAATTAATTTATGTA
This sequence comes from Nephrotoma flavescens, assembly GCA_932526605.1. Classification (NCBI taxonomy): domain Eukaryota; kingdom Metazoa; phylum Arthropoda; class Insecta; order Diptera; family Tipulidae; genus Nephrotoma; species Nephrotoma flavescens. The sequence continues at coordinate 42,350,158 of OW052220.1, forward strand.
TTTAACATATCAATCCAAAAACTTTTTACGAACATTACTGCCATCTACAGTTCAGAAGATGACGTATCGAGCGTAAATTTGATGACGTACTGCCTAGTAGTTTAGGTCATTGTTGAAGCACTTTAAATGAAGCAATGTAAACATTTTAAATTTTCATAAACTATAGCCTTTCAAACCACAATGTTTGGCCATTCTTATATTTTTCAATCTAGTTGAAAACCTTTAGTTACTGAATTAAAAATTGAAAATTCACTATTTCTTTGATTTTAACCATTACCATGAAACATTCATTTACATTAACGTGTAATTTGGACTAATAATAAACCGCAGTTTGATTTATTATTTAATTTCATTTTTCTACGAATTATGATTGAATTCAAGATTTCGTCGTATAAATAATTGATTTCTATTGCGTAAAACTGTCATTTTTAGGCCGTGTGCTATTTTGAGGTTACTAGAAAAGGCAAACAATTCGACTTGAGGTATAAGGCTGTAACCATGTTTTTGGGCCGTGTGTAATTTTGAGGTGACTAGAAAAGGCATAAAATACGCCGTTTTTTAAAAGGCAAACATTTGATTTAAGGAATTGTTTCAATGTCAATTTAAATTTCTATAAAATGAGAACCTTCAATAAAAATAATCTCACTTGACTTCAAATATCCTCTGTTTACGTTTAGGTTAGATGTAAATCCTTCATACAGATAGATAATTGATGTTTCTCTATCAGTGGCAGAAAACAATCGAGTAGGAAAAATAATTTAACTTAGCTTAAAAATTGTATATCGTGGCAGAAAACATAGCAATACCTTTGTAGGTAATGTTCGTACAACTAATCGATTCGGTTGTCATCAAGTGACTTATTTACTATGACGTAAAACTCATTTGCTTTGCCAAAATATCGAATATGTATATTATTATCGTATTCACTTCAAAACAACGAACAGCGTATTTTATACCTTTTCTAGTCATCTCAAAATTCCATTCGACTCGATTGACAGTCTTTAATTGTTTCTTTCGAATCAAGCCGCTTATTGGCATGACAGCTGGCTAAATGTTCATGCAAATAATAGATGCCTATAGTCACTTGACACGACAAACGACTCGACTAGTAGAATAACCCCGTGTCCTGCCAAGCCAGCAAATATCCCACAATGATAATTTGAATGTCAATTTTACCGTGAAATCTATCATCAGTTAAAAAACCGATCCAACTAACTAGCGAAATTGAGACGTTATTTAGATTAGCCGGTAACCAGTAATTACCACTAATTAAGTCATTATTAGAGCGGGGGTCGGATATTCAAGCCTATTCTAACAGAAATTGTTGTTTTAAATATGTAGCTCTCCGTTATTATGTATTCTAACATAACATATCGATCGTAAACCAGCGACATCCTGGTATTTTATTTTGTATATTCTACAATCGCACTGTATCGGTTACACAACAAATATTGCTGCATCATTTATAACACAAAGGATTTAAAATGCAAATTTATTATTGAATATATACATAATAATCAAATATCATGATACCAAGCTCTCTAGGAAATAGTATAACAAAATATCAATTTATTAACGTCAGTAACTAAAAAAAAACTCTCTGGCGCATGTTATAAACGTTTCTATTGGTGTAGGTCTGATATTTTTCCCGGCAATCAATAAAAAATAGGAGTATTAAAAGTAGTAGGAGTAAAAAAAACAGCATAGCTTAAAAAATAAAACATATTAATTTGTTTTCTTCACATGATCCCACCACGAAAACTATATTTTTCAAGCTGGCAAGAATAAAACCTCGACATCTCTTTATAAGTAAAGTTATTTTTATGGAATTTCTCTGTTTAAAACAGACAGGCAGACAATAAATTTTAGCTGGAAAACGTTTCTTTTTCAAAAATAAAAAGGTCATTCACCTAAAATCGACTGAATTTAGTTTGTTATAATTAGCACGGTGTAAGTTATTCAAAATTTACTTTTTTATTGTTTAATATTCAGTTTTTTATTAGTAATCAAGACTAGACGACAGTAAATATTAAACATACATATAAAATTAAGTACTTGTCTCTACTCGTATTTTGTATATTTATCTACACAGGTAAAGCTTTTCAAAAGATTTTCATTTTTTTTAGAAACTTTTTCCTTTTTACTGATTGTAATAAATGTTTTTCGTTTGTATAAAAACGTGGTGTTTCTCATAAAGAAAAATCTCTCATCTGTCTTATGTATTTTGCGCGCAGATGCATTTGAACAAAAAACTGATTTTTGCTTTTAATTTTTCTACTTGCATTTGGTAACAGCAACACAAATAAAAATAAGACGAAATACTCGTATATTTTCGTAAGTATGTACAAAAAAACATTGCACATTTTTTTAACCGGGGATGCAGTATAAGACAAAAAAATATTTGTACTAATAATAAATTCACTGAGAATAGAAAGGAAATCCATTTGAAAAGTATTTTGTATGTATGTATTTTTATAATAGATATGCAAATTAAGTACGCTTTAAATTAATTTGATAACTTACATATATCCTTAGAATTTTTTAAACCAATAGGGGTAGTAACTTTATGTAACAAGAAAAATTTAACATAGCAAAGTTCATTCTAAATGCCTAATATAAAAATCGTAATATATGATAGTTTCTCCTAACAAAACACCTCTCTTCCTCCTTATTTTGTAAAACTAGCATAAACAAAAAAACATCAGGTATAATGTTTAAATTTAAGACCTAAGCAACCATTAAAGCGTTGGGCAAAATAAGAAAATTATACTCGGTTAAAATCAGAGCTGCAGAGTTGGTAAAATGATAATTCGACTCCGATGTTTTTCGACTATCCGACTACAACTCCTACGCTAATTGTGGCTAAACTAAAGCGAATAAAAATATTTAATAAATATATTATTAAATTCAGTAACACTTATTTTCAAATTTTTGATTATGTCAAAATTAAAAAGTAAACAATTAAAGCTAAAAACAATTAGTTCCTAACATTAAAATGGCCTGCCATTGCTGCTCTGAAATCCGATATAATAATCGCGTGGGTGGCACGTTCTAAACCGCACTTTAATATCTATAAAATCCTTAAAGCTAACTAACGCAATATAATTTTATTTATTTTCTCATCTTTTATCAAAATAGCATGATATAGGCTTCTTGTCAAAAATAAACACGTTTCCCTTAAAATATTGCTGATTGATATTGGTGACCAAATGGTCCAAACAAAGTACAAATTAAGAACTTATGTACGAGCTCGCTGGTTGATGCTTAACGGAAGTATACACCACATCCGAATGCAAAAATCTTTTCCTTATGCCTTTTACCTTATGAAGAGCATAAGGAACTTTATTATTGTTATTTTTTTTTGTTACATTAATAATTGTTAACCTCCACAAAAAGATGTTCAGAATTTTATATTTTGAAACTTATTGATATGGATATCGTTCCGTTTGAATCATAATAATAAATAATTGGCATTAACTCCAAAACGCGGTTAACTTCATTGTATTTCTCATAAGGCTTTTGTCATAAGAAAAACACCAACCAAACGAACACAATTTTTGTTTTCTTAAAAAAAATTTCATACTTTTCTGTAAGACAAAAGTTTGCTTTTGGGGATGCGATGCGATAATCATAAAATACATTACAAATTGAGTTGCCTTAACGATCGAGTTTTTTTCTTATTTGAAATCATAATATTTTCGAGTAGTAGCACTGTGAAGTATCAATAAATATCACATTTTCCGCTTCACAACAATCGCCATTTGATTTTTTGACCTCGAATAGATGAACTATAAATCATACCATCAGCAACTTCATATAAAGTAGTAATTACTTTTATATCTTTTATTCCAAATGTAAGATTTAGTAAAGATACAAAGAAATTCTGGTAACATATGTTATTGCCTTTCGATACGGTTGAGGAGTCTTTTCTTTTCTAAATTCATTCAAAAAAAATTCATAGAAATTTAAGTATAAATTCAACCTTAGAATTAATGAAAAGAGAATGTTGTTTGCCTAATAAAAAATCCTGAAATAGCGTAAAAATTGAACTATAACATTACTTTCTTCTACTGAAATTAGGAAAATTATAATTAATTTACCATTGTTCAATTAAAACAGAAAATTCATAGGCAGAACTAGTTAAGCAAAATAAAAATAATTTGACATAATATAAAAGTGCTATAAACAATGCTACACACCATAAGATAAATTACAATAGAAAAGAAGTAAACTAAAATCAAAGATTGAATTTTGAATTTGGAATTTTGAATTTAAAATTTAAAATTTAAAATTTAAAATTTAAAATTTAAATTTTGAATTTTGAATTTTGAATTTTGAATTTGAATTTGAATTTTGAATTTTGAATTTGAATTTGAATTTGAATTTGAATTTGAATTTGAATTTGAATTTGAATTTGAATTTGAATTTGAATTTGAATTTGAATTTGAATTAGAATTAGAATTAGAATTTTGAATTTTGAATTTGAATTTTGAATTTTGAATTAAACTTTTGCTAGACGACTGAAAAAATAATAAATAATAACGTAGGGTTTCGAACACGTAAGGTTTAGTAAAGATGTGGTTGAGGAGTTCGTCTTTTCTATAATCGATATATGTATGTATATTAAAGGCTGAATTATATTCCATATTGCTCCAAAATGAATGAATGAACAAAGAAATTGATGTATAAATTCAACCGTAGATTGATGAAAAGAGAAAGTTAACCTAACAAAAATCCTAAAATAGCGTAAAAATTTAAATACATATAACATTAATTTCTCCTACTGGAATTAAGAAAATGAGAATTAATTTGCCGTTGTTCAATTAAACAGAAAATTCATAGGCAGAACTAGCTAAGCAAAATAAAAATAATTTGACATAATATAAACGTGCTATAAACAATGCTACACATCATAAGATAAATTACAATAGAAAAGAAGTAAACTAAAATCAAAAATTGAATTTGAATTTTGAATTTGAATTTTGAATTTTGAATTTTGAATTTTGAATTTTGAATTTTGAATTTTGAATTTTGAATTTTGAATTTTGAATTTTGAATTTTGAATTTTGAATTTTGAATTTTGAATTTTGAATTTTGAATTTTGAATTTTGAATTTTGAATTTTGAATTTTGAATTTTGAATTTGAATTTGAATTTGAATTTTGAATTTGAATTTGAATTTTGAATTTTGAATTTTGAATTTTGAATTTTGAATTTTGAATTTGAATTTGAATTTGAATTTGAATTTGAATTTGAATTTTGAATTTTGAATTTTGAATTTTGAATTTTGAATTTTGAATTTTGAATTTTGAATTTTGAATTTTGAATTTTGAATTTTGAATTTTGAATTTTGAATTTTGAATTTTGAATTTTGAATTTTGAATTTTGAATTTTGAATTTTGAATTTTGAATTTTGAATTTTGAATTTTGAATTTTGAATTTTGAATTTTGAATTTTGAATTTTGAATTTTGAATTTTGAATTTTGAATTTTGAATTTTGAATTTTGAATTTTGAATTTTGAATTTTGAATTTTGAATTTTGAATTTTGAATTTTGAATTTTGAATTTTGAATTTTGAATTTTGAATTTTGAATATTGAATATTGAATATTGAATTTTGAATTTTGAATTTTGAATTTTGAATTTTGAATTTTGAATTTTGAATTTTGAATTTTGAATTTTGAATTTTGAATTTTGAATTTTGAATTTTGAATTTTGAATTTTGAATTTTGAATTTTGAATTTTGAATTTTGAATTTGAATTAGAATTAGAATTAGAATTTTGAATTTTGAATTTTGAATTTGGAATTTTGAATTTAAATTCTGCAAACTTTTGCTAGACGACTGAAAAAATAATAAATAATAACGTAGGGCTTCGAACACGTAAGGTTTAGTAAAGATGTGGTTAAGGAGTTCGTCTTTTCTATAATCGATATATGTATGTATATTAAAGGCTGAATTATATTCCATATTGCTCCAAAATGAATGAATGAACAAAGAAATTGATGTATAAATTCAACCGTAGATTGATGAAAAGAGAAAGTTAACCTAACAAAAATCCTAAAATAGCGTAAAAATTTAAATACATATAACATTAATTTATCCTACTGGAATTAAGAAAATGAGAATTAATTTGCCGTTGTTCAATTAAACAGAAAATTCATAGGCAGAACTAGCTAAGCAAAATAAAAATAATTTGACATAATATAAACGTGCTATAAACAATGCTACACAGCATAAGATAAATTACAATAGAAAAGAAGTAAACTAAAATCAAAAATTGAATTTGAATTTTGAATTTGAATTTTGAATTTGAATTTTGAATTTGAATTTTGAATTTGAATTTTGAATTTGAATTTTGAATTTGAATTTTGAATTTGAATTTTGAATTTGAATTTTGAATTTGAATTTGAATTTTGAATTTGAATTTTGAATTTGAATTTTGAATTTGAATTTTGAATTTGAATTTTGAATTTGAATTTTGAATTTGAATTTTGAATTTGAATTTTGAATTTGAATTTTGAATTTGAATTTTGAATTTGAATTTTGAATTTGAATTTTGAATTTGAATTTTGAATTTGAATTTTGAATTTGAATTTTGAATTTGAATTTTGAATTTGAATTTTGAATTTTGAATTTGAATTTTGAATTTGAATTTTGAATTTGAATTTTGAATTTGAATTTTGAATTTGAATTTGAATTTTGAATTTGAATTTTGAATTTGAATTTTGAATTTTGAATTTGAATTTTGAATTTGAATTTTGAATTTGAATTTTGAATTTGAATTTTGAATTTGAATTTTGAATTTTGAATTTGAATTTTGAATTTTGAATTTGAATTTTGAATTTTGAATTTGAATTTTGAATTTTGAATTTTGAATTTTGAATTTTGAATTTTGAATTTGAATTTTGAATTTGAATTTTGAATTTGAATTTTGAATTTAAATTTTGAATTTAAATTTTGAATTTGAATTTTGAATTTGAATTTGAATTTGAATTTGAATTTGAATTTGAATTTGAATTTGAATTTGAATTTGAATTTGAATTTGAATTTGAATTTGAATTTGAATTTGAATTTGAATTTGAATTTGAATTTTGAATTTGAATTTTGAATTTGAATTTTGAATTTGAATTTTGATTTGAATTTTGATTTGAATTTTGAATTTGAATTTGAATTTGAATTTGAATTTTGAATTTGAATTTTGAATTTTGAATTTTGAATTTTGAATTTGAATTTTGAATTTTGAATTTTGAATTTGAATTTTGAATTTTGAATTTGAATTTTGAATTTGAATTTGAATTTTGAATTTTGAATTTGAATTTTGAATTTGAATTTGAATTTTGAATTTGAATTTTGAATTTGTATTTTACGACAGACTTAGAAAATAATAAATAACGTAGGGTTTCGAACACAATAAATTAGTATGCAACAAATTAACTAATTTTTAACATTAGTAATTCAAATGTATTTAACGCTTAAACGCGTACGTCAAACCTTGAACAAGTTAATAAACTCCCTATCAACCTAATTACCATAACGTGCACTGGAATAAATGAACGGGAACTAGATTTACAAAAATTGTTTTTAGTGGAATTCTTATTTACTAAAGAATATTCTGGAAATTAAGGTGAATCATTCGCACTCATTCAGCGGGCTTCACTTCAAAGCTAGATTATTGTACGGAAGTTCAATGAAAATCATAATACAGAAAAGATTTTTGAAATTACAAAAAATTAAATCATTTATGCATTTTCCCCTAAGACAAAGGGAATAAAAGTTGATTAAATTTTGTTCCGGATTAAAAGAGAATAGCTCTAAAAAATTTTCATCAAAACCGCTTCTACATAGTTTATATGTCTAATCGGGTAGATTTGTGGGGACAACAAACAATTGTTACGCCGGACTACCCTATAGCTAGATCAAACTGATCAACTAACTAAAAGGGTTTTGTAGGCTGTGAAAGTTTGAATACCACAAAAATTCCCGTTGTGGATAGAAGAAATATACCTTTACCTTCAAAATAATAGTACATATGTCATTCTTACCTAATGCAGACAACATTTCCAGTCATTTTTGTGTTTCTTAGTGATGATAAGATTATAATAATACCAACGAAATGGTATTTTTATACATTTTGAGCTTAGAATAATATAATTGAAAACTACTTACAACTTATATTATATTACATTATTACATCAGATTGCGTTTTAAATTCTCGTCTTGCCACAAAAGGGTGAAATATACGTATGTATATATTTTGCATTGCATTTCATATAATATATTCAAGAATTTTACTATTTTATATAAATTATAAATCGCGTGTAGGTATAGGTGCATACAAATATATTCAGATGTACGAGTAAAATCTGTTAAAGTTTTCCAATTTCATAACAGATTGTAGTTGTATGTAGTGTTTCCATAAGTAGTCTATAAATTACTTATTTATGTGTAGATTCGTAATGATTCATTCAAATAGAACTATTTCTATGGAAATTATAGAAATAAATTAATTAAATAACAATATTTTATTTCATTTTATATGGGTGTTCGAACAACATTTACTTATGCATATGCATATGACCAACCGTAGAAATTTTATAATATTTTAGTATTCATTACGTACGTAATTAGGGCGTAACACAAACTGCAACACACGTTTATATTATTTTTTGCATTAAGACTAAGCACAATGTATAAAACTACATCATGTATCTAAAGAATTATTTTTAAATTGTTATGATAAATGTCATAATTTCTATTTCGTCTATGTACATACTCATTACTCGTACGTTGTAAATAAGATATTTAAATTGTGCTGTTTCTAAGAGATTTACACATGTTTTGTGTACAGCACATATATTCAATAATCTGAAAATTATTAATATAAAATACGAACTTGACATATCTTTCACTTATAATACTTATAATGTTTAATATACATAAAACATTTATATACATATGCCCAGCACACTATTATAAATGCAAAATTACTAAGTAAATAATAAATTGCATACGTTTTTGTAAAATGCATTTAATACCTCGCTCTATTTATTTTTTTAATAAATTTTATGTATTCATCGTGTATGTTTTAATTTAGACACAATCTTTGTGTTTAATATGATATTACTAGAGGTTGCATACCTATAAATTTAGCTTATCATTAAATAATAAATATTATGATATACTTTGCCAGTTCTCAGTATTCGATTTTATGTTATATAAGTTTAATCTTTTAGCAGTAGCATATAATAATATAAAAATGAAAATTTGAAATTGTGATGAAATATTTGTGTGAGACTACCTGACAAAACAATTACACACTTCTATTATCGACACACATTTCCTATTATGGTTTTGGTTGGTCGCATACTTTAGAAACAAATGTTTGTGTTTACAGTAGATATATAAATATGTAATAGGATTCGGCCTAACTCCACGACAAGAACTATTACTGAGGATTAATAGTTTTACAGTAAAATACTACTTCGGCTGAAATCCAAATGCCGCTGCATGCTTGAGAAATATTTACAAATGCAGTTACTTTTAATTGATAGAATCAAAATATGCGTGCAGTTCTAACGTTTGAACAAGAAACAAATTAAATCAGCCATGCTACACACAATTTTGGTTTTCTGGATTCAAACTATTGCGCAATAGATTTTAATTTTTAATTTTAAACCCTTATTTTAAATTAAATCATTAAATTTGTTTGTCTTGTTTTATTCTTTTCTCTCGAAAATAAAATTTAAACAAAAATCTACATCTCAAAAATGTCCGTAAATTTTTTTATTTTCATTTCAATTTTTTTCATTTCGGATCCACGGTCAAAATTTTTACGTCGCAGCTGTGTAATAAAATTTTTGTCCGTGAATCCGAAATGAAAAAAATTGAAATGAAAATAAAAAAATTTAAGGACATTTTTGAGATGTAGCTTTTTGTTTAAATTTTATTTTCGACAGAAAAGAATAAAACAAGACAAAAAAATTTAATGATTTAATTTAAAATAAGGGTTTAAAATTAAAAATTAAAATCTGTTGCGCAATAGTTTGAATCCAGAAACCAAAATTGTGTGTAGCATAGCTGAATGTATTAAGAGTGTTCTTTACTAAATTTGTTGTTGAACCTAATCTAACAATTAAATTTCAAATGTCTATTTATACACTTTTTCTTTATCAAATGGAGAATAACTCCGTATTTCCATGCCAAATAATTCCTGGCCCTCTGAAATCGGCAATTTTTGGTTTTCGTTTTCATAATTTTTTTAAAATTATGGGTAATGTTTTTATTTAAATTTTTTCTAAATATAAAATTAAAATATTTAAAAACAAACAAAACTAGGCAAGAGATTATGAATTTAAGTTTATTATTGCGAAAAAAAATTGAATCTGTTGTTATTCTGATCGAGCTTGCACAAATTCTCCAAGTTTGAGGGCTAAAAACAAAATATTAAAACAAAATTTCGAGAAAAGGAAAAAGTAAGCACGAGTTGTCCATAATAACTACATATTGAATATCAAAAAACTCTAGAACAAAATTTTCCCACAGATGATTATCGAAGCTACACGATTGTTAAGGGGTTTGAAAAATGCGATCGCAGAATATTAAATTTGAAGACAGTTTAACTTCTTAATGCAGAATAGAACTTGTACACTTGTAAAACCATAATAAGGATAAACATTTCGCAATAATTCGACAGTAGTTTAAGTATGACAGATGTGTCAGAATAATGTTTCAACATTATGCTGTGTTTAACTCGAAAATTATGAACATACTAACGTTAAAATTATAAACGTTTTATATATTAAATTAGAAAACCTCCATTTAAAAAAAACATAATAGGTTAATTTTTAATTATTTACATTTGTCCTTACAACAACTGATAAATTTTTATTTAAAACCTGGAACAAGCATAAGATGTCCCCTCGGCATGCCAGTATGCGTCATTCAGCAGCAATATGCGCCTTCCAGAAGCGCGGGAACCGAAGATAATGTAAATTCAAATATGAAACGAACAAATTTCTCTATGAGATGCAGCACCAGCAAAATAAAACAAATCAATTATGTCGCTTAGTTCATTCTACTTCTTGAAAATTTTATCAATAAAATATTAAAAGGTTTAGAAACTTAAATTTTATCTTTAATTTATTGAATAGTAGATCTAATATGACAGTGAGCCATTAATCAATTACTCGGCGCTTAAACTTCTGTTAAATAATAGGAAATTATGAGAAGTCAAGAATCATAAGTGTCCCAGAATAAATGCGTCTTCTGTCAAATTTCGCTATGTAGATAGTATAAACATAATATAGTACATAATATAAACAAAACGGAATGAGATGAGATATTTGAATCATAAACAGAGGCAAATACACGTACCCAAACTTTAACGCGGAATAATTATGTCTAATTTAGACAAAGAATCGGTAATGAGTTAGAGTTAATTAATTGGTTCTGGCTAATAATAATAATAAATTAGAAAATTATTAAAAATAAATTAATTATTAGAAAATATTATAATTATTTAAAACCTATTAAAAGTTAACCCGTTGCACTCGTATGCCACGCTGGAGATGACAATACTAATTTTCTCTCAAACTCAAAGACCAAAAAAAAGTACAACACTGTACAAGATTACTAAAATTATAAAATAATAGTAATAAATGAAACAAATATAATACATTCAACTCTACCACTGTAAATTATGTTAATTCATTTAGCTAAGAATAATACAAGTTGACACCCAAAAATCGGGTTAAAAATATCGTGTTAAAAGTAAAAGTGAAAAATAAAAACTATAAGTAAACAAAACTATTATTCTTTGGTAAACCAGGTTCATGATTCTCAACAGAAACTATTGAAAATGCTTGATTCCGTAGATGTATAAAAAAGCTTAAAATAGTCTTTACGTATGAAAGGATATTACTCAAACTAGTTTGTTACGAAAGTCATATGTATATCGTTTTCTTGTCGACTTCCAGTGAAGAATATCGAGAAACTTTTTAGACTACTGATAGCGGCAGAAAGCTTGGACATTTTTATTAAGTAGAATTTATATACACATTTAAGTACGAAAAAAGTACGAAAAAAATTAAAAATTAAACGTTGCTCAATTTTGTGTAGATTTGACGGCAGTGAGAACAAAAGACAGCAAAAATAATCATACAACAAAATTTTATGCATGTATCACTTAAGGTAAATTTCGTTTCTTTCGTTTTAAGACAAAAAAATATTAACCAATCAGCGATTATTATTTATGTCTGTCAAACAAAATTTCTGAATGAATGCCTTTACGGTCTGTAATACTTAGTAATCTATGCTATAAAACATGAAAAACGAAGCGGAACGAAACTAAACGAAAATTATCTGATCTAGGCTAAATTCGTCTGTTCTCTTTTAAAGTTTTTATTATGGGAAAAACTTGTACCAAATTTACTTCTGCGTTTTTACAGGTGATTTCTGCTGTTCTTTCATATAGAAATTACTAAAATAAAACTAACTTCGTTAAATTATGTTTTTGTTACTTAAGCCAAATGTTTACTAATATTAAAAACAAAAAATCTTGTTTTAGTTCTAAACGTTTAAAATCGAAAAATCGTGATGATATTTTTAATCATATATCTAGGTGATTCTTCCTAACGTTGAATTACTTGTTTGCTCTTAAGCCATTTCAATTTTTTTGACATAACTGTCAATTTCAATGGAAACTTTTCACAAAATTTATAGGTTTGGTTAGAGAATTAGAAATAGGAAGGATCGCTTAATCACTTATTTTTTATTTAAAACCAGATTTTAATTGAAAACGGTTTCCATTATGGTTTACTACAGGGTTATCCAATTCGAGATTGATAAAGTAGAAATCTGTATACCGACATCTCTCAAAGATAAACGTCAAATACGCTGTCATTTATTTAGTTGACATTCTGCCATTTAAGAATATGGAGCATTTAACAATCGCAAATTGGGTGTTGGAAAAACAGGCCGTCGATGCTGATTTTTCGAACAAAATTTTCTTCAGTGATGAAGCCCATTTTTCGCTTGGTGGATACGTTAATAAGCAAAACTGTAGAATTTGGGGCTCAGAAAATCCACAATTGATTGTAGAGAAGCCATTACACCCGGAGAAAGTCACTGTTTGGTGCTCATTGTGGTCTGGTGGTGTGATTGGGCCGTATTTTATTGAGAACAACCATGGACGAACCGTTACCGTCAATTCTGAGCGCTATGGCCGCATGTTAACCGATTATTTTTTTACGAAAATCGAAGATTATGATCTTGACGATATGTGGTTCCAGCAGGATGGAGCAACCAGTCACGTAACACGAGCAAATCGAGATCTTTTGCAAGGGAAATTTCCTGGACGTTTGATTTCGCGATTGGCTGATGTCAATTGGCCTCCAAGATCCTGTGATTTAACGCCTTTGGATTTCTTTTTGTGGGGCTACGCGAAAGATCGTGTTTACGCAAACAATCCTCAAACTCTTGACGAATTGAAAACTAATATTCGTAAGGTAATGGCCGGGATACCGCCCGAAATGTGCCGAAAAGTCATTGAAAATTACCTCAAAAGAATCAAGGCCTGTAAGAAGTCCCGTGGAGGACATTGGAATGATATCTTGTTTAACTAAGGATCAATCTGTAAAATGAAATAAAAATTACAATACATTCCGAATATTTTGTGTGTTTTTTTTAAGTTTACTTTATCAACCTCGAATTGGATAACCCTTTACTACCCCATTTTTACATTTTCTTTTCAATTTATCTTGTTTTTATTTCAATATTAAACCTTTTGTAACGGTATTTTTAATAAAACAATTTAAGGGATGGGGAACAGTTTTCAAAACGAATAAAAATTTGGAAATTTGAATTAAGTTAAACCATATCTCGAAAGCTTGTTATATAAGGTAACGCAAAATTGAACAGTCGAATGGAGTTGTCCCTGGTCCTTAAGGATTGCACCGTTCCTTGGATTAGTCTAAATTTCAGTGATCGCGTCAGCCCCACGGCCCACGATGCCAGTATGCCTCATCCAGGAGCAATATGCGCTTTCCAGCAACTCGATAACCAAGCTAAGAATCGATAAACCAATCCCACATTAATCCGAAGACATAATCACCTCAAATATAAAACGGACAAATCTATGAGATGTAGAGCCAGTAAAATAATTTTATCGTTTACTTCATGCTAATTGTTTTTTCAATTTTAGTAAGAAAGTTTTATGATTAAAAAATTAAATTTCATATTTAATTTATTGAATAGTAGATATTCTGTGATAGTAAAAGCAATGCGCGCTTTTGTTGGCGGCAAAATTTTCTACTAACCTAACGATTTTCAAAAACAAATTTCTACAAAAGAAATACATAACTTCATGCTCTCTTTAAATAAACGGAAATTAAGATAAATCTAAGAATCGTAAGTGCTCCAGAATAACTGTCTTATGTCTAATTTTGTTATGAAGAAAGTGTAAAGTACATAAGTATTATAATCAAAACGAAATGTATGATGCATAAATAAGGAACTAACTGAGTATAAATTGATTTTAAAACTAAATATTCTAAATCTTTGGGAGATATTTGAGACATATATAGAGACAAATACAAGTAGGCATACTATGACGCGGTTTGAGCTAGTCTCAAATTTAGATGAAAACTTTTCGGTACAAAGTTCAAGCAGTACATCAACTATTATCACGCAAATCGCCAATAAAACCTGATAATAAATAAAAGACTTATAATAAAAACAAGATAATAAAAAAAAGAATAATATGTAATAATAACTTTTAAAATTATTAAAAATACATATACATATTTATTATTAGAAAATATTATAATTGTATGAAAAGTTAAAAATAATGAAAAGTTAAAAATAACGTATTAAAACTGAAATAAAAATACATTTGTGAACTGCCAGGTTTATGATTGTTAGGGGAATTCTTAAAGAGGTCTTCTACAAGCCGGGGTAAACTATTGAAAATGGTAGATGCATAAAGCTTAAAATAATTACTCAAATGTGTAAAACAAATTACTCAAGCTAGTTTTTTACGTAAATTATATGGAATTTTCTGTAGACTTTTGGGGAAAAATATCGTGACAACCTTTTTTAGACTTCTGATAACGTAACGGCCACTAGATCAAAAAGCGGTAAGCTTGGAAGTGCCATCATTTATACTTTGGCCTTTGGAAGTAAAATTATTCATACAAAACACATCGTGTGAGACAGCATTGAATACTTCAGAAATGTAAATAAATAATGCTCCTTCTAATCATTTCTGTTGTGTGCCCGAGTTTTATTTAGAAAGAAATTCTTAAAAAAAGAAAATCATAAAAAATAAATGGTCGATACCAAAAAAAAAACAAAAGCCCGAGCACAGAAGATTCGTTCCTTTACGGTCTGTGTGAAAAACATTAACTTAGCTACCTACGCATTACTCGTAAAAAGGAAAAACGAAGCGGAACGAAACGAAACGAAACCTACGTGTCCTCGGTGTGATTTTCGATTTTTCATGTGTTGAGAATGTACAATTACGGGTGGTTTTTGCTGTTCTTTCATAAACATTACTAAAATAAAACTAACTTCGCTAAATTATTTTTTTATTATTTAAGCTAAATGTCATCAAAATTAGTGATGATATTTTCAATCAAAGGCGATTCTTCCTAACGTTGAATTGCTTATTTTCTCTTAAGCTATAACATAACTTTGTCAATTTCGATGGAAACTTTCAAAAAATTTATAGATTTGGTTGGAGAATTAGAAACAGGAAGGATCGCTTAATCACTTATTTTTTATTTAAAACCAGATTTTAATTGAAAACGGCTTCCATTGGTTGAGTGTTTTCTACATATTTAATTATACCACTGAAAAATATTTAGAGGTTTTACATAGAAATTTACATTTTCTTTTCAATTTTTCTAGTTTTTATTTCAATGTTTAATCTTATGTAACGGTATTTTAAATAAAATAATTTAAGGGATGGGGGAACAGTTTTCAAAATGAATAAAAATAGAAATTTTTAAACCAAATCGCGAACGCAAAAGTGAACAGTCGAGTGGGGTCCTCCCTGGCCCTTGGCCGCATTATTTGTGCACCAAGTGGACAAATAATGCGCCATTATGTACTGGCTTAGCCTATGGCGTTCGTCTGTGAAGCTCGCAAATAATGGGTTATGCAATTTGATAAGCATGGCAAATGCTGTGAAAAACGCTCGAACGAATTAAAAACGTTTAAATAACATAATTAATAAACAGAACGAAAAATTACGGTGTCATTGCGGCAAATTTGGATGAAACGTATATCTGCATTTATTGCATTGGCAATTATTATTTTTTTAACTGCCAAAATTATTTGAAAAAAATCGAAATTATAAGCAATGCCATCTTCTAGCTACCATATAAAGCTATCAATCTGACAATACATTAATGTATCAGGTTGAAGTTTGAAATCTACATTTGTGATTGTGAAGTCGAGAAGATTATTATACCAGCTATTTATTTGAAAAATGAGAATAAATAAAACCAAATATATTGATTCAATTCCTTGAATAGATAAGGCGAGAGAAACTACAGAATGAACTCGACCTAAACAATTTCTTACTAGGCTATTTTTTGGCATATTTAACCCACCTTGTAATGGTTCTTAACAGCAAATTTTTAACAAAAATTCACCTTTGCTCTAATATCCCAGATCAAATATTCACATACGGCACGCGCGCACACATACAATTTTTAAAAATAAATTAACTTGTTTTATTTCCACAAAAAAAACGGAACTTTCTAATTTAAAGCAAAAAAATTATCAAGTTTTAGAAATTTTAAAAATAGAAAATTGATTTTTCTTTTTTTTAGATAAATTTTAAAAATTATAAAACATCTTATACATCATCATTATTTACAAATTAAAACTAAAATAAAATAAAAAAAAATAATTTTGCAAAGAATGAAATATCATCACACACAAAACAATTAATTCACGAACCGTCTTGTATAAACACGACTCTGTTTGTCCGCGTATCAATTTATTTTTGCATTTTGTGTATTTGTGAATAGCTATACAACATATTTTGTGTGTTTGCATTCGGAATTATTAATAAATTTGAAACGAACTTTTCACAGAGTTCGAGGTTAAGTGCATCATTCAATAAAACGCATACAATAACCTCTAATTTTTTTTCAGTGATATATACAATTTTCTAATAAACATCTTTCCTTCTTGGCAAACAGAGATCACACAGCTGAGGAAATAAACTTATATTTACCTAAAGAAAATACCTAGGTTGTTTAGAACTAAGTATTAAATACTGTATCTGCATTTGTATTACAGACATAATAAGAAAACCACATTAAGTATATACGAATACATTCAAATAAGTACATACATGAAATACGTCGAAATAACAATTATAAACGTATAAATGGGTTAAACGAATAATTAAGATGGTAAGTAGAATTTAATAATGTAAACATGTCTACGATGCAAGGATTTTTATATACATAAAAGTACAGAGACGTAGATTCCAAAAATGTTATCTAATTATCCAATATATCGACGAGTGCCATATAAAAAGGATTAAATTATTCCCTTAAATTTATAAACATAATATAATACATTCTTCAGAATATTTATAAATTTGAAAGATATTTTAATAAAAAGACACGCGATAATAAACAAGAAACTGGTTGTATTATAAATTCTTGAAGGCCCCCCCGAATATGTCTAATGGTTATGTACGAGAATATTAGAAATTTTAGACTTAAATTATTGTGGAGACATGCCGAAAGAAGGCAGTACGTTACTGACCCAGACAGCTTAAACAAATAATTATATCAATATATCAATGACTTCAAATTTGGTTGTATTTCATACATACAAATAAAAATTATTCCTCCAGCCGAGTATACACAGTAAATGTTTTTTTTTTTCAAATATTATATTTAAACAAAGATTATAATAAGAGAGAACAATCAACTTAGTATTTTTAAGAAGTATTCGTAAATACATACATTTTTTGCAATAAAAGCAGCCATGACGAATACTGCACCTTTGTACAATATACATTAGCCAAAAATAAAATTTAGAATTAAATTGTGCATAATACATAAAAAATCTGCGTGTTGCGCGCGCGAAATAAAATTAACTAAAATTTATATGTTCTATTTTTATTTTTTATTTTTTAGTTGAAATTAAAATGTTAAATATGTGAATATGCAAGAATTGAAACGTACCTATTTTTAAACTAATGATGCATATCATTGCACCTTATTAATATTGAAGCATGTGCTTCTCGTTGATCGATAATATTTTAATCTATGAATAAGTTTCATGCTATTTAGCTATAATGCCACAAGTGCAACAATTTAATTTGCATATGCTTATTTACAACGTTTATTGAAAAGCCAATGTAAGCACACAAATACATGCTTGTCTCATTTTATGTGTGTCATATTGCAGCTACTTCGGCTCGTATATATTTTTAAAAGAACAAATTCTTCATATAAAAATATGTGGGGTGGCTGATCAAATCCAATAAAACGTATATTAATTAAATAAAGATGGTGTTAATTGTATTAATTTAAGAAACTATCAATGATATTTTAATAATATACTTGTAACACTCATTCAACTTCTTCAGACATAATATTATATATTTTATTACAACAAAAGGCGGGAACTTATTTCGTCATCGTTC
The DNA here is from genome assembly GCA_932526605.1 of Nephrotoma flavescens. Classification (NCBI taxonomy): domain Eukaryota; kingdom Metazoa; phylum Arthropoda; class Insecta; order Diptera; family Tipulidae; genus Nephrotoma; species Nephrotoma flavescens. The sequence goes on from OW052220.1 coordinate 42,368,834, forward strand.
AACCTCAACACGTTCAACAATATTTTAGTATATAATTACAATACGTATGTATTTAACCGCGCAATGAAAACAAAATGCAAAATACAAATATTGAAAATTAATTTAAACCAAGTTAAAAATAAAAAAAGTATAATTCTACACATGTAAATGTTCCTATATGTATTTCAATGCAATTTGGCTTTGCAAGTAAATATCCATACGGGTGAAACGATGATGAGCATACATATACGATTTATTGAAAATTATTACAGGCATACTTCTATGTTAAATAAACAATTTCTATATAGAATCAAGAACTTTTATTTTTAATAAATTATCCTTAAAATTATTTATTTTCTCCGTAATTTAATTTTTAGGAGCCCGTAAATATTTAATGAAAGAAGCTTTGGCTTTTTCTATTCTCACTTCTTTTATATTTGTTTCTCTACCATCTGACAATTAATATAAATTCGTTTTTTTTTTGTTATGATGCCATCGAAAAAGGAGTTGGCTGTGGCATTAAAAAGTAAGGTAAGCCTGAAGCAGTTTCATTTAACTAAATTACTGACTACACCAGTGTTATATTGTTCAAATAATTGATAGTGGATTCACAGTACGTGAAAGTGCAAAATTATTTTGGATTTATCAATTACAAAAACTAAATACTACAGAAGATTTATGAATCGCAATAATATTTGTAATTTAGAAATGAAATACAAATAGAGTAAAGTAATGCAACTTTAGTTTAGACAAAAAGTTAGTGTAGAGTTAAGGTCTGTATCTACATAGGTGTAAGTGAATAACATAATAATTTTATTAAAAAAAGATTTGACTCCAAAATTTGAACCAACGAAGCGATCTTTGTAATTCGGCTAGCATATGTACTCAAGCAAAGTAACATCTAACACAAATCTAAAACTTCCTCCTATCTCTGAAATGGCCTACATTGGTATTACAATTTTGACGTTTAGAGTCGAATAAAATAATCTTTTATACCTTTAAAATTTCAATTCGTTTTGATTGGCTATTAGTTTAAGCATAGTAGTGGCTCTCGATCTCGTTGCATTTTATATAAAATTTGATGTAGCCAGTAAATATTAAACTTAGTGTTCTACAATAGAAAAATTAAAAGTATGTATTTATTAAATTAAAGTAGTTAAAAATTTATTTTACAAGTAAATATTCATGTACATTAGAAAGATGTATAAAGATGGCATGCGCATTAGAAAGAGAATTTTAAAATATCAAAATTTTAATGGAACTCACTTGTTTATTCTAAACAAAACAAGCATCTACCATCTAAACCTATTAACAACAGCCTGACAGATTTTTTCGACTAAATTGCATACTTTTCTAAATTTGTTGTAAGTAAACACATGCCATTAATAGATGGCAGTAGTAACAATAGTCAAAACTGTGCCTGACTATGGTTCTAAATTGGATTATATTCAAAAGTCAAAGTACAATTGTTTAAAGACGCCTGGTGATTAATATCGTGACATGGGTTTGAAATGAAAAGTTCCTCCTTCCGAAATATAACTATATTCTGGTTGTTCAATAAATTTGGTAATTCAGAAGATTTTCAACAAAATTTAACGCTAAACATGACCTGAATTGATTTTGTTTGATGGATATTTGTATGATATCAAAAGTGGATCTCTAATAAGTTGAATTACTGCCGAAAAACAAACTGACAAAATCAAGATTGCATATGGTCTTCACAGCTCAGAATTTTGAATGTTCAAATCGATCTTTATCTCTAATCGAAGTTTATTTCTAAGATTAATAGCTACGTACAAGAAAGGCTCTCTTCAATTTTTAATAATAGTTAGTAGTTTATTTGTTTGCTAGCAAAATGGCATCAGTTTGCTAGAAGACAAATAAAATACAGGTAACCCTCCAAGAACACGGTACCAAAGGAACACAGTTTTGAAGAACACGGATACTTTCCCTCGAATTACACGATTTAAAACTATGTACATGATTTTCGAGTAAATCTCTTTTATTTTGTTTTTTGTATACCATAATAAGAAAAAATAAAACGTAGTGTTATTTTTTTATTTTCACACTTTTTTATTTTCTTCTTTTTTGTAGTCTCGAACAACACGGTTTCAAAGATCCATGTTCTTCAAATGATCGTGTTCTTGGAGGATAACCTATACTAACTATTATTAACCAAACCATTAGCATCGCAATTGTTTAATCGAAGATAATAATTAAAATTGAGTAAGTAATTAAGTCTAAATTAAGTCAGGAATTAGAAAACCAAATAAAAATTAAAAAGCTCCCAAATGCACTCGTCTCAAAAATTATTTGAACCCGAAGTTTTTTAAACTAAAATCTTTTACTGATCAAATTAACAAGAATTATTTATTCTGGCTGCTTATTTGACCATCAGAATTAGGTAATTGTTGATTTGTTAAATATAACGTTGTTTATTCGGTATGTACGCAGTATGACCAAGTGATGTGATAGAGATATTATATGGTAATTACTCGTACTGTGTGTACGGCCATTTTGTCTAATAAGCGACGACATCAAACTTGCTTGATCCGCTGTTATTAAAGTAACAAATTAAATAATGCCCAATTCGCTATATTTTCTAGACTAACTCCCAATGAAAATGGGATCGTACCTTTTTCTAAATCGACATCTTTGTTCTAATTATTTTTTCATAAATAAATATCAACCCAAAATGCTAGCATTGTAATTGTAATAACGTCTACATTGACGACCAGAAAGCACAACTAATACAAAAATAATACAATTAATGAATTAATATAATTTCATCAATAAAAATCACGCAAGAAGCATTTTTGAACTGGAATTAAAAAAATAGCGTACAATTGATAAATATTTTGTGTATCAGTCAGTTATCCATGTTAATGTTATATATGTACTTTAAAACAAATCCGAAAAGGTCGGTTGTATTAGGGTGAATTGGTTTCATTTATAGTAAAAACATGTGTATGTGGGTGTTGTGGACGGTTTTGCTTTTTCTATTTAGTTTCTAAAATGTATACTTCAAATCTCATTAAATGTGAATTTCTTACGACACCACCATTTTTTCTATCAAACGTTTGCAGGAACTTCAGAACCAAAATTGTAAAATTATATAGGTGTATTTTCTGTTCTTGTCTTTCCCGTATACACGCATAAGAGGATGCAGGTAAAGTAAACTACGCTCAATTTACGAATATCGTACGCTAGGTGTAGTGTACCTGTCAATTATTTTTATTTCAAATGATTTCATATTTTTAATCATAAACATTGCACTTTTATCTTGATTTGTATTTTTAGGTTTTTGTGCATCTCTCAATTTATGTCAATCCTCCTACGTACATTTATGGATTAATGATGCAATTCAACTGTATACGGTTTTTACGAGCAAGTATAACAAAACTATGATTTAATGAAATATTGACGTACAACTAATCTGATGCCTTGGTATTAGTTGAAACTTGGTGGACATTTAGTAGAACAATTCCATGTAAGCTTCTTGATATAACATTGGACTCAAAGCCTTTCCAAATTCTTAATTGGAGTAAAATAATTTAAAGCAATTACAAAATATCAAAATGTAAAAAAATAGCAAAGGTTTGAAATCTCTCGTTCTAGGCCTAAACTAGAGTCCACTAGCAAAAAAAAAACAAGTTTCTAGACGAATACTTAGCTTATTAATCTGTTTGCTTGAAAATTTAATGTTTGCTGATCTGTTTGCTGAAACTTGTTTTATTAGAGATCGTAAATTACCTACGTAATTTCTAGATTGCTAATATATTATTTGAAACAATTTATTAAAACCATGCACAGAGCTAGGCCACATCTCAGTAACCTTACATTTAAATTTGAGCAACTGAGCGATGTCTTGCAACAACCGTAATACACTCCTTAATAAAACCTTACAGAATTTTTATTATATAGAACCAGTATTTTTACTAACTAAGACGCAATCTATTTCGGAAAATTTTTGTTTACTTGCTCAAACAAAAAATATAAATCTGTCAAAATCTGAGAGCCTGTAAGCAACACTCCAACACAGTCGGGACGAATCAAATCAAACCGTGTGTACAGGATTTTTAGAACAGGTTTCCCTGTTTTCTTTTTTCTAGTTATAGTAATGAGAATATGTATTTTACATATACAATATATAAAAATAATCCAAAACTCTTTGCATAAGTTTAGAAAACTATTTAAATAAATTGCGAGTTTTTTCTTACTTTTGCGGGACTATACGCTTTGGTAGTAATTTTGTATAGTTTCCCCAACTACAAATTCAGATGGAAGCTTAAACAGTGCTCACCAGAACATTTGGATCGACAAGCTAACACCTAAAAGTTTCAACGATACCTACGACAAAATCTAAGCAGATATATCATGTACTAATACTTGTAGGTAAAAACTCATTACGAAAATTTACTAAACGTCGCATATAAAATAACCATTACCTATTTTTAATTTTAAACTAACCAATTGCAATTTAAAAATGGTAATATTAGGAAAGTATATACTGATCCTTTTTTAAAAGCATTTGTGAGTTTAAACAAACATATATATTGTTATATTGCATTTTTGGGGGAGGAGTATGTCCTTTACAGGTCTAATAATGCAGTTTAAACTTAGAAAATATAACACAACAATAATATAAGTCTTTTGTACTTTATTGACAAATGAGAGATGGTCAATTAGATGCGGACAAATGAGAAACGATATTGTCATTTTCTAAAGACTTAAAACTGACTGGGGTATAATGTTAATCGCAAATAAAATGTAACCTGCTTATTAATTTAGGTCGATACCAAGCCCCGTGAAATACTCAATTATTTTCTAAAAGAACTCCTTCACATTAACGTATATACAGAAATAGGTGGGAAATTGCAAAAAATAGAGAATAATGGTTTACCATTTTGTTTTTATTGTAACATTTTTTAAAAGCCGCCCACTAAAATCAAAAAAATATTGAAAAAGCAATTATGTATTTGATTTGATTTCGTTTTTACTTAGTACCCCGCATAATTTAAATGTATCTATAGTAAATCTGCAATAAAATTTGCCTCTAAAATAATTAAAATTAGCCTCCAAATTAATTAAAATTATACTCGAGTAGTATCGAAAAAGGAAACTGACGAAGGAAGAATTTCCGAAACCGGTCTTCCAAATTTTAAATTAAATTATTTGTTGTACAATAAGAAAGTTTCTTATACTGTTTTTAAAAAATTTTTATTAAGTGTTATTTTTTTTAAATAAAATTATATATTTGGAAAATCATAATATAATTTTAATAAATACACATTTTTAAAATAAAAAATATATTATTATTACGTTTTCTTATTTCGCAAAATTAGATTTTTGAATATTTTAATTAAAAAAATTTTGTTCAAAAAGTTTAAAACATAATCACTTGTTAGATTAGGTCATCATCATGAGCATCTTTTTTAATTAAAATATTTAAAAAACTACTTTTGCGATTATTTTTGTTCTGATTTTGTGTTTATCAACAAAAATAAGCAACAAATTAAATTGTTGCTAATTTGAACGAATTGAGCCACAACCCACGAGTGTCGAGTATATGGTCTTTTACCAAATTATGGTATTCGTTGATTTTTTTTCTCGTTAAACTTAACCTGACCTCGATCTCCCCACTCAAATATTGTACTCAAATCGGAGTTGCAACTTCTAGCCGTTTACCGTTTAGTTCTGAAGGAGTAGATTCCACCACAAATGAAATAGAAGAGTGCAATATGGAGTTATCAACAAAGCTATGGATCGGGTTTCCGTAAAATAATTTTATTCCTATTCCTACTAAAACTTGGAATAAAACTGTTCTGGTTAAAATGAAATGTATGGAATTGTTGTTGTAAAATTGCAAAAGTTAGACGCTTGTTGTGTATTGCAAAACACATTCGTGATCAGAATCCCCTCACTGTTTTATTTTACTTAGTTCACTACGTTTTTATTTCTGAACTGTGATTGCACCGTGTATACTAGGTTCTTCAAATTTTACTTTCAAATATCAATTTTTTTTTTATTTATTAAAGCACGCAGACTTATCATTGAATTGTTTTACACTGCACAAGCTTTGCTCGGTGTACAATGCCCGGGGTAAACCTGTCTGCTCGGCTTAATGTAATCCAATGCCCATATCCACCACGGAACTAATAATAATATAATTTGCTTATCAAGTCCCAGAAGACCGAACAATAAATTTCAGTACTTTGATTATTGATTAATTAAAATATTAAAAACTGAATTAGTTAATCTGGGGTTGAAATCACTGAAAATAAGAAATCACTAAAATGAGGAACAACTTATCTTAAAAATTTGAAAAATAAGTCGTACATTGTTTTTAAGTAAAATGGGATTAATATCGTCTCAACAAAAGCGTAAACTGCAATGAACTGTTGTTCATTTTGTACCAATGAATAAAAAATTAACACTGTCTTATCAAAGATTGCTTGGGTGAGGAAAGCTCGATTAACTACAAAACTTAAGTGCTGTAATCAATTGAATAAACTAAGCCATGTAAAAAGGATTCAGTTAATTAAAAACAGATTTTTTTTTTTGAAAATATCTGAATGTGTTATATGCAACCTAATGCAACTCCATATTTTGCGTGAATAAACCAATAACAAAATTATTGGATCACTAATACCAATTTCGACAAGTTCAATCTTACACTAAACGGTTATTATTTCTGTGGCAATTCAACATAATCACTTAACTGAAATCCAATAAATTTTCAGTGTTTTTTCAAAAATTATAAAATAATATATAGCAATTCAGTGCAGTTAAGTGGTTTTGTTTTATAGCCAGAACACGTTGAAATATCAAAGAAATTCGTCCAAAATTGGCTTGGTTATAAATAATGCGAAAAGGAACAAGTAGAAATAAAATTTGACAAAATCACTTAACTGATATTAAGTGGTTATGTTGAATTGCCACAGATTTATACCAAATGCCACCAAGATTTAAAAATAAACGATCATCTGGCATTATTCTACCGGATATCGAGAAGGCATTCGACACGGTTCGGAACGATGGCCTCCTGTATAATAATGATATATAATACTTAACAGAATTACTGTTAAAATATTAGGTATAATCCCAAATAATTCCTTATCAGAAAAACGTTTCAAACATATTATTATGATACCACTAGATTCCACTCCACGAGGTATGTATACTCTATTTACCTAGCTGATATTATTACTCCTCCGGATAACTATACTTTCTTTGATGACACTGTCCTAATGTAAAAGGATAAATGCGTACTGTATAAAACGGCGAATAAACCTAATTAAAAAGAAGCCTAGATTTTTTTTTACTAATGTCTCCAAATACCTTCCTAACATAAACTGAAACATGAGTGATATAATAGATCTAGCTGAACAGCAGAATCGATTCTAAAGAAATTGAGAAAATTATTGCTCTGCAATTGAGTGAGAATTATTATATGATTGTTTTCCGTCAATGTGCCCAAAACTGCAAACGGTATTTACTCCATACTAAAACTTTGCTTAAATTACCTTCAAATAAGACTTCAGAGTAAAGAATCTGATATTTCCGAAGTATGAGAGACGTTACAATCGATAAATAAGCCTAAAAATCTTTTCATTTTAACTATATAGGTTTCAGTGGTTGAACCGGACAAGTGGTGCAGTGGTTAAAACTTCGGCACTTGGACCGGGAGGTACTGGATTCGAATCTCATCAGAGGCTTAGATGCAAATCGAATTGTCATCATCGATTACAATCGGTGATGTTAATAAACACAACTAAGACCCCCTGATGGGGTGTAGAATTCAGCGCCGACCCACCGTCCCCGTCAATGTACAGGTTGCCATGGAGCTTGCAATGTGCAGGTGGTATATAAACTGTAGTTGTGTGAATAGGTGAATGTTAAATGGGTTAATGATGTGGTGGCGTGAATGCGTGGTATCACAATGGACCAAAATTGGCCAAGTGTCAACCACTGAAACCTAGACTATGATGTCAAAAGCTGCCAAAAAAATATATTTTTATACAGCTCGCAGGAATATCACAACCACTACTGCAATTAATATATATGTACAATGTTATAATAATAAAAACCTTAATTTGAGCAATGTTCTTCGCAGGAGAATGGGATATATTCTTAAATTAAATGTCTCCTTAGCAACTTACTTTATGTCGGATTTATTAATAATTAACATTTTTAATTCAATTTCAAACATCTTTGCTACTGTGTAAAGCTAAACATCACTTTAAAGTCTTTAAAGTTAATACGAACTTCACGAGCTCTGCAAATGAAAATATCATCTGGAAAAGGGGTAGTCAATCGTACATCACCCGATGCTTTCAATTTAAATCTGCTAGGATCTGCTTTCAATTTAAAAATATTTAACCGACTTCTTAACCTAGTATTCGTGTTTGTCAAGATCACACCTCTATCAAAAAATAAAAATCGGGGCAAACAGGGGCGAGTCGAGAGAAATATTGCGGTAACAGATATGTAACACCAACGGGAAGATTAATTGGTACATCATTTTAATTTGGATGGAAAATAGTGTACCGTGGTTAGGCTATCATTACTAAAAAATTCAGTTGATTCCCGTTGCACTGGTCGGATAGAAAAGAACTGAATCAAATGTTTCGTTAGTTTCGAATGTTTTGTTTGATACACGTGAGAATTTTACTAAACAGGGTGCAAGTCAAACACAAGCAAATTGCAATTTAGGTCTAGGCTTAACTAGGTTCTGGTTTAAAAAATTCCTTACCGGCTTAGTATATTAAATGATTGCCAACCTGACTATTAACAAAATCCATTGGGACAAGAAGCTTGGTCTCAGAGAGGAAAACGCAACCCAACTGTGATGAACAGGTTTATACAAGTTCTACAAAACAACGCTGAAAAAATATAAGACCTAACGGGTGATGTGTTGCTAATAGCTCTGGCAGGCAATACCTAGAAGCGTCATTATGTTCTCATGTGATTCTACGAACTATAATTCGGTAGTCTCTAAACGGCGGAACTACTTTAGCTGCGTAGATTATCAGATGAGTACTTGTATTGAACCTTTGGTTAAATGGTTCCGACTATCGACGAAGACTGAGCACTGAGAAACTGTACGTGAGATTACATTAAGTACTTCAAAATTAAAATAAGTTACATGAAAATCTAATAAGCACAAATTAAAATGATTTACTTACAATTAAGTACATGTCGCTTGGTCACTTTTATTTTGATGGAACCGTTAGTTTTCGGCCCATGCTATTTTAAATCAAAAATATAGGTGAATAACAAATATAAACATAATATAATCACATGAGTCATTTCACTTGGTCACATTTCAATAAAATAATTACACAACTACATTTATTTTAAAATTTGGAGCTTTTTTTTTAATTTGAAATCGAAATGTACAACAAATCCGCACAGAAAATCAGAAAAACGATAACAGCGCCACAACTAAATGGCAGATGATCCGCAAACTATTCATCGAGATTCTGCGTGTATTGACAATATTTTTATAGTTGATATTGAACAACATTGTATGTAAAAAATAATAGCCTGTGTTGTTCTGTGTCAATTTTATTTCACAATATAGGATACAATAAGTACAATTTGTTTTTAAAAAGGGTAAAGTATAACAAATGCCTAAATTAACAAGCAAAAAATGTCGTATCAAAATTGTATGGGTAAAAATTTTATGGGTGACGAAACGTTATGGGGCAAGCAAAAACAAAAAAAAAATTTAAAAGACAAACCGAACCAGATAAACTACTTGTTTTGCAGAACAAACTAAAATATATCCAGTTTTTGCCGACCTTTGGTCGCAAATTCTTTTAAATATAATTTTTAATCGTATAATAAATAATACACCTTGCTATAAATTTTTGTTTTGTACAAATTGGACGCCCGAATAACGTTGAATCGAATCGAAATATTATTTCTCAATATTTCAAAAACCAATATGTATGTAAACGCGGTCAATCTACCCACACAACACAACATACAAATACAACAAAGACGTGTTGAGTAAATTTGGGAAACTTGTTGCTTTGTAAATAAATCAAATGTACTATTTATTTAATTAAAATTATTGTGTTGTGTTTTAAATAGAATATTTAAATTGTTTTAAATAATTAGTTTTATACTTGTATTCGTGGAAAAGTAAAAATTGCGAATGAAAACAAATTTGTTTTGTTTTTATTTTTAATCCAACTGTCAAATGACGTAGATGCCACCCGACTGCAAGTGCGACGAATGACAAAACATTGCTGCCATGTTGTTATAGGCGTTAACCAGAGTTGTTTTTAAATCTTCAGTTTAAGTTTTTTATTTTTTATTATAAGTTATATTTAAATGTTTTATTTTAAATAGTTTGTGCATAAAAGAATAATACATTTTGGCAATATATAAGTAAAATGTTTCGAATAACTGATGTGGTATGGCGAAGTTATGTGATATTCGCGCTAATTGTGACTGTGGGTGTGATCGCCCAATTCGAGTGGCACCCCAAAGATACATTCGATGAGGTAAAATTAAAAATTGATCGGGTGACCGGTGCTAGTTGTAAAATTCAGCATATGGGGGAACTATTTCTTGAAGATGATACAGTATCACACAAGCCTGATATCAAAGAAGTAAATATAAATCCAGTATTTCCCAATCGGACGGCTCTATTGCATCTACATAATATGGCGCTGAGCCGAGCGTTCTTCTGGAGTTACATTCTACAAAGTAGATTTATTCGACCGGCTATCAATGATACGTATGATCCAGGAATGATGTATTACTTCCTTTCGACGGTGGCTGATGTATCGGCCAATCCATATATTAACGCTAGTTCAATATACTTTGCACCGAACAGCTCATATTCTTCGTCATACAGAGGTTTCTTTAATAAAACGTTTCCACGATTTGCACCTAGAACCTATCGTTTGGATGATTTCAACGATCAAATTCACTTGCTAAAGATTTCTACGATGAATACGTTTGAGGTACGTGATTTAGGTGCGATCCCATCGGACGTACACTCATCTGATTATACATCTGAGCATTATAAAATTAATGATTGGTATAAGGCGTGGCTGCCCGATGATGTATCGCGACGTCACGACACCAAAACTACATACCATGTCGAAATTAGGTACGCAAATAATACAAATGAAACGTTTACATTTCATGGGCCACCCGGAGCCGATGAAAATCCTGGTCCTGTAAAGTTTATGAGACCGTATTTCGATTGTGGACGATCCAATAAATGGTTGGTTGCCGCAGTGGTACCGATAGCTGATATTTATCCACGACATACCCAGTTCAGACATATTGAGTATCCAAAGTATACAGCGGTTTCAGTACTGGAAATGGATTTTGACAGGCTGGATATAAATCAGTGTCCAAAGGGTGAAGGTAATAAGGGACCGAATAAATTTGCGGACACAGCACGATGTAAAAAAGAAACGACTGAATGTGAACCGATACATGGATGGGGTTTTCGACGAGGTGGATATCAATGCCGATGTAGGCCGGGCTATAGGGTTCCGAACATGTTTAGGCGACCATATCTTGGCGAGTTAATCGAAAGGGCAACCGATGAAGAATATTATAATGGTTACGACTGTGCCAAAATTGGATGGATCAATAAAATTATAGTCGAATGGGAAAAGGCACCGGCCTATATTCGAAACAAACACTTGGATGTACATTACCAATACAAGAATCATTCGACCGGGGCCAGCGCAATGCATGACGAGCACATTAACATCGATGCTGTACTTAAATTCATTTTAAGTATTAATGAGAAATCATGTCAAAATTTCCATCCTCAAGATTTAGTCCTCACCGGTGATTACAGTTACGGGGCTAATGAACAATTCGAGAATGAAGCGAAAATGGCAGTCCGTCTAGCTAATTTTATAAGTGCGTTTTTACAAATTTCGGATCCAAATGAAATTTATTCAGGTAAACGAGTTGCTGATGGACCTTTAACTGAAGATCAAATGATTGGAGAAACATTGGCGCTCGTGCTTGGAAACAATCGTATTTGGTCTGCTGGAACATATTGGGAACGCAACAAATTTACAAATCGCACTTATTTTGCACCGTATGCCTATAAAACTGATCTAAATACACGTAAATTTAAAGTGGAAGATTTGGCTCGATTGAATTCTACTGCAGAGATATATACGGGTAAACAATGGTATCAATTCTTGAAAGAGCGATGGTCATCAAATTTTGATTCGCTAGAAAAGTATTACATGAAAATAAAAGTTCGTTTCAACGAGAGTGGGGAATACCTGCAAAAGCATGAACATTATCCGATTTCGTACTATGCCGCAAATATGAATCATGGTTATTGGACTACTCCCGCTTTTGATTGTAAAGGGTACATCAAACAGTGGCTGATTACATATGCAGTACCTTTCTTTGGTTGGGATAGTATCAAAGCTAAACTTGAATTCAAGTAAGTTCCGTTTAATCATCGTAAACTTGTTAATTAATAAATATTTACATTTTTAGAGGTGTGGTTGCAGTTAACATGAATATGCTCCAATTGGATATCAACCAGTGTCCCGACAAATATTTTGTGCCCAATGTTTATAAAGATACGCATAAATGCGATCGTAAAACGTCTTATGTAAGTATAAATATCTTAAACTAAAAAATGCGAGTTTTATAATATTTTATTATATTTCATATAGTGCGTTCCAATACTGGGTCGTGGCTACGAAACTGGCGGCTATAAATGCGAATGTCTGCAAGGATTTGAGTATCCATACGAAGATCAAATTACCTACTATGATGGGCAGCTCGTCGAGGCTGAATTTTTAAATTTGGTTGATAACAAGAAGACTCGATTTAATTTATACAAATGTCGATTATCGGGCACATCTGCCATAAAATCGACCGGCACCTTAATTGCGGCCTTGCTATTATTTACGTTTATATTCGTAAACCGCTCACATTAGATTTAAGATTAGAAAATAGAAAATGTTTAAAGCAAACATTCCGTCCATTAAAATACGTGTGCAAGTATTTTAATTTGCTCACGTTAATAGTATTAAATTAAAGACGATGACGACGAAGACAAAAAAGAAAAATCAACTCACAATAGACATTCGAATTCTCATTTTTTTTTTTTTTGTTATAATTTAATTTTTATTATTCTTATATTTTTAAATGAAACGTCCACTATCCATTATTAAAATAAGCAGCATAAAGATACAAAATACGTCTAACCCCTCATTATTTTTATTAGGTATCTTAAAGAAACTTGTTCAAATTTATATTCAACAAAACAAAAAAAAATCTCTGCATTAAAACATGTACATACATACTGATAGGTTTTTGGTACAGAATGCTAGGACTACACGGGGTGTATAACAAGAAAATTTAAAGGGATGATATTTTTCACAGAAGCACAATAATCTCGCGATCCAAAAACTAAATATGTGGACATATATTGCTATAAAACACCTCATATAGTAAGTAGTATGTATACGAAACCAGTTCAGAAATAGTTTTTTTTATTATTTTTATTATAAAATATGTGTTTTTTTAACGTACAGTAAAATTAAGGGGGTTTAATTTAGTATCGCCGCGCTGAAAGACAACAGACACGTTACAGATAATTTTATCATACGCAACATTCAAAAAAATTATAGATTTCCTTTTGGAGATGAATCTCGACCCCTTACCGTACATTTTATTTTTTGTTCGGTAATTGTCTCACTAGTAGATCAAATTCCAAAAAATAACCAGACGAATGTACATTTAGGTAAATTGTTAATATTATTTCTAGATTATGTGAGTTTATTAATTGTTATTGATGTAGTTGAGAAAATTTTTTGATATGCATATACATTCTTTTATTATGATTAAGAACTTGATATTAACAAAAAAAAAAATCCGTCCAAATATCCCTTTTCCGCCCAGACAAAATAAATTTAAGCCCACCGTACACAAATGTACGTATAAATAAAATGACAGGCTGTAATGGCTTCCGGATTTTAACGGATCAGTTAAATCGGAATCCTTTTTGAAAAACATTATAATTTTATAACATATTAATTATTTTAGAGTAACTTAGTTATAGCGTTATTTTTCGGACGAAAACGAATTAAGTACACAATTGTGTACGTTGGTCCAAAATCATACAAAAATAAATTTTTGAAATGACACTTTCGTACACGATTTTTACGCACACAATTGTGACCGCGGGCCGGAAAAGGGATATACATTGTTCTATTATGATTAGAAACTTGATATTAACAAACAAATATCCGTCCAAATATATAAGTAGTTATAGAACATAATTATTCAAAATCGGTTCAAATATTTTATTTGTACATATTTACTTAAATAAATTTGTACAATTTACTTGAATAATTTTTTTGAGGTTTACATGAAAATGTAATATCTTCCCACACTAAAAAAAAAAGTTGCAGAAGCAGATTGGCACCGACACACAAAGCATGATTGATTTTTTATCGACATCGGAGTCTAAACAATTTTCTTCCCAAATGCTGCCACTCTTAAATTTTAATATACTTATGGTTAAGATTAAAAAACAACCTAAATCGAACTTTCCAGAGTTTCGCGAATTAAAGAAGGCGATACAAATCTCAAGAAATAATAACGTAACATTCTAAAATGGTGTCAAGCTGAAAGGCGTAATCAATAAGACGTCGTTATCGTATCAACTAGACTTTCCTGATCAGGCTCCCGATGAACTGCACAAGTCGGGATGCAAGAGCAAATAAGTGAACGAACTTATTGTGTGTGTCCTGCAAATCAATATTCGATGGTTTGAAGCAGCGCAACTGAACGAACTCCAACATAAGCTTAGTAAATTAAATTCAATTATGATCGAGAGCTTGCAGCTTCATGAGGATATATTAATAAAAGACCCAGAGAAACAAAATGTTCTTCATTGGAGTGTTCTAAACAGTATTAACAAAAAAATAATCAAAGAGGTACCGTTCAAATCACAAAATACTTCAACCAACAGCAGACTAATGGTCCCAGAGAATAAACCAAATTAAAGGTTCTATGGAGAATCTGTCTTAGCAAAGAGTATGAAATTTTATAAAGAGTAACGAAATAGAGGAAAAAATTTCATCAAAAAATGCATGGGTTATCATGGGTTAATACACCCAATTTTTTATTTTTTTTTTTTTTGTAGCGATTATTGTTATACTCGTGACTATTGATAGCACCGAAAGATAAAGATGTGTAAGTGTGTTTTAAACGCATTTAAATTTGCATTTTATTGAGGAAAATTTTTCCTTTTTTCGTTACTTTTTATGACATTAGATACTCTTTGATCTTAGGTATGCTCACTGTTTCTTGAAATTGCCAATAATTGTCTGAGATATCCACGATAGTTCCAAAAAGGATGCCGATATTGAAAAATAAGTTTCCTGGAACGAAGATCTACGCTTTAGAAGGAACAAGGCCCAAAGCCACGCGTGGTTTTAGACTAGTCATTCAACAATCCTGCAGCGCCAATATACTGCGTGTTCAAACTAAAAAGGTCTAAACAAGCAAGGTCATAATTTAAAATATTCGCGAAAATTCATAACATAAAGAACAAGTACATGTTGTGCATAAAAGTAAAATAAAACATGGTACTGAGAAGAATTCACAATAAGACCTTACATAACAGGCTATCATGTTGGCGAAAAATTTTATGGAGGAATTTCTGCGAAAGCCAATCAAGGAATATAAAGTTAAATTTCCACCTTACCCGCCAGTCAATATACACCCGCCATTCAATATACGTTACAATAATTAGGAATCAATTCTGTCATTCAGCACTGTGGTGGTCCAACGTGGGATAACTGCGCTCTTCCAATTAATTGCAAATTGTGAATCTTCGCTAAAAAATAGTTTTTGCTTGACGGGCCTTGTTCCAGTAACACAAAGTACTACCATCGTAGGAGATATTTGGGAGAAATCTCACTACTTGAAATTATGACGGAGCATTTTAAACGTCAAATATGAGCCGGTTTGAAATATTTAGAAATTACACATTTAACTTTTACACGAAATGTTAGTTATCAGTTCAACTTAACTTTTGAAACTAAAGGAATCTCTTGATAGTCTGAACTCAGAAAAATTTATATAAGCAGGAAATTTATGAGATTAGGACAATTAAAAATTTCGTTTTGGCATTTACTTACTCACTTTTACATCATGTTCTCATGCCTGTTATTGAATAATAAATGAAGTCTTATTTCTAAAATCAGAGGGCTTTAAGGCCCAAGCAGCCGACCAATCGGCCAGAATATGCTGCAAGAAGGCTGAGCCTAAACTATTTCTATAATTAATCTTAGCTCCAAACCCCAACTCGTAAAATTGAGTTATGAACTTTTGAAATCTGGATAATTTATTTTAATTTCCCAAAACCTTTTATTGGTACCAAGTTGCAATAAAAATTATTCACCAATTAAAATGAATTTGAGTAGAATTGAAAAACAAAAACATATTAACACATGCTCACTACCTAGGTAGTATTCAAATTATAGGATTAACGAATTTTTCTGGTAAAAAAAAATCGAAAAACTTCCGGCCGAACATAACAATATTTTTTTTATAACTTGGCTTATTTTTTTTAAATATACGACACCATTATGAAAAATCTTAAACTTAAAATAAATTTTCCACATACCTTTTTGTATCATAAATTTTTCAATTTTAAGTAAAAATTTTCTTTTTTGAATTTTTCACACACTTTCCTTTCAATATCAAAAAAAAAATCTCAGCGCAGATTTTTTTGAAAAATTTATTTTGTTATTTTCAATAATTATTCTCAAGACGATTATTGTTTTTGTACTATTTTTTCTCGTTTCAATTTGAAAAATTAAAATTTTTCCAATTTTTCTTTTAGGATTTTTTTTTTTATTTTGTATGCGACCAGAAATGAAAAGACACCAAAACTAAATTAGAAATTTAAACAAGTGAGAAATAGAACAAATTGAACATGAGAATTTATTTCGAAACAAACAAACATTTGAAAATTAGGAAAAAGGAAATGCCGATACGATTTTTGTGAATGGTATGTCTCAGTAGGCAGTTATAGGCCCAATATTTTTCAATTATAAAATAGTGGAGTAGTTTATTCGTACATGTTGAGACATTTGAGATAGAACGTGTGTAATTTCACACCGGATTTCCATCGTCATACAAAGTGTTTCACTAGCGAGGGCATCGTCATATGTTTAAAATGTATATGTTCGGATTTATCAGTCACTGTGTTACAGGATCTGCAAGGACTAATTGAGGGACAGTGGCCAGGAGGCCACATTCAGATGATAATATATTTCTTGCCTAGTTTACCATCTACGAAACAATAGCATTTACATGTCTGTCCGAGAGAATTCCTGCTTGAAATGCTGGGGATATTTTGGGGATTTTCCTGGTTTGCAGAGTGTGAACCTACTTAGGCCCAGTTGGCAGTTACTCTAGTTCCAGGCCTCGTGTTTATTTTTGGTCCGTTAGTATACCATATAGATGCAAGGCATCGAAGGGATATAATGTTCTCAACTTGATTCCGCACGAGAATCCTGATCGAAAAATGACTCTTCGTTGTTCTATGATCAAATCCGATAATTGGAGATTTTCATTTACTAGATTCAGTTTCTTCGAGATACTACTATGTCTGCGTTGGCTTTTAATTGATTTCATATTTTTTAGTTTTACGGCTCTAGAACCGGCTATTTCTTGAGAACGTTAAAAGATTAGTGGTGTACAAGTTTTGTTTGCTCTGATTTTCCCTCCAAACTGAACCAGTGTACGAAATCATAGATCTTATAATGCTTTGATGTAGTCAAAGTGTCATTTGTGGACTGATACATCATGTTTTGTATTGTGATGGTTTCGCCACACAGCGAGGTCTGCATCTTGGCGCTCTGCAACATACAAAGTCCATTCTAGGATAGAGAAATCAAGATCCCATGCTCTAGCTTGTGAATTACATCGAAATTGGCTTTGTCAATTGTGTATGTTCGATTTCAGTTGTCAGTCTAGGTCTGTAAGTCAGTATAAGGTTTGTAAGACCTGATATCCTCTCGTAATTACTTTATCACATTCAGTATGAAAATTACTGTTACGTCTATCCCCAGAAGTATGGGGTGCATCTCAACTCCTCCTGGGAATTTGAAACGGCAGAAAAAAATTATATTCCAGCGGAGTCTTCTAGGGCTGAACATGTTAATTGAGTGTTTGGAGTCGTCGGGAGCTTATCAATTATTTCACAAAAATCTCTCTGTCTACATATTTTTTGAGGCTTCTTAGCGCTGTATCATATCTAGTGAGAGAAGTCCGGTAGGCCGCGCCTCTCTCATTAAACAGTTAACGAATTTTACTCCTCTTGACCTCAAGATCATGATTCCACTATAGATAAAATATCTAAAACTCCTGACACGAACCAGGTGGGAATTTATTCGGTAGTCGCCTATACTTTTTTTTGTGAGTAGGTGAAAAAAAATATTCGAAAGACGACGGGTTGGTGATGCGCTCGAAATGGACCCGTCAGAAATTAGCACAGGTAAAAATCAATCTCGCCATGCCCGCGTTCGATCCAAGGACCAAGTTGCTTTATTAACCTTGCCGTCCATCGCCCAGTATCTCGTTCTTCCCGTCTACGCTGCCAATGCCTCCAGCGTCGTCTGTATGCCCTACCAGGAAAACATCATCTGGCATTACTAGTTTTAACAAACTATCGTATAACACATTCCATAATTCAGGTCCAAGCACCGAGTCTTGCGCTACCCCGGCTGTAACTTCTCATTCCTTAATACCACCGACCGTGTTATAAGTTATTTTCCGGTTATTTAAATAATCCCGCAACATTGTTAAGAGAGTGCTTGGTATCCCAGCTCGCCGAATTAAAGGCGTTCTTGACATCCAGAGTAACAAGAAAAACGAGTGGTCTTGTTTGATGGCAGGCTGCTTCTGCTCTCTCAACCGCATTGATCACCTCCATTATGGTATTAATTGTCGAATGTCCCTTACGGAAACCGTGCTGTATTGGGGATAGGTCACCCGCGGCGTGTATTGCTGTTTCCAACCTGGGTTTCAGCAGTTTCTCCAGTAACTTTCCGATCGTGTCTAACATACAAAGAGGTTTATATGTTGATGGTAAAACAGGGTCCCCTCTCGCGTCCTTTTTGAATAGCGTTAGTCTTGCCACTTTCCATCGCGTTGGGAACACTCCTGCTAATATTCACCTGTTAAATATGTCCAGTAGTGTATCCGGGTAACTGCTGGCCACAAACTTCAGTATTTCAACATTGATACCATCTGGCCCCGGAGCCTTTTTGACTTTCATAGACATCACTGTACTTAGTAAGTCCCCCTCGTTGAGGGGGGAGTTAGTGAGTTCCTCCATCGTGGTTTCATCGATTAGCCTACACATGTCTGAAGAACCTAGCTAACGAATAATGGTTTTGTACCCTCTGCCCCATGGATCAGTATTGACCTCGTCACAAATTGTCCGCCAGCATCCGCCTTTACTCTTCCGGATGGCTCTATTAAGCCCTTTTTTCACTGCTTTGAGCTAGGTGGATTTGACTAACGAGTCGTCCCTGCTCCGTGTTCACTGTCCCGTCCTTCTGAGCATTAGGGCTCTCTTCCTTACTCGCTTTCCACTCCATTTTACGCGGCATGAATGAGTCGCAAGCTCGTCGTAGAAATTGCACGATCAGCCTCAGCGTCAACGGTTTGCCTTGTTGGTGGCTCCCTTAGAGATATAGGCGCACTCGCTCGGTTTCGGTCTAGAAAATCCGCTAGTTTGGTAGCGCTAAACTTATTCATATTCCATCCCTTCTTTTCCGGTGTTATCACTTGCTGCACTTGCCGTGAACCGTGTATTTGGAAGGTTATATAGTTACGATCGCTTCCCGTGTAACTATCCATTACTCTCCAGTCTGCTGCGAGAGATGACAGTCGTTCTGTTACCAAGGTTATATCCGCTATAGAGTTTCCATATCCTGGCCCTTGGTACGTCGGGGTTGTCCCTCTATTAAGAACGTGCAGATCCAGTCTTGACATCCATTTCCATTATAGCCCTATCTCTAGAATCTTGTTGTGGCATGCTCTACACCAAGGCACGTGCATTAAAGTCCCCGGCAACTACCACTTCTCCAGAACAATCACGAATTGCGCCTTCCAGTTCGTTCAATTTTGTTTTAAATTCCAATATGCTGTGGTTTGGCGAAAGGTAAACACTAAATATCGTGATATTCCGACTACCAATCCACACAAAGCCATTACCCAAACCATGACTCCTCACTGGTATTTCATTCTGGTCAACCACTCATATTGCTGCTGTATTCAGTGGGTCCGAAAACCATAATTAGGCGTATTCCGGTTTCGATATTGTTCACTAATCACAACCATAGCTCTGCTTTTTCGTCGTTCGATATCACCCGCAACGCCCTACACCCATTCAGGTTTCCCTGAAGGACTCTCATTGGATCATTATTCTCCTGGTCTCCAACGCCTCTCTGAATACTCTACAACTACCCGACCCCTGAATGTGGTTGGGGTTGGCCACGCAAAAAAGGCATTATGGCTGTGATGTACATGCCGCAGCTCTATGCCCATCCTGCCAGCATCTCCAACAGTTTTCACTGTTCTGGTCCTTTGCAGCCTCTTCTTATATGTCCATATTCTAGGCACCTATAACATCTCTGAACCTCCACCCTCTTCTTAACGTGGCTGAAGACCCAGCCAACTTTCATTCTCCCTCGCTCCAAGAGCGCCAAGGCGACTCGTTTATTGGTCTCAACCACTGCCTTCTTCTGCCCTCATCTTTCAAGGTCAAATAACGTGATCTTAATCTCTCCAGGTTCCTCCTTGCCAGCATCTCGCACAATAGCTGTCGTTGTTGTAAAGCTATCCAGGTCCATTATTTCGAGCTTCATACGAGGCACCAGCCCTCGGATTTCTCCATCTTCAGGTCAAGGTTTTGCGGATCTACCTTATTTCCACGTCGTTGTCATCTGTACATGCACTGTTGCACATCAGCGTAGGCTTTGCATCTTCTTCTTTCTCTATTTCTTTTAATAATGGGTTTCCGGTTCACCTATTAGGTTCTGTCCACGGTATGAGCTGTATTAATTATGTGCTGTCTCCATGATTACTGAGCTTCCTCTTCCGTTTCCCACCAACATAGCCCAATTGTTTGGTTCATCTGCCGATGCTTGTATAGTCTCTGTCTTACTTCCTTCTCCGATTCTTCCGCAGAGGCACGATCTCTGCCTCTCTTTTTATTCCCCTCCGACCTTATTGAAGTAGTACCTTTATTTGGCTCCACAAAGTCAGCGATTCGTGATCCGCAACCAATGTGAAAGATCTACTAACTAGGAGTCAGTCAACTTGTATACTCCAAAAACCATTGCAAGTGCTTCCTTGTCAATATAGTGCCGTAATGTAATTGTGAACCTCATAGCATGGCATGTCCATTTAAAACGTTGGTTTTACCCTGGAAAGTGTGTGATAATCAGCTGCTATATGCCATGTAAATTTGATATGAGTCGCTCGTAGGAATTAACTAGACCTACGAAAGAGCGTAGTTCTTTATTATGTGTGTAGTGGACTGGCTTTAGAGATAGCGTCCAATTTATCCTGTGTTAGCCTAATGGCCTAGATATACCATTTCATCCTGTAAAAAGGATATCGTTTGACACGGAAATCTGCTGTTTGTAGCCGTGAAAGTACTTCTGTCCAATTCCGTATGTGTTCGGCATTGTTTTTTCCTGTGATGGGAACTTTCCCATGTATTGTTGGAAGCTGGAGCGACTGCTATTTAAACGGTAACCTGTTATATTTGGAGTATGTAGTATCCCATGTGTATTGCAAATGTGAGCAAGTGTTGCGATTCTGGATGAACTACAAATTACAGGTAACATTGGATGTTTTTCCAGTAATAGGCAAGCATTCGCGTACGGTTGCAGTATGGTGTGGCCCATTTGACAGGTGTCTCGTTTGGCTCAACTGGTGTTAAAACGCCCTCAATAACTAACGACATTATTTTATATCTCGAGTTTAACATATGAGTGCATCCGTAAACACTTTTCAAATATTGCTCATTTTACTGGAATTATCTTGGTTATTTAAAAATTTTTGCGTTATCACTTTTAATGAGAAGAAGTGTCCAATTTGCATACAACTTTTGTGGTTGTGGGATGTGCCCGTTTTCCCGTTGCGATGAGTTTTTCTGTGTGTGCACTGATTGGACGATTGTTTTTAATACATCATCATTCGCATAATTGAGCCACTTCAAGCACTTCTTTGAAAGTCACTTCGCTCGTGGTCTCTGTTTTCTCCTTGGAAATGTCTCTGATGATATGTGTTATTTTCAGATCTGGCCACCGTTGTCTCACTTCAATTTTGGCATATTGATGGCGAATACCCGTTGCAAAACGATCGCCCAACTACCGATCAAAATTTTTAAAATCGCATAGCTACGACTATTTTCTCGTTTATTGCTCGAGTACTGACAAAGTACTACAAAGGATTGTGTACATCGAAAGGTGCAGTTCCAAAATTGTGATAATGCCTTAAATCGAGTCGTTTTGTAAAACGATAGATTATAGTTTGAATGTTGCATTTTTCGTTAGCATCTAAAAACAAAATAAATGTTTTCTGTTTTATATTTTCCTCGCCAGTCAAATGCTCACGTTTGTGAACCTGTATTAGCAAACACAAAGCCAAATGGCGTCAATGGATTAGGATTTGCTCTTATTCTAAGAATAAATCATTTTATTTTTCTTTTTCCACAAAATTGAACAAATTGGGTGATACTTAAATGTGAATATGTCTAGACACACTGAGGCAGTGTCTGCAATCTCTCCCTTTGCGGTGCTGATCACCTTGTATAGTAAATACTTCGATGTTCGAAAGAAGCCTTGAATCAAACCAAAAGCAAACGAACCTAAGAATGTATTTGTTGGGGACTTGTTTTAGACTACCTATTATGTGCTAAAATTAAGAAGGCCCCCGGAACTTTTCGTCCTAGGAAAATTCTTTCTTGAAATTGAACCTCTTCAACTTACTTGATGAAACCGGACGGCTCGTAGACAGATTTAGGTGAGAAATCATTATGGGGCTTCTCATCGAAACTGTTCCTAAAATCTTTGAAGATTCGATGAAGATGACATACTGATAACCCAAATATCCACCCATATCAAGTAGCTCGAATATCCAGAATAATTTGGAGAGTATTGTTCCTTAGATTATCCTAGTAGTAGGCGGCAGCCAACACCTAATGAACCCCAGACCACTCCAGATGAGCTAGAGCAAAACACGGGTGTACTCTCTGGGTGAGATGTAGTTTAACGTAACCTCAAATGCATCAAACCGTAATTAATGACTAGTGACACACAAGAATAGAATCTTCCACAATTAATCCTTGGTATTGAGGGCTTCGATAGTAAAGTGCAAAAATAAACAAAATCATTCTGCAGTAAGGAGGATTTCTAACGCTGAAGGCAAAGTTGAACTTAACTAAACTGTCTCAGATAAATACACAAAACGTGGTCGCAAAACCAGTCAAAAGATGCCAACCCACCCAAAACAGACTGCCCCTATATACTAGAAATATAAAATTCTGACTGGCATAGTATAGGACCTGTAATTAACGAATAGAGTGAGTGTGTGGTGGCCAAATTTTAACAAACTTACATTCAGAGAAATTCTGGAGCAGCTCTCAATGGGTGACCTTTATTCGCTTTAGTGGGTCGCAGAGTTTAATATATATACTGGTATTCTTATTAGAGTTGTTGTTTCACTTTCTTCCAGTCGATATCTTCAAAAGGCAGATGGTGGCCGATATACAACTAGTGGAAATTGAATATATTAAATAGGATCCTCGAGGATAAGTTATTTGGCCTATATGTCCTTCCAAAGCCTTCTGAAATAGGAAATCGACACCGAAACTGTGCCATCTGTCAATGACAGCTCTAAAATACTGAAGTAGGAGTTTTCTGTGGCCAACTTAATTATTAACAATATGAACTTAAATAACGAAGAAGAGTTCACATATTTTACTCCTGTCCAGCATTACACATTTTTGAGATCCTCTTACAAATGGTGTTGGATGGTACAATTGAGAATATCTAAGTCAGTTTGGGTTATCGGCTGAACAAAGACGAATGCCAAGAAAAGTGAGTCGCAGTTAAATCAATGATGAACAATTAGCTATAGTTACGTGGTAGGCAGCTTTTAGTAGAAGACCAATAGAATAATTATTGCATAATTGCGTCATTTCCGTTCAATGAATGCAAAAAAACAAATCACAAGATCTTCCAGACTTTTCAATAACGTGTGAAGCCACCAAATTTTGGAGACAATTTCGGCCTGAAAATTTGTATAAGCGTATCTAATACATAATACCTGATCCCAACGTTTCTTCTACCCTAGTATCCCTGTCCCACGAAATGACAAAATGTTGGAACTTGGAACGTTGTCATCAATGAATTTGAAAACTATGATTTCATCTAAAGCAGATTTATTCTAATAAAATGAAAATCATCGACTTATGACCATTTTAGAGAGTTTGGGCGACCTTGAATTAATTATACAAAAGCAGCTGCGTGTTGTAATTTTAAAACAGAACACAAGGCCACCCTCAAAGGACGAGAACAATAATAACACATACTTCCGGAAAAAAATTATTGCCCCCACAAATTCTAGCTTGCCTGAATATTATTCAAAATTACTCATTGTACTCCGCATGCTTTAACTCGCGAGTGGTTTTAAAAGATCTTACATATATCCAAAACGAACAAGGAAGCTGCTGACCTTGAATGTTTCAGTCCAATTTTTTCTTTATGCATTAAAACTATACGTATAAGAACCTCTCTCACTATTGGGCTTACCAAAGAAAAAATTATGCACATGTGCTGGTTACTTACGATAGATTATTTATTAAAACCTCCACTTCGGACGTTGTACAACAAACCTCGAATCGATCGGCCAAGTACATACACTATTTGATGGTAACGTATATCTAACCAGATCGTGTTCGGAATCCAAACGAATCCTTTATCCCCGAACTCCTGTCTCACAAACGGAAATTGGGAGCCTGAAAACGAGTTGCAGAATTTAATCTTCAAAAAATTGGATTTAAGAAAAGCGACCCTTAGACTAGGATGGAACCCGAAAGCAAAAAGTAGACTTGTATCAGCGATGTTGAAAAGTACGATTCCAGCATCGGCCTTTGAAACATTTCAAAACTATGAATTGAAATTTAAAAATTAAAGTAAATTATTAAAATCGGCAGTAATCGGCAGTAACGGCAGGATCGGCAGTAACGGCCCTTCAAGAAATTCAATATTTTACAATTTTGGTGGTGAATGTCCAAAGCAATCGACAATTGAATGCAAGATTTGAGATTAGTCATGAAGTGTGAATTTACTTCCGACATACTTACCGTTAGAGGTAAATAAAATTAATACCGTTAGACGGAATTTACCAAGTGGTAAAACAATGGTCGAAAACGATTGCAGGGGTGGTATGTTGGACCTACACTTCGAATCGAAAAAAGTCGAAATTCGAAAAAAGTCGAATCGAAAAAGTGAAAGTTGTATCATTTTTACTTTCCGAAAATGATACAACATACCGCCATTCGACTTTTTTTCGAATTTCGATTCGAAGTGATGGTACAACATAACGTCCCAGATTGGGATAATTGTGAAGGTGCCTTTTAAGCTATTTCTGTGATTTAGCTAAAATTAAGCCAATTTCAATAAATTTTTAAATTTCTTAACTATTGAAGACCTCTCTTTCGATGTAATAGTGATCACTAGCTTCGAATTATTGAAGTATTGTCATCATTTGATTTATTCATAAAGTTATAAAGTGGGCTTTCTATTTCTTGGTCTCTATCTTTAGCTTTCACATCACATGAAGGTATGTGGCCTCCTGCACTATAGTCCTCCATATGTCTCGATTCATTGCTCTCGTCCTCCAATTTCGACATATTAGGGCGTAGGACTTATTCGACACTTCAGCGCAGTCGGGGTCTTCCTTTACGACGCACACCTTCTGGTTGTTGATAAAACACTTTATTAATCATACGTTGTTGTGGAGACCTTGCAACGTGGCCGAGTCATCTAACTCGATTGGATTTGATGAATACGATGAGACCGCTGCTAACTCCGAAAAATTGCTTTATTTCGTGGTGGATTCGTATCCGGTATTCGTTATCCGCGACTTTAATTGGACCAAAGATTGAGCGAATGACCGTAGATAATCCTACCAAAAAACGTAGAATTTTTTACTATACAGATTTATATGGAACTACTTTGGCCATTTCTTAACCGATCATGGTCTAATTTGGGTTTTAGAACTACATACAATGGAATATTGTGGTAGTCATCTCTATTAAATCTGGTGTTACAAGTTTGGGTTACGAGTTAACATGAATTTTGGATGGTCGGGAATTCAGTATAACTTGGCCATTCTTAATCGATTTTGTCCAAATTTCGATTGTAGATCGAATATGGAGCTCATAATCAATTATTGTTAAATTTGGCTTGAAAATCCCATCCAGTTGGATTTCAGGCTGGTATATAAATTTGTATTTACTTTGGTCAGTTAATTAGCAAAAATATAATTTATGTATAAGTTTGCTTAGGTAAAATAACTTGATTCATTTAGACACAGAAAGTCGGTCATTTTCGTCGCGTCTGTTAAACTCTGAAAAATAATTAAATTTCAAAACACATCTGACATTTAGCTTTTATGTACTTGATCAATGTTATTAATTTTATTTAATTAGAAGATAATTTTTCGAGATTACAGTTATTTAATTTATAACAATATATAACACAATTTAGTTACATTAATTACATAATTTAATATTAATTTATAGTTTGATCACCAATAAAAATGATATGTCAATTTAATTAAAAATAAAATTAACATTCTCTATACTCGTGAATATTGTAAATTATGTATACGAATATAGTGACGACCTGTAATCAGATAATTATATCACTTTGATAAAGTATTATATATATATCAGCTGGTACACTGTACATAATATTATTAACGTATAATAAAAAAATATATGTAAATTTGATTTATTTATTTACAATAATAAAGCATTTCTCTATGTAATATTCTGTTTTGTAAACAAGGCAATTTTTTTGTTTTAAACTTATCACTATTAATTGTTAGCTTTTTAACGTATATTTACAAATTTCTATTTTGGCTAAAGTATATTTTTAGTATTTTGTGGTTCTATGGTTTGAGGAAGACGCTTACTACTTTATAACGGGAGATTATTTACAAAATAAATTGCACACATAAAATTTACAAATTGTACAATAAAATTAGAGCAATTATAATTGTGTATAGATGTAGGTCGGCCAAAAAAACGCGATGCATGAACGAAATATGTCTTTCTTTTGAACACAGTTATTCGAACGTGGTAACTATAATATTTTTGTCTTAAATTATAAAAAAAAAAATTATTACAAAATTTGTAAAATTTATAATTTGAGCACCAAGTTTTTGTTACATATATAAACTATGTTGGTAGTTTTGTGCTGTCGATTAACGTATTCTAATAATCTAAAAGATATTCTTCTTGTTAATAAAATTGATATACAATTTACGTATAAATTCTCTTTAGCACCAAAACATAATCATCTTTGATTTTTGTTTGTTTGTCTTATTTATAAGCAGTTTTGTTTTAGAAACGCTAGGGTTCTAATTAACAGCTGCGGGATTTTGTTCCTTTGGTTTGGTGGCAGTATATTGTATAAATCGTGTACCCTGTACAGTTTGTGCTGTGAAATTTGTAGCATGACATGCGAATAATAGTAAATTTCGTGGTTGCACCTTCCAGGCGAATCTCATGAAAATGGCTGAATATAAACATAAAGCTGAAAATAGAAAATAAAACATGGATGATTATAAAACAGAATTAAAAATTTAAAAAAGCCTAAATATATTGATCTAGTGACTTATAGTTTGGAACTAGTATTAGAACATTAAAAATTTGAAGATCAAATTTGGAGTGAACATTTAAAATATCTCGTCTGCTTTCTGGAGCCTTCTGCATCAATGGAAACTTTTTAAAAAAGCAAAAATCGATGATTTAGTGTCTACATTAGGTCGAGATTCATCTAAACAACTTAACAATTGGTGAAGGAGAATGGATGAGCGGTGTCGAATAGTTCTGGTGTTCGGCATTAAGTTTTTGGTTTTAGCGTGTCACTTGTTCTCTGATGTTTCTCTAATACCTCAAGCAAAAGTTTTTGGCTTTCCTCAATGATTGATTTTTTCTAGTAAATTTTTGGGCAAGATATCGCATTCCTGTGTTAAAATATTATTATTCCTGCCGGCCCGAATGAATAAAAAAGTTTTTTCAAAATCAAGACTTTAGAACTAGAAGAAAAGAAAACCGGGATTTTGAAAACCAGTAAGACATATAAAGTTGTTTTAAGATTTTTAGACTGTTTTGTATGTTTATTGGTATTGAAATAGTACATGTTAGTCTATCGAATAATATTCGGGTCTGGTCTCTCAGAATAAAAATTTTGAGACGGTCACTTACTTAGCACATACTCATGCAAAATATATGAGACCGTCGTGTGACAATTGGTTATCATATCATCGTTTATTATCGCATCCTTACATTGGCGCGTAATTTTGCATTCTATATCATTGATGCCATGTTTCGCAGAACTAAGGAACCTTTTCAACACGATCTGAATGTAGGAGCCAAGTAGATTTACCGCAACCGAGTAAAAAAAGCGAATTAATTGTATGTGTTAGGTGAATGGAAATGATCCGCAGGGTAATCCGCAGGTTATATTTTCACTATCGTAAAACAAGTATCCTGAGCGGAGAGTCAAACCGAAATTAATAAAGTTCCGGTTTGGGATTAAGGTTCACTGGTCTTCTCGTACATCCCTAGACTCCTCTGTAGTCTCATTTATAAAAAGGCGTCTTAGTGAAATGAGAGGCTACTTTTCGCGTGCCCGTGGGAGTTTACTTCGACTATCATTCCGCTTATCTACGATACTACGTACTATAAAAATAGTCCGTGATTTCGGGATTATAGAACTCCATTTTCATAAATTAGGTTCCAGTTAAGCAGGTCGTTTAATTTTAATGGTACAATATATTTTAATTTTAAAATCGATCTTCGCCAATTTTGGAATAATATTACATTTTGATTCTCGGGAACATTTAATCTCTATTTGTCATTCCTAGCGTTAGGTTTGTAATGAAGTTGATTGCATTTTCCAGATAATTGACATTGCATGCATGATACATCCAAGTCGTGTAACAAATAAGGTTGGGATTACAATATACAGTCACAAATTCCAGAGACCTTATGGTATCCACATCCATTACACCAGTAATATCTTTAACGGTTTCATGTTTTTCTACTTTATCGTTTTTATAGTTACGTAACACCAAGAAATGAGAGAGCCCACAAGACGATTGATCTACAGCTTAGAATGCGATATACGATATATTATATAACCAGAGGTAATGAAGTTTGTAAGGAAACTTTAATGTCTGTGTGATAAATGAAATATTTTTGTGGTTTTATATCTGATCTGGATACAATTAGGAAAGCCGAAATATTTCTAAATTAACCATAATGTGCTTCGTAACGAGTTAGGTAATATAACTCAACAACATTTACAGCTTGCTTACACATCTCAAGTGTAGATAATATTCATTTTGAGTGAGATTACAGAATTTTCAACCTTATCTAATATAATTTATAGTTCAATAAACAAGCACAGGAAAAATAAGAAAAGTATTCTCTAAGTATTTAGTTAATAAACTTGACCGTAAACGCGTATTGGCCACAATCACCAAACAGTAGTGAAAGTATGCAATAAAAAAAAGGCAAATTGTTTTTTTTTGAGCATATAAAAATAGATATTCGGCCACTATTATGATATCCGTATGATTATGATACGCACAGATTAGAAATAAACGAAGAAGCGCGTATATATAGTCTGCCTATCATCGGTTGATTTTATTATGTTATCATTATCAGTATACGCAACTGTAGCAAAATCGCGCATTTCTTGAATTAATTTAAATAATTGAGATTGTCCCCATCAAATATTTATCAAGGTCACATAAAACTATAAATAATTCTCGTTTTCTATTCTATCAATTAAGTGTAATTGGGTGTTCTTGAGCCACATACCTAGAGTCATTTTCCCACTAATAAATTTAGGATCTTTCTTTATATCGGCCAAAGCCGCAATTGGAATCCCCCAATTTGCTACTGGTCCCCAGAAATGAGTACTGAAAGTGTAAAGATGGCAAATTAAATAATTAGATTGTAAATAATCGAATTAAAGTGATTACCTCATTAAGTATTCCCGAAACTCTTTACTTTTTAAATTATCAACTAATTTCCGACCAATACCTCTCGAATTTCCAGCCATGATTGCAACGTATGATGATTCCAAGTCCTACAGCAAACAGAAAGCAAAATGAAAATGTTTTATTTTCGCTTTTAGGTTAGGTGAATGATATAATACCTAACAAAAAGTATGTTTTTGTAAAATTAAACAATTCCTATAAGGAAAACTAAAAAAAATGTATAAATATAGGGATTTTATTTTGTGTATTTCTGATACACAACCACAAACCGCCACTCACACAAAATTTACGAATATGAAACTGACAATTTTGACATAAGTAGCAAAAAAAAATAAAAAAAAAATTATGTAATCAAAAGAATTGCCCAATCAACCGTGATTTGCGGAATGTATTATTTTGTTTGCTGAGTTAATAGTTTATGTATCACCGTAAAGATGGCAGTGTTATTTAATCAAACCAATTCAAATGGGTGGTTCAAACCCACCGTAACAATTTATTTACATACATATTTCGATTATAGTATGTAATTGTTGGATTAGTGTTGAAATTTGTCGGTAATTAGTTTTGTACATAATTCAATAAATAAAAATGGCTGTTAACTTTGTCATTTTAAAATTATTTAAAGAGTTTTAAAATTTTGAAATTCGAAATTGCTCTGATTTTAGCCATAATATGTTTGCTTTATCTTAGATTTGATTCTATAAAAAAAGATAAAATATAAATACGAATAAACTCTATGCCAAAGCATCGAACTAAGAACTAAGAACGAAACAGAATATATACATGCAGGATTTATCAGAGGGATCAACAAAATATCAATGCTGTTTAAGATTGTCGTGTTTTAAATAAATATTATACTAAAATATAATTAATTACCAAAACAACAGTTAAATTTATGTTAAACCTAAATATAAATCGAATAAAAATTAAATTTGATTGGGAAAATATTTGCATATTTTAAACTTTTGCAAATAACAAAATTAAATTTTTAGAATTATATTTACTGGAATTTTAAGCCATTAGTTAATTAAGCAAAGTATCATTAATGACCATTTATTTAATTAACCATTTAATTTAAAAATTGCTGCATTTTTATAAGAAATATAATTTAAATTTTCTATTTGACAGATCAACGTCTTAGACAAGATTATATTATAAAATTTTGAGATTATTCCAACAGAATTAAAATGTTGGTCTTAGCTCTTAGTTATGCAAGTTGTTGCGAAACATAAACAAATGTTTTAATTCTTTTGTTATTTAGAGTGTTTTATCAATGGCAATATGTTTTAACAATATATTTATTGGTTCGGTATTGTTTATATTTATATATTGTTTATGCTTATATATTGCTACAAATTGTCATTTTCAAATAAAATCGAAATTTTAGCTCGCTAGCATTGCTATTTTAGCTGTGGTATAATGACTAGATAATTCGCATTTGTCCATTATTAATTAATTTTTTGTGTGATTTATTTGGAGTTTATAATTTTTTTTTAATAAAACATTATAAAATAAAATAGATAAACTAACATTTAAAAGCGATATTTGTGGTGATCAATATATTACAAAATACCATATTCGTGAAGTGATAAGTGATAATCACCTAGCACCTTCTGTCTACCCTTGGTTTCTTTTCAATGAAACATTATATTTTGTTTACAACAAATGTAAGCTGTATAAGTAATCGGTTATATCAGTTTTACTATTTGCACAAATTTGTAAATTTTCTTTTATTTTTCGTAACATAACACAAATCGTTTTCGCTACTCGTCCTCAAAGTGTACCGCTCTTAATGAAGAAAAGTACTTCTTTCCTTTTGAAAAAAGATATGACAGTTAAAAAAAATTTACCAATTTGAAAAAAATTATATATAGCTTTCTCTTTTACAGTAACTACAAAAAAACAATACCTAATAATCGATTTTTCTACATAAAAAATGTACTTTAAAAGACATCGGAAGAAGTACCTACTCCTTAACTACTTCCTGTAAGTAAGTATTTTACAAGTTGTTCTTAACCTACATTAACCTTTTCGTTACGGATCTATAATTTCCACTTAATCTCAATTTTTTGCTGCTATATGTTGATCTACTATCTATCTGAACATAATCACTTTAACACATTTGGGGGAACGTCATGGTATAGGTAGGGGGTATGGTATTTATTATTGTACCAGCAGTGCTGTAACTGTAAGTATAGAAAACTCATAAAAACCACTACTGTACCACATAAAAATACGGTTGGTTCAAATATGTACCATACCCCCTACCTATACCATGAGGTCCCCCCCCCCAAATGTGTTTAAGTGATTATATTAAGATAGATAGTAGATCAACATATAGCAACAAAAAATTGAGATTAAGTGAAAATTATAGATCCGTATAAAAATTTTTGTAGTCACCATCGAGTTTGGTACTAAACTGAATTGCACGAAGAGAAAAAAACGTGTCAATTCCCGTAAATTACGATTAAATTTTCCGTATAGAACGGACTGGTACATTGCTTATGTCATTCACAGCAAACAGTGCAGTTTTAAACATCTAGTGGTACAAATGTGTACCAACCGTATTCTAAGGATATGGTACAAATTTGTACCATTCCGTATAATGGTTAAAGTACTTCTTTGTGTCCAAAGCTTTATTTTAAATAAAACTCAAACATTTTGTTAATTAATTTTAATTGTAAATTTATTTAAGAAGCATTAATAATAAAATTAATATTTAATGTAACAAAATGAAGTTTATTTTTAACAAAAATTATACAAAAATTACAAATAATCGATAATAGGTCAATGGATTTATTTTATTAATTTTTATTTTTTTATGTGTATGTTAAATTTATTCACTAATCTTTTTTCCTAATATGTACTCGCAATTGGAATTTGGCCAAGTGAATTTTGATTTCATAATTAAATTTGTGGTTCTACAATGTATTATTATTAAAACTAAGTTTGGTAGTGCATATCTCTAAGATATAGCTACGCCATATTTTATTTATTATATACATTAAGCCATTGTACAAGGAATGTCAAAGCAGCACTGCTTCTCGCTTCAAAATACGTCGTAATAGATTTTTTATTGCTAATTTATAACCTTATTTTATATTTAAACACAAAATCGTTTTGTATTGTTTTATTTTGCTATCTCAAAAGAAAAATTTAAACTAAAATCTACATCTCAAAAATGGCCTTAAATTTTTTTATTTCATTTCATTTTATTTTTTTTTTTATTTTATTTTTTCGGTGAAGCAGCTTCAACACAAATAGAACTGAAATAAAAAATAATTAAGGCCATTTTTCAAATGTAGATTTTAGTTTAAATTTTATTTTCGAGAGAGCAGAATAAAACAATACAAAAAATTTTTGTATTTAAGTATAAAATAATGTTTTAAATTATATAGCAATAAAAATGCTATTACGAGTTACGACTTAGTTTTGAAGCGTGAAGCAGTGCTCCTTTGACATCCTGTGTCGAACGGCTGCTTGCGACGAGAAAACGACCTGAAACATAATTATTTTTATAGTGTCTACCTGCATGCCGGAAAAGGGATATAATAATTTTATATTAACTATTTAATAGACCTTTTAATAGTTTTTATTTTAAGTGATATTCACAATCAAAGCACAAGTATACATGTATTTCACCACAAAATATATGCATTCCGATCAATATGCAATCCAACCCAAGACATGTGTATGTATCGAAGACGAAACGAAGACAATGCACAATCGACAAAAAATATCTGAGAAGTACGCAATTTTTATAAACAACGTATGTCGCATTGAACACACCCTTGTACTTTCTGATGCTTCTTGAAATTCGTTCCTAGGGAATACAATTTGAATTTTGTGTGAAACGTACAAATGTCAGTCAAACAGAACAAATCGGTTATGCAAATATTTTGAATTTATGTTTAATGTAATTGTGACAGAAGCTCGCAGAAATAATTCACAGTAAGTGTTGTTAATTAAATACATACCAATTTATTAATATAACTAATGGTTATTATATTATATTACTCGTAAAATCTCTTAATTTGTAAAGTTCAAGAATGGAGTGTTGGGGGAAAACAAATCAATTAAATTTACAGGAGCAAGAGGCAATCAACTGATAATACAGTCTTGATTTGTTATTCTATATTGTCGTATAAAATAGACGCTTGATTCATATATTTCCGTTAGGTATTTAACTTGTGGTAATTCCTACTTCCATTAATGTGACATAAGGAAGATAGATCCACTGAACTGGGGTAGCAATCGATTACCTGTATGAAAAGATGTTTCTTCTTCAATCTGATTATTTTGTTCTGATAGATGTGTTTCTTGGGGAGCAGTCTATAGTTAAATTTTAAGGCAATGAAAAACAATCCTTTTGGTGTTTTCAGCTTTTACTTTCACCGAAATTTCACCAAGGCCATTTGGTTGTTTACTGTGTTAGTGGCGTCTGACTATAATTTTTCACAACTGGTAGTCGGTAGGCATATTACCATTATCAAATAGAGGTTGTTCCGTACTTATGTGATAACGGAAATTATCACACTCTGGTTATATCAGAAGCGCCAAACATGTGATAAAAATCATAACACACTCGTCGTAGGACGCTCCTTTTTAATGCTTAAAATTCTCTGCTTTAACAATGCATAATTATTTTATATGATCTAGTTTTATATGCAGTGCAATTTAGGCTGACGTATATTAAATTTATTACTACGTGTTGGCACTCGGAACTTTGCGAGTCTCCTGCTGCTTTTTATACCTACACCGATGAATGAAAAACAATCTGCAGTCAGTATGCGACATTCAAATCTTTTAAGCTTTGTAGCACTATAGCAAGACAAATTTGTTTGTATCAGATCTTCAGAGGCTTAGCACGTTCCTTTTTTCCGCAATTTTAGCCCGAGCGAATTTCCAAGGTGCGTGTCTGAGTTTAAAAAAATATAAATCATTTATTCGAGATGATTACCTACTTAGTTTAAGTTAGTCAATCGTTCAATCTTGTCTTATGTGATTTTTCTATGTGTTTGCTGGTAGTTTTTAAGATCTCTTTCATATTGATTTTACGATGCGAATCGTTGGCTGAGACTTATATGCTCTTTGAGTACTTGGAGGTACATATTTTAATTTCGACTTTCAAACGAATTTTTTTTCTGCATCTGTGCGAGAAATAATCGAGAAGGTTGACGGCATTATGGCCATGTTGTCTCGTTTTTGTCATAAGTTAGTTTAATAAAAGAAAACTCGGAAATTATCACTAAAAAGGCTAACGAGATAATAACGACACGATAATCTATAAACTCTAAATATCGCAATATAGTAGAGTTCCACATTCAGGATTAAAAACATTGCTTCACTGCGGTCGTTATTTCAGGATTGACCAAACACTTTATTTAACTTACGGATATCCTTCTTACCTTCCGCGAAGTCCGTAAAAAAATAATTCGACTCAAAGAAACGTTCCACGCTAACTTGCGTAGACGGAAACGTTGTGAATCATAAAAATAAAATAAAATAAATGCGGAGGCAGAGTCGAACAATCCAAGAAAATCCAAAAGATACAAATTTTTCAAAACCGGTGTGAGCAGGGAAAATAAATTTTATACAATAGCCATCTGAGAAAAGGTCGATTTATATTATTTGTTCTGTTCAGTTCCTACACGTATCGTGTCAGACAAAAAAAAAACGTTTCATGTATATTTTCTATAGGAGTATTTATACTATCCGTTCCGTTCAGTCCCTACAATTACGGAACGGATAATATAAATACTCCTATAGAAAATACATGTAACATGTGTGTAAGAACTGAACGGAACGGATAATATAAATCGACCTTAAGAAGTATGATCGTACAGATTAGAAGTAGATTTTAAAAACTCAAAAAAGAGACTGTGAATGAAACATAATAAATATAAATGGTTGGGACAGCTGTAGTTTTGAATCCCTGCGCTTGTAAATAATTCTCAACTATTTATTTTCTGTTCCCAAATATGTATTCTATAAACTGCGAATATTTTTTCAGAAAATCACATGCTTCTTAAAAAAGAAAAGCGCGTAGAAAAAAAGGAATGACGGTTGCTTCAAAAAGAATTGAAATTTCTATGGGACATATTCAGCAAAAATTTCTTCTGAACAATAAAAATTAAAGACAATTAATAACATCTTAATCCCTAAAACAACTAATTATCAGGTCTTGGGGTTCTTAGGTTATTAATGAAAAACCATTACAGATACAAACAACATGAAACAACAAACAAAGAATACAAACAAACAAAACAACAACAAACAAAGAATATTTCAATAATGGCCTCTTAACTAGTAAAGCTTTATTGGAATCTTCCAGCTTTAAGAGGAGATTCATATTAACAACCGACACCCATTTGACCTCACGATAGGTGCATCATTTTCTTGAGCATGGTTCTTTCTTGATAAACTTATACGGGGTGGTTAGCTTAAGAAAAATTAGAGGAAAATTACGTAAAATTAATGCCAACTATCTACCTTTGTTGTGTAGGACTTGACCAGTTTTGCTATTTATTAGGTCTTGCTAAATCGCCTAAAAATGGCAAAAAGACTCAAAATAAATGTAAATTTGCCTAAAATTTAAAATATATCTTTGCCAAAAAAATGGCTGATGTTTTTTTTCTTATAAAATGTAATAAATTTAATAATTCTCCGCACCGAAAAAAAAAACGCGAATAAAATAAATTTTCATTGAGCAGGAGCACCAAAAATAAGTAGGCAAAATAAGGAATAATCCTATTTTGTTCATCAATTCTTAATAAAAAATCGGGGTTTCCGTTTAAGATTCCAGAGTAACCTTGTTGTGTTTATTATTCAGACCTATGGTATTTTATTTCGTGGAATCCCAAATCTGTAATAAAAATCATTTTCAGATCCCTATATAATTCCAGACTTACTTACTTTACTAGTACTTCGCTTCATAGCGGTTTTTATTTTTCAGAGACAATTTTCTTAACCTAGAATTGCATCGTAAACACAGAAATACTTGATATACATACACAAACATGTAATGTAAAAATCCCAAAGCACACACGAAACACACACAAATAATTTATAAATAACTTAGTACATACTCGTTTGTAGTAGTTAGAATAGTATATCCTGCGCATGAAAATTTATTTCCACCATGAAAAATTGTGTATACATTTTTGTTTCTGAAGGGAAATTGGTTTTTCATTCGTTTGCAGCAAAAAACGTAAACCCGAATCGGTTAAAACAAAAAGAAAATTTTCTCCATGCGGGAACATGGTTCAGTACATTTTCATGTCTCGTATAAAAATGTAGTTTTTCCGGATTACAAAAAAAAAAAAAAAAGAAAATTTTTATGAGGTGTATTCCTAAGTTTATGTGCACAATAATCCTAGGTATTTTTTGTGTGGTGATCACTTTACTGAATGCAGATATGGTTT
Organism: Nephrotoma flavescens; assembly: GCA_932526605.1. Lineage (NCBI taxonomy): Eukaryota > Metazoa > Arthropoda > Insecta > Diptera > Tipulidae > Nephrotoma > Nephrotoma flavescens. The sequence goes on from OW052220.1 coordinate 42,406,603, forward strand.
TAGTGAAAGAAAAGTTATAAATATTTTCTATTTATGTATGGTTGTTGTTGTGGTGCCGCAGGTGAAGTGAAAAAATTCCGTGGTTTTCCGCAAAGTTTGTTGTTGTGTAATTAAATGTGAATTATTTAATTGTGACATTAAAGAAAAAGAAATTATTGTATGTGTGTGTGATGTTTCAAGTTTTGTGAATGAAATGGAAGCATATAATAAATAAAAAGGAAAATTAATTAAATGTAAGGTTTTTATGATAAGTCTTAAGGTGTATTTTATAATATTTTGGCTGTTTCGTAGTCTATTTGGGGGTGGCCTATAAAAATATTCGTGCCAAGTTTTTCCTTTATATTTGGCCAAGCACACAAAGATGTGTGATAAAATAATTTTTGCTGTAAAATATAAAAATATAATTCAATATATTAAAAGTACACCCGCACTTTCCTTTTTCCACTTGTATCTTTATGAAGGTTGGCATTTTCCATCTTATGCGTTTATCTTTCTTCTTTTATACTCGTATACATATTTATAAACATTGTCATTTTTCATAATTTATTGTCATTTATATAATAATACATATGTACGCCGTGATAATGAAAGCTTTTTGTATATAAGTTAAGTCTATACCCTTATCCTTGAGTTAATTGTTTTCTCTGTTGAATACTTTTACTGATAAGAAATTGAATAAGGCTAATAAAAATTATTATTATTCCTTTTTCAAGGTGAGGTTTTTTTGCGGTATTTTTTAAAGCAATGCAAACTGTACATGCTTTTTACATTGCGGTATTTAATGTTATGTAAATTGAATATCCTCCATAATAAATATAATTAATTTTTTTTACTTCAGCTCCTTTTTTTTGGGGCGCTTATACCAACAACCTACCCAACCGCCTTACCCGGAATATTGAATTTAAAATTTTTTGTGTTGGGTTGTAGAACACAAAAATAATAAGTGAAATAGTTAGATAAAATCGCGATTGCATGTTACGATGAAGGTAAATTATGTGCTGTCAAATTGTATTTTCAATGCCAGCTGATAATCTGTGGGGTTTCGTTCGGTAATTTATTATATTTGCTAGTCCAAAAATATATTTTAGAAAGGTACATGATACCTATTCGTATTCCTATTTACAATAGTGGTGAGATGCACAGCTCATATGTCTCTTGCTATATATTTACCGACGGAAGCCAAAAATATTATGATATATGTATAAACTTTAAATATTTAGGACGTGCAATGTTTTATCTCACGTTGTTTCTTGCACTCTACTAAGCAATATACGTGACTGGCTGACATTTATGCTGCATATATTTTTTTTTCTGTTATATAGTTGCAACCAAGTACAACTATACAGATATTTGTACAGCAGTTCATAAGAATCATACGAATAAAAAGAATTTCTCCATTTCAGGAAGGATACTCTTTCAACGCTCTAGGCTTTATGTACACAGAAGATATGTGTATGTTTGAATAGTAAATTTCCGTAAATAAGTACAGTAATCCCTCGATCTGCGCGGTAGTTACGTTCTGAAAAAACAGCGCGCAAACCGAAACCGCGCACTGTGAACCCACTTTTGTATTAGATTTGGGGAATACGTTCCAAATCCTAAATTTCTCATACTAAAATTTAATTTTAAGTAGGTACATAGTTCAAATAAAGTTTTTATTCATCAATCTATTACGTTTTACACCATTTCATTTTCACTGCTGATGAATTTGATATTTCTGCTAAGGGTATTGTAATAGTGTTAATAGTTGTTAATAGTGAATAGAGGTTTTTACCTCTTGATTTATAAAGTTACTTATACGGCGCTAAAGCTTCGGTCAAACATCTACATTAAATCATGCTCCAAATCACGGTCTTAAGTTAATGGCTTCTTCACCAAGTTGATTGCCAATTTTCAAAAATTCTGCCAGTGCTTTGCTGCTTAATTTTTTTTCTTCGACTATTTCTGCATCATCACTTTTGTCTTTTTCGACATTATTATCTGCGAAATACGTTACCATTTCTTCAACAGAAAGATCTTCTTGAGCGCATTCAATAACTTCAGAAATATCTTCTGAACCGGCATATCCACAATTGCTTCCCTGATACAGCACTCAGGCCATATTTTTTTCGAAACGGCATTCGTAGTTGTGTTCTTTACCTCATCCCAAGCAAATTTAATATTTTGTAAGGCGTTGCCATTGTTGGCGTTGTATTGTTGCCAATATTCACGAATTGAGAGTTTATCTGGTCCATCTGTAGCTTCAATTAGTTGGAAAAACGTTCTTCTAAGATAATATAGTTTAAATGCAGCAATGAGACCTTGGTCCATGGGTTGAATTGACGAGGTCTTATTCGGGTTAAGAAATATTACCTTAACATTTGGATGCAAATCGGCCAAGTGTGCTGGGTTACTTGGTACATTGTCAAGAATGAGTAATATCTTGAAGGCAATGTTTTCTCTTTTGCAATAGTTCTCAGCTTCTACGCAAAAGTAATTTAAAAACCAGTCTTCGAAAATTTCCATCCAAGCTTTGTTATTCGATTTCCAATAGACTGGTAGGGAACTCGTGCTTTATTCTTATAATCCCCAGTGGCATTTCCACATAACAAGAGTGATAATCTGTCTTTTGCAATCTTGAAACCAGAAGCAGATTTCTTTTCGTTCGATATAAACATTCTACTCGGCATCCGTTTCCAAAATACGCCAGTCTCACCGGTATTGAAAACTTGTTTTGATTGATATTCATCACTTACTATTAGATCTTTCAAAAATTTTGGAAATGCAGAAGCCGCTACCGTATTAGCACTAGCCGCTTCCCCCGATAATTTTATATTGTGCAAGTTTTGCCGTCTTTTAAACCTTCCAAACCAACCTTTCTTGACTGAGAATTGAAGCTCCCCAGAATTGGATGAAGACTGCTCTTCCTTTTTCAAATGATCGAAAATTGATAAGGCTTTACTACGAATGATGCCTGAACTAATTGCCATTCTTTTTTGATTTTTGTCCTCTATCCACAAGCTCAGCAATTTATTATTGATGTTGCGGGTAGCATGTTTGGTTCTATTGTATGATAACTGAACTGATGGTTCGGTTGATAAATAATTGCAAAAATGAAAAAGTCAAGTAAAAAAGCAACTACCTAGGTATATGTTCTAAAAAGTATTAAAGGGTTTAATTAATATACCATGGTCTGCTAATTGGAAAATGCCAAGACTAATTGTCTGGAAAACGTTGTGAAATTATAGCTCAATTAGTATATCATGGTATTATAATTAGTACTAATTTTTCAAATAATAGATCGGTATAGTATTTGGATTTCACATTTTCTCTTGGAAAAATGGCATTTTCCAATTACTAAACTATGATACTATAATAGGCACTCTATACGGTATATTGTACGAACAATAGTACGAAAAAAGAGAAAAAGAGAATTGGAAAAATATGTACGCGCTGCTGCGAAACTTTTACCGCGCAATGCGAACTTTAAGTAGTAAAACCAAAATCGTGCAACTCCACGAAATTTACGTAAACGAAATTTACGCTACTGCAAATTGGCCGTTTGAATAAAGTCCAGAACTATAAAGGGAGGGACTGAGGAAAGATTGATGTAGGAGGTTATATCTATATAGAATGCCACTCTTAAACTGCTCGAAGAGCCCAAGGTTATTTGCTCTTAAATATATAATGAGAAAATTCCTTAAAAGTATATATTTAGAATACGCAAGAAGTTTTAGTCGGAAATGGTTTTAAAAATGAAGGAATTCTGGGTACTAAAAATCAATCGACCTACTAAAAGCCTGATAAATTTTTAATAATTCTGAAGAACTGAATAATATTTATAACGGCGATAGCAAACAAGGCACGACCGTGAAGCTGGTACACTCCTTATTTTTTTAATCGATACCATGGAGGAATAACATATAAGAGAGATCACCAAATATAAAAATGTTTAGCCAATTTTTCTATAGGGTGTCCCAACAAGAGCGCCGTATTTAATTTTAAAGAATTAATTCAATTTTTTCTTACACCAATTGAACCATGTACGCGTGCAAATGCAGATCTTTTACCAAAATTCGTTGCATAGTGCTTCTGGAATGTTTAATTCTTGGCCACGATGCCGAATGAAAATTCCTGGATTCCCGGCCACAGATTACCTTACTGGGCTATATTTTCGAGTTACCGACAAGGAGAACGACGAACAATGATCTTCTGATCCATTAACGTAAATTTGGTCTCAAATTTTGTAATTAAACGCCTCACTATCGATTCATTTCGCGCATTGTTGCGACCGAAAACTTTCACCATTTTTGTAATGTGTTTTTAAATAATTAAACGTTGTTGGTTTGAATACTTCTCCATATTCTTAAATCGCGTGGTCTGTACGTGACAAATGTCCAAAAAAAAAATCACCGTACAACTCGTATTAACAAAATGGCGGCAAATTTAAATCCGGCGTTCTTGTCGAGACACCCTTACAATGGCCCTAGCTTATTTTACTGTTGGAAATCTACATTAACCTCGCAAGAACTAATACACTTATCTTTTATAGAGAATAATAAAAGTATAAGTTACTTACTCTCTCTCTCTCTCTCTCTCTCTCTCTGGCACTATATCCCAATCAAGAGATTTGGCCGCCTCAAATGAGGTTTCATAATCATAATGAGTGATTAATTCATTGATCCTAAAACCAGCCGTGACATTTTTCCTTGTCACCACCGGGAATCGAACCCGGGACCTCCGGTCGCTGGAGCAAGCATGCTGACCACTTTGCCACCGGGGCACAACAAATGACTTATACGTCAACTAATTATTATTGGATTCAAATTTGTTACAAATAAAAAAGAAGAAAAAATATTTTTATTTAAAAGTTGAACCAGAACGGGAAACCGAAATTCGTTTTATTTATAAAAGGATGTTCCATCTGTTAATTTTTTTATATTAAAAAAACACATAATATACAGGGTGGGCCATCTGTTGGTCCTTTTTTCAACCTGATGATTTTTAGTACATCTGTTCTAAAAAATTCTATGAACAGTCAAAAATATGCCATTTATCATCATGAAGTTGCTAACAACACAACAACGCATTTTGATTGTCCACATCTATTATGAAAATGACCGTTCAAAAACAACAACATTTCGTAAATTACGAGAGTTCGACATGGACGTCCTACTGAGCGTGCAATTGGCAAAATTATTGATCGTTTTGAAAAAATTGGTTCAGTCCAAGGTCGTAGACCGTTTCAATATGTTCATCCGGTTTGTACTTCTGATGCAGTGGCAGCTGTTAGTGAAAATGATCGTAATGAACCAAGCCCATCAACCAGGCATCGTTTACAAGAACTAAACATTTCACAAACCACATTACGACGCATTTTGCATGTTGATCTTCATTGGCATCCATACAAAATCGTCGTTTTGTTAATTGAATTGCTTGAACGAAATGAAGGTTTTTCAATCATCTTTAGCGATGAAGCATCTTGATGGTTACGTCAATAAGCAAAATTGTCGAATTTGAGGAATGGAGAATCCTCCAAGAGTCACTGTTTGGTGTGGTTTATGGGCTGGTGGAATTTTTCGTTTGAAAACGAACAGGACCTTGACTTGAAACAGTTATATCAAATTTGAATAAAACTATTTTTATTCTTATATATGCAACAAATCTCAATAATCTGAGATATGAATTTTGTCTAGAAGATAACGTTTTTTCTGATCATAAATTTATTTATTTTAGATTTAGCAAACATAAAGTTGTTAAGTCATCTTTAAAGATTGTGTTAAGGAAGTATTAAATTATGATTTAGTAGAAAAAATACGATTTGGCGCAGAACAGATAAAATTGATACCTTTGAAAGTCTTTCTAATGAGCTTGGCGAACTTATTAAAAAACTTTATAAAATTAAATCGGAAAAAAGCAAAATCTTTGTGAAACCTTGGATGACAATTGACATTTCAAAAATTATAGGTTTAAGAGAAAAGTTTCACAAATTAAGAAAAAAATATCCTACTTCGGAGTATTGTATCGAAAAATATGAGCTTTACTCAAAATTGCAAATCAGCCTTGCAAAACGAAAATACTTTCATGACCTGTTTGAAAATAATATTAACAAGCCCGTATTATTTATGGAAACATTTTAATGAATTTATATTAAGCAGAGAGCAACGTAATAAAATTATTGAACTGAAGATATATAAATGATAGAACGTTAGTAACTGATTCAGAAATTGCTGCTAAATTTAATACTTATTTCATTAGTAACGTATATGACTTATTAAAAAATTTTCAATTTCCTGTTCTTTCACAATTTGATTATATCCAATATAGTACTGCTCTATAGTACAATAATGTATAGGGTTTTCCAGTAGGAATGATATGATTATTAAGTGACGTTTCGGCCATTTGTAATATGTAATGATCTGTCATTTTTTGTTTCATTGTATTCAGAACAACGTTTACAAATTATTCAGTTTTATTATGAAAATAATCGTTCTCCAATTGCAACTTTTCGTGCGCTTTTGCCATTTTATAGTCGTCCAACTGTGCTCGCTATTCGTCGAACTGTTAAAAATTTTGAGCGTACATTTTCTTTATATAAATAATGTTCAAGTGCGAATAAGACAAGGAACGCTCGAAGTAATGCAAATATTGCGGCCGTTCAGGCAAGTGTTGCTGAAGACCGCAATTTGTCGATTCCAAGACGTTCTCAAGGATTGAAACTGTCTCAAACCACAACCTGGCGGATTTTGAGAAAGGATTTTAGTTTGCATCCGTATAAAATTGTTCTCACTCAAGAACTGAAGCCATCGTAAACGTCGTGAATTTACTGATTTTGCCTTAGAGCAACTTGAAAACGATAACGATTTTTGTAAGAAAATCATCTTCTCCGATGAGGCTCACTTTCATCTGAGTGGTGCGGTAAATAAACAAAAATGTCGATTCTGGTGCGAAGAAAATCCACAAATTATTCATGAAAAACCATTACATTCACCTAAATTGACAGTTTAGTGTGGTTTTTGGTGGAATCATCGGTCCGTATTTTTTTCGAAATGAAGCTGGTAACACCGTTACTGTGAATGGCCGAAATTGGAAGAAGTTGATCTTAACAACATTTGGTTCCAACAAGACGGGGCTACGTGCCACACAGCAAGTGCAACAATTGAATTATTGCGAGAAAAGTTTGGAGATTCGATTATTTCAAGAAATTGTGATATTGAATGGCCTCCAAGAAGTTGTGATTTAACACCATTAGACTATTTCTTGTGGGGTTATTTGAAGTCATTGGTCTTTAGCAATAAACCAAACTCTCTTCAAGCTTTACAAGTCAATATTGAACGTGCTATGCTAGTGGACAAAGTGTCAGAAAAAGTCGTGGAGGCCATTTAAATGACGTTTTATTCAGAACTTAATTGTATCGATTGTACTTCACATTAAATAAAAAACATTTCAATTTCCTTAACAATTAGTGTGTTTTTTTAAAAGAAATCATATCACTCTTATTCGAAAACCCTTTATTATTTCGAGGTTTGGTAATCTATAATGACTTGCCAAATTCTATAAGACAAGAAATTAATATGAAACGTTTTAAGCAAGTAGTTTTACCACACATTAGAAATTCAGAAATGAATTGATTAACAAGTATATCTGAGTGACATTCTGTCTTTCCATCTCCAAACTAATTATGTAATGAATTCTGTTTTTGTATTCTTTGCAAATTTTCAACAACGACCGCTTCTAATAACAAATATTATAATAAATAATAAATATTATAATAATAGAAATCTTAAATTCAAAATATTTATTAACATTAATATTGTTGGAACTATTGTATAATTCTACTTGAAGCGCATTAAAACAAAATTTATATATTTCTGCACTATGAGTTCAAAGGAATCGACGCAGGGTGTTTTATTTTCAGTTTAATTAAGCGCTAATGTGATATTAAAACTGTATTTTATAGCTGAATTAAATTAAAACAAATAAAGAATAAAAATTCCCTTACAGTGAATGGGGAACGTTATGGCAACGTGTTAACTGGTGTTTTGTGGCCCAAATAGAAAGAATTGCGTGTCAACGACCTTTGGTTTCAATAAGACGCATAATTTCAAAAAATTATGAGGTTCCGTGGCCACCTAGAAGCCCGAATTTAACACCACTTGATTATTTTTTGTGGGTTATTTGAAAGGTAAGGTGTATGCTATTCATCCACAAACAATTCAACAACTTATAATAAAAACCAATTTCGAGCTGACATTGAGGTCATTGATCCGCTTTTATTGGAAAAAGTCATCGAAAATTTTGATTTTCGGATGCAGGCCTGTAGAGGTAGATGAACCCAATTTATTTTATAGATTTTTATTAAATTAAATATTTTTACAAATTAACAAATCCAAAAATACAAAATGTACCCTTTGTAATAAAAAAAAATCAAGAATTTTTTGCAACGGAAATGATCACACACTTATTGTATGATCCCCGAATTTTTTAAATCATTTATATAAATTATGTTTCATAATTATTTTAAGATCGAGTTGGTCCTCCTTTATTTTTTATAACCTCTTTCAGTTTTCTAGGCATTGATTCTACTAACTTCTTGGTAACTTCCTCTGAAATTTTATTCCATTCTATCACTATTGCATCTTGCAACGTTTTTTTTCTGGTAATCCTGTATTTTCCAATTTAGTATTCTTGGTGATCCCATATAAATGTTCATTGGGGTTCAGGTCAGGCAATTGGGGTGACAAATGTAACTCTGGTTTGGAACATTATTCAGAATCCATTCTTTCACAATGTGTATATCGTATGCTTAGGATCGTTGTATTGCTGAAAGATCCATCATAGCACGAGCTCCAATTATTCCATCCAAATTTCCATTTATAAAAACAAGTTTACCTACCCCACTTGCCGACATTGAACCCCATACTATAACCGAACCACCATCATGTTTAATAGTTGGGATGATGTGTTTTTGCTCCTGCACTGTAGCAGAGTTTCTCCAAATTTTACCTGTCCCATCGGCTCCGAAAATGTTGAATTTACTTTCATCGGTAAAAAACAACCGTCTTCCAGAAATTGAAGTCTTTTGTTTTTAATTTTTCTGCAAATTCAATTCTGTTTTTGGAATTAACATTCGAATTTAATAGCTTCTCGCGTGGCACACGGCCATGATATCCATATTTCCACAAAACCCTTCTAATATTTTGGGGGCTGGTAGCTTTATTAAGTATCTTATCCACTTCTGAAGCTAGTTTTGGAGTGCTTGCAGTTTCTTTAAAACGTTCAAAAATTTTGGGAGTTCCAGGCTCTGCACGATGTCCATGTAGGCCAAAATCATCACGTAATTTTCGAAATGATTTTTTTACAGAACGACTAATAATGGCATAGTTTTGAATTTTCTTTGTTAGAAAATTTTCAGGTTGCAATAAATATTTATTGAGCTTAAAAAAAGCAACAAATGTTGTTTTGTTTAGCGTCGATTAACCTACTCCCCCTCTCTCTCTCCCTTGCTTTCACATTCCATGAAGAGATTTTGCCGCCTGCACTATAGTCCTTCATCCGTCGATAAATCGTTATCGCTCTTCAGTTTCGACTTCCTATCCGAATTTTACTTTGATTAGCGACCGACGAAATTTGTGTAAAGCGGCATGTTTAAATTTGAGAAAGTTTCAATTATTATCGTATTTTTGCACTCATGAATTCTTCTCTTTTTTTAGAACATGCGAAAAAGAGTTGAGGAAGGCACAAAGGGGGTCCTGGAGACTCTTCTGTTGTAGGATGGAGGAGGTCTCTGAGACTTCTCTCCTTAGGAAAATTCTAGCTACTAACCCAACCAGTCCTAGTTATTTAATTAGACCAGACGGGTCATGGACAACTTCAAGCGGTGAATCATTGGAGCTCCTCATCGAGACCCATCTTCCGGGAAGCTTTGATGACTCGATGGAGCCTGGAGCTCATCGAGCAATACCTTCATTAGAGATGGAGGGCATCGTGGACAGGGAGCGAATCCGGTGGGCGCTGAACAGTTTTAATCCTTATAAATCGGCGGGCCCGGATCGGATTATACCAGCAGAGATCCAAAGAAATTCGGTAGTCATCCTCCCCTGGCTGGAGAGTATCTTCAGGGAATGTCTTAAACTAGTCTATATTCCTAGGAAATGGATGGAGGTCAGGGTGGTCTTTATTCCGAAATCGGGAAAAAGCTCACATGCCTATCCAAAGGATCTGAGACCTATAACTCTATCATCCTTTCTGTTGAAAACCTTGGAAAGGTTGGTAGATATAGGTATTCGATCAAAAATTGAGCCCAGGAATTGGGCAATGTCGCAGCATGCGTACTGTAAGGGAAAGTCGGTGGACACAGCTCTGCACGATCTGGTACGCATGATTGATAAGTCAATCTACTCGCAAGAGTTCTGTATGGTAGCATTTCTCGACATTGAGGGTGCCTTTAATAATGTAAAAACGGAGGCGATCATGGAAGGATTGTCATTTTTGAACGTGGACTACCCCATAAGTAGGTTGATAAATCAGATGGTGGTAAGCAGGATTATTACCTCGAAACTGGGTGAGGCCACCATTAGAAGGCGGGTGGTTAGAGGAACCCCGCAAGGAGGTGTAATGTCCCCCTTTCTTTGGAGTGCAGTGGTGAATGGATTGCTGTTGGAACTGGAGAAAGAGGGGATAGGGGTTGTAGCATACGCAGATGATGTAGCGATAGCTGCCTCAGGCACATATCTGGACACGATTAGAGATGTTATGCAGAATGCACTCCTGATCGTTACGAAATGGGCCAGCAAATGTGGATTAGTGATCAACCCTTCCAAGACAGAGGTGGTACTATTTACTAAGAAATATAAAGTTCCGGTAGTTAGCCCCTACTCTGTACGGCATTAAACTGGCTTTTACTGACAGAGCGAGATTTTTGGGCATAATCTTGGACAGTAAGCTGAGCTGGAAGCCTAACATTCTAGAAAGGGTGAATAATTCTAATGTAGCTATTTACTCGTGCAGGAACGCCATAGGGAAGAAATGGGGTTTGAAACCAGAGCTGGTACACTGGCTCTATACCGCAGTGGTAAGACCTATGCTGATGTACGGGGTGGGCGGGTGGTGGCCAGCTCTGGAGAAAGTAACATATATAAAAATGATGGAAAAGTGCAACACGGCCTGCATGCTTATAAGCGGGGCGCTTATGTGAACACCTACACGCGCTTTAGAGGTTATGTTCCACCTTCTTCCAATCGAATTTTTTGGTAAGCAGATAGCAGCCAATGTGGCTACGAGACTCTCGGCTGTCTCTCAGTGGAAGTGTCTTCACGCGGGACACTCGATAAATAGATCGCTAAGGGAAGAACTGGCGAATCTAGATTATATTAAACCAACGTTGTGCTTCGATAAAGGTTTCCGGACCATCTGTCCTTCGAGAGAATCCTGGAGGAATGGATCAATACTGGAAAACGAGGCACTGCAATTTTTCACGGACGGTTCTAAGCTAGACGGTAAGGTAGGAGCCGGAGTCTTCTGTGAGAAGCTTAATGTTAATATTTCCGTTCGTCTCCCTGACTACTGCAGCGTGTACCAGGCTGAAGTGGTGGCGATAGGCGAAGTCGTGACATGGTTGAAACATAACGTGGTATCCGTGAGGGATATCGCAATTTATGTGAACAGTCAAGCGGCGGTCAGATCGCTGGAGGCGGTTTCCCTGAAGTCACGGGTGACGCTGGATTGCCGATCATCTCTTAACGAGATGAACGAGTATTTTAGCATCCAGATAATCTGGGTCCCTGGTCACTCGGACGTCACGGGAAGCTGCAGGGCAGACGAACTAGCTAGGTACGGCACGACTCTCCAGATGCAGCCGGGAAGGGCAGATCTGGGGAGGCCTATAGCAGCGCTCAAATTGGCGCTCAGTAAGAAGGCAATCGCCTTGACAGATGAGAGGTGGACCAACAGTCTCACGTGCAGGGTAGCAAAACAGGTTTGGCCAAAACGACTTGCGGCGCTCCAAGGCACTAGTATCCCTTGGAAAACGAGAGTTAGGATTGGTCGTAGGGATGCTGACAGGACACTGCCTTTTTGGGGAACATGCGAGAAGGGGTCTACAGACGAATGACTTTTGTAGAAGTTGTTTGGACGAAGAGGAGGAAGAGACGTTAGATCACTTTCTATGCTCGTGTCCGGCACTATCATGCCGAAGGCATAAGTATTTAGGTGTGTACAGTATGGACAGCCTTTCGGAACTCGTGGGCTGTAGAGTGCGAGATATTTTACGCTACATAAGTAGCTCTGGATGGTTTCAGCGGAAATAAAGGGGAGATAGGATCCTGTGGTAACACAATGGGCCACTACTGGCCTAAGTGTGCGATAGAAGCCACTCTAACCTAACTTAATCTAACCTTAGAACATGCGATTGATAGTCGTTCATTTTTACAAGAAAAACTGGATAAACTGATGCCCAATTTGATCTATTGTTACCCCCAATTTAGCGATCAACTAAATTAGCAGTAGCACTCTTTGAACGTTCTATAGTACAACAGAGATTATACCTAGATCTTGTTCGACGTCGCCCCGCCAGCGTAGGGTGGACCTCACTACGTGACCCAACCATCTAACTCGATTGGATTTAATGAATTCGATGATATCGCTACCTCCGAGAGGTTTTATCTCGTGGTTCATACGAATGTGATATCCGTTGTGCGCAACTTAAATTGAACCAACGATGGAATCACTGATCTTCGTTTCGGAACGTTAGGCTATCGCCACCGAAGTCCAGCTCTCGTTTACGAATGGCAGCACAGGTCTTATGAATTGACACATTTTTTTTGTGGTTGGTTTAGAGTAAAATGATGGTGCGCGAAATGTGCAAAAATTTAAATTTATTGAATTTATTAAATATTCAAAAAATGAAATAAATTATTTTAACAAATGTCGGATATGAACGCTCGATTCACTTCAGTTGAATTTACTCATTTTTTCTCATTTTGAAAAATTAATATTCAGATAATTCAGTACAAGGGAACTGACACAAGTAAGCGCGATTGTGCTTTTTCATAAACGTGAACTAACCCGAATCCGATCAGAGCTGCAGATATTATGCAAATGGAAAAATGATCTTAAAGCACGACGGAGTTTTTGTTTTAAATTAATCATATGATTTTTAAAGTTAAGCTGTGATTCAAGTTTTAATCCCAAATATTTGGGTAAGGAACTTACGGTACGATACATGGTAGGACTTTCTTCGAAAAAGTAGGTTGGAAATAGTCGGTGTAAGGGGTAAGTCAACAATCCATTTAGCTAGATAATAAAGCTAGCTTGAATTTAACTGAATATTTGACGTTTGAGGTGTCAGTTTACTTGGCCCGAAAAATCATTCCAGAAGGACTTTTTTTATGTGATGTGTTTCCATGATAAATTTAATGCCTAGCCCGGAAAAAAAATAAAAATGTGAGTTTCAATCAAATCTATTAATGTTTCATCCAGAAAATATTGTTTTAGCCCGGAAAATTCTTTAAAACACTTGGGTAATCTTTTCGAATAACGATTAATTATAAGATTTCAATTTATGTATATTCACTAACTCACGATACTTATATTTTCTAAATAAAAAATAATTTAGGAACAATCAAATTAATGAATCGTCCTGTCTCTTGCGTATTATGAATTATTACGAATTTCTGTAATGTTGGATTTTTTCCAGCGCCGATCTCGGAGGTGTCTTTGCCAAATGGGTACCGGTTTCAAGCTAGGGTTACTAGATAAAACTAATTAAAAATACGTACACCACATGAAAACATGTAATTGGGATTTATTCGTGAACCAGGTCAATAATAAAACACAATCCTCTCAATTTTTTATCCAAAAATCAAAGAAAATATGTATAAAAAAATAAATTTTTTTACACTAAAATTTTATTTTTTTTTACACATATTTTCTCTCTATACAAAATACTTCTCTATGTCCTATTCTCCTTGGTAAAACAATAGAACAAACCCGCCAAATTGTTGTTGTTTTCTCCATCAAATTTCACAACCGTCTAAAATTATCGTGCAATATTTTTGATCTGACTTTTGACCTACCACACAGAGCGAGATTCACGGTCCATTAGTCGTAGTTCCGAATACTCTATATTTACTTGGCCTGGTGGCACTATTCTGGTAATTCCCAAGAATTTGGAACTGCGAAAGAATTTATATGTAATTTCCGTCCATATATTTTTTTTCCGGCCTACTGAGGAGAAAAGTTTGATGTAAATATTTATAAATTGGGAATGATTTTTCCATATCTAAATTTGCAGGTTAAAATTATTCCCAATTTAATTTTTTTTTTTCAAAATATTTATCACTAGCTTTGTACCTGTATGCCAGAAAAAAATATTTGAATATAAATTACATATAAATTCTTTCCGCAGTTCCCTATTCCTGGGGAACTACCAGAATGGCGCCACTGGTGGCCACTGGAATCAGTTTGGTGTAAATATTGTGGTGATAGTGAGAAGAGAGAGGTAACGGGGAATTATTTTTCCCTATAAAAATGTAATGGATCAAAAGTTCCCATAAAAGTTTCAGTAAGCCAGAAAAAAAACAATTTAGATAAAAATGTTATGAAAATATTTTCCTCATTCCCTATTCTTGGAGAAGGAGGGGAGTGCCACTAGTCAATTAATTTTTATACTCTCGTTTGCTACAATCTTATGTTGATTTCGATTGATTTTTTCCTACTCTAAAAATAGTACCCTCATTTTATACCCTCATTTTGTATCAATGGAACAGAAACGAACTACACCGCTTTTAAATGTCAAAACAATATATTTGTTTCGTCTTTGCTGTTATGTCATGTCGATGATTGACAATTGTTTGTTTCAAAAATTCGTCATCAGATGAATCTGAGGAAAAAGGTGATGATGTGAAGTAAATGTCATTTAAAATTTCCTCCATAATGTTTTGACAAGTATAGAACAAAATTTCGTATGACAACAACAAAAAATGGTTTACTCGACCGAAACACCTGGAGTAGAGAAAATTACCCTGGGTGTGCAAAATATTACCCTCGTGGTATTTTTTTCGAATCGAACATTTTGACAGTAGTTGGAGTACCATTTTTACTCTCAGTGTAACATTTTCCTTCAATCGAAATCAACATTAGTAGCTTCGCATACAACTTTTCGAAAACTACATTTAAATTTTTTCCTAACGAATATCATGTGTCGTTTAGATAGTAGATCGAAGAGCATGCTTTAAATGTAAAGCATAAAATCTCAATTTTATGTAAATTTTTCGGTAAATACATTTATTTTTTTCAAAACTCCATGGCAAACTGGCTGAAAAATTTATTTTAAAACCGATTTTTACCCAAATGTTGGTACGCAGCCATTGTAAAATTCGCCAACTCGTTGTTTGCATTTGGTGATTTATGTAACTTCTGCTAGTGTTGAATTCAAATCAAATTGAGATCTATAGGACGTTTAGCATATTTTACTGCGTTGACAAGAACCAGTTTGCAAGGATTCAGGGCCAAATCAATGCAACTACTAAGCTTCAAAACCTATTATTTTCTGAATTTATTTTGAGTAGCTCATATGTACATTTTCGATGTTTCATTTTTAATTAAATTGGATTATAAAACATGCGTGCGTACCGTATTAAATACGTACGCCTGGTAACCCTATTTCAAGCCCTGAATCATCAGCAAATTAGACAGCGAAATCCCAATAGGTAATTTTGACTAAATCTCAGTTTGTAATAATTTTGGAATTTTTCAGCGCCGATTTTAGAGATGTCTACGCCAAATGGGTAGTGGTTTCAGGCTCCTGAATCACTAGGAAATTAGATAGCTAAATCTCAGTACGATATGACGGGGATTACTGGTAGAAATAGTTTTTTGAATCATTCTACCTCTTGCGTATTTTAAATTATAACGAATTTTTGTAATTTTGGAATTTTCCAAAGCCGGTTTCAGAGAGATTTTACTTTGGCATAGGCATCTCTGAGACCGGCGTTGAAAAATTCCAAAATAAAAGAAATTCGTAATAATTCATAATACGCAAGTGGTAGAATAATTCAATAAATTATTTGTACCAGTAGTCCTCGTCATATCGTATTGAGATTTTGCTGTCTAATTTTTAGTGTTTTTAGTCTGAAACATCTATCGATTTGGCGTAGAAATATCTGAGATCGGCGCAACTTAATTTCTAATAAACAGATTTTTGGCTAAATTTGGTAGTGGTAGAATAATAGAATTATTTATTTCTACCACAAACCCAGGTGATTTGAATATTCACCTTAGGCAAATACTTAAGACTGTGTGCCTTTTATATGTATGTTTCCATGGTTAAAATCTCAGCCGCACTAAAACTACTTTGCTGATGTGCTTGATTGAGATCTTTTTCACTGCCACCTGTTTTTACTACAGAACAACCAAGTTTATTGATAATGTTTAGTGTACTAATTTTTGTACCCAAATCAAAACCAACCAACTATCACCTTTTTTATTTCAAAACATTTCAAGAAACAGTTGAAACTATTCTCGTACTATTACAACAACAAAAATAAGGGCCAAATGCCAGAGTGGTTAAAGCTTTGGCGTTTGGATCGGGATGTGCCGGGTTCGAATCCTGATAGAGGCAGGATACAAAAGGGAATTTTCATCCTCAGATTACGATCTGGGATAAAAAGGAACACAACTATGACCCCCTGTCGGAGTGCAAAACTTATGGGCCGACCCATCTTCCATGTCAGTATAGGTTGGCATGGAGCTATGCAATGTACAGATGGTAATGAAAATCGGACCTATAGCCGGACGTCCTTGATTTGGCAGGCGACTGCGTAAGGTAAGGACGGTAAAAGCGAACTGCGAAAGAGTTGGGAGTGCTTCGGCCCCAGAACAGATTGAAAAACATTAAATAAAAAAATGAATAAAGTTTGTTCAGTACTTCAGGGTCTTCATAAGATGACGCGATGAAACCTTGATCAAACTTATTTAATTTTCTTGGATTAACATCATCAGTGGCTGAACAATTCTGGAAGTTTCGCAGTCCTACGAGGCTCGACGTTTCAATTTCCCAATTTTAGAGCATGGTTAATTCACAATTTCACGACTATATTGTTATGACATAGTAATTCGAGACTTTCTCATTCGAGAAAAATGAAGTTTTCTTCCGACTTATAAACCTCTTTCATGTGTTAGGTTTATTCGCCAATGAAGAATCTTAAAGCATTTCATTTATTATATTTATTAGCAAGTTACAATCCATTGTTCAAACTGTTCCTTCTTTGAGTTGAATCTACTCCTTCTGAATTATTATTTATACTTTACCACAAATTATCTCCAAAATCTTATCCATGAAGAGCTTAATAATACACAACACAATTTTAGAATTTTTCACTTTATTTACAATCATTTACCGTATTTTGCATTACTTTAAGCGATATTTAATGTAAGTTCAATATTTTACCGGTTCCATAATACAGATTATTTTTTAGCGTTCCTCTATAGCTCATCCAAAAGAGACTTTAATTCTCATAGTTTAAATGTTTCACCATTTAAAATTATTTCTCTGAATCTTAATCTCAATACATCGGCCAGCTTGTGCTGCTGTATCCTTGCGGCAAAAAATCAAAATATTGTAATTTTTCCATTTTTGGTATCAGATCTGCAGTCATCCCAGGTACATATTTTGTTATATTCAAATAACTTAGCTCAGTCAAATTCAAACACGTATACTCGGTCGAAATGTCTGCAAACGATTCGGGACACGAACTCCAAAAGTAAAGTAGTAGCACGTTCAGTTTTTGTTGATATTTAAATATAGAAGTACAATCGTGCGTCGTTAGATAGAGCTCGAGTTTTATCAACTTTTTAAAATTTTTGCATAATAAATTTAAAAGTTGTTTCGAAATCTTTACTCGAGCCAATTTTAATACGGTCAAATTTGGCATATTGGCTGTTGTGAAATTGTACAGCTGGTTTTGGTATTCGTTGTATGCCATTACATTCAGAGCCTATATGGAAAATAAAAATTATTTAGGTTTTAAGCCAATGATTATTTAGTATATTACCTCAAGATTATGTAACTCGCCAACGATTCCTAATTCCCGGCCGGTAAATTCCTGTAAACATAATAACCTCAAATTTTGCATATGGAGGCATATACTCATCAAATCTAAATCGTTCACCGATCCCATTTCCAATTCCTCCAAATCCTGTAGTTTTTTACAGAATTTGTCGAATTCATCCCGATCATAGTCAGCAGGTATGCCAAGCAAATTAATTTTTTTCACGACGATTTGTTTGATTCGGCAGAAGCACGTGAAAAATGAAGTGATATCGATCGCATCACTTTCAATTTTTAATGATGTTAAATTAACAGTAGGCCACTTTGCCATTGCATTGCACATGTTCACATGTATTTTTGAATTGTCATAAAAATTAAGGGAATGCGCATAATACGAGAGTTCTTTCAATTTAATACATTTACTGAGAACAAAATTTAAACCATCACATTGATCCGCACCACACACTATACTAAGCACTTGAATGTTTGACAACGAATTTTGCAGCTGCGCGCATGCAGCCGTTGTTATCTGTAATTTAGTCTCGCCCCGCATTTCAATTAGCAGCGTTTCTAAATTGGACAGATATTTTAAACACTTCATTAATTTATTAAATGTAATTGCGCACCGAGTTACATGCAATTCTCGGATTGAATGCGAAAATTTGTCTAAAAATTCTTTATATTTCCATCGACTTAAATTTACTTGAGTTAGTTCCAATCTGTGAAATGGGCGTGTTATACTGTTATATGAATTGTTTACTTCGCCAATAAAATGAACTTTTAAGCGGCGCCCGGTTGTTGTACAACACGAAATATTGTACCATTGTATACAGGTCATGACGGCATTTTTAAAATCCACGATACGCAATAGCTTAAAGATTTTCACCAAAATCTATAAATAAGAAAAAATAAATATTTAACGTTGAACGAATAAAATTTCCCATTCTACTTACATGTGGTGGAAGATGCGCATAGTCACTGCTGTTCATGTTTGAGAAAAAATATTTTTGCTTGTTTTCCGAACCGATTCTCTTCAAATCTAGTTTAATACTAAATGAAAAATGTTTTTCTTTTGACTGTTTCGTTTTCATAATATTTTGGAGAAATTAAAATGAGAATGGAAATTTGGCACAGTGTGGTCATTAATTTTCTATTAAATTGTTATATATGTAAGCAAATCGTGTCATTCCGTAAGCAAATCGTGTCGTGGGGTTTAACGTTAGCCAAATAACGTTATGACGTGAAATATAATTCGTTTTCTGTGTCTTATGACGAAAGCTATAAGTCATTTAATTTTTTATTGGTGGTATCTAGTGGTACCTATTGCTAGCGAATTGATGTTATCCCGAATAGGATTTTTCTAAATAATAGAACCAACATAGGAAAGTTTTTTGATAGATAATAGAAAATATATATATTTCCAATCTCAGGAAAAAACCAGTGGTACGAGGGGTGTTCAGAAAGTTCCGTAAATCGTTGTATATGATATAACGGTAACACGAAATATTTATTACGTTTTTTATAATAAAGTCACACTAAACACGTGTACTTTAAATCACTCATTGAAATTAAACATATCTGTAGTAAATGTTGATGTACAAATTAAGGCAAATCTAAGTCAAGCCGGTTTTTTATAGTCCACACATAAAGAAAGAACAACAAAACCTCTTAAGTACGAAGCAAAAATTTGGCGTAGACATAAGACTTAATAATCCATATTCCGATTGTTAGAAAAAAATTTAATGAAATCCGATCAAAGGGGACCACTTCCGTCTTTTAAATATATTTTTATCTGTTTTTTATGATAAATGATTTTGAAGATTTACTTAAAACGTGCGAACCATTCCCCTTCTTATTTCCGAAACTACAGGAGAGTTGAATTTTCAATTGGTGACTTTATTTAAAAAATTCGCAAATCCTCACGAAACATATATATATATTTTTTTTAAGAAAGTATTAATTGTTCAGTGAACTTAATGTCCTTTGAAGGTCAATTAATACCCCCTTTTCAATTACGCACATACCACCCATTCACACAGTAACAGTATACCACCTTGCACATTGCAAGCACCAAGTCAACCTGTACACTGACATGGACGGTGGGTCGGTGCTGAATTCTACACTCCAACAGAGGGTCTTAGTTGTGTTTATTAACATTACCGATCGTAATCGATTACGAAAATTCGCTTTGCATCCAGCCTTTGGTGGGATTCGAACCCAGTACCTCCCGGTCCAAGTCCCGAAGTTTTAACCACTGCACCACTTGTCCGGTAATATTTTAAATATTAAATAGCACAACTATTGAACTAACTGGCAACTATTTTCGAATCTTCTTATATTAAATCATTTCGTTTAGAAAACTCCTCCGCCTTCAGCGTTGTAAAGTTTTCTTCTATCACGCCAAATATATAAAGAATTTTTAAGTTCTCGTGTCAAATTTTCACTGAAGAATACCGTAGTCAAAAGTATTCCAGTCAAAACGTGAAGGAATTTTGGCCAAAAATTTAGTCGATTCTAGTACATTATATGCTATACATATAATCGACATAACAATGTATTGCGTAACGTATATGCAGATTCATGTGATGGGCAGCAAAATATTTTATTCGGGCTATTTTGGTGTCCCAAAATTTTTCCATACAAATATAAATAACAAATTCTTGCAATGAAATATGTATATAGAGCTGTCGCAATAAATATAAATATACATATTTCCATTCAGCCTCTCCACACTTTGATTTTGGAATCATGATTCCATGAATTCAAAAAGTCAATCCACGTCTACATTTGATTTCTTTGTGCGTTTCTTTGTTTATCCGGCGTCCATAGGAACTTTTTCGTTTTTTCCACATATTCTGAAAGTAGATCATTTACGAGGAAAACGATTATAAACTAAAAGATTCTAAATTAATTTTTGCAATAATTATGGCCCTGATTATTTTTCCAAAATTTAAGCGGAAATGACGTTTTTTGGAAAAAAACTGTTTTTTAACATAAATTCGGCTCAGTACAGCCTAGATGGATTGATTGATATGGATTAAACCTCATACTTACGGTTTTTCTACAGGTTGTTAGATCCCTGTAAATTTTGGTCGAAACCGGCTCACCGGAAGTGGCAGCTTCCATACGAGCTTTTTCGTTTTTTACAAATAATTCGAAAAGTATATCATTTTCGAGAAAAACCACTAAATTATGAAAATGAATCATTAGCTTCGTGCGTGTGGTGTCGTGCATACCAAATGTTGTTGGTTCCACAAATTGGCTTTTTCCACAAATTGGGATCCAGTGGGTTTTGGACGAAATCGGCCCACCGGAAGTAGCAACTCCCTTAGGAGCTTTATCGTTTTTTGCTAATACATATTTTAAAAAGTTTATAGCATTTACGAAAAAACGATTAAAACAGAAATATTGTAGATTTAGTTTCAAATAAAATTTGTTCAGATTATTTTTTTAAATTTTCCCTGAAATCACGAGATTTGATTAAAAAAATTGTATTTCACCAAATTCGGCATCTTTACAGTCCAGGCGGACTATACAGAATCAAACGTCATGCTAAAGTTTTTTCCATAAATTGGGAGATCCAAGCGAAATATGGTGGACATCTGTGTACCGGAAGTGGCAGCTTCCGTAGGAGCTTTTCAATTTTTGCAGAGAAGATTAGATTTTCAACATGGGTTGGCTTTTTGTAATTTAATCAAGAATAATGATTTTTTATTATACGAGACAGTTTTTATCAAAAATCCGGTAGGCCCAATTTTTCGGTTTAGAAATTAAGTGTGGTGTATTCGAAATCTATGTACATTTGTCGTAAAAGGAAGTCGAGTATTGGCCACAACATATGCACCCCTCTATTTTTTTTACGAAACTGCATACTTAAGCGTTTTCCATAAATTTGGGAGATCCCAGTGATTTTTAGCCAACCTTGGTCCACCGGAAGTGGCAACATTCATAGAAGCTTTTTCGTTTTTTTGCAAATATTTTAAAAATTATATAACATTTACGAAAAAACGATTAAAAACAAAATGATTGTAAATAAAATTTCAAACTAAATTAGTTCTCACTTTGTAAATTTGACCGGAAATGACGAGTTTTAATAAAAAAAAATATTATTTCATCATAATTTGGCATGTCTTTAGACTATTCGGAATAAAATTTCATATTTGAACTTTTTCCATTAATTGGGTGATCCTTGCGAAATTTGGTAGAAATATGTGTACCGGAAGTACGCGAGAAAAGAAAGAATTAAAAGATTTAAATAAATTTAAAGCTAAATTTTCAACCAACAAGGATAGATCTTGTTCCTTTTCTGAAATTTAAGCGAGTGTTAGCGAGTTTAAAATTCGAGTGGGGTGTATTCGAAATCTAAGTATTCATTCGTGGTAAAAGAAAGTCAGGTGTTGGCCACAATATAATCACCTCTCCATTTTTATGGGTTGGGGTCCTTTTCACCACGAAACAGTAATCTTCTGATTTTCTTTTGGGTTTTTAGAACGGACTCTCCAGATGTTATCATATTGTGCAAATGATGTTTAGTCATGTAAAAAAATATAAGGGGTAAAATGTTGAAACGACGAATTGGTTGCACTTGTGATATTTTGATCGAGCAACGGTTTCTTGAAAGAAATATCCTTGCCCGAGATAACCACATTTTGAATTTGGCGAATATTTTATATATTAGGTCTAGGCTTTGGTTTTTTATTAACTTACAAATTGGTCTGAGGGAGCTGCCTTTTAGTTATTGCATAACTTTTACCATTATTCAATTTAATAATGTTATTGCTTCGTGTAGTTTGATCTCGTTGATTGTTGTATTCAATTGAAATTTGGTTTAGTTATCTCCTGTCACATGTTTGATTACTTTAAAATTACAATCAGAATTTGTTTTCCTTCCGGTAGTAAGTGTTTGTAAGCGAGGATCAAATAATTTGTCGTTGAAAATTTGTAAATTTCGAGTTTGTCATGATTGACCTTCTTTAAATTTCTGGTACGACAAAACGTTACGCAAGGTTTATGAATTGTCATTCGGGATGATTTAAAATCAACAGATTAAAATTTTGTGTTCGTTGACTAAGGCTTCGTGACAATAATCATGACGAAAGTCTTTTTTTATACGGTACCGTTCTATCGAGCGTGTACAAACCGTGCAAAGAAGATGCCAATTGCGTCAATGACGTGACCCGAACTCACCATATTTGTCATTGCGACATTCATCTTTCTCTTACTCCTTATCGATATCTGTAAAATCATCGGAATGATTATCGTTTAATCGTTCTTCGCACAAAATCGACGTCTTCCCCCACCATTAAATTTTTAGACACTTTCTCCACAGGCTTCTGCTGCCTGACGTAAACCTAATATTTTTACTGAAATGAACTAATTTGAACAGTAAACCAAATTTGTGTGGCCACAATAATAGGTCTATTATGAATCTCACTTACTCGTCACCGGGTGAAGAGTCGTCACTATAATTCTATTTTGGTATTATGATTGTCGCAGTGAGCGAGTGATCGTCACATGCGTGTCGCTTGGCGACTCGAAATCACCGCATATAATTTTTGGTATTATAATTCTCACAGTGAGCGAGTCCAATGTCATATATGCTCACCTAAAATATGATGGTGAGAGTCAAGTGACAAAGTATTTTTGGTATTAGAAATATAATATTTTATTAATATTTTAACATTGAAATAGTAAATTTATATTGAAATGGAAAAAAAACGGGATATTGCCCGTGGATTTCCAGATGTTGGAAAAATCAAACTAACCATTAATGAATTTTGGAAAAATTTGTCAGTAGTGCGGAATAGCTTAGGGCTGCCAATTAGAGAAAGCATGGAATGAGAAAGGCAAAAATTCGAGCACAATTTTTTTATATAGTATACACAATTTTTTATATAATATATTTTATATTTTTAATATTTTTTTATAATTATTTTGTATTACGATACGATGAAAATATCGTATCCTTATAAATTTTGTCATACAAAGACATACAAAAATATCTTTATATGAAAACTATTTGTTAACAACTAAAATTGTTTGACATTACTATATGGTTTCCATAACGACAAATAACAAACTCTAAAAAATACAAGAATCCACATACGACGCCGCAAACAACGGCTCGCCAAAATAAAAGGGAGACTCATAATACCAATTTTGATCTCGGGTGACTTAAATAGTAACGGCGAGTGGTGTGGTGAGGCGAGAATGATAATAGGGCAGTAAGTTTGAATCGTCAAGCGATTTTTTGAAATATCAAACTCTTTAATTTATATTAGACATCCTTATTATTTTGTCAAGTATTTAGAAATTACAGATCTGTATATAAACCTAGATCTCGTTCATCAAATAATAATATTGGCTTTCTTATGAACACTCCCGATGAAAGAAAAGCTTGATCGTCACTCAAAAAGATGTGTTGTGTGCACAAATGTTCTTGAACCTAAAGTAGTTCGCGCGTCAGGTTCGATAGTGCAGCTGGAAAACGCTTGAAATTTTTTTTCGAACATGTTTGCTGATCAACATATTTTAAACTATGCCCATTCAATTTTTTCTTTATATTAACAAAGTTCCAAAATCGCTTGGGGTTCGTTATGATATCGATTTGCATTTCGTTAATGTGGTTATCGTAGGACATTAGACAGATCGGAAAATTCGTTATAAGCGTTAATATAGTTAACGTAATCAATCTCCGATCTAGTTCTTTAAAAAGTTTTTCAAATTTATTTTTGAATTACGATTTGTACTTATAAATGTTTGGTGATGGACACTCCTTTTGATCTAAGCAGTTTGGCAACATCACTGAACACTCCTTTTGATCTAAGCGGTTTCGCAACATCACTATCATGGAATTACCTGAGGACTCCGTCGGGTATAAGCAGTGTCGTACTATTGAAGGTGATGCTAAATGCGTGAGAATGACATACGAGTATAATAACAGTGGAATGTACCTAAGGCTCAATCCAAAATCATAATGTGTTTGTCTAAGCACACTACTTTTAGACCAAGTATCACCACTAAAATCGCTGCTAAAGTCTGATAAATTCAAAAATAAATTTTTTTTTATTTCATAAAACACTCTGCCAGATGCATTAGAAAACCATGTCAGTGCCTAAGCCCAGTTCGCTGAGTCTAAGCAATCCGGAAATATTACTGAAGTTGAATATAATAATAACTCCCAATGATCAATTACCCCTTCCTTAACCGCACACGGTTAGTTACCATCTGTATTATTATTTTTTTAGAGGTTAAATCAAGAATTCAAGCTGTTGAACTAAAACATTAATTGAAAATTTGAGAATAACGATGAACTTTAAAATAAAATGAAACAAAAAAATATTTTTAAGTGATAAAAAAGTAGTTCAGCATGAATGATAAGATGAGAGCAAATTGTCATTTGGGTCACTTAGTGCAAACAGATTGGAAAATGGAGAACGACAATAGTGGAAAAAGTATTATGTTTCAGTTTTAACACAAACAATAAATAAGCAAAATTTCAGAATTCATAATTCTAAAAACAAAAGGTTAATTTTAAAGTTTAAAAAATGAAAAAAAAAAATATTTAAAAAATTGAATTAAAGATTACAAAGATCATGGTTTAAGCAGTCTAAAGAAGTCTTTTCAAAGACGATTTACTAATATGAAAATCAAAAAAACTCAAAGTTTTGATTAGTTTCGCGCAGCATTCGTGTACGTGAAGTGTGATTTTGAAGATAGATATTGTTGTAGCAGGCATTGTACTAGCCTCTATTCTTTGTATGCGTATTTCATGATAGGAGACCACCCCTGACTGGCATATAATCGTGAAATTCTTTAGCTCAACGCTTAATGAAAACCAAGCATAAAGTTTGCTCAGTTTGGTCTAAATGTAGAACTGAAGGAACTCCACCTTCGGCATTGTTGATATACCAGTGTCGCATTTGGGAACATACATATAGATATTCGTTTACGAGAGTACGTAAAGGATTTAAGTAATAAGTTCGAGTCAGTGGGGGTTGAGATGAATCTATAAATCTACATATCGTCGGCGCATAAGATCCTTGTCGAAAGCCTTACTTGATGTACATACTTGATGTAAACTCGGTGAGGTTAGTGATCGTGGAACGACCTTTGAGAAAACATTGTTGAAAGACAGATGAAAGTACAGGAACTCATAGCAAACAGTTACAATGTATCGTTTATAGTTCTTGGAAAATTTTGATTTCATAATCCTAGAAATTTATGCTATTTTAATTTTAATGATAGCAGTATGTATATGTTATATGTTCAATTCTATTTAGCTCAAAGTTAAATTTAATTACCATGATATATTTCGGGCAATCGGTTCAAATCAACAATCACCACCATTCCTGCTAAACTGAATGGTGCATATGGTATTCATGTTTGTGGCAAAATGTAATACGAAGCAATGGATATCGCACCAGCACTCATAATTTAAGTTTATATAATGTTAAAAAATATTATTTATGTTGCGTATAAGTAAGGTATGTTGTATATGCATAGAGGAAAAATTAACATAAAAACAATTTAAGTTTTATGATTTTTTCACATGTGCGTATGTAATGTATACACATATTATATACACTTGTCGATGTACCGGGCGAGGGAAAAGTATGAAAACCTCCCAAAAAATCGTTTGAACGAGAAACCAAAAATACATGTGTCCAATGTTTTTAGAATCGTTCCACTGACGACAATGGCTCACGGACACTTTTAAAATTTTAAATGGGTAACCCCATTTTTGATTGCAGATTCAGATTGTACGCCTTAAAGTATTCATAAACTTAAATTAATATCACACTGAAAATGCTTATTCTTTCATTCTCAGTAAATACAACAATAAAATAGATATTTGTTGCGTTTATGGTAGAATAAAATAAGAGGCATTTTTAGCGATATATTAATTCATCTACACCCATCCCTCGATTTACACGGTAGATACGTTCCACGGATAATTGTGTAAATCGAAATCGTATGAAATATTAGAAAGGTTTCATATTGGAAGGTAAATGTCCACTACACTTAGAACCACTCATGCATGAGTGCATTTTTAATTGGCCTTTTAAATTTTAGTGCTGCGGTCTGTATCATCAGGATCTAAATTCATAAAGAACGTTTGCCAATTTCTGCCTACCTGCAGACCATCTCCAATTAGATTTTGTGTAAGACACCTTTACTAGGAGTTAGGCCGTCTCCCCCGAGAGAATGAGGCGCATATCGGGAAGTGTGAAGTTTCTGACAAATTTACAAAAAACCTTATAACAGTCAAAAAGTGTAAAAGAAAATGATACACTTTAAAGTAAGAAAGGTACGCTTTTTAAACATAATTTGTAATTAAGAACAAGATAATTAAAGAAAATATAGGATAATGTATTTATTTAAATTCAGTTTACGTCATTAAAATCAAAAGTAAAAAAATATATAATTATGTTTTGAATTATAAAAAATCGAAAATTCAACCATTCGAAGACCATTGACAAGGGATCGTAGAGATGTCTAGGTAAATCGAAGTATGCTATCGTGTATAGTGCTGACCCTACTGCATCTTTTGTAGAATCCAACATTATTATGCGCGCCGTCGAAGCATAAATTTTCTTTGTTGGAATCATAAAAATTCAAAAACTCAACCAATCGAAGGCCATTGAAAAGGCATTGTAAAGGTTTCAATGTCCTTCGAACGTTGAATTCTCGATTTTTATGATTCTACCATAGAAAATTTATGCTTCGACTGGACGCATAATTATGTTGGGTTCTACAAAAATGCAAATACCTTGTCATTGATGATCGAAGCGCCACTACACTTTTTACTTTAGCAAAATTTTAAAATTAAAAAAAAACTATGACTGAAAAAGAAAAATATGCGAACGATAGCGGTCGAAAAATACAGTCAAATTCAATAATAGGGCTCCTGGTTTTGAGGCTGGATCATTGATGGCGCTGTTTGGCGGTAAAAACTCAATTTTAACATTTGAATGCTGATAAATTATTCATATTCACGCCTTTCATAGCTCGCGATTTTTGAACTCGGTTATAACGAGTGGTTTTAACATTCGATTCCCCCGATGCGTTGTTACAAAATAGCAACGTGACTATCTTTTGCTAACTTAAATTCACTGGCAGATCTTTTATTTTTGGAGAGATAAGTTCATTTCTGCATTTTCTTCCTAAACAGTTCGGTTTCATCGGCACTAAATACTTCAGCTGGTAAGAATTATCTCGAATAATTTTCGCCAATTTGGACAGATATTCCATGGCTGATTTTCCATCATCGGACGCAGTTTCATCTTTTAGTTGAACATTATGTAAGTTATGCGGTTTTTTGAATTTTTCGAACCATCCATTACTGGCGGAAAATTCGGTTGCCGAGGTAGTTGGTGTCCTTTCTTTTATTTGGTTGAAAAGTTGAAGCGCTTTGTGTTTGAAAATGTTGCATTCGCTGTTGTACCACTCACCACACTTTTACGAATATAATCCTCTATCCGCTTTATTGTTCTTACAGTCGACTCATACAAACCATATTTTTTTGCCACAAGGGTTGATCCCTGTCCCGATTTCAATCTATCCAATATCTTGATTTTGGTTTCAAACAAAATTACATGCCGTTTGGTAAGATTCGTTTTCTTACCTGTGTCGACAAAGTAGGTCTATAAAAATTGTATATTAATAAAGTTTAAAAGAAATTTACATATGTATTGTAAAATGTTATAATAAAATATAAATAAATTTCGCTTTCAAACGTTCAGTTGAAATGAATAAAACAACACAACTAAAAGGAATTCTCCATTCCAAGCATTTTTCGATTTTGACATTTCCTGAGTGCGTCTTATGGAATAAAATACAAAAATGAAATGGCGGCGTTTAAAGCACATTGAACGAATTTTCGTTCGTTGTTAGTTTTGTTAACGAAGCCGTATAAAAAGGACACAAAATTTTAAAATGTTAAAAAATGGAAGCAGATGCTTTATTATTTTCTAATTTTATATATACATAACTATACATATCATATGTATATGTATAAATATAGTACATACATCAATACATTACAATCGTCAATAGTATTTTTTGTAAGAAATAAAAATATTTCACTTTTCTCTTGCAAAGTAAGTAAACAGTTATTAGAAAAATATTAAAACAAAGCTTATAGTAAAGAATTTAAAATATTAGTTCGTATATAACTAATTATTCTCCATGCAGAATTTTCTTCATGCAGTACATCATTTTCCTTGTTACGGTTCTTCTAATCTGATTTATCTCTAATTGTTCTATATCGCAAATGCGACGAACAATTGTTGTCATTTTCACTGTCACTTGAAAAATATATTGCTATTGAATTTGAATACATTATTTTTAAATAAACTTTTTTAACATGCTAAATTTACTTAACAGCAAAATTGTCAAAATTCAACGAGATGTTTAATTTTAATACAGGTATGACCATTAACAATAAATTTCCCTTCTCATTATTTAACAGTGTACATTTCTATTTTCGATACCAATTCATGTTCGAATCGAATTGATCATTCGAATCGAATAGCAATTCGAATCGAATTCAGAAATAGGAGCCCAGGCGTTAACTGACTTAAGCAGTTTTAAAAAATTTTTTTATGCCAGATTTGTTTAAGTTAACAAGTGCCTTTTTATACCTATCTTCAGTACATTATTTGTAAAGATATGAAAAATATGTATAAATTTAATATTGTATAACTGTTTATTTAGTGATTAATAGTGTAGTATTTAAGGCTGTTGCACTTTCGTAATTTAAAATATAAAGTTTCTGTAATACAAATTGAATAAATAATAAAGTGAGCCAAAATGCCAAAAATCAAAAGTCGAGGCAGACAAACGGTGCAGGTTGCTCAACAATCCGCTCTCTGTCAGCCTAACCGCAGAGTAGCAAGAACTTCAAATGCCGAAATAATAAATTCTATTGATTTTACAATCACAGGTAAGTTTCATGCAACATTTGTTTAGTATTGGGTGTATAACTTAGTTTTTCGGATTTTCTACGAGACGGCGTAACTTTAGTACTAAACATTCTTTTACAATGACACCTACGGCGTTTTAAAGTGTTGACATTCCACATTAAAATTTAGTTTGTCATTATTCGTGAAAGCGTAAACAACATATTTTTAATCCCGTTTAAACATGTCGAATTTCGTACCAACAAAACAGCATTTGCGAGAAGCATTACTTTCTTGTTTTAATCAAAAGAAAAAAGGTGTTGAAAGTTTTCGTTTGCTTCAAGAAACTTATGGTGAACATGCATCAATTTAAAAAACTTGCGAAAACTGATTTAAACGATTCAAAAGTGGTGATTTTGATATCAGTGACAAAGAACGTTCTGGCTAACCAAAAAAATTCAAAGATGAAGAATTGGAAGCATTCTTGAAGGAAAACTCAGCTCAAACAGAAAAAGAACTTGCAGAACAGTTAAATGTCACTCAAACAGTCATAAGCAAGCGTTTACATGCCATAAAAATGATTGAAAAAGGAATTAAATGCGGGTGTCACATCAACTGACTAAGCCAACATTGAAAATCGTTTAATGGTTTGCAATTTTTTGCTTGCAAGACACCGAAGATGGCATTTTTTATAAACCGAACAAAACTATTACTGGTTACCAACAACAATTGATAGATTTGAACCATCCGATTCCAGCCAACAAACAGCGTAAAGTGATTTTGCTGCACGACAATGCTCGACCACATGTCGCAAAACAAGTAAAAAGCTGGAAATGGGAAATTCTACCGCATGCTCCCTATTCACCAGATTGTGCCCCATCAGATTACTATTTGTTCCGATCAATGCAAAGCGATCTTCAAGGCCAGCACTTCAGAACCCACGAGACAAACAATTTTTTTTTCGATGGCATCCATAAATTGCAAGAAAGATGGTCGAAAGTCATAGATAACGATGAAAAATATTTTGATTAAAATAAAATTTACCATTTCTTAGAAATAAACGAGTTTTTTCTGCAAAAAAAATCCAAAAAACTAAATTATACTCCCGCACATAGATAAAACCAACCCTTTATTTTATAATAGGATCTTCTGTTGAAACTAACTTACCACATAACTGTAGCGCATTTGGAGTTACAGATGCCGTAGTCTACTCTACACTGACAACATACTTGAAGGTTCTTCAACAATATTAGATAATACACTGCCGATTTCACCAGTGGCTAAAACTGATATCAGTGATATCACGATCAGGGCTTTGATGGCTCAAGAAATTGAAAAGGAGCTTGAAAATGAGTCAGCACCTCATAAGGATACACAAAATTCGATAAAAACTAAAAAAAAACAGCGGAAAAAGTTACGTTACGAGTCAAGGTTTTACTGCAATAAATAGAGTGTAAACCGTTAAAATCGTGTCGCCGAAATTGTGGAAATAAAATTTATTTCGAAGACCAAAACAAAATCTTTGAATATTACTGGAGCCTTGGAAAGTATGCACTGCGAGCATCATTTATAAGTAGTTTAATTGAAATTGTTAATAAAAAAGTTCAACGAAATTCTGTAATTGGTTCTAAGAAAAATCGGCGATATTCCTGTAAATATTTTTTTAATATTAAAGAGAACCGATTAGAAGTATGTAAAATCTGCTTTAAGGGGACGTAGCACCTTCAGATTTTCAAAAAATCGAATTTTTTTTTATGGTAGAATATGTTAGAATGAACGTTTAAAACATGATTTTAATGATATAAACATGAAAATCTCAGAAAAAAAAAATTATTTATATTTATCTTTTATTTATTGCGAAGCGCGCCTTATTTAAGCGCATAATTTACACGCGATTATCTCGAAATGACGTTTTTCAAGTTGGCGTGCAAGATTGAGAAAAAACTACTTATCCAATCGTTCTAAAATTTTAGCACGTTGATCTACACATATTTCTGCTCAGAATGAACTACGGAAGGAATAATCGGCTTTCAATTTTTTAAGTTACAACTAAACTAAAAAAATTTTACCGTACAAGTGGCGCAGTGGTTAGAGCTTCGGCACTTGGACCGGGAGGTACTGGGTTCGAATCCCACCAGAGGCAGGATGTAAAAGCGAATTTTCATCGTCGATTACAATCGGTGATGTTAATAAACACAACTTAGACCCTCTGTTGGAGTGCAGAATTCAGCGCCGACCCACCGTCCATGTCAGTGTGCAGGTTGACATGGAGCTTGCAACGTGCAGGTGGTATACTGTAATTGTGGTGAGTAGGTGAATGGGTGGGTGTGTGCGTGAATGAAAAGGCGAGTATTAATTGACCTTAAAAGGACATTAAATCCACTGGATGATTAATACTTTCTTTAAAAAAAAAAAAAAAAAAAAAAAAAAAAATTGGGGGTACAAAAAAGCTGCATTTTTGAAAAAATGCCGAAATTTTTTTATTTTTCAATCAATGTTTTTCCTTTTAGTTCATTCCAAGGAGATTTAATGCTGAATAAAATCACGTTTTTTTTAAACGTTTCTGAGAGCAGTTATGATGCACGCCACGAATTTTCAGTGTTTTTGGAAAACCCTTGTAGTAGACGACAGTGGGCTAAAAAAATCTAAAAAAACTTTCTTTTGTATACTTTCATTTAAATAAAATGTCAATGGAAAGTTTCATTATGATATCTCTTTTTATTCCAAAAAAAATCTTTGAAAAACTTTTTTTTTCAATTTTGAATGTGCTATGTCTCCTTAAGGTAACATTAGGAGAAACCGACAAGTTTTACGTACAATTACGCAAAAGAAATTGTTGACGCAAGAAAATATATGTTTAGATAATCGTGGGAAACATTGTTCAATAACAAAACTTCTACCAGAAAGTGTAACTAATGGAATTAGAGACCACGTTAATTCGTTTGCCATTTAAGAATCGCATTATACAGGACGCAACACAATTAACAAAATGTATCTCCATGCAGATTTAAATTTGTAACTTATGTACAATTTATACGTAAAGGACAACGATCACCATCATTTGGAAATACACCGAGGTTTTTAAAACATTGAATATACAATTCAAAAAACCAAGTATTGACTGTTGTAATACAAGTGGATTTGAAAATTAGAGTGGCTGAAAAAATCGAAAAAGCTAAATTTCAATATGAACAACGAATTCATCATGATGCAGCTGAAACTGCTTATCAGGAAAAACGCAAGGATCAGATGCTGGCAGCTGAAAATGGTTCAATGAAAGTGTATACATTCGACATGCTTAAATGTTTACGTACACCGCATTTAAACACAAATATATCGTTTTACAAACGATCTTTATGGACCTATAACCTAACCATCCATGACTGTATTGCCAACCCGCCGTATAATTATATGTGGCACGATGGTATGGTAAGTAGCGTCGTGCGTATTTGGACATCTTAAATCTTTACTCTTGTGCCGGTCAAAATAAACACAGTTTTGTTTGCTACAATGTTTTTGACGTTTATTCAAAATAATGAACATACATATTGCAATTTGTTCAATATAAATTTTTGGAAGTTGGTCACACTCATGGAGTCATGCAATAATAGAAAAGCAAAAAAACAAAGACATCGGTTGTTATTCATCACCCCGGAGACTGGATGTACAAAATAAAACTTATAACTTTGCGGAAGCAGGTAAAACTAAATTGATGTGGCGGAATTTTGATGATGACGGCAATAAATTGTATTGCCGTGCCACGGGAATATGGCACAATACAATATAAATGTTCATTAAATCACGACGAACCATTTAGGATTTTAAATTTAAGACTGTGTGGAGCACCCGCATTGAATGAACAAAATATCAGTTTGTGTTATTCAGGTCCTTTATTTATTAATGCTAAAACGAAAAAGGATGGTAGAACCAATGCCTTCTAAACTACTGGCCGCTTACACCAAATGATGACGACACGCTAAGTCGACGTTGTTGTTGCTTTCTCTAGTTGCTTTGTTAGTGTAAATATCCTAAAATTATTATTGCGCAGTCTCGGTATAGACTTAAATTGACGTCATTGCGAAAAATGAGAGTAGTAAAAGGCCAGTAGTATAGAAGGCATTGGTAGAACCTGATATCGCGATTTTTATTTAAAACTTGCTTATGTAATTGATTTTTAATTTAATTTAAATGGTAATAAAAATGTTTAACTTCGAAATGTTTTAAAAAATAAAATGAAATAAAAAGGCAAATGTCGTTTTATGATCCTAGTAATTTTAATTTTTTTTTAAAAAGGGCATATTACAAATTTTGTGATTTTTAAATGAATTTGTTTTCAATAAATATTATTTTTGGAAAATATTTAGTATATTATAAACATTAATTCTTTTTTATTTACAAATAAGAATGGTTGCTTAAATTTGTATATCATCCCCTGGTGATGTGATTCCGTTTTCTCTCTTTGCCAGTATATTCTAACCCATTTGAATGTAATCAACACAATGCAGCAATATATAGCTCTATCTCGGTTCACACAACCCCTCCCCCTCCCCCCTCCACACACTGAAAGCTAACCGGCTGAAATATGCTGCGTGATTAGCGGAGGTAGAGTCTACAACGGGTGGTATTTTCATTTCAATTACGAAGTGGGAATAATACCTCTTACAATCCCCACCCTGCATTGATTTCCTATTTAGATTTATATCCTATTTAGATTTCTACCATTAGCGTTTTTTTTTACTTTGCATTCATTTTTATTTACGTCACAAGGTTTTAAATTCGGTTTCTTTGGCATCAGTCGTGTTCCTTCTGAATGACACCTTGTTGTTTATTCTGCTGTGACTCAATTTCAAAAGTAAAAGCCATTTGATTATCGGCTGATATATCCTCCGAATTCTTTGGCCAGCAATTCTCTACCGATTCACAGTAAATATCAGTTGAGTAAACTGATAATTATAACAATAAGACAAAAGAAACAGATTAGCTATTAAGTGCTGATTTAATACTAACCGAACCGTTTTCAAGAATTAAAACCATTTTATATTATCGGCTGATAAGTGCTCTGGAATTTCTGGGTGACAATTCTCTACAGATTTTTCAACGGCGAATACGATTGTAATATTCTGTTTGTTCAAGTTTTTCTTTCAACGATCCAACTTGTTGAATTTTGCAATTTGAAATTGAGTTTTTCTTTCCAAGCTTGAAAATATTTATTCCTCTGTCAAATTTTACGCTAATTAGGATCTGATTTAACATTTTTAAGCCCTGAGACTTTGAATTAATTTGCTTTAATGAACACTTATAAAATTTCAGTTGTAAAAAGGAACTGAAGAAATTTAATTTTCGAAATCGATATTCCTAAAAATAAATAAATATTGTCACTCTAAGGAAATTTTACAAGTGTTTTCATTAAAGCAATTTAATTCAATTTTATAAGTAACAAAAGTTAACGGTAAGGCTAAAAAATGGATTTCAACTATTATAGAATAAATTGTCATATACCCGAGACATTGTTTATAAAATTCTTTTTTGTATAGTGTCGTGAAGAAACTTTAATGATGACTAAGATTTTAAAATTATTATCTAACCGAAATTATAGCGGATTGCGTATAAGTTGTAATATAAATAAACTTGAACTTTAGTTAAGTCCTTAAGAATTTTCAATATTGTATTATTTAGAAATAAATCATTGATGCTGGTACATACATTATTGGAAAACATTAAACAATACACTATTAAATTCATAAACACCAATAAGAATCATCACCTTGCCGAAATTACATTTAAATTTTAATTTACCACGGAGCAACAAGTTTCGTTCACTCTTATATCACATTGTGGACTTCACTAAAATTCTAGTTGGATTTGGTCTTACATAAATTTCTAATTATGAAGTAACAAAAAGCTCGGGCAAGATATAGAAAATTTAGTGTTACCAAATGAAGCAAAATTTTCTTCTATTTAAAATAATACCACATTTGCAAAATGTCCCAAAATCTGCGAGTTTGGTCGCCGACATAAGGAAACAAAATCTTAACATGATAGTTACGAAGTGGCTTATTTCACCATAAATGTCATATGTTAATATATATTATTTATATAGCTAATGTCCATAGATATGTTAACTTATGATATTTGAAAATAGTTAAAAGTAATTTTTATGTTTTATCTATTGCTTTATAATTTTGAAATTAGACAGACAAAAGGAAAAATCAATTAGGCGTCCAAAATAACTTACAACAAAAATAAAAGTTTTTATTATTGTGTGTATAAATATAAGGAGTATTGATTTTCGCTTAGTTTTATTTCTATCTACACACAACACAAACATTATGGTAAAAAAACCGAACTAATAGCACCGTACTTAGTGCCTACATACTTATTTTCTACTGAATTCATCCAACACACAAATAATTAATTAAAAATTATTATTATTGTTATCAGTAGTACCTAATACGTTTATAACAATATAAGAGGCTAACTGCAAAGCTACATTTCAGCTTTCATTTCCCAAAAGAACAACACAGCAACCACAACATAAAAATGAACAATTTAATTTTTAATGAAACGAAAATAATACAAATAAAAATTGTATACTTGCTTGCTATACACATATGTATATGATTCTCTACCCAAAACCGCCATATTCCACCCCCATTTTATAAATTTTATTTATTCAATCATTTGATTTTTCACTATAATAGTTTTATCGCAAAGCACGATATACTATTAAGTAGAAGAATTGATAGTAGTAAACTAAGATAAATTGCAATAAAATAGTTTATTTTATAATTATAACTATTATTTACAATGGCTCTATAAAAACATAAATTGCATAAAGCTATTACTGGCACGATATTTTCCTCTATAGAAATACATAGATTAAAAGTTACAAATCAATTTTCAGTAACCCGTTTAATCGAAAAAATAAATTATTGGGGTTGTAAATAGCCCCATGCCGTGTACAAAAATTTAATGATTTAAAAAATCTAGAAATATAGAATGAAATATTGTAATTTAATTTATCCAGTTTATTTTATACAAAACTTGATTACCTAACACTTGGTTTTAGGGAAATTTTCCACGTATGTAAATAGGTCACCGAATTATCGATTAAACAGTAAAACTATAGAATTTTAATGGCATTAATAAATTGTACGCCCAAATTACATAATTATAACGTTTTTGAAGTTCAAAATTTTACCCACTTCGATATTAAAAATATGTTTTAAAATTATGAGACTTGACTTGAGTGAAGTTCTAAGTTTATTTTATTTAGTCTAGAAGATTATTTTGTCCATTTCTTTAAAATAACAAAAACGTATAAGCAATACGAACCACACAAAAATTAAAAAAAAAATATTTAGGTTACAATAATAAAAATGCTAGAGGCTGAAACGTTACGAGGTAAATAGAACTTCGATCTAAAAATTGACAACCCGTAAAATTCACGCAAAATTTGGAAACATCATACATTTCTAGTAGAAAAATTAACTCTCAATATACGATCATCACTACATTTTGAACAAAAATTGTTTATCGTCATCATGAAAATCATACCAGTGGCACTATTCTGGTAATTCCCCGGGAATAGGGAATTGGGGAAAGAATTTATATGTAATTTCTATTTTAAAAAAATCTTTCTGGCATACTGAGGTAAAAAACTAGAGTTAATTTTTTTGAAAACAAAATTAAATTGGGAATAACTTTCCCTACCAATTTAGGTATGGAAAAATTATTCCCAATTTACAAACATTTACATCAAACTTTTCTCCTCAGTAGGCCGGAAAAAAAATATTTGAACAGATATTACATATAAATTCTTTCCCCAGTTCCCTATTCCTGTGTCACTATTCTGGTAATTCCCTGGGAATAGGGAATTGGGGAAAGATTTTATATGTAATTTCTATTTTAAATTTTTTTTTCTGGCATACTGAAGTAAAAATCTAGTGGTAATTTTTTTGAAAACAAAATAAAATTGGGAATAATTTACCCTGCCAACTTAGATATGGAAAAATTATTCCCAATTTATAAATATTTGCATCATACTTTTCTTCTTAGTAGGCCGGAAAAAAAATATTTGAACTGAAATTACATATAAAATCTTTCCCCAATTCCCTATTCCCAGGGAATTGCCAGAATAGTGCCACTGGGGAACTACCAGAATAGTGCCACAGGGGGTCGATTTTGTTCAAAATTCGACAGAAAAACATGACGTTTTCGTATACGTAAGAGTATAATATACAATTTTACATTAGTGTGTGTAATTTTTCTGTGATTATGTTTGTTTGTTTTCTGCGAATGTAAGCATCAAAAATTATGAATCGGTACAAATCGGTTCAGTTTTTTGGTGCTTATGTCCTTTCGTCGTTTCGCTTTTTTGACATCTCACAATACAATCAAGACATTGGAATTTCATCCGTTTTATACAAATGAGAAATCTATGTTAAACTTATTTATCAAATGTGTTCCTGAGTAGCACACACATTTAGAAAGTGTGCATCAATATGTTAAGAAAAAAACAATTTTAATTACACATGTTTAATTTTTTTTTCTATGCGATGTCGAATGAATGTTTTGTTTTCGCAGAAACACAGAATTAGAAATTATTTTAAAACTAAAATTAAATAAATAAATAAATTTAATTTTATTTAAAGTATATTTGCATTGCATTTACACATTTTAAATTATAAATGGACATGATATCTAGAAATATCATATTCAAAAAAATTAAATGGCACTAACACATACCACTACTATATACTTGCGGTTATTTCGTCAATTTTTCGAATTTTGAACAAAAGCAACCCACAGATTTATGTTTCATGATACACAATGAAGCATTGCTAAGAATATAATTACCATTGCATCAACCCTGAAAATTAACGAAAAATGGAAATCGAGAATTTTCTTTAAAAAATTCGCTGCAAAACTACTTGTCGCCACCGTTAGAGCGGTGGATTTGTGAACTAGAATGTTGGTAACAAAATGTTTGCTTGGTCCAAGATATTTCAAATGATATGAGCAAAATTTAAATGAAACGGTGGCTTTGCGAAATAGTTCTGAAAACAAAATGTTTGCTTCGTCTATCACCTATAAAACGATATGCCACATGATTATATCAGAATTGGAAAAACGTATCTATTATATGTGATACAATTTGTAATTTGGAGTGTTAAGGTGCTTAATATAGATTTGGGATACTCCTCAAGATCCCAGCGCCACAACGATAGTTTTGAGTTCTGTAATGCATTCCCTAAATTTAGGACAACCCCAAAAATGAAAGCAATGACTACTCAATAAAATTTTCATGTCGTCCAAAATGAATTTTTGATTATGTAATAGACATCATTAATAGAATGAAGATTAATGACAGTAAATGGCTGCGTTGTGGTACACCGAATGAAGCGTTAAAAGAAATCGATGTTGAGGATCTGAAAATTATCCGCCACTTACGGTCACTCAGTTAAGAGTTTGTGGTCCTGGATCGTCCTTTAATAAAACCATGTTGATTGGAAGAAAACAGTTGTTTACAATTAAAATATAAAAAATCGAAACCAATACTTTCAAAAAGTTTAGAAATATGTGACAGTTTGGCGATTGGCCTACAGTTAGCTCCATTTGGTTTGCAACCCATCTTGTGGTTGAATGTCCAAGGTCTCTAATAAGGATGGAAGAGAGCGTGACTTCTATCAAATCTGATGATGCATTTTTATCCCCAGCATTTGTTTTGGAGGTTACACAATGGACGGAGATCGCTATTATATCAGGGTGGACCAAACACCGTTATAATCTTAAGGTTATTGTATAAATTGTCATCGAAATTCATTGTTGATGGTAGCCATCAGATTTCCTTTTGAAACTAATAAACTGCCAAAACCGATTTGAGTTTGCTATAAGATTGGATTGCACAATGCCTATATAACTCGTGTTTTTTTATTAGCGACCGATAGATGTATCCGAAGCACCCAATTTTCTATGTCAAAACTTAAAAGGGGTGTTTTTTTAGCCCGATAGAACTTGAAATTGTCAAAAATAACACAAACAATTAAATTTTGATCATAATATTTGTTTTATTCAAAAGATCAATACATGGCATTAATATTTGAAAATGATTTCGGGCATTTGGGCACCGCGGCTGTTCTTGACGAAACGCATTCTAAACGTCCAATTTTGGGCCACTTTTTCGAACACTCCAAGGCGTCAATTGTTGCTGGTTTGTCAGTATAAACCATTGAATTCACGTATCCCCACAGAAAATATTCGTGTGTCAAATCGCACGACCTTGGAGGCCAATTGACGGGTCCATTTCTCGAAATCATCTTATCACCAAATTTTGATTTTAATAAGTTGATGGTTGCAGTCGCCGTATGGCACGTAGCGCCATCCTGTTTATAATTTCGTACCATTGTTCAAGCGTGAGTCTATTAATGATGATTTGCCAGAGTATACAGAGATCTGCCAGAGTATACTGAGATCTGCCAGCAGCCAGAGTATATTTTTCATAAAAATTTATTTTTTTGTTTAATTTTGACAATTTCAAGTTCTATCGGGCTTAAAAAACACTCTTTATTTACCGCGCTATTTGTGCGTGTAGTTAATTTATTTAACTCTAAACTAAGATTTTTCATTCAAATTTTTTGACTTTCAACTAAAATCGATATACAAATATTTTGCTCTACCTATTAATCGGATGCCACTATCGAGAGCGCTTTCCATTTCATTAGGAAATTTGAAAAGGCCTTTATTTTGTATACACCTGAAACCATTAGAAACTTAATCTTACAATAAAAATTTAAAACGCAGCAAGATGAATTCTTGTTTATTACGTCATGTCAAAATAAATGTCAATTACTATATTTCAGGTGATAAATGTTTGTTTTTGGATGCATTTATTTTTCATTTTTATGATATGGCGAAATCTCCCATTCGGCGCCGTATAGTGCTCGAATAAAACACAGATAACACAGATATTAGCCGTGTTTTATTAGTCGAGCACTATCCGGAGCCGAATGGAAAATTTCTACTGAAACTGCAGTTATTATTCACTGGTGTCACTATAAAAATGAAAAGAAATGCATCCATATAAAACAAACATTTATCACCTGAAATATAGTAATTGACATTTATTTTGACATGACGTAATAAACAAGAATTCATCTTGCTGCGTTTTAAATTTTTATTGTAAGATTAAGTTTCTAATGGTTTCAGGTGTATACAAAATAAAGGCCTTTTCAAATTTTCATTTGAAATAGATAGCGCTCCCGATAGCCACTCCGGATAAATAGGTAGAGCAAAAAAAAAAATTATCGATTTTTAACTTTAAAGTTGAATGAAAAATCTTAGTTTAGATTTAAATAAATTAATTATATGTAAAAATAGTGCGCTAAATATAAGTTTTGACATAGAAAATTGGCTGTTCCAGATACATCTATCGGGCGCTAATAAAAAAATACGGCAATTATATACCACTTTAGACAAAATGGAATCGTTGTAAACGTTAAGATAGTCTGTGTAGTGAAGCACCGATTTTGATTTAAGATCCTTTTACCA
Organism: Nephrotoma flavescens; assembly: GCA_932526605.1. Lineage (NCBI taxonomy): Eukaryota > Metazoa > Arthropoda > Insecta > Diptera > Tipulidae > Nephrotoma > Nephrotoma flavescens. The sequence goes on from OW052220.1 coordinate 42,448,084, forward strand.
GCGTTTGTTTCGGTGGTTACAAAATGCCAGGGTGGACCCAAACGTCATATTTTCACTAAATATGAAGACCACGGACAGTTCAAAACACTTGAACAATGCGAAGTAAAAATTGCTAGTCTGGGATTCAAATTTTTCAGAAATTGTTATTTAAAATAGAAGCGAAAACAAGATTTATTAACAGTGAATTAAGTTTCGCAAAAACCCGCTTTATGAAAATTTAAACGCGTCGGAATATCACATTCACAATCGACGTGGACATCACCTAGCTCGAAGTATTAAGTTTGTCATTAGCAAGTATTAAGTTTGTCTCCGCAGTTACAGCGTTGTTAACGTCAGGTGCCTGTCTATGCTGCTGTTGACGTTGCTAGTCTGCAGAAAACCAGAATTTAGCATATTATCGGAAAAATTATTTCTTTTCGAGTACCTACTTGCATTGGTGGCAATGAAATGAATGCGTCCATATCAGATTGAGAAAAAATCGTGATTAATTAAAAATTAATTAATTATTAACATTTGCTTAATCATAAATATTGATTTAATAAAGCAAATCAATTATTATCAATAAATTTGTGTGGGTAACGAAAAAGAATCATGTTAAACATTTAATTTTGTATGTATTTTGGACATACACATTTTTGCATTCCACTTAAATCGATTTCGTCCGAAAAATGTGTTATATAAAATAATAATTTGTATAAAAATTTGTTAACAAAAACAAATAATTAATAAATATGTTATATAATTTATATGTTATCATACTATAAGGTTTTTTTCAAAAACAATTCCGATTTAAATAAGATTAGTTAAAATTGGGAAGATTGTAATGTCTTCACTTGCTTAAATTATTTAGCCACCCAAATAGTTCGGAACCTGGTTGGGTTCCAGACAACTTTAATAATAATAATCACCACCAAAATTCTCTTACAAATTCCTCCAACAATTTAACCTTTCAGGTATAAAAATTCGTTTACATGAAATTAAACGATATAACAATTGATGTCGACGTCATTAAAACATAAATCATGCATTTCACAAAATTAATCATGACCTTTAAGTTTCGAAAAGTAAAACCAAGTAAAGACCAATTCATAATTTTCAAACCATTACATTCAATATTTTCCTCCAATTTCCATGTCAAAGTCAATAATAGGGTGCGTGTACTGGCTCGATCACCTTGTAAATGTATTTCTTGTTACAAATAATATACACACATTCGTAATTTAAATAAATAAAGTGAGTGTGTGTGTAAAGCCAAAATAAATTATTTGGAAAAGTGAAAATACTACAACAACAGTAAAATTAAAATATATTCATTAAATGAATAAACAATATTTCGATGTGTCTAAATGGATAAAAAAAATCTGTAAGCTCCTTTTAAGCTCGTACATTATGCGTAACGTAATTAATTATGTTTTATGATTATAAAATTTTTTATAAATCTTGTCCACTCAAAAATTATGTAACAAGGCACACATATTTCATAATTTTATTACCCGTATTAATTAAAAATAAATTTATGATGTATTTATGCTGTTTTGCGAAAGGCTGTCTGTTTATTACGAGGTTATGTGGTAACATAGGTTTCCCGAAGAAAAATTGTTGCCATGTATACACAAATAAACAATTAGTTAAGTGGAAATATGATTTATATATAAAACGGATAATTTTGATTGAATGGTTGGTAGGTGGTTTATTATTATGGCAGAACATTTCATTGTGGGTTTGTTTACAAAAAAATTTCTTAGTTTTATTTTTTTAATAAATGTATGACAAGAATACGGATTTTGCCGAAAGACCATTATGTCAGTTCTTAAAATAATTTGTTTGTTCTCGGGTGCACCACATGCACCTAATATACATCGCTACGTTCCTGTATACAGAAGAAATACTTGAATACCGGGTGAGAAAAAAGTATGGAAGTCATAAAAAAACATGAGAAACAAACCGCTGTACAACACGGAACATCTGATTTTGGAAAAATTCTTTCGGAAATTATTTAGTCCCAATTTGAAGTTGTAGAGATGAAAACAATAATTTTTACAGTGCCATCAAAAAATCAAAAAAAAATTATCAAAAAAAAAAAAATCGAACAAAACTTATTCACTAATCCCCAATTCACATCAATTTACGCGATTTTTCCTTTACACGGTTAACAAAATTAAAAAAAAATGCTTATGAACGTACAAATGATGAAACGAATTGTCAAATAAGGGAAATTTTCAATCGTTTCATGTTTTTACGATTTTGTCGTATTGTTGTTGTTCGTTTTCATTTTATACGTCCTCGAGTTCCCAAATACCGACAAATAGGGGCGCTGTTTAAAAAAAACCCATAAAGTTTTTTACCTGCACAACTTCACATAATCTAACAATTTTCAACACTAATGAATTTTTTTCCTATTTAATTTATTTGATTTTTAATTTTTAAGCAATTTTTAATACACAATATTAAAATTCTAACTTTAAACGGAAACGACTAGGCTTAATTCCTTTTATTTCTAGTCGAAACTAAATATTTTGTTTCATCTGCTTCACAACTATGATTTTTGCAAATGACCCCCTGTCGGAGTGCAAAACTCATGGGCCCATCTTCCATGCCAGTATAGGCTGGCATGGAGGTATGCAATGTGATAAAAGCTACCGGTGTGAAGTTTTTGGACAAAAGTTTTTGGACAAAAATTTACGCGAGGTTCTTTATGAAGTTTTTGGACACATTTTTATTTCTTGGACAAAATTTTTTGTAAGTGTGCAATTTTAACAGTGTATTTATTTTATATTAAAATCGAAACAATATTGATAATAAATATTGATAAAACAAAATGCTCATTATTATAAATTTTTCAATAAATCACGTACCATACTGTATAAAATGATAATTTGATTTGAAGTGTTCGACATTCGCATTGTGAACGTGTTGCCACCATTCTCTGCCTTTCTGCACAGATACAATAGATAACCGTCGATATCAGTAATGGTATCATTAATGCATTGCTTTGGGAAACGCTTTCTACATTTCCTATTCTCCATGCATAGCGATGTCATGTTAAAAGCACTGCACGGAACATGGATCATATTGCGATAACAATATCGAACAATTCGGTGTTTATTAGTGTGTACGAACATTATGTAACGTGATTTTTATATATTAAGAATTAATAAAATAGCTTTAAATAATATTTATGGGTGGAGTAGGGAAGTTAAAATTTGTGGTTGTATGTATTTTAAATGAAAAATCTAAAAAAATTAAAAAAAAAAATTTGTTGAAAAAATTAATTTTTTTTTAAATCTTGATAACAGCGCCACCTAACCTATCGGATCCAAAACTATCCTATAAATAGCTCAAAGTATCCGCTTTCAAACGTATATAGTCACTATGCGAGCCAATCTCTGAGATTTTTGCTATTTGGCTTAGATTAGTAGAACATCCGTGGACACGCAGACTCGCTATATTGGTAAAACTTTAAAAATTCAATACATGAGCCTAGTTCATCATTTCGAGATGGGGCTAACTGATTTAAATAGCTCAAAGTATCCCCTTTTGAACGTATATAGTCACTATGCGAGCCAATCTCTGAGATTTTTGTTATTTTTTGTATCCTGAGTATGGTACGTGATTTATTGAAAAATTTATAATAATGAGCATTTTAGATTTTTTAATGTTAAACAATTTCTTTTGTTTTATCAATATTTATTATCAATATTGTTTCGATTTATAAAATAAATACACTGTTAAAATTGCACACTTAACAAAAAATTTTGTCCAAGAAATAAAAATATGTCCAAAAACTTCACAAAGAACACTCACGTAAATTTTTGTCCAAAAACTTTTGTCCAAAAACTTCACACCGGTATAAAAACTGATAAAATCGAACCTACAGCCGTACGTCTTCGATGTGGCTGGCAACGGTGTAAAAGTAAGTACGGAAAAAGCAAACTGTGAAAGAGTTAGGAGAGCCTGAACGAATTGCAGTGATAATAAACAAAAAAAAAACTGTATTTGGAGCCGGAATGGAAAAGTAAAAATCGTTTGTTTGCTGAATATAAAAATAACAGTTGTTGGCAAAAAAATATCGTACCAGTATTGACCACTATGTTTTCTAGTGTACTCGAGCGTATGAATTTAAGTTTTTTATTCAGCCTAAAAAAAGATCAATGTGTGATATCTCTGTGGGCCATCAAATCAAAAATATTGAAGATGCAGTGTACGAACAATATCAACTAAAAAAACGTCTAGCCAGAGATGAATGACGACTGTTTTGCTTTATATGGCATGAAGGTGGAGGAGGTGTTGGTGCGATCGAATTTTCATCTCTTTTCATACTCTCATTTTATTTTACGCGAAGTGGTGTCAAATTTAATGAACCCCGCAGAGGAAGTGATATTTTACAGTAATACATATACCAACCAAAACCGTAACTCTACACTCACATACACATTTCTACGGACGACTTCTAAAAACAGATTTGGCATCTACGAATAAATTAGAGCATATTTTTGACTCAAACTAATGAGATAATATGTGAAATATCTCTAATTATTAGCTAAAATAATAAATTTGCAATTATTTAATAATTTTCATTGCAAAATAATCAATTTTTTATTTAGCCGTTTCTAGAAACGATTTTTGCTCTGAATGGTATATTTTTACACGTTCGTTACGCACAAAAATCTAAAAACGATTTCCGAACTCATCAAAAGATTTTAAATGTTTTTTTTCTCTGTTGTGTTTTTCTTTGGTTACTTCAAAACAAATGTCATAAATTTCAAAGAAAAAATTATTTTTCATTAATTTAATATTTTTATTAAAAGCTCATCATGAATATGGTGGCACCATGATTAAACGTATTATTAAAATTTTTCACTTTGACATTTGAATAGAAATGGCGGTATAAACATTCAGCTCAAAACAAAATATAAAAAATTGTTGTTGTAAAAATCGTCTGTATTGTTTTCTTGTATGTGGCGAGGCAAAATAAATTTACGCACGAATCGTCTGTAATTAGATGTGTATGTGGCAACGCTTCAAATCAGATTCGTGCCATCAAATATTATACTGCGTTGGTAAAATTCAATTAAAATTACGGTTTAAGGACGAATGGTTGGATTAAGCTTTTATAATCTTCCTGCATTATACAATTCTCGCTTGCCGATTAAAAAAGGAAAAAGGATCATTTGCAATCTCTCAAAAGTAACGTGCCTTATGATTACCTCTCGTTCTACGACGGTCTTCCTTATATTTAAATAAATCAAATATTATTTATCTTAACATTGGCGATTTGGAAATGTAATTTAATTTTTTTATTTTTAATTAAAGGCTGAATTTTGTGATTATTAATTAATTTATATTGAGTCCTTGACCTTGATTATTTGTGGCTGTTCTTCTTTTAAAATACATAATTATATCTTAAAAATAAACATTTAAGAGGTTTTTATTTTCTCCTGAAACTTTTGATATGGAATTAGCTCGACTCATATGGAATAGCGGCTTAACTCGACATAAGCGTAATATAAGATTCTAATAAATTTTTATTGTTGAGTTGAGAATTCTAAATCGAATTTTGGTCAAAATTGTGAAATAGCCTTTTAGTCAATAATATAATATTGCGCTAAGGAATATAATAGAAAAATAAATCCTTGAAAATCTTTTGTAAACCAATAGGGATGTTACCCAAGCTTTCATAAATACTAAACTCCTCAATAGCGCAATAGAAATACCTAATTTCATCCGCAAAACAATAATGTGTTTTGAATAAGCGGTTTTCCTCGCCTTCGATTTAAAAAAAAAAACTTTTCTAATTACCCTGATTGTAAAAATAATTGAAATATTTAATGTCAAATTAACGATGTCACCAACAAGTTGGCGACATCAATATATAGGGCATTTTATTTTATGTAACACAATTATAAAAAGAAATCGTTAAATTACAAGGCTCTAGTGTTATATGACGTGTGAATTATCGCGGATGGGCGAATTTCGTGAGAAACATAAGATGACCATTAATCCGTGACGCTTCGAAATAAATCATCGAAAGCGTAGAAATATTTTAATAAAGATGCAGGCGGATGCCACACTATTTTAATAAATCTTACAACTATCGACTCAAATTTTTACATAATCCAACAAAGACATGCGAGTACAACAACATAATTCTGTGTGCTGTGACTTATATTTTTTCGTAGTAATTTGTTTTTAAATTGAAAGTCAAGATTGTTTCCTTTGAAATGTTCTTGTATGTATGAGTGTGAGCATTGAATTTTTTTCTTCTGTACAAATTGAAGCCGTTTTAGTGACATTAAACATGGATGTTACCGGATAATGGCGGAAACATTGTGTTTTTGTATGTTTACAAAGAGAATTTAATGAACACTTAGATTTTTTTATATCTTTATATCGGGGGTACAAAAGCACTTGAATCGAATATAAAAATATTATTCGTACGTATGTAAAATCTTGAATATGCTTGCGAATACTAATAATCTCAATTTGTAGACGTAATCTACTAGAACTTTGGATATCTTTATTACACGCTATACATAAAACATAGATAGATTGTAACATTAGTGGTATACCACGACATTCAACATGTAGATTTACCTGGATATACGGATTGGGTATTGAATTTTCTCTATAATTGGATAAAATACCGTGGAAATGGAGAAAAAATAGACGAAACATGAAAATGGTTTTCATTTTCAATAAAAATTATTGATTTTGTTTTCAATTAATTTACGCCTGTATTTTAATAAGTCGTGCCATGTATTTTCCATTGTGGCGCAAACAAAAAACTACCACAAACCAATGTAATAATTTTTTTATACGAGGACTAATATACAAGTCATAAAATCAATTGCGATTGAACAGGATATGCTTCTTTAAAATCTGACTGTATATCTCTTTTCCGGCCTACGATCACAATTGTGTACGCTACGAAAGAAAAATATGAAAAAAACAAAAGCCATTACAAACTATGGTTATTTACATAAACATTTGTGTGCGGTGAACTTAATTTAAGAAAACAAAAATTTCTTCTGGCCGGAAAAAGGATATGTAATCAAAATCTGATTGAAAATATTCCTTTTACAACAAATACATGGACATTTTTTCGTTTTATGAAAATTGGGTTGGTGTGGCGCGTTGACTTATAAATCCTCTCATTATTTATTCTTCCGATCTAGTTTTACTGATATCCATGATGACTTTAAACTTTGAGAAACTGGTTCTCCATATATTTTTTCCGGAAAGTTAGAGTTTTATGATTTTCTACATTAATGAAATTATAATCTAGATAAAGGTTTTTTCGATTCTTGCAGTTGGGTGCAATCAATTCAAGTGGATGAATTTATTTATAGATATTTAAACAGAGTATTGTATACGAGAGATACAAAATTTTCGAATGAGATTTGGAATACATTTAATGAAACTAGTTAATAGTTAATTGATTAGATGAAAAATTGGTGATTTAGAAAATTTTGTTTGATTATACTTAATGCGAATTAGCGTAATCAGGCAGAAAATATTTGAAAAACTATTGAAATTGCTAAGTTGAATGAAAAATTGATAATCATGTTTAGTGTATTGAATTTGTTGTCCGTTAAGATATGCATCATTATTTTAAACCTTGCCATTTAGGTGTGGTTTTCTTATTAGATCGGCACATTTAGTTGAGGTAACTGGACGATCCCCACATATTGTGTATAAAGTATTAATTTACCCTTTTTTATGTTTATATTACGATCTGGCATGTGAATTTGAAGACTCAGAGTTCGTTTTCTAAAAGGGGCTGAATACAAAAATGTTCATCTCTCAATTACAGCCGAGTTAGGCGAATAGCTCATAGTTTCTTGTAAGGCTGTTGTGCACACATGTTACGACTGTGTGGTCGCAACCACGATTTTATGTTTTGTAGTTGCCTCTGGTTGGTGTCTCTACTTTCTATGATTGCTCAATGTTGGTATTTTATATTCACCTCGGTTGTTGTCTCCGCTTTCGCAGTTGTTTTGTTTTGTACCTCATCGTAAGGTGGCGTAGGGGTGAGAAGAATGACGAGAGAGCGAGACCAATGCGCATCGAGTGTGTGTAAAGCAAAACATTCCATAAGAATGTTTTTCTTATATGCCTCTCGTTTACATCAATTCGCATACAGAGAAGAAAGACAATTCTTCTGGAATGTTTTGCGCGTAAGAATTTTTTTCTATTAATTCAGTCTTGATTGGAATTTGTTATAAAATAAATGTCAGTTTTGGTTTTTTGAAATAAAAAATACAAAATAAAATTTATGTGGAATTTTGGATGGCTAATAAAGTCGAGTTTGGAAAGACAAAAATTTTTTTTTGAGTTCAATAATTGTTCGATTTGTTCAATATCAATTTAGTTAAGTGGCTCGAAATATAGTACATAAACTAGAGTGTAAGAATTTAAATAAACCCTGTGGTATAACCAAGGAAAAATATATATTGTATGGATATACTGTAAAGATACGATATTGTTTTATGTGAAAGACAGAAAAAAAAATTGTTTGAAAATATTGTTATATGAAAAATAAAGGAGGAAAAATAAAGATTTAGTTCCAATTAAAAAATTAACATGTTTGAGTGAATTAAACTTAACGGCGCATATTACATTTGCTACGGGTGGTGAGGTGAAGCCATTTATTCACGATTACGGCGAGCCAACGCCTAACTTATTTTGGCGACCAGTTGAGGCCAAATACGTTTATCGGGGAAAGGCCCCGCAACATTGTGCCCAACCAGGCACGCGCTCGAGCGCAAAGGCGGGGAGTCCCTCAACAACGGCACCGAGGCCGCAACCTTTTTGGGTAACGGTGAAAGGCACCGCAACGGTCCGGGTGGGGCAAGGCCACCTGTGGCATTACGGTCGCGCAAGGCCGCAACAGTTTATTTTTTATTAATTAAGGTACATTTCTTTTTATTTTTTTATTTTTATTTTATTTTTGTTTGTTGTTTTAAATTTTTATTCTTTATAAATTTATTTTTAAATTTTTTACCTATTTATATATATAAAATTTTTTGATTGTAATCGAGCGCCGAAATAACGGTCGTAAGTCGCGCGCTCGATGCGCATTGCTCTCCCTCTCTCGTTTTCTCTCTCTCGTTCTTTCTCTTTCTTCTTTTGTTTCGCGTGGGAAGTTGTGTTTTTTTTCTTTTGTCTAAATTAGGTAAATAAATAAAAAATGATATATTAAAATTTTTCGGTGTGGTATGATGAGGGGAAAATTCCCATCCTGTGTCGGCGTAGGGTAAGCGGTCCCTTGGTGTCCGCATCCGGATTAGAAACCGGTGTTTACCACCGTTTGAATTCGGGCGGATGCGCGCACCAGGGCACCTCTCCACCATTATGATTATTTTATTTTTTCTTATTTGGTTTTGGCTGTTCGTTCCTCAGGTTTCGACCGACGAATTTCGGCGGAACTTCGGGTATTATTATTATTTGCGTTTTTCTCCTTTTTTATAAGTATCTGTAGTAATCACGGTGTAGGCTAGGAGCAATGCATGCCTCAAACCCCACGACCCTTCGCACTTCTCTCTGAGCCGGCAAAATATCACCGTGGAGGCCTCTGCATGCGCTTAGTGATATCTGCAGGTTGGCAGTAGCCAGCCTGTAACACACACATGGATCATTCTCAATCTGTTCGCATTCTATTAAATCTTTTTCCACAAATCATAACCACTTAAGTGATTTATCACGATTTTTCAGTAGAGCAATAAAATAATTTTCCTTTAAATTAGTAGGCTCTGAAAACGAGTTTATATGCCGTTAGGTGCCATTGCATCACTACTGAAGGCTGTAATCGTTTTATTCACGATTCTATTAGTTTTCCCAATTTTTTAGAAAATGTTGCTTAAGTTATTATGCCAACTAAGATTTCAACGAGAACATTAATTTAGTACTTCTTAAGTAATTTAAGTTATTCTTCCAAGTGCAATAAAACCAATGAGACTAGTTAGTTTATTCTGTTCAAATAATTCATTTATTCTTTAAAAATAAGATACATAAAAATAATAAAATTAATCGCTTAATCCAATGTCGAATTATTTATCATAATTCAAAAAAATTAATAATTTTCATCTTCATCAATCAAATGTGGATCCGTATTTCTAATTAAATCATCACTGTTAAGATTCTGATAGAATGAATGAAATTCCTCGTCAATAAGAGGTATCATGCTTATGAGATCTTTCTTCTTCTTACTATTTATTTTTTACTGTCTTGAATGGTTCTTGCTCATTCAATGAATTTTTGTAATAAATTTTTCCAAACTCTTTAGTAAAGCGAAGACACTTTACAAAATTCCTCGAAAATTTTTTACCTTCTGTATCTACTTTCCGAAAAGTGAATTTTTGTTTTGCTAAACTCCAAAATTTGTAAAATTTATCATTTATCAATTTGTTCCAGATGCGTAGAGTTAGCCGCCTAAATAGCAAACATGGCCACCATAAATGAATTTTTGTTTTGGCCGGCACATGAATAATTCCAAAATATTGCGGATTTGATTGACTCTGGCAAATGTAATAGACACATGAACTAATGTCATTTCAACCTCTTCCTCGTGCCACATGTAACAGTTTGTAACACAATCGTGCACCGTCAAATTAAAGGTCCAAAGCGGTGGTTTGTAAAAAGTGACCGATGTTTGTAACAGTGGAGTAGGGAGGCATTGTTGGAGGTCGAAAGTATAACACACTGTTGAATTTTTTGATGTCTGACCAATTGACTTATCTTCTTTTTTGGCATCGTAAGCTTTGGTAGCCGCTTCGTGGTGTGCCTTTTGCTCGTTTTGAAGGATCAACTTTTCTTGCACATTTGTTGGAATTTCAATTTTATTTTAAATGTCGCATTTATTACATGTGTCCAACTTTGGGTTTTTTAAATCTCGATGTCATTACTTACTATTAGTTTAAGTTTACCTTTAAATACTTGTGAGTATTTGCTTAGCGAAGCAGGATAATGATTTATTTCACCATCATAATTTATACATTTTGGCTACATTCAAATCCGACCGAAAATATAATTGGTTTGTGTGTCTTCTGGTGTAGTGGCTTTCATAAGCTGGGAACGAAAGAATATGATGTTTTATTTCGTCAATTTTAGCATCACTAAAGTTTGTCGCTGGAGTTGAGGAGCCACGAAAATCACGTAAACAGTTAACATTTGTAGATTTTAACTTTTTCTTGGCAACCGATTTGATACAGTTTTCTGTCTCTCCGAGTGTGTATAGAAAACATGTTTGACAAACCACTTGGTGCGTGCCACCTACTTCAACATGGTACACATATGTGTTCTCTCTATTTCTTTGGACAATTCCTGATTTTAAGGTAGTTTTGTTACTGATTGAATATTATCTGTTGTTGCTCGAATGAAATTTTGTTCATGCACATGTTCGTAAATTTGTTTGTAAATGGTATACATTTTTTGGCCTCCATTTTTTGTTTCCGCAGCCCACATATGATTGACCAGTATTACGTTTCCGCTGATTTTCTGTTTTGTTGATGAAATCGAGGACGGAGTGCCGATGTTTGGTATATTTGTCTGTTCAAATAAATCAACCTCCATTTGGGTTACAGGATTTTTTTATTTCGCCTGGGCTCTCTTCAACTGTTTCTTCACACAAATTTATCTCAATTTGCGCTCACATCTGTTCAATATCACATGATTTTAGTCAGTTGCCTACAAGAATAATGGTTGAGGTAGCTTTCTACCTGCTAGATCATTATGTAGTAACTTACCTTTCCTGATTTCACCTTACGTTGCGGACGATCATTTTCTAAATATTCTTGCTCTGAAATGGAGTCACAGTCGGCTTCATTATGTGCGTAATCCGGATCCTTGTCACTGTCATCAAACCTGTTTTCGATATCGTTAATTTCTACGAAATTTGGTGCAATATCTTCTTCCACTGATGTTGATTGGTTTCGTACAGACCCTATAGTACAAAAAAATTATAAAGTAAATTAATATATATTTAACATATAAAAAAATTTATACAAACCATTAGCATGTACAACTGGGCCAAATTTGTCCAAACTACACGTGTCCTTGTTTTTCGCGAATTTTTTAATTGCCATTTCGACCATGATTCGAGAACGGCTTGACATTTTTCTTCAATTTGTAACGCGAATAATATTAACGAAAATTTCTACTACGCAATAATACTGCCCTAGGTTAGGTTAGGTTAGGTTAGAGTGGCTGCTATCGCACACTTAGGCCAGTAGAGGCCCATTGTGATACCACAGGATCCTATCTCCCCTTTACTCCCGCTGAAACCATCCAGAGCTACTTATGTAGCGTAAAATTTCTCGCACTCTACAGCCCACGAGTTTCGAAAGGCTGTCCATACTGTACACTCCTAAATACTTATGCCTTCTGCATGATAGTGCCGGACACGAGCATAGGAAGTGATCTAACGTCTCTTCCTCTTCGACCAAACAACTTCTACAAAAGTCATTCGTCTGTAGACCCAGCCTTCTCGCATGTTCCCCAAAAAGGCAGTGTCCTGCCAGTATCTCTACGACCAATCCTAACTCTCGTTTTCCCAGGGATACTAGTGCCTTGGAGCGCCGCAGGTCCAGTTTTGGCCATCCTGTTTTGCTACCCCGCACGTGAGAGTGTTGGTCCACCTCTCATCTGTCAAGGAATACTGCCCTAAAATAACACTAGCGATAAACACTTAACCACACTTTTACCTACTATGCATTTGATTTTACACACAAAAAAACTTACCTGACTCACTGAGGCAAAAAAAATTATAATAAAATCACTTATCTATAACAGATTTGGTTGAAAAATTTATTTTCGTAAAATCCTTATTTATGTATAGGGTTTTCCAATAAGAGTGATATGATTTCTTTAAAAAAAAACACACTAATTGTTAAGGAAATTGAAATGTTTTTTATTTAATGTGAAGTACAATCAATACAATTAAGTTCTGAATAAAACGACATTCAAATGGCCTCCACGACTTCTTCTGCAGGAACAAATTCAAATCAAGACGTATGTCATGACTAGCACGTTCGATTTTGACTTGTAAAGCTTTAAGAGAGTTTGGTTTATTGCTAAAGACCAATGACTTCAAATAACCCCACAAGAAATAGTCTAATGGGGTTAAATCACAACTTCTTGGAGGCCATTCAATATCACAATTTCTTGAAATAATCGAATCTCCAAAGTTTTCTCGCAATAATTCAATTGTTGCACTTGCTGTGTGGCACGTAGCCCCGTCTTGTTGGAACCAAATGTTGTCAAGATCAACTTCTTCCAATTTCCATAAAAAGTTGGTTATCATCGATCTATACCGATCTCCATTGACAGTAACGGTGTTACCAGCTTCATTTCGAAAAAAATACGGACCGATGATTCCACCAGACGAGAAACCACACCAAACTGTCAATTTATGTGAACCAGAATCGACAGTTTTGTTTATTTACCGCACCACTCAGATGAAAGTGAGCCTCATCGGAGAAGATGATTTTCTTAAAAAAATCGTTATCGTTTTCAAGTTGTTCCAATTCAAAATCAGCAAATTCAGGACGTTTACGGTGGTCAAATGGCTTCAGTTCTTGAGTGAGAACAATTTTTTACGGATGCAAATCAAAATCCTTATTTAAAATCCGCCAGGTTTTGGTTTGAGACAGTCCCAATTTTTGAGAACGTCTTGGAATCGACAACTTGCGGTCTTCAGCAACACTTGCTTGAACGGCTGCAATATTTGCATTACTTCGAGCGTTCTTTGTCTTATTCGCACTTGAACATTATTTATATAAAGAAAATGTACGCTCAAAATTTTCAACAATTCGACGAATAGCGAGCACACTTCGACAATTATTACGACTATAAAATGGCAAAAGCGCACGAAAAGATGCAATTGGAGAACGATTATTTTGATAATAAAACTGAATAATTTGTAAACGTCATTCTTGCATATATCTTACCATGATGAAATTGTAAACATTACTGAATACAATGAAACAAAAAATGACAGATCATGATATATTACAAATGGCCGAAACGTCACTTAAAAATCATATCATTCGTCTGGATCAAATGTCTGGAATAAAGACTTAAGTGTAGTTTGCCAAAAAAATATTAAATTCGGAATAATCACTTAAAATTACTTCAGTGTTTATTATAAAATTCCTTTGAATAAAAATTATGTATTGAATAATCAACTTATATGTACAAAAAATAAAACTTTGTAGATACATAGGTTATTATTGTAAAATCAAGTTTTTAAATAATGTATTTAGGTGTATTTATTTACATAACTTTTTTTAATACTGCAGCAACAGTAATAGAAAAATTACTGCATATGGGATTTTAAAAATTTATTCGTATAAGATATAACACGACATAACCACTTAAGTGTACTTAAGTGGTTATGGTTTGTGTCCACAGAAATGTTGGGCAAATTCTGTACTTCAACTTTCCAATAACATAATTAATAATAACGATGTGTTTTTTAATTAAAAATTGTGACAGTTGTTGTTGAACTCGCTTGGTTGATTGATTGGATTGTTAAACTTAAGCTATAACCAGCGAGTCTGTAAGAGTCAGTAACGAAACCTTACAGAATTTAACGAGAACGTTTTATTACAGAATATTTGACAGTTTGACCAGCGAATCTGTAACACGATTATTATTGTCAATTGAATTTTTAAATGTCAATCTGCAAAATTACAAATTAACCACACCACGATTTTCGTCGAAAATGAATCTATTTGAGAAAATTGAACAGCTTCTAACCCTATTTAAAGGACGAGGGGGCAAAAATTAAAAAACGGTCTTGTGTGGTACGGAAAATAAATCGCAAAAGAGACAGATTACTATGTATGTAACATGTACATATGTAGATTACTATGTATGTAACTACTAGAGGTAAAATTATGTACATAATTTATTTTAGGTAACGATTTTCGAAATGTAGAATTGTCAACAGAAATTTTTTATTCACTCGCATGACATGTGAGGTTTTCATTCAACAAGCTGATGGACCTTGTGCGGGCGCAAATGTTGGTGAACAAACAGAATCTATTGTGATGAAAAGAGCTGATGAAAAATGTACATAAAATATTATTTAAATTATTAAAATATAAATAAATATTTGTACACGTAAATTATAAAAATGTAACACATATACACATACCGCCATTTCAAATATACAATTCTGACGTTTCCTTCAGTTTGGGCGATAATTTTCGCTCTTGTCACAGATTGCTAAGTGACAATTCAAATTTAACGAAACTGAACGAAAAGTACTTTGAGTTTCGCTGGTCAGCAATGTCAATAAACATATATTTTTCCGATATCGCCTTGTTACTTAAATTTCTTACAGACTCGCTGGTTATATACCTTTACATAAATTTACAAATTTAAATATTTCGGGAGCGTTCCTGGCTCAATCGTTTTATTATTTATTTTATATTTTACAATTGTAGGTTAAAAGTCAATTTTAAGTAAATTTTTCGGTTAATCCAATTATTTTTCAAAAAGTCTATGGCAAACTGATCGAAAAATCTGTTCTAAAATCGATTTTTACCGTAGTAATTGATTTACCCGACAATTTGTACGCAGTCTAAAGCTGTGTTTCTTATTTAAATCCGTAGATCGAGCAGATTTTGAAATGTGAAGTTAGATCGATGTGGTGGATCTGAAATAAGGAACAGGTTTCAGATTTGGTAGATCAAAAAAATTATCAACTGTCATCGAACTGTCTAAAATATACACGATTAAAGCAAATAAATTGTTATTACTTATTTTTTGAATTCAAATTACGAACACGAACGGAATAATAAGAACGAACGAATACGAACACGAAGGGAATTAATATTAACATCCTAAATTACTGAGGAAATTATACCACGAATGTGAAATTGTACCACTTCTTGCAAATGATCTATAACAAAATATGCCTGTATAAAATAATTGTTCCATTATTTAATAAAATCAATATAAAATAGTAATTAAAATTTCTGCCTATTTCCATTTTAATAATGTTTGCAGAAACAAACAAAAATGATGAGAATGACATATGTATACGAGGGTTGCCTTTTATATTTCGGGATTGGACAACCCTAGTGTTGCAATCTGACAACTGACAGCTCTATCGTAAAGTTTGACATTTTTGAGATTATACGTACTAAGAACGTTTTGACATTCGAGCGCTATTTGTGTTGTTTACAGTACTCATTAACTCAACATCTCGGCGAAAAAATGGAATTAAATCATGCAACATTTTCGTGCAATTATTTTGTACAACTTTCGACGTGGATTAAGGCAGCAAGAGTGCATGGATGAACTTAATTCAATTTTTGGCGATGAAGCTCCATCAAGGACTAGTGTTTATCGATGGTGTGGTGAATTCAATCGAGGTCGTAGTTCACTCCAAGACGAATATCGTGAAGGTCGTCCAGAATCATTTGTTGTTCCGGAAACCATTGATGCTTTGTGCGAACTGATATTGCAAGATCGTCATGTGACCTATCGTGAGATTGAGACAACCTTAGGCATTAGTGGGACCAGCATACATTCAATATTTCATAAACATTTGAATGTCAAAAAAATTTGTTCGCGTTGGATCCCACACAATTTGTCAATCGCTCAAAAAAAGGCTCGTGTCGATTGGTCGAAAGAAAAGCTCAAAAAATTCGATCGCGGTGCTTCAAAACACGTCTATGACATAGTGACAGGTGATGAATCGTGGATTTACGCGTATGAGCCCGAAAGTAAACAGCAATTGACTGTATGAGTGTTTCAAGATGAGCCGAATCCAACAAAAGTTGTTCGCGCACGAAGCAATTGCGAGCAAATGATCGCCTGTTTTTTCGGAAAAAATGAACATGTCGCAACCGTACCACTAGAACAACGCAGACCAGTTAATTCTGAGTGGTACACAACCATTTGTTTGCCAGTTGTCTTCCAAGAAATCAGGAAAACCAACTGCCGAAGACGGATCACTCTTCACCACGACAATGCGAGCTCTCACACATCGGCTCAAACAACTGCATTTTTGAGCACTCAAAACATCGATTTGATGAGTCATCCGCCGTATAGTCCTGACTTGTCACCAAGTGACTTTTTTTTATTCCCGTACGTAAAAACCAAACTAAGAGGTCAACGTTTTTCGACACCTGAAGAAGCGGTTGCTGCGTTCAGAATGCATGTTTTGGAGATACCTCAATCAGAGTGGAAAAAGTGCTTCGACAATTGGTTCGAACGCATGCAAAAGTGTATAGATCTTCATGGGGAATATTTTGAAAAACAATAAAGCGATTTTCGATGATTAATATTTGTTTTTGTTCTGTAATCCCGAAATATAAAAGGCAACCCTCGTATGTAGATTAGATTTTGAATAACGTGAAGCTAGCTAAACTAAAACTAATCTGAGAATTCGGAATATTTTTACAAATCAAAAAAATCGATCTAATCGATCTGAGGAAAAATAAGAAACAACAACAAAATTGATCAGATCGATCTGACCTGAAATAAGAAACTTTTTAGTACTCAGATCGATCAGATCGATTAGATCGGAAATAAGAAACACAGCATAAGTCATGAATTAGAGAAGGTTTCGGTAAGGCTAGGGTGGTTGTCCTAAAGGACTGGCATAGGCACAATCAGGTCCGTAGCCGTGCCACATGATTTTCTCTCCTACTCATGGAACCATCTCCAGCTCTCAACGAAGCTCGAGGTCAAGTCATTTAGGAGCGGGATCCCAGAAATTCCATTCTTATGCTATATGAGACAGTGCTATATGTGACGGTGTTCTGTAATAGCACCCACCACCATACTGCCACTTCGCCGCCGAAGCGATACCAGCTGCCTGGATCTGGACAGGTTTAGTTTTGGTCAGGTCTGCCTAGTTATTATGCATGATGCACTATTGAACCAATTGTCGTTCGTTGTTCTTCTAGCTTCCTCTTGAAGCAGTAATTTGCGAGTGGTATATCTGCTTGGTGAAATTAGGCAGGTTGTGTCTTGTCCTCGACGAGATCATTCCCCGTAATATTGAAATGACCTGGCACCCGCATCATGTAGATATTTAAGTGGATTGCTGTTTCGTTAAGAGATAAGAGACAATTCTGGGCTACTTTCGACGTAAGGAAATATGGTTTGTGTGTTTTAATTGAAGCTTGACTGTCCGTAAAATATTCCTTGCAGATAATACATTATACCTCAACCAGTCAAAAGCCCCCTAGTAAAGCGCTATTGTAATTTTCTTTACTCTTTCTAATATGTTACGTATCCAGCTTAGTTTACTGTCCAGAATGTGACTCAGAGACTTCGCTTTATTTGCGAAGGTCAATTCAATACCATTTAAGGTAGGGGGTTTATCTGAGGAAGTTTCTATTTTAATGGAAGACACCAATCATCCGCATAAGCAGCTACCTAAACGCCGCAACCTTCCAAGTTTAGTAATAGTTCGTTTTGACCAAGTTCCAAAGAAGGGAGGATAGTAACCTACCTTGCGGCGTGTCTCTTCTCACAAACCTGCTACTTGAGGACCAACCCAACCTGGCAGTCACGACCCTGCTTTTCAGTATTTGATCTATCGCACAAGAGAGTAGAGTGCTTGCGTAATCGCCTTTGGTCTGACGTTGTTAAAGGCCCCATCTATATTCAAGGGATGATCAAGGGATTTCTTGGTTGGATTTCGATAGTCTATTTGGCTCAGTTGAACTCCTTATGTGAGTTTTTATCTGTCTTTCTGAAATGTTTAGTAGGGAAGAGGCTAAAATTATAGGTTTATTGTCTAATGGTCTGAAATGCGAGCTTTTTCCTGCATTAGGTATAAATATTATATTTAGTTCAGTCCATTTACTAGGATTCTGACAGAGTACTAGGCTATCCCTGAATATAACTTCCAGTGTGCATAAGGTTACGCCAGTTCTTTGTTGGACATCCACTGGTACAATGCCATCGAGGCCTGCCGATTTATAAGGTTTTAAGCTATTTATTGCACAAATGGGTTTTCTCAACCACCATCAGGTCGTTGAAGTAAACTCGAACTGGTGGGTCTTGGAGATAGTACTTTACGTAGCCTGGATGTCTCAGGAAACACCAGTATTTTACTACAGTATAGCTTCCAGGCATTTGTTTTAGCATTTCTTAATTCGTATTTGTATGTTTTGAGGACTTCTTTGTAGCAGTCCCAGTCCTAGAGGCTTAGTTTCCTTGGCTCTTCTAACGCGCTTCTTGCATTTTTATGGTTGCCTTGGAGTCCTTTCAACCACCAAGGTGGTTGAGATTTATCCAGTTGTCTGATAGCTAGTCCACTAGGACATGATGCTCTTGTGTTGAATCAGGTGGTTTGGAATCGGTAACGGTAGTGAGTAATGGTTCTAAAAATATCTCATTCGGTTTATTTCCTATTTTTCTAGCTAAGGGTTTTGATGGGTTTTGTCTCCAATTCAAATTGGAGTAAAGAAAAATCAGAATAGGAATGATTCTCCGACTCCTTCCAATTCATGACTACCTATCCAAAATGGTATGTGTAATGTTCAGTACTTCTTGTCTATTTCTAGTTATAATCGTTGGTTTACAGCCAATATTGCATATACAAAGGTTAGCACTAAGAATAAAATCAAGGTGTCCGCACACTGACCATCCATCTCGATACTTTTTCCATTCTGACCATCCATCTCAACGCTTGTGGATGGTCTGAAAAAATCTGAATTGCTGTAGGTAACAGAAAGATATTCAGATTATTTTTAGCTAGAATGCAGGAACAAATTTTGCCTATAATAAGCCAGTGGTTCCTCCAACTTGGCCCCTCTCCACTCGGCGGTCGGCCGTAAAGCATTGCTAATTTGTAGCGTTTCCAGAATTTCTTTCGAGTTGCTCCGTTCCGCTGCGATCCAGGCTATTGCTCTAGATCTGCAGAGGGTCCCTAGCGATTACTTATAGTCTAGCATCAGGCCAGACTTCACCTAGGCTCTCTACAGCCTTTTTGTCAAAGACCGTTATTCGGCACAAGATGTCAATCAGCCGGTCCCGGGTTTTTTATATCCGTCCTGGTTCATTTCAATAATTTTTTAGCTCATGTGAGCTTTTCCATGTCCCTGTCCGTGCTCTCCACTAACGGAATCTTGTTGAGCTTTGCTAGAGCTTTTCAGGCTCTTTTATTGGTTTTCTAAGTTGATAAGAGGGGACCATCCTTGATTATACCCAGGTCTCTAGAGATTGCATTCGAGGAACCGGTGTTCGCTCATATGTCCCTCTTTTCGGTATGTATTGCGGACTAGAGGGATTACTCTGGCTTTCGATGAGAATAGGGAATTAGGAAAAATATTTTCTTAGGATTTTTGTCTAAATTATATTTTTCTGGCCTACTGTTGTAATTAATTTGGTGTAAATATGTTCGAAATAAAGAGAATATTGGGTACGGTTTACTACAATTTAGCCAGCCAAGGTGTTTGAAAACATCAATTAGAATCTGCAAATAAACATATCTTGGATCAACCGTTCTCAATTAAGAAAGAAATCGAAATTCTTTCAAAATTCTAAAATGTTACAACCGTGCTCACCGTGAGAATCCGTTTTTTAAGTGCCTCAAATCCAGCTTTGGCCAAACTTTTTTCGTCTACTTTCCATTTGATGAGGCTTTCATTCAGTTCGCCCTTGAAGAGTGGTACCGTTCCTTTAGTTAGTTCAGCTGGACTGCAGTTGCGCTGTACGACTGAGTGACCAGGGACCCAGGCTCTTGGAATATTTTAAAAGTTCAGAAACGAGTGTCAACTCAACGCCACTCTAGCCTTCAAAGCCAGACTGTCAACATAAATTTTATCATCATTGGAGGATATTACATTATGTCTCAAATACTGAGCTACTTACATTTAGTTGATCACAAAAGGGTTGGGCCCGCATAATTCTGGAATATAACTCGTACTCAGATATAATTTGTTATTTGGTTGTAAATATAGTTTAATTAAGATTCGCCGACACCTTCATTAGAGAGTCGTTTATCATTGAGGGTCTTAAATTAATAATTTTCATCGTGACCTTGTTAAGAACTTCCCACCATACTCCAAGTTTTGTTACGCCAGTGAAAAATCAGTGTACCAACTTCGGTTTCACAGCCTATTTTTTCGTCTTGTTCTATAATAGCTTTTCTACACGGGTCAATAAAAGCTATGAAAAAGCTATAGTGGTGGTTTTAGTTAGTGTAGCTCTGACATGGATGGGTTGATTTCGGATTTTTATATATGCTGGCGCATTTTGTGAACGCATTCTGCATTGCCTCCTTAATCGTATCTAAGTATCTAAGATAACTATCGATTTCGGTGGTTTGGTGGTTGCAAAGCAAAATAGTCACCAAGATGAGTTCCTGGGTTGATTTTGCTGTATGTCGACGAGCGTTGTCATGTAGCTATATCACCTTCCGCCTTCCTTGGCTCGTAAATGGTCTTTTTCCCTCCAGAGCATCACTTAATTTGATCAATTGGGCCTGATAACGTTAATCGGTAAAAGTTTGAGCAGGTTCCAGAAGCGCATAGTAAATTACTCCTTTGCAATCCCATCAGACACACAGTAACACTTTCTTGGCATGATGGCTGGCCTGGATCAACCCATGGCTTCATCAACCGTAATGAAACGTACAAAATTCACTTTTCATCACCCGTAATGATTTTGTGCAAAAATTCTTGCTTTTATACCGAGAAAGCAAATTCATGCAGATGTCAACTCTTCAGTTTTTGTTTTCTTCGGTCACCTATGTTGTGAGGAACCCATTTTCCTTCCTTCTGTATTTTTTCCTAAAAATTTGTGATTTGACGTATTTTTCACTGCCTTTTAAATATTGAATACCGTAGCTTAACGCCTGTTATTCTGCTAGACTATAGGGAATTTGAAATCAAATGGAATTTTTAAGTTTAATTTCATACGAAATTTTGATTCGGTTTTTTTTTTCATCGATCAGGGATTTAGGAGCTTTATGCAAATATAAGAATTTTCCATGAAGTATAATCAATCAATATTTATGATTATTAAACCGTAATTTCAAAATGATATGCTTATCAGAAACTACATGTCACAAACAGCATAAATTTTACACTTTTATAGGTAGATAGATTTAGCACGTTGGTGAAAAAATAGCCTTACGAAAATATGGTTTTCCCAGTATTTTCTTTCATCAAGCCAGTTTATTAATTATAATTTGATTGATTTTCTTTGTTATTTACAGTCAATTGTTTTTAAATCATGAGTTGTGGTAAAAACGTCGTTCTACTTTCACTTCTGAGGGAATTGGGGATATACATATTTTGTTAACCATTAATAACATTTTGGGGAATTTTTTTTATGATCACCTTACGTACGAAAAGTTTAATGACTAAAAAAATTAGTAATTTGTTATACAAGTTTGTATTAAATTTGATGATTGCGTGTAGCAAAATGAAAATTTTGTATGTGCGGGGTTATGTATATTGTCATGATTTTCTTTGAAATTTTTCAGTATTTTGTGTTTTTTTTAAAAGCACACAATCAACTTGAATTAATTTTGCTGTTTTGATTGTTTGGGATGGATAATAAAAATATTTAGGTTCTCGTGGAAGCATGATTTTAGTATTTTGATGAAAATAATTTTCATGTGGCGGTTTTTTTTGTATTACATAACAATCACGTTTCTCATGAAATGACTGATGTATAATAGGAAATTTTTTGACAAAAAAAATTTAAATGAATTTCATTTAAACTTTACTAGAGCTTTAAATTCCTCAGCATAATTTTTGTTTTGTGTCTGAGTTTATGGTCGTTGTGATTTGCTATTTAAATAAAAATAAATTAAAGAGAATTGTTGCCAACAATTGTTAATCGTTATTATGAAATGTCAACTTGCCAATAATTTATTTTATTGATTATGTCAGTGGCCAACCGATATTTTTTTTACCAAATTACAGCTACATACCTACCACAATATTTTCTTTATACAAATGTTGCTCAGTGTAGGTTTGCAATAAGGTAGTTTTGGATGTCGCTGAGTATTGACATGGATCCCTTTGCATAGCGTAATTGTGACATCATAATGTTTATTTAATGTTATATCATGTGGGGCTTTTTAGCATTCTTACTTTAGCATTCGAATCGCAAGGTTCTGGGTTCGAAACTTGGTAGAGACACAATAGAAAAGGGATTGCCATAGACTAAAATAACTTTAAGTTGCCATAAAAATTTGCAATTTCTGGTTATCGTGAGTTTCCCGGTTAAGGAATTAAAAGAATATTTTATTAAATGGTTGGACTGTTCTTAAATCACCACAACACATAATTTGAAGATATTTTAAATTAACTTATCAGAATAAAAAAAACAACCATTAGGCGGGTCGCAGCAGGGAGTGTCTATTGCCACTTGAGCGTTTTGAGACGTAACACATCTCTAATATTATTTTTGTTTATGCTTATGGGTTTTGCATGATAATTTTGTTTCATTTATTTTGAAGGCACAACACTATTTCCAATCATTATTTTGATTTATTTTTATTTAAAAAATCCATTTAAGAAAAGAGAGAAAAAGGAAGACGAAGTTGTTTTGCGGTAATTTGGTGTCTGGCTTTATATTGCAAAATTTTACGTAATGTTACGTTTGTTGTTATTAATTTGTAGCACTCCAAATTGGGTATTTTCTCTCTCTCTGTCTGGCACTATATTCCATCAAGGAATTTCGCCGCCCAAATGAGGTTTCATAATCATATTTTCATTTCGGATAATGAGTGATTAATTCATTGATCCTAAACCAGCCGTGACATTTTTTGTTTTCCTTGTCACCGCCGGGAATCGAACCCGGAACCTCCGGTCACTGAAGCAAGCATGCTGACCACTTTGCCACAGGAGCGGCAAATTGGGTATGGTGGATGGAAATGAGATTCTTAAATATTCTTGCAGAAAGTTCTAGAATATGGCCAACTGTTACAGAATTATACCATTTTTTATCGATACATGGATTGAAATTGTGTATTGAAATGGGATTAAGAAATCATTTTCAATGGATTGGAAAATGCATATGAAAAAAACATAAAACAAACTTTTAAATCATAGTATTATAGAAATTCAATTAGTAAAATGTGTTTTGCTTTGGTAAAATTAAGCGGGTTTTACTTTAATATCTCAAAGCAACAGCTTCTGGCTTTAGTTTTTCGATGCATTTTAATTTTCCTTTATTGGTAATAAAACATTTATATTTCAAATTTTAATTCTGTGATAATTGATTATTATGTAGTTTTAAATATAAATACATTAAAAAGATTTAAAAAAATCAGAAAAATAAAATAAAATGAGCGCTATGCGGTGAACACCATAACTATAAAATGTTTTTATTTTCTTAAAATTAATTTTTTTTTAGTTTACATTAAAGCTTCTTCGGTTTTATACAGTGCAATTGTTCTTGTAAGCTAAATGGGCTTTACCAAAGCAAAACAGCTTAAGTAAAATTTATTGTAGTTCCGAAATTATTTTATTGCGTTCGTACGGGGAATCATAAAAAACGATTTGTATTAAAATTAATACAAATTTTCTTGGCTACTTTAATATATGGCAATTGTTTTCAATTTTATTTATATGCATTTCCCAATCCGCATTCGATCTGCTCTCGCGGATTCTATATCGACATGAATATTGGAAAATTTTGTAAATTTTTTGTATTTCCAAACTTACTTGACTAAAACAATTAAAATTGTCCTTAGTGTAATGATGAATAAATGCAATTTCGATTTTAGTGTGAGACAAAAAAACACTATACCTAGTAGGTATCACATTGTTCTATACAGAGTGTCCCAAAATTCACAGATCAAACGAAGCAGGGTGATAGGGGAGCTCATTTCCAACAAAAACAGCCAAGTAAAGTTTTTTAGAATTGTTGATGGTACAAAAGTTATTCCACTTTTAGTGTTTCTAGTGAACTCGCCTGCGCGCACCCACCAAAAATTTAATTTAACAGAAATCAAAGAATTATTTTGTTTAACTTTCCTTTTTAATACGATCTAGAAGAGTGTGCCTTTCCAATTATTTTTATAAATGGCACATTCGATTGAACTGATTTAACTGAATAATCTGAATTAACTGAGGTAAACTGATGTGATATATTCAGCTAATTCAGATTATTCAGTTAAATCAGTTCAATCGAATGTGCCTAAACTTCATTATCTTCTGTCAAATAAAAACTTTGGGTTTATAAACTTTTTTTGTTTCTCAATTTTTTTTTTGATGTTTCAGTGACGCCAGCGGTGGAAAAATGTACTACAGAAAGTTGACCCACTATCAGAAAAATATGCGACACTAATGAAGATTTTAACATAGTATTACACACCGGGCTATTCACAATAGAATGTTTTTTATCAATTTTTTATTTTTTCACAAAGTAATTCGTGTTTATTAAAAAACGCACTTCGAGCGAAACTAAATTTCGAGTTCTAAAATGATGCTTGTCAGAAATAAAACAAAATGAATAAGATATTTTTTTTTATTAATTTTAAATATTATTATTCGGATTTCCCTCGAATTTCCCGGATTTTCACCTGATTCCTCCGGATTAGGATATCCCCTGGATTTCCACTGGATTTCCACCGGGTTTCCCCCGGAATCCGGGATATCCGAAAAAAACCGGTAAATCCGGAAAAATCCGAAACAATCAGAGTGACGTCCTGTAAATCCAAGGAAAATCCAGACGAAATCCGGAAGAAACCCGAGAAAACTGGGGGAAAACCTGCGAAATTCGGAAAATTTGGAGAAACTCCAGCGGAGATCCGACAATTCCGGAACAATCTGTGAAATCTGGGGGAAATCGAGAATAAAACCGGGAAATTTTGTGGAAATCCGGAAAAATCCAGGGAATTCGATGGAAGTCCGTATAATAATATTTAAAATTAAGAAACAAAAATTGTTTTATTCATTTTGTTTTATTTCTGACAAAGCATCTAAGTATTTTAGAACTCGAAATTTTGTTAAGTACGTTTTTTAATAAACACGACTCTTTGTGGAAAAAAAGTTGATAAAAAAACATTCTATTGTGAATAGCCCGGTGCCTGTTTTCTCTAGTCCGGCTGGTGAGCGATTTTGAATTTTCTACCTACTTCCATGACGAGTTTTTGACCTCAAAATATTTTCCGATTCGTTTTTAATCCTTCTCGCTTATCATTGGCGAGGTACACGTACTTTACACTCACTATTCATTATAAATCTGCGTTCAAAGATCTCGCATGTACCTTACACATTAAATAATATTATTCGTCAGCATGGGCATACGCGACGCATATTTTTAATTAGAGAAGAATACTCACATTTTCATATGCGAGTCGAGCTCTGTTTTAAGCGCAAATGGGTTGTTGCAGATGTGTCAGAACTATTTATGATGTGTGTCTCCGTGCTTATAAATGTTTTATCGCATGTCTCACATTTATGCGACCTCCAACTACCTCCTTCACTGTAACTCGAACACATTATCCTGTACAATATTTCCCTCCACAATCGATGTAACCTTCTAGTTGCGTGTATTCTAGTAGTACATATTTTGATATTTCAAATGCAATCGGCAATCATTTAAATTGCAATTTCAATTAGATGACCTGCATACAAACATTCATCCTCATCCAACAGGGACTCACTGAATTTTAATTCTTCAGAGACGATTTTTAAATTAGTTGTTCTTTGATAGGTTTTTCTCGTATATTTGAACCTCAATCCTATTTATCTTGTTTTCTTGATAGACTTTTTCCGAGCGGATTACTCCTCGATGTACTCAGAATATAAGCTGGTTGATGCTTTTTTCAAAACCTGTTGAATAACCTGTTAGATACATTCTCATAGTGTTTTGAATATACAGTGCGTCACAGCCAAAATGATGCAAGTAATTTTTATTTATTTTAAAGAAAATATCCAAAAAACAATTATAAATATCTATTTATAATTCACAAGCTTATAATAACTTCAATATTAATTGTTAATTCCATAAAACAAAACAAATAAAATATTTCAATTTATAACAAAATAGTAAAAAAAATCAAAATTTCTACGTAAAAACATGTCACATCTAAAATGATGCAGTTTTAAAAATTCTGTAAAAAAATTAATTGATAAGTTTGTAACTAATATTATTACAATGTATAATTAATTTATTAATATTTGGTAGGAAATCCATTTTGTTTCAGAACCGCTTTGAATCTTTTTGGCATCGAATCTACAAGTTTTTTTGTGCACTCTTGAGTTATTTTGCTCCACTCTTGCCTTTTTTAAGATTGCTAAATTATTAATTTCATGTTTTCTAATTTCACTTTCAAGTCTAGACCATAAGTCTTCAATAACAATAATGTCCGATGATTCGGCAGGTGTTTTCATGATCTCTGAATGATCTGAACAATTTGAGATTTGTGTTTCAGATCATTGTCCTGGTTGACCCGAAAATGATCCTTAAAATATAAGTTTTTAGCACTTTCCTTCAAATTTGGTTTTAGTATGTCTAAATATACATTTTTGTTCAAATTGCCTTCGATAAACTATAAATTTCCAACTCCGGAAGACGCCATACAAGCGCAAAGCATAACATGACCTCCACCATGTTTAACAGTGTTTCGTAAATTTTTAGCTGCTAGCTCCGTATTATACTTTCAACAACAAATTAAACCGTATTCCAGAATGTTTCATCTTTGTTTTTATGGTCTTGGGCAAATTTAATTCTAGCCTTACTATTAACTTCACTGATGTAAGGCATTTTCCGCATTGTTCTACCATGAAAATTTAGTTCTCTTAATATTCTGCGTATTGTTTCTGGATGATATTTTTTATGTAAATATTTTTCAGGTTCCTCCGCTCACTTGGAGCACTTAATTTGGTGTTTTCTTTTATTTTTCGGACAATCCATCTACAATCTTTTTCGGAAAATATAATATTGTGCGCCCTTCTCGGCTTATTTTCAACATGGTGTTGATAAGTGAAGCGTTGAATAATACGCTGAACCGTAGAAAAACTTAACATATTTGTCTACATATATTGACATACTATATTGACTGTAATCGCATTAAAGGTTGTTTAAAACTGATACTCAAAATTGTT
Source organism: Nephrotoma flavescens (assembly GCA_932526605.1). NCBI lineage: Eukaryota > Metazoa > Arthropoda > Insecta > Diptera > Tipulidae > Nephrotoma > Nephrotoma flavescens. The sequence goes on from OW052220.1 coordinate 42,476,130, forward strand.
TTCATAGAAAATTTTGTTTTGTGTAGAAAAAGTACCGCTATTTTCAAAACGAAAAAGAGTGCATCATTTTAGATGTGACATGACATGTTTTTACGTGGAAATTTGAATTTTGTTACTATTTTGTTATAAATTGAAATCTTTTATTTGTTTTGTTTTATGAAATTAACAATTAATATTGAAGCTTATAATAAATGTAAATTATATATAAATAGATATTTATAATTGTTTTTTGGATATTTACTTGAAAAAAAAATAAAAATTGCTTGCATCACTTTGGCTGTGACCCACTGTATATTTACTTGCATAACACATCCTCTTGCCTCCTCGTTTCGGGATATCCTTCACTCGCCGTTCCTATTACGATATTTTGGGACTTTAAAAAATTTGACAGGTTTGATTATTATCTTTTGTGAATTTTATCCACCTGCTTGAATAAATTTCACTTTACAATTGATTTTTTAGGTTAATTATGAACTAGTTAAAAATTTCCCCTCACATAATTTATAGCAAATTTTTAGATAGTTTCGTAAATTATCCAAAATAATTAAAAGGCATATTTTTTAAATAAAGTAAAATTGTTGTATCTCAGTCGTTCTAATGTAAATTTTAGTTCTTGTCTTTGTCACGTTCTCAGTAAAATTTTTGTAAAATGTTTCTGTTTTCTGTTGGAATAGCGGCATATAACATCAGTATAAGTTCTTTTTGAAGAAGCTCCTCTATGCCACCTCACAAACTAATGACTAATAAAAGCCATTTTAGCCACCCAGTTTCCTGCATTTCACTATTAAATTTTCTGTTACCATTGGTTTTCATTTTTGTTTTATTTTTCTTGAATATTCCTCTTACTGTATGAATTAATAGTTTTCCATGTGTCTTTCCTTACTTTTTCGAAGGTGGGGTATCATTCATCCTGAACTATATCGCATTAATTTTTATCATTAACTTTTCAGTATCATTAAACTATATTACTCTCATTAACTACTTCGTTTTAGTTCAGCAGTTTCATGTCCATGTTTGTAATCCTTCTGTTTATACTCCAAAAATAATAGTATACAGATGGTCATTTCCCACGTGCGGTCAGGCAAGGGAATTGGTCGTTGGGAATTATTATAGTTATAGGCTCACTAAAAATCCGAAATTTATAAAAACATTTTAAATACTTTCAATTTTTACTGCCGTAGGGATAAAGTCAAAAAAAAAATCAATTTTGACTACCGTATTGAAAATGTTTCATTTCCGCATATTATAAACAACCAAAAAGTACTCGTATCTCATAATTCACCAACTTAATAAAGTTTTAAATTTAAGTATGTAGGTGTAATTTATTTTAATCTGTTTCATTACGACTAAACCTACAGTTAAATTTCTTCTCTATATTGAGATATAGGTAGTGCGGTTTAATCAAATGTTTCCAAGAAATCTTAAATCTTGGAAATGTTTATGTGAATATTAATTTTAAAATTGCACTGAACATGTGTTTTATAATACTAAGAAATTGTAAACCTTTTGGGTATCTCTAATAATTTATAATTTCAGTTTAGTAAATTTATTTTATGAAGCGATTTTTAGAGCTAAATAAAAATAAAGAAGTATTGTGTTCAGTATAGTGTATGTTCATTATTCATTCTATCACGATGGACACGTCAGAAGAAGAGGAAAACTACATTTTTTTATAGTTAGAACCACCAATGTCAATCAAAACACAAAAGGTTAATTACAACAAAAAATCAAATTTATTTCATGACAATAATTAATAAACGAAATATTCTGTACTATTGGGTATGTTGATGCGTTCTTCGATCGATGTGAAGGGTATTTCGATAACCCGATTCCAGAAACAGTTATTGGCTCCCCATCTTGTATGAAACATATGAAACACAGTTGACGATGAAAAATTCTGCATATTCGGAACTGAATTTGCACAGGGGAATATTCACTTATAGGAGGAGTAATTGGAACGGAATAGCGTGATGAAGAATTCGAGAGAATTTATGGTGATGGTGAATTCTCGTATACGTGCTTGTATATTACTTTTTGAATTCCCATTATACATAAGATTTTTTTCGATGGTTCCAATTTTCTGACATCAGGTAGTACCAAAAAAAGCTTCATCTTCATCTCGTGTTTTACTACACTGCTGTTTCATACAATTCCAGTTTTCGTTTTTCAATTAATAATTTCTTCTTTATAATTATTTTTATCGTTTGCATTTTTATTAAACTTTTTCTTTTTCGACATTTGAAAATTATTATTATTACATATTTTCAAGAGTGGGAAATAGAGTTTCAGTATTTGGAAAAAGGGAATCTGTATCTTCAACCAATGATACGGTGGCTTCCGTGTTGTCTAGAATATTAACATTTTTTTCCTGATCTGATGAAGTTTTCTTTTTTCTTTTTAAACTTCCGGTTTTCGCAAGACATTTCATTTGGTCCTTTAAGAAAATTACTTTGAAATATGGTCAACTTGAAAAAGAGTCATCAGAGCAAGCCTCATCGTCAGATCCTCCAATTGGATTTTTTTTAGTTCGGTTCTGAACTGATCCCTCAAATTCTCCATTTTTTAAATATATTGACTGGAAAATAAACACAAACTGTTTTTTATATTATAAAAAGAAATATAAGTAATTAATTAAAATAATGTTGTTAAATCGACTTTTGCTGACATAGTATAGCAGAAACGTGTGAAACTGTTTAAGTAGTGCTCCAGCAATTACACATATGCCGGAACCAACGGAAATACATTTAAACATGTAGCTGTAGTTTCGTGTTTGATGTCCAGCGCATTCAAAGACTTTAGATCGTACCCTGGAAGAAAATGTCGTCTCTGACTTCTACCATTAGTAGACGTAGAAGGTTTATTTTGCCTCTCTAGTGTTTCGATTCTATTTTGTAAGTTTACCAAAATATCTTGGTATTTATTACATTGTAACTCATATTGCTGGCATTTTGTCCTTAGTTCATTATTCTGGCGCTCAAGCGAGGTTAATTTTGATGTCATTTCATTGCCGTCTTGAAGCATACGGTGTCTTTTCGTTAATGTTGGAGAATGCATGAGTTCTATTGGAGGCAGGGGGCTTATACTTCTATCTGCTCTAGTAGCTAACCTTGCCACTACTAAAGCATTGCGGTCGCTTGATATCGACGACTGGAAGCCCGCTTGCTCACTTTCCGAAGTCACCGGTACTGGGCATCCTAATCCCTACACCGTAACATTATTCTTCTGCTGATCTGCCATGGTTGGTTTATTGTTCGGGGTTCCTTCCCCTAGTCAGATTTGGTCCGCGGATGGTATTTTATTTCCCACCTACCCTCCGGCAAGCCGGTTAAAGAGCATTCCCCTATCCGCCACCTGGGGACGCGCCATGATGGAAGTTTGGCATCTCCACACGGGATTCGGTAAAAATGAATTTTAATTAATTTAAACAATTATTGGTCAGCTCTCGCTTCGGAAAGCCAGCACAGGTCTAAAGGCATAATTCCATTACTGCGGTTTTTTTGTTGCAGAAAATCAGAAAGAGATAAAATCAAAAATCCGACAAAGACAGAGTATTTTTATTTTATAACGAAATTTTAAGGGGAACACTTGACAATTACGAAATTATAATCAACAAATTAGTTAAACAATGAAAATTATTGTTAAATTAATTTTATTTCTATCTCTAAATTACTAAAAACCCTAAATATTATTTGTAGGCATCATTTTATTGTGTTTTTAACTAGAAACTAAGAAAACGCTTTCCTATAAAAAAGTTAGGGGAATATTTGACTGCATTTGTAACAGAACCTAAATAATATCACATGCATTAAAATTATGTAATACAGAGTTTTTAATAAAAATTAAAAATTGTAAAATATTTTAATTTGAACATTAATATAAATTTATCATGAAAACGCGATTTAAATCAGACTCCGGACTCAGAAACATATAAAATGTATGAGCCAAGTGCTCACCATAAAAATATTACTAAACTAAAATTTGCTGAGAGTGGGGGGTATTTTTCATTTTGGTTGCCATAATAAATACTTCGTTTTGTATTTTTTATTTATATTTATGGCAACCAAATCGCAACAAGAACAAAAATTTTAAGTATTACTGTTGCGCCGCTCACACATAGAGGGATTTTTGATTGTATCTCTTTCTGGTTTCTGCACAAAAAAAGCAGCAGTAATGGAATTCCGCCTTAATGACTGCTTTTTAAAGTACGAGTTTGCAATTTTTTTGATTGGGCGTGGAAAATTCGTTGTCCGCAGCAGGGCTTTTAGGGCTTTTATTTCTGCCTGCATATCATTCAACGTTGTTATAACTGAGGTATTTAAAGTTTTCGACGCTATCAAAATCATGGCAATTCCGACATTTTCCATGGTGTTTGTTGCTTAAAATTTCGTTTTACTATTGTTTACCTGCAAACCAAGTCTTCTTGCGCAGCGATAGCGCTGTATGAAACTGCCCTTGAAATCGCTAGGTCTTCGGCCAAGAAGCACGATATAATCTGCATATCCAAGAATGTGGGCCGATTTATTAAGTATACAGCGTGAAGTCTCAATGTTGCTTTTCCTCCATACGTACACTTTTATATACCTCACTTATTAATTGTTCTACATAAATCACTTTACTATTACTGATTACAATATTTTACTTAATTATCTCTTATTAATAATTTATATTTATTATTATTCAAATAATTTAAAACAAAATAAAATTAATGCACACACAATTATACAACACTATGCAAATTGTCTACAATCATCTCGTGCGAGAACGACCGACAAAACTCAACATGTTTAGTTTTATCGCTTTTTCGCTTTGAATCTCGCATTTACTCGCTTTTACTCGCACCTCATATCGCTTTAACTGAGGATATTTCTATTTAAATAAAGGTGTGCAATTTTGTCGCACGTGGTCGTTTCTCGCATCGCTTCCTGCCTCGCATTGCTTATCGTGCGCATTCTGGCCGCATTCTTAGTATGGTTCACTTAAAATCAACGCAACAGTTTCACTAAACCAAATATAACTAAACTGAATTAGAAAATCCTTATATTTTCAAAATAATGTGTTCCATAAACTTATTCTTGAATAAAATTATAAGAAGATCTAAACTGCGACCAGAATACGAAATCGATATTGATAATGTGTTATTTTGCTAATTCGTAAATATTTCAATGATAATAATCCGTTTAGCAAACCAAAAATTACTATGTTTCTTTGTGTAAATAATAGATGTTACTAAACATTTCACTTTATCCACATAACGAAATGTAATATGACTTAAACGATATAAACAAAACTTAATTTATGCAAATTATATGCTATATGCTTCCAAACAAAAACATAAGCTACGAATGTAATTTACAAAAAAATCAAATTACGCCAAAATTTTCAATAACGAATGCGGCATAAAATATGTAAAAAAAATTCCGCAACCTCATCGCACACACCATACGAGTATATATACGAGTATCAGCACAACCTTGATATATATATTAGTTTGATTTTTAATTGACATACCAGAATCCCATTAATTTATACGACGTAGTGTTTGTTGTTGGATTAGATACCACGATAAAAATGCTTAAAATTAAAATCAATTTCCTATTTAAAATTGCGCTATATACGGTTGATTAAAATTACTAACGAACTGCAGAGTAGTAAAACATGCATTATACATAACATGTCGTTTAAAAATTAATTGATCTAATTTATTGATACGAGTCGATATCTAGATATAAATTCACAAATTATAGGAATTTAAATATAAAATCAAATTGTTCTGCACATCATTGTGTTTGTGTATGTAGGTAGCGTTGTCGTTTAAATTAATAAGATTGAAATCTTACGTTTTTTGCTTTTATACCAAAGTGTTTTATTTTATGTATTTTATCTTCGAATTTTTTAGTTTAAATTTCGGATAAAATTGAATATACTCGTACAGACAAATTATCTATTCAAATTCGTTTAGCTAAAGATGCTATTATGATCTAAGTTAAGTTATTATAGTTTTTGTTCAATAAAACGAAACTGAAATTTACATAGAACGAGGACAATTGAGATATAAACCATGACAAATTAGCGCCCAATTTATGTGGGTAAATTAATATCCTGTTATTCAGTTTGACGGTGTCGTTTTTTTTAGTGGTTGCGCTAATTTTTTTTAGAATCTTATGTAGGTTATGCCGGAAACTATAAATTTTGGAATACGCGATATAAATACGTGTCAGAAGCAATGGCATGACTTGTAAGAATAAAGTTGAAGATTTTTCTGTGTATCTCAAATTTGTGTTTTAATGGGTTTTAAAAATTTAAATGCTAAACTAATTAAAACAATACTCAATATTTATCGTTATCGTAATCATTGGTATCTTCCGGGTATTCAATTAATTATTCTAGTTATCTGAAGCACATCACAATCGCTGTGCGTCATCTGAACAAGGTGAGATTTTTTTTTGTTGGATTAAGCTCATTTCGTTCGTTGTTGTTGTATTATATTAGTATGTGAATATGACTGCGCCCTTTCCCAATAGATGTTGCGAAATTTGCTTGAAGTGTAAACAACTAATATTTTTAACTACTTTAAAATGTCAAATTTTATTCCAAATAAACATTGTAGGCGGGAAGTTTTATTATATTATTTTATTGCAAAGAAAAGTGGGGGGGGGGGGGGGTTGGAGGCGGGCGGGTTGTTTTTCCTTCAGCGAAAATGATAGAGCGCAAAGTGTCGTTCTTCATTTTATGATTTTCTAATTTAATAAAGTAATTAGTATTTTTTGTTTTTGCTCTCCTGTAAAATTTTAATTTTTGGGTTGCATCACTTTTTCATGTCATGTGCGATATGTGTTACAGCATGGCAAAGGGAAACGTTTTCGTTTGTAACGACAATTAATGACTTTTAATGTTGACTATTTTTTTAGATTGCTTACTGCTGGCGCTATTTTCTATGAAAGAATTTATCTGGTTCAACAATATTTCTCGAACCAGGCTCGCAATTCATGGGAACGTCAGACACAAATATCGGTTGATTTGAGTCCTCAATATTCAACGACTTGCTCATGCTCCAACTATGTAAAAAACCTCCCGCGTGTCGCCTCACGTAAACCTTGATCTTTATTGATTGACTGAGATGTGTGGAATTATCTCAGTAATATGTTCCTAGACATTATACTGCGGAATATGCATAAATTAATTTCGCAAATTTTAGTTTTGGGCATCTGGATTTGAGTGGCTCATCTCTTAGGGGGTTAAGACCAAGTTTGGTTCGGCTGTGTTGAATGGAGGAACTGGATAGTTCCTTGGCCGATGTTTTACGGATTTATTTTGTAGAAAAATCCAGAACTTCATCCGATATTTATGTTTGAGTCCCGGTTCAGCTCAGCATACCAGATTCGAACATGATTGGTTAAGAAATTGCCTAGCACGGCCGAATTCCAGAACTTCTCTAAAGTCCAATTTTAAATCTCCACCCAATTCCGAATGCCTGATTTGACAATATATTTTTTGGGATATGGCCAAGTTCTATTCAGAATGGTCGATACGTTAAAATCCCAATATAAGCTGACCTTTCTTATTAGAATTCTAGCTCAGCTCTGGAAAATGAATTTTAAAGTTGTTGGTTAGGAAACTGCCTGGTTTCGTTCATTATAGCCGAATCCCAAAATTTTGTCAAATTCAGCTTTGTGCACCGAATTTGACCATGACTTGTTGAGAGATGGGCTAGTCCCATTGAGCATGATGTTAAAGTGCCAATCCAATTCTGCATACCATATTTGCCAGTAGTTGGTTAAGGAGTGGTAAAGCTCCATTGTGCATGGCATAATATGTTCTGTGCATTGAAATTTAAACGAATATTCTTTGTTGACCAAAATTAATAAATCATCTGTGATTTTTGCGAAATAAGCGAAATTTATTTGAAATATCCAATCCGGTAGTTAGTCTGGCATTGTATAACATTGATACTTTTTCGGAAACCATTGACTTTGGGATGCCTCACATATTTTTTTTTCGAGGGTATTCAAGGGATAAATACTAATGGATTTTAGAGTAAACCAAATATGGTTTAAGGAAATTCTAGTGTAAGTTGTGGAATTATAGGAGGATTAAATTAATAAATGTATATATTATTTAGGAAGTCGGAAAATATTAATTTAGAGTTCGTTGAAATAATAATTGTTGATTGTGTAGATTAGAATTGTGTTGTCATTGTATTAATAACTATCGACTTTATCTAGGTGTCTGTAACTGGGCATCCATTAGACCTATTAAGCCTTTATCCTTCTTCTAGTAGATTAGAAGTAGATTAGAATTGTGTTATGCCATACGATCGCTTGGTGTCTCCAACCCCCAAAAAATACCTTTCCTATCCTTCTTATTGTTATGTGTAAACAGGCTGTAGTAATAGGCTCGGCGTTGTCCGGGACGCTTGTCAAGTACTTGGCCTTACAGTCCAATCAATCAATTAATCAATTATTTTATTGCAAAGAAAAGTTCCGCGGAAAATTATCATTTGCTTGTGTACATTTATAGTCATGCGCCATCGAATACAACGTACAAATAATAGTTTCGACGGTTTAATAATGATGATTTTGACATTGAACATACAGAGCATGGAAAACCACCCAAACAATTTGGAGATGCTACGAGTTGGAAACGTTATTGGCTGAAGATTCTTCTCAAACACAATAAGAATTAGCTGTAGCATTAAATGTTGATCGATGAATTATTGTAAAACGTTTACAAATAATCGGAATTGTTGACACATGAATTAAAAGAAAGAGACCTCGTTCGTCGAAAACCCATTTGTGAAATACTGCTTCAAATACAACTCAGAAAGTATAAGAATCCCAATGTAAACCATTGGATGAAGCCTGGTGAACCTGGTCCATCGCAATAAAAGCGGGATATTCATTGCAATACGGTTATGCTCTGTATCTGGTGGGATCAGAAAGGTGTGGTATATTATGAAGTACTGGAATCAGGTGAAACTATCAATGGCGATGTCTACCGACGAGAACTAATATACGTTTGAAGCGACCTAGCTTCTTCAGATTATACTTATTCCGGCAGATGCAGTCGTTTTTTCTGAACAGCGCTTCAGTTCTCGCGCAAATATCGAAAATTGGCTTATTGATTCGATCGCTTTCAAAGACTAGGATTTCTTCAGAGGGAATCCGTAAATTGCCTGAAATGTGGGGGAAAGTTGTAGCTGCAGATGGAGCGTACTTTCAATAAATAATTATTACAAGCCAATTTGTTTTATTTTAATAAAATAGGGCGGAGTCATATTCACAAAACTAATACTACAATTTGTTAACAAAACTATTACAAGTAAAATCTTTACTCCGAATAATATAAAATGGTCCGTCGTCGAATTTTAGAAAATTTCTGTTGTCTCCTTTTCCTTGCGAAATCCTGTATTATTGTTTTATTATGCATTCTGACTAATTTTTAGATTGATTGATTGATTGGACTGTATGAAGTACTGGACCGGATAACGAAGGGCCTATTCTACAGGCTTTTCACATATAACAATACGGAAGGATAGGAAATTTGTATTTACCACGATAGAATGGTCCGATTTTAGACACCTAGCGATGGACAAAAAAACACAGTTCCAATCTAGTACAGGAAAGGATACGGGTTCTTAACGATTACTAAGGGTAATTTTTTTTATTAACTGCTGCTTTATATCAGCAACTTACCTATAGAAAAAAAACTATTATTATTTCGTATGTATCTGATGATTTCCTGGAATTAAATGCTAAATTAATACTTTTCGCCTTCCTATTTAGCCAAATCTGACTAAATCTTGGTTAGAGCTATAGATTTACAAAAACCGTCAAAAAATTGTTTGCAATATACTTCAACTTTAAGTCAGTTTGCGAAACAATAACAGGTTTCCACTAAATTTCGCAAGGATCTCCAAATTAATAGAAAAAGGTTCAGTATGAAGTTTGATTCCAAATAGAAAATCCGCCCAGACTCGAGATGCCGAGTTATGGTGGAATAAAGTTTTTTTTTATCGAAACACGTCATTTTCGGTAAATTTAAAAAAAATGATCTGAACAAATTTTCTTGAAACTTAATTTACTATCTTTTTACTTTTCATCATTCATATCAATGTTTAATGGACGATTCGTAGCAACCTTGAATCTGTATCTACTATATGGAATCCCGTATATGGATGTCACAAACTCCCACAGAGTACAAAAAAAGTTTACGAGATTCTTATATTACAAAAGTGGAATTCCTTACGAGCCGTACAATTCACGCCTTAAACGTTATGGTTTAGTTTCTTTGGAGAGCCGTAGAATTATATTTGATGAGCTAGCCCTCTATAAAATATCTAATCGTTTAATTGAAACTAAGTTGACAAATTTAATTCGACAAAGAGCTCGGTTGACATAAAACATGCGATTTTCTGTTTGTTTTGACTTACATACTTATAAAAGCAATTTCAGGACACATTCTCCTCTAGTAAGATTGCAAACTAATCACAACAACATTTTTAATAATTTCGATTTGTCTATGTTCTCTTTCCATGTTTTTAAAAAACAAATTACTAATTTTTTTCTTAATAAAGACACTGTATAACTATTAAGACTGCGGTCCAATTCGTGACTTATTTTGTGGAGACTGACTTATTTGAAAGTCTACAAAAGCCTCCTGTCGGCTAGACTTATTGGAAACTTGTTAGAAATATTTTGATGAATTACCAGTTGGGGTGCAAGTCTCGCATAAAAGTCAAACAAGAGTACAATAAGTCTAGCCGACAGGAGGCTTTTGTAGACTTTCAAATAAGTCAGTCTCCACAAAATAAGTCACGAATTGGACCGCAGTCTAAGTTTTATATTTTTTTTGTATGAAAATAATTATTTTTTGTAGGTAAAATTTGTAATTTGTGTAAATTTGGTTAATTATGTAATCTTCCTTTTTTTATTTTTATTTTCTATCTATGCTAACATGTGATTGGATTTGTATATCTGTTTGTTAGCTGTATTTGTGAATAAATAAATAAATAGTTTTTTCGTAAATGCTTATTAGTTGCGTGAATATGATTCCACCCTTTTTTTATTAAATTAACACACCTTTGGTTGTTTAGAAAATGAAAGAATTATTTTTTGAAAGCAGATGGAGCAGCTACAACTTTTTCCCATCTTTCAAGCAACTTACGGTCTCCCCACTGAAGAAATCCTGGTCTTTGGAGGAATCCAATCAATAGGCCAACATTCGATCTCTGCGCGAGAACTGAACCGCTGTTTAGAAAGAGACGACTGTATCGGTCGTAATAAGTACTATAATCTAAATACGGCGGGTTGGGTAGAACTTCCCAGTCCTGTCCTTTTAAATTAATTTTCACACCGTTTGCAACATGTGGTTTTGCATTGTGCTGAAAAATTAATGTGTTGTGTCTATTCGCCCATTCTAGTCGTTTTCCATCTATAGTTCGCTTCAACCGTATTAGTTGTCGTTGGTAGACATCGCCATTTATAGTTTCACCTGGGTGGTCATTTTGTGGTACGTTATCACCAATTTGTATGGAATGGAGTGGATAGTGGAGAGTTTTTGTTGTGATAAAATTCAAAACAAAGTAGTCTACGAACACCACCCTGCAAAATGAATTTTGAGGGGGAATAATGAACTAAAAGTGAAAATTTGACATTTCTGTTTTAGTTATATGAATATTTTATATGAAGTGATTTTCATGCGTGTGATATACCAACAAAATGATGCAAAATGCTGTATTTTTGCTTTTTGTTGTTCGCAAAAATGAACACATTTGGTTGAACTTACACAATTTTCCCCAGCAAATTACAATTCACAACAATAAAAATATTAATGTCGACCACTATTAATGTTTTATTATTTTAATTCTTCTTTAATTTATAATTAATATTTGCGCTATATAAAAAATTATTTGATGGCGAAAATATTAAGTTATATAATGACGATAAACATTTTTGACACAAACGTCAAAACAAATTTTTGTATATTTGGTGAAGACGACATGGAAGATGTTGTGCTCTTCTTCATTCACATCTATATAAGACGTGACATAATTCATCCATAATCATTCAATTCATTCATGGATGAAGCTACGACAATTTTGTTATATCATACTTTTTATCACCAATAGTGATAAAACACCACAAAATGACCACCCAGTTTCCAGTGATATTTGGTCGAAATCGGCCAACCGGAAGTAACAGCTTCCATTGGAGCTTTTACGTTTTTTGCATATAGTTTGGAAAACGATTAAAACCAAAAAGATTGTAATTAAAATTTCAAACAAAATAATTTAACTTTTTTAATTTTACCGGACATGACAAGTTTTGATAAAAACACTTTACTTTTCCAAAAGCTAGCATCTCTACAAGATTCATGCGAAAATTGTTGGAAGCATGTGTGCCGGAAGTGGCAGCTTTAATGGGGCTAGGTACATTTTTGCAATAATGTTGAAAGTTTGAAAACGTCAAAGAAGTAAGATATAAATAAATTTAAAAATTAAATTTTCAACCAACAAGGGTTGATTTTGCTGGTTTTCTAAAATTGAAGTGAGGGTAATATTTTTTAATTATTCAAAATAGTTTTACCAAAAGTCCAAAGTCCGGTAAGTTTAATTTTTCGCATATATTCAACATATTCACTAAACCGCGTTTTTTTAATCTCACTCTGTCAAGGCTATAGATTCCCGGAAGAGCAGGGTGAGCCTTTAAAGAAATTTATAACAACTAGTTCTAGATCGTATTTTAAAAATGTTATTCCTTTCCTTGCTGTGTTAAGAAGAATTTGAGGTTAGCTGGAATCCCGATTAAATGTGGGGACACCGAAAAAACTGTTTCAATTCGGGACGCCTGACTACCCTAGTCATAACTTAAGTCTGTAAAATATAATAGAATAATGTATTTTGGAAAATTGTTTTAATGGAAGGCTTTCAGTCATTGTTTATAGCCGAATTGAACTTCTAAGGAAAAGTGTAAATTGTTGTAATGAAAAGTGTAAATAACATAATATTCACATCCAATGGACGCTTTTTGTTGTCTGCACTACAGTTCTCCATCCGTACCAAGACACCGCTTTTGCCCTCCAGTTTCGACATCCTATTATACGTAGGTCCTGTTTGACGTCTTGCAACGTGGCACAGCCATAACTCGATTGGATTTGATAAATGCGATGATATCCAAGAAGTTGCTTTATCTCATGGTTCATATACGAATGCGATATTCGTTTTACGCATCTTTAATTGCACCAAAGATGGAACGAATGACATTCCTTTCGAAAATACGTCCGTCCAGCTCGTTCGATGGAAAATATTGCTACTGTAGCTGAAAGTGTGAGTCAACATCGGACAATCTCAACTCGCTATCATTCTTAAGAATTGAACATCAGCGATAGGACTTTGCGAAATTGTTTACATGTTGGTGTGGAATATGGTCCAAAGGCATTTCTCTTCGAAAATGTACAAGGAACCGCACTAATACTTATTCCCTACGATTGAAGAGGAAGACTTGGCCGATATTTATTTCAACAGGAAGACGCCACTGCCCATACAGCCAAAGTTTTGCGCTCTACTTTCGAAAATCACATTATCAGCCGAAATGGCGATATCAACTAGAGGAGCTGCGATTTGATTTCGTTGGACTATTATTTGTGGGAAGCCGTCTATGACAAATGTTATGCTAATCATCCAGAGGTGATTGAGGCTTTGAAAGGCGCAACTATTGGTGGAATAGTAGAGGCTCAAACAATTGAAAATGTACTGAAAGTTTGGGTCGAAAGAATGGTGTACTGCATATCCAGCCGAGGCAGTTAAAACGAACTAAAATTTGCCATATCCTATACAACGTTAGCCAACGCTATGATTGTGCTTAACCAATTCGTTCCATTTGTAAATCTACTAGTATTTATGGCTGACTGTATAGCATGCCACTGCTCCTGGATGTTAAGCAGAGTTTTATCGTTGTTACCGTGCCGGTCTATAGATAGTCAGTGACTGCTGATTGGTAACTCTAACACCGGATATTCGGCCAGTATCTCTTAGAGACCATGACGTGTCGTTTTGAATTCCCGTTCTTTTGTCATTCTATATCCACGCTATATAGAAAAAACGTACTTGCTACAACTAAGTTGTGCATTATTGCAAAGTCAGTGACGTGTTGGCCGTTGTTGTTACTATAGTGAGGTGTAAGTTGTTAAAACCGATATGCGATGTATTTTCTGTACTACCGATTTTTGCATTAAAGTTATTGGTGGCTTCCTTCAATTCGATAAAGAATCTTCGGTGGGTGCATGTCAATTAACGATCGAGATGTTAAATTTCTTAGTGCGGAGTGAGACCGTAGATATCCGCATATTAATAGGGCGGAAGTCGATGATATGTTGCTTCACGCGTCGACTAATGAGAAAGCCAACTCAAAATTCTCTAACGTTAGCGGTGTCATGGATCTCACTTCCACACCATTTACGCTCTTGTATAGTGCAAGTACATCTAATGTGTAAATCTTTACATGGTTCGAAAGGTTTTGAAGATCTCCACGTCTTAAGAGATTAAGCTTTTTCATGCATTTTTAATGCGTTCTTTGTCCGTGTAATTTCCGAGACCGTGTTTGTGATGAATCCGATATGGTAAACCGGTGGTAACTTGATCGTTTTTATAAAAGAAAGTTGTTAGCCTGCCGCTCAACCCGCTTGTTACATTTTTTGCCTCGAACTGATGCAGAAACTTAGGGTTGGGCTCGATTTCCTGAATTTTAAAATCCCGAAATCAAAATCCCGACTTTCAAAATCCCGACGCTCAAAATCCTGAATTTATCAATCCCGACTCTCAATATCCCGACTTTCAAAATCCCGATTTTCATAATCCCGATTTTCAAAATCCTGATTTTCAAAATCCCGATATTCAAAATCCCGATTTTCAAAAGCCCGATTTTAAAAAAAAAAATATCAATTCGCGTACGAAAAAAAGCAATATTTTGTTAATGCAACATTTTGAAATGCAATAATTGTTGAGGCTAACGGCTTTGATAACTCTCACGGGCACGCGGGAGGTCGCTGCGCTCCCCCCCGCTTAGCCCCCCGAGGGGCTTTAGAAATGAACTTTGGGGGACGTAGGAGCCGGGATCAGCAAACATGTCGCACTGCGTTCCGCACGCAGGAGCGGATTATATAGAATCGGATGTGTATCGGAATCCAAATAAACAAAATCCAAAAACCAAAACCCAAAGTTACAAAATCCAAAAGGGACAAAATCCAAAAAATAAATCCATAAAAAAATCCAAACTTGTTGGAAGTATTGTTTAAAATCTATCTTTTAGGTGAAGGAGTCTATTTTTAATAGGTGAAGGGAAAATGGCCTACTTCAATCCCTATTGAAGCCGAATTTCAAAAAAATCGGCTAAGAAATTGCATAAAATAGGTCGAGTTGAAAGGGTTTTAAATATTTATATAATTTTTGGATTTTGTCTTTTTTGGATTTTTCACATTTGGATTTTATCCAGGCCCAATTCTTAATAAAAATGAAGATAAAAAAACAAAATTTAATATTTACAATAATATTTTTTAAAAAATCCCGAATTTTGTCGGGATTTTTAAAATTTCAGCAAAGTCGGGATTTTGAAAATCGGGATTTTGAAAATCAGGATTTTGAAAGTCGGGATTTTGAAAGTCGAGATTTTTAAAGTCCTGATTATGAAAGTCGGGATTGATAAATTCAGGATTTTGAAAATCTGGATTTTTTTTTTGTCGGGATTTTGATAATTCGGGATTTTGTGATTCGGGATTTTGAGCCGATCCCAGAAACTTAAGGCATCCAGCTGTACCTTGAAGACATTATAGAGAACAGACCCTGATTTGGTATTGGTTTTTGGGCGAAAATTACTTGTTACCGGTGCATGTATTAGGATTCTAAAACAATTCGATTCGATTAGCTGATGTTTAATAAACTAACAAATTATATTTAACTGTTTGAAATGACTTATTATTACTACTATTGTTATTCTCAAATATTTTAAAATTGTTACCAAGTGTGCGCATATGTCTTCTAATAGAGGGCAAACAACTGAATTTTAAACGAATTAATGATATCTAATTAATTAGATTATCTTGTCTCAACGAGTATCTTGCAACTTTGTGTCACTCTTTTCACCGCAAAAATCCATGAATTAAGTATCATTTAAGGGGTAAATCCAAAACTAGAACACTCAAAAACCCAGTAGGTAGGTTTATAAACAATTTAATTAAAAATAACTGTCATCATTATATCAAATAATTATAAAAAATCGTACTAAGTATATCAACTATAGTTCAAAAAAATATAAACCCATAATGTTGAAAATCCTGGAGCGAGCTGCTGTTGCCTTAAATTGTATATACTTCGTATCTTCATTTTATAAAAAAAATTTCAACACGACAATAGTTGCTTTATATATAACTATTCATTAAACTGCTCAGCATAGATAAAATTCAATGTTCGCCCACCTACCTACCATAATGAACATAAACAATTTGTAACGAGCATACATTTTTTTTTTGAAGATTATTTCCCATTATTCTTGGTTTAACGATTATCTATTGGATTGCAGACTAAAACCTAAATCGGTAAGCCATACAATCGATACAAAATTTCAGTATCGTTATTGATTTTTAGTAGTCTAATTCCAACTTGATTATCTGTTAAATTATTGTCCAACATATACGAGTATGTAGATTATAGTGACATGTATAGGATAAACCATTAAACCTCATCAAATCGAATACAATCGATTTACGTAATTTCGGTAGCGTAATTGCTGTACATGAAATTTTTATTTTATGTATTTAGAATTCGTATGTACGAGTAAAGTACATAACAATTTTTATTTTTAGTGACACGAAATCCAAAGAAAATTTTATTTATTTACGTTTGGTTTGTCATGAACATATACAGCTGCATAGTTCGTGCCAGACATTTGGACACAAATAATCATAATAATAAAAAATACAACACTTATATGTTTTTAATGTGTATATCGTATAATTAATAAGCTTTTGAGCTTTTTATTCTTGATACGGTTTTTTTTAATTTTGTTCTTAAGTATTTCAATTACAGTTTTTTTTTCAGACCGACCAAATAAATTAAAATTGAATCACTTGTGACGCTATGTGACGTCAATTAAAATAGAATAAATCAATTAATGTCGCTATATTTGTTGTTGTATATTAACGAGTATTACAGGTCAATTTAATATACGATGTTTGGTGTTGAGGAATTATTTTACATTCTGAATCGGAAACCGGACTCCTTTTTTGTGATAGGTAGCAATAAACCAAAAAGATAATAAATTTAATTAATAGGCCAACAATAACTAATTTAGCCGCCTCTGACTAATCGGCAGTGTAGGCATCCTTTTATCCTTCCAACTATAGCGTGTTGCGTGGAAACTTTCACCTTGTTTATTTCCGTATCACACAAACTTTAAATTTACGATCTTCTAGGTTGGAAATCTTTTTGAACTTTAATTTCTAGAGAAATTCTCTACCGCCAAAGTATCGTAAACTTCGAAATCATTGGCCTGGCAGAGGGGGAGTAAGAAGTTTAGAGATTGTATCATTTAATTTCTAATATGTAATTTTTAAATTTAGTTTAAGATATTTATATAGATTTTCTTGTTTTTCAGGTGATATAGAACGGGTTAGTTATGTCTAGACTAGGCCATCTCAATAAATTGTAAGTACAAATAAATTATTCTAATTGAAAAGTAAATCGAAGAATTTAATTGCGTAATTAAGCATTTTTTTCATTTCTTTGTTTGTTTCACATGTCGTCTGCTACCTTTGACTTTTTTGCCGGGTGGTTGTTTGTTTTTTATTTTCCACGTTTTAAAATTTTAAATTATTATTTTGTTGAATAAAAAACTTATAAATTATATAAAAGTGATTTAATCGTTATCAACCACAAAAGAATTAATTTCTAGGGATGAAACAGTAGTTACGGCAGATTTCGAAATTACTTTATAAACTGCACATTTCGTTATAAGTGAGCTGGTATGCTCAAAACAGGGTGTGTAGTCAAAAAATTATTGTAGTTTAGATTAAAGTGGCTGTCTAATGGCCTAGCATATAGATGGAGCTTTGACTAGCTCCAACGTTCATCCAGATCGTCAGATCATTTATAATGACAGTTTCCTCAAATTGAATTCTACTTAACGTTAACATTAATAGACAATTTTTTCTCCAATTCAAATACCTAACCTTTAGCTATGGAGTTAATGTATATAGTTGGGCAACTAAAGGAACTGATATTAATGCCTTGATTATCGCCCCTAGCTGCGAGAAGGCAGAAGAGAAAAATTTCATTACTTTGTACCTCGTTAGCGCCTAACGACTTCTACATAATCTTACCATGTCCAGATTTTACTTGGTTCATCGAGCTAGTAAGAGATAATTTCATTTTGAGTCTTGCCAGAGATCAATCGCCATTGCCTCCATTCATTTTTGTTAACATATTGATTGTGTGTGCTTCTTGCAGGCCGGATGAACTGCTATTCCCTGATTACAGGCTGATTTCTTTCAATAGGGAAATTGCGGAGTTACTACTAAATATACAATGCCCCGCTTGCGACTTTATTTAGTCTGAGTCTGTTGATTCCCGAGAACCCAACGCTACTGAAATTCACCTGACTGGGACTTAGCCCACAGACTGTTTTCTTCTTTGTGTCGTATAAGTCAGGTGGTCCTGATGGGTCCTTTCTGGCTGAATCACAACATGTATTTCTTCCTCGGGATCACTTACTCCAGCTTTTTCAAGCTTGCACTGATTTCGGGATTGTTCTGGAGCAGAAGCAAAGTTATTTTCGTCCCTAAGGCTAGTAAGTTGGATTATACTGACCCTGAAGCATTTAGGCCTATTAGTCTCTGCTCAACCTTTCCCAAAGGTTTTTAAAGAACTGTCGACATATTTTTGAGAGATGGCCACTTATCAAATTTCCCATTCTTACAGAGTTCGCAAATCGTGTGAAACTGCTCTACATGAACTTGTTATAAAAATCGAAAGATCGCTTAACATTAAAGAGTTTCTCATAGAAACGTTCCTAGTTATTGCAGGTACCTTCGATAGTATCTCGTTTTCTACCATTATCGAGGATTGTACTAAATTTGACATTGAGCAAATCTTCATTGCAGGGATTGAGTTCATGCTCAGATGTCGCATTGGTGAGGTCGAACTGGATTGTCCGTTATTTTCTATTAAAGTCTCCAAAGCGGACCTCTAGCGGCGTGTTTTCTCTTTTGTGGCTCATGGAGATTTATGACTTGGTAATCACTGTTTTGGTAAAAACTTAACTATCTTGTCCGACTTAATGCAGCGCGCTTTACAAGTTGCAGAGATGTGATACCTTGAGTCTGGTTTGCGCGTTAATCCATCTAAGACCAGCTTACTGGTCTTTACTAAACGAATAAATTTTGGTGAACTGTTTGTCTCTTTTCTTTTTGGGGAAACGATCACCAGATCAGGTACCATCAAACATCTTGGCGTTACCGTAGACAGAAAACTTTCCTGGGAGCTTCATTTTGAAAGTAAAATTTAGAAAGCCATTGCCAAAAAAGTGTAGCAGAACATTTTTGAACTCATTTGGTTTGACTCCCAAATTCTGATATTTGTTTACAAATCGTCTGTCTTACCTATGCTATCTTACGCTTCTGTTGTTTGGTGACCTGTGGTAAAATCGAATCACGCTGTAGCAAAACTTAACAGTCTACAGTGCAATGTCCTCGACTCCGATTCTTGCTTTGCAGACCATTTTGTTCCTTTTGTTAATGACAAACTTTTGCCAGAATTTAGCTTCAATAGTTCGTTCTCTGTGGTTTACCGATAGAGAGACCACGGGTGCCTGAGTCGATAGTTTTATTTTCAGCCGGCTCTCACTCTGAACTAAATGCGGGTTTGGGAACATACCCTGGCCCTTCACTTGATTTACGATCTTACGGCAGTATGTGTGATTCGTGCGTCTAACCTTGCTGTATCCATGTAAAGCTGTGTTCCAATCTGGTCAAGGACTGGGACCACAACAACTTTATCAGGAGCCTTACCACCGACTCCGGCAGCGTTCGTTGGTTTTAGCTTTTTTATTTTCGGTTCGCCTATTGAAATCATACCACGAAAAACGCAACGCTATCGTGCGCACTGAACTTGGAATTCATCTGTCAAGTATGTAGTGTTTATGGTTAAATTATATCAATATAAAGATTTTATTCATTTTATTCAAGATTTTGATTCAATCGCTCATTATTTTTTGGAAAACTCCAGCGAAGAAGAATATGATCGAAAAATTAGAGCTAATTCTTTTCTTAATCTTCCAGAAACAACGTTAGTAAAATAACATTTACATATATTTCACATTTTTAGTGTAAATACATAATTATATTAGTTTCAAATAATTATTTTGAGTATCAAAATATTTATTGGAGGAAATATTGGAAGGAAAATATATCTTGTTACGACTCATTGCTCAATTTCTTTCCCGATTTCATTTCTTTAAATTTTTAATTTACTATTGATTGTTGCGGCATTGCCCTCTGTGTATGAGTAGCAATACTATGGGTTGGTTCGATGGGAATTGGGCGGCTATTTTGGTGTTATGTCAGCTTAACCACACTATAGCATTACAAAATATTAATTTTTGCAGCAAAACCAATGTATACCCTGTGTGCGTGTACGAGCAGTTAAGATGAAGATGAGTATTTTTTTCTGTGTTTCTTGTTTTGTATTTTTGGCGCGTCACGTTTGTTCTCTTTTTACACCACGCAGCAATTTTTCTGCATTTTGGTTATTTGGTGCGAGAATTTTCGCAAAAAATTTTAGTTTTTTTGGTCTCGTTTTGGTTGTATAATAAAAGAGTCAAGTTGTTATTTTCAAAAAAAATATTAAGTCAAGTTGGTTTTTCGTTTCTTTCCCCTTTACCAATAAAATCGGTTTTATCTACGCCACAATTTTTTGATTTTATTGGTGGGGAAAGGGGCAAGAAACTAAAAAAATACCAGATAAAAGTTACCCTGGTGTGACATCAGCCCTAAACATACAGCCGAGTAAAATTTTTTTTTATAAAGGAGGCTCGTTTTTATTTATTTTGGCGTTCAGTTCGATAGTTTAAGGAAGATAAAATCTATTGTCCACAAATTTAAGTTGTATAAAATATATTGTACAAAAGTTATGGCTATAAACTATATATTTTTTTTGTTGTCAATAAAAAAATTCAGTGAATACATAAGTGAGTATTTTTATTGGGGCGATTATTTACGCAAACAGTATAACGGGAATTCGAACAATGCAGTTTATTCTTTATGACATTTGATAACGATTTTGTGAGTCAACGGCCAACCGCATGTGTTTTGGATTGTGTTTGATTAAGGCGGACAACGCCCAATATTATTTACAGGTGACCAGTTCGGGCCACCTCATCAATACAACGGCTTTGGCGAACAAACCAAACGTCTATTGCGAATTTTGGCGAGAATAAGCCCAACAGTTATCTTCGGTTTAGGCGAAGGTCTCCCAAATATATTTTACAGTTAAGGGGGCCAATGCTCAACAATTTTATTCACGGTGCGGCGAGCTAACGCCCAACAAATTACTTGCGGGTGGCCATTTGGGGCCACTTCAAATTTGCGATTTCGGCGAAAGTATGCCGAATGGTATCCAATGCGATTTCGGCGAAAGTATGCCGAATGGCCAATCGGCTGTTCGTGTGTATTGGTATCGGCGTGAGACCCAGCAACGTACAAGTGGTCAGCCGGCCCTCTGTTTATTGTTATCTGTGAAGGGCATCGCAAAAACGAGACGAACAAGGACGCCACCACCCTACAAGGTGACTTTTATTTTTTTTTATTTTTGATTTTAATTTTCTTTTTATTTCTCAATTTATTTAAATATTTAAATACATATTTTCAAATTGCAAATTTTCTTCTTATTTAATTTTTTCAAATTTTTTGTTATCGTTAAATTTAAATTGTGTCATCAAACACGGTGGTCGTGCGCGCGACCTTGGTGCACGTTGGTCTCGCCCCATAAATTGTGGAGACGCTCATTTTGTTTTTGGATTTCTTCTTTTAGTGTATTATTATTTTTTCGGTCATTCAGCTATTTTTCTTTACGCTCTTTTCTTTTAGGGTTATATATCATGTTTCCATGAACCAGGTTGGAGTTGAAATTAGGTTTTCATTAATTCCGAAATGGCGTTGATTGTTTCCATGGAGTAGAGCAAGGTTGAGTTGAAATTTTGATACCGCTTGATAAAGTTAATTTAATTTGTGCCTAATAATTAATTTAATTTGTACCTCTATGTATACTTTTATATGCCCGGGAAATTATTTTAAAATACTTTTTTGTTTTAAATATACATATTTGTGGTTCAAAATTTTTAATATAAATTTCCTTGACATTAAAAATGAAAATTTTTCATTTGCCGCCATTTTGAATTTCAACTCTACTCAATTCCATTAGTTTCGTCGAGTTCAAAATAATTTAACGAAAACTCTACTCTGTTTCCATGAACGCTAACTCCAACTCAAGCCACTTTCAACTCTGCATGGAAACAAGATAATAGGTAACATATATAAATAAAATAAAATATAAATTGCACAGCACTTAATCTCGGCATTCGTATTGTTACTCTTCTGCCTGGTCAGTTGATTTCTCTCCTTTTGTTGTACTCTTTCACCCAAAGATATTTTTAATAAAATGAACTACTAATTTTTATTCGGATTGGTATGTTGAGAGGGGGACTCTCATTCTGTGCCGATTCCATATTTAAAGGCTGGACTTGTCACTCCCCTTCATCCCCTTGGCAGGACATCCACAGGATCGGAGTGGCGAGTCAAGCAGATGTGTCGTCTATTCGTGGGCGACCGTAAACTCCACCTGGTCTCCCCATGGCACTCCGATAGTGTCGAATTGTCGAAGTTTGTAGTGTGAGAGAATCGCTCGAGGTCTCTCCGGGTGAGGAGAGACTTGGTCTGTTGA
Organism: Nephrotoma flavescens; assembly: GCA_932526605.1. Lineage (NCBI taxonomy): Eukaryota > Metazoa > Arthropoda > Insecta > Diptera > Tipulidae > Nephrotoma > Nephrotoma flavescens. The sequence goes on from OW052220.1 coordinate 42,499,114, forward strand.
AGAGATGTCCCTACCCTCATATGCTGCTTCGTTGCGGCTGGGCATCGGCCTTTAGGGATCGATGCGTCATTCGGGAGTCTCTTCAGCATACTGAGTACTTGTCACTCGGGGAGACCCGGTCGCCACCGGATGGACACACCCGGCTATAATTATTTTATTTCGTTCCTCAAGTATCGTCCGGCAAATTTCGGCGGAACATCCGGGCTTTTATTTATTTTAATTTGCGTTTTTTCTGCAAACTCGGTGTAGGCCAGACTCATGCAAGCCTCCAAATCCCCACGACCCAATACCCTGAGTATTAGCCGGCAAAATGCGTGACGCCTCTGCATGATTAGTTGATAACTGCAGGTTGGCTGAGTGTCGTCCGTAACAATCTTTACATCACAAAAAATATTTTCGCTTTATTGTTCGCCATAAAATACTACAGGTTGAAAACATCGCTTGTCATCGAAAATGAGGTCGTTCGTTTCTACTAGTAACCAAATTGTTTAAATTTACGCCTGAAGCTATCAAATTTGCGCTTTGCGATTTTAGTGGTACAAAAAATGTAAAAGCGAGCCAGCAACGAACGCCAGTGGAGTCGGTGGTAAGGCTTCAGAGGATATAGAAAGGAGCCTTGTGAACGGCCTTTGATGATTTGTTTAGTTATACAATCATCCATGCCCCTTATTATTGCAATTTGTTTTGCTCATAAAAACATGAAAATTTTTTAAAATTTAAGTTAAGTTCTAAAGTTTATTCGACCACTATAGGATCGCAATGGTTTTCTCAAGGATCAGCTATGAGACCAGACATCCAAAGCATTTTTAGTAAAACATTGAACAGGTATTTGTGAAGCTGTTGTTTTGTTAAAGTTGCAACTAATACTGGTAGCGATTTCTCTAGAATGAATTCTAAATTTACCGCAAATCTTCTCCTACTACTGGGAAAATGTGTTTTGCTTGATTTCTATCCACTCGAATTGGAAGAAAAGAAATGGCCATCGAACACTTTCCAATCCACTACATCCGTTGAGCACGACGTTTAATTTTATTAATGCATTCTTAGGCTTTAGAATATAGTGATAGAGCAGAAAATATTTACATAAGTTTCAACGAATTTTTCATGGTCCGATATCCATAGCAAATGTTGGGTGATCAGATGTCATACTTCATTCGATAAACATTTCCGATTCTGCCATATAATTACTTGCACGTAATTCGATTTTCTAAAAACCTTATAGTTCACTTGAGAACTAATTTCTTCGTCCTTCTTTGTTGAATCACTTGTCCACAGGGTCACTACCGAGTTTGATGACGGAAATCAACGTGTGTTATTATCGTCACGTGATATTTTTTATAGTTGTCCTGCAAAAGTGGGTTGCTGTTGCTCTACAATATCGTACTCGATGTTTTTTTTAGGGCAGCGGTACACTCTTAGCTTCTTTATACCTTGTTTTGACAAATTGCAATTATAAATTTCATGATTAATGATTACAAACCAATCGCCATTTAATCATATCTGAGTTACTAACGCTGCTTAAAGTTACGCTATGCCACAAGCTTAACCTCTTGCTCAATTAAAACCAGCGTCTTTTGTTAAATTAATTCTCCAAATCAGGCCATCTTGGAAGTTTTATTTTCGATATTATTTTCCATTTTGATAATGAAGCGAAGCTGCGTTAAATTTTCTGCAAACCAAAAATAATAGAAAAGCTTTTATTATATCCTCATAATTGCAAAGATCTTGTATTATACGATGACCAGGATTAACAAATAAGATGTGTGAATTTCCCGACAGGTAAGAGACTTCCGTTGTTATGTATTAGAGTGGTAAATTTTTTGTTCTGTCAGATTAGCCTACGCTTGTTTCCGGGTACAGGCAGCACAGTAATTGAGTTTTGCGGTAATCCTTTTATCTGTACATCAATCTGATCACCAAAAAGTTTATTGTCATCCTTTAAGTTAATTGCATCTTCTTTTTTGTTCCTGGGTGCATACTCTTGAAATCGGTGGATTTTTCCGTCGGCAGATTATAATTTGCATCAAAATTCTTTATATTCGAATTTTTCGCCGGCTACTTTAATCGTTTTTACATTTGTATACAAGTTTTCTAATATTTATTCCCCTAGTATGCGAATAATTCCACGTCGATTTATCCAGTCGGAATTTTTTCCTCAGTCGAATAATAGAAAGAATTTCATATCAAATTGTATTCCGATTGGGGAAATTTCCATCGATTTCAAGAATTCGGCTCCTCTGCGCATATATGTGAGATTCAATCGAATAAAATCGACGACGACTTACTGCTAAAATACGTCAACCTAATCGAAAATTTAAATTCTTGAAATAATTCTAGAAATTCGTAAGCGAAAATTTTCGATTAAAAAGTAGACGAAAATTTTCTACTGGTATAAAACCAATGAGTTTCATTTTCGCATACGTTTGTCTGTCAAGTCACATTTTATATTTCCAAAATGGAAAAACCAAAACAAAGATTAGGGCATACCTCTAAACAACGAAAAGAGACCCGAATAGACTTTATAGACGAAAATCAGGCTTTACTAAAATATAGTAACACAACGACTACCAAAAACACATCAAATTTTTGACATAACTACATATAATCACCACACGACGAGAAGTTGGCCGTGATGAGAGTTGTTTATAAAATATTCGATTAGTTTCAAAAATATGGCAAAATGTAGGCAAAATTTGATACGACTTTTTTAATCGAAAAAAATCGTAGACGACTTTATTTCATTGAATTTCAAGAATATGCGCCATGGTTGTCATTCGTCAACAGATACGTTTTGACTTATTCGAATTGTGTTTTTGCATTTGGGCAAATGCCTACAGCTTGATTGATGTACTTTGTTATTTTTCTGTCATACACATGTAACAACTAACGCAAACAAATTTGAAAAAACCGCAATAGCTTTGCATTGGGCGCTTTCAGGTACCCTATCATGATTAGTGAAATCATCGCCAATTTGATTTGTAAATTTCATAGTGCTAAACATTTTAATGACGTTGGCTGCAATTTTACTAAACATGTTCCCAACTGTTGGGTTTTCTGAAAGCGCCCATTATCTTCACATTCGTCAATTTAAGCATTTTGTACTCTAAGAAATTTTATTTCGGGCTATATTAAAACCTATTTTTAACTAATTTCAATCTAAATATTTCCGATCGAACACACACCTTAATAATTATTGCCACTCGAGATTTCGAAAATAAATATCAGACGACATCGATAATTGGGCGCGTGTCATCATGATTAGTGAAATAATCGCCAATTTGATTTGAAAATTCCATAGAATTTAAAATGTTCATAACGTTGGCTGTGATTTTACTCAACATGTTGTCAACTGTTTTTTGGCCTGAATGTGCCCATTTTGATATCGAAACTGTCAGGTTCAAAAGCCTACTATAATCCTTGATCGGTATTCCGTTCATTGGTTCGAAAATTTCGAAATCGTCCAGTTAAAGTCACTTTAGATGCAAAGGTAGTTAGCATAGCTTTATGGCTGATTAATTATTAAAATTGCAAGGGCAGCGAAAACAGAAAATAGTTAAATTGGCCTTGCTAAATAAACTACAAAATAGCTGAAGATAATTTTTTAAGCTACACTATACGTGTAGCTTAAAATCGGTAATAAAAGACACATATACGAGTACAAATGAACATTACCTCTGATGCCCAATTTGTTAATACCACTTCCAATTTGGATAATTTCGTGCATTTGATGCAAACCATTGCATCACAAACTGAATATTGTAAATTGTACTTTGCATTTAATTAATGCAGCCAACGGGCGACACTTTCAGAATAAACAACAATGTGTCAATTTCAAATAAAACTATTTGCCTTGTAACAATTTATTTAAAAATTAACAGCTAAAACAAACCATTTCTACTTTTATTTAGTAACACAAAATATTAAAAAATTCGTGATAATGTTGAATCAACAATGGAATTATGCGCGTTAGAAATGAGTAATATACCACAAAACATATGGTGGCGTTCCACCCACTAAAACCGCGTATCATATATCTAAAGAAAACGTAAAATGTTAAGAATCATCTCTACGCTTGACCTTGATTTAATTAATTCACCAATTCATAGCTATTCGTTTGAATAACAACAGATAAAATTACGGTGTGGGAAATACGAAACAGATATCTTGTCATTATGCATATTACTACTCGTATGTTGTTAACAAAAACACAAAACTAATTTTTTATAACCCACATTTCCCGTGTTCTTCGTCTAACTCTAAATGTTTACGCGCATAAATCATCTTCATTCGCTGCTAATTTGTATCCGTTGTATAAATATTTAATTATTTTTGTCACATCGCAAAGAACCCCAATCATAAAAATAACATCTAACTGCATTTATTATTAAAATTAGGAGACCAAACATAAAAAACTTTCGGGTCGTATAATTAGAGCAGGGAATTAGAAATTATTATTTTTAGACAATGATTACAACACTCGAAAGGGTTACGTGTATAGTTTTTAACCCAAAGAGATAGTTTTGTGTTTTGCTTTACTTTTAAAGTTTCCATTTCTCATCATTTTAAGTTTTCGCTTTTTATGGTAAATAGTTTTAATATTTAAACACCTTTTATGGCATTATTTGTGTGCAGATTTATACTTTTCCGTATGTACTATCTTTGGCATAACATTACTTCGATGATATATGTACGTATGTATAAGGAGATGATGAATGGTGTGGAGGAGCAAAAAAAAATAATTTTATTTAAGTTCCTCTTCCTAGTATTACGTACGAGAGCATAGTCAGGCCGGTCGATGGATGATTCACTTACGACTTCTTATTTATCACTAGAAACATATAAGCTACTTAGTTTAGATATAAGAAACCGCTATTGTAAGTAGGTTGGTTAGGTTATGGGGCGTGCAATTGCTTTGACGTCTATTCCCACAGAGTATAGTCAGGACATTTGATAGTGGAGATTCTAGGAATTTGTATCTGCTTGATACTAAACGGGGTCAGGTTCAGATGCAATGCAAATGGAGTAAACTTTCAGAGGTACTATAGCCGTCTGGATCGTGGCATGTCTAGTCTTGGTCAGATTTTGATCATCTCTGTTGTGTTTTAGTCTCACAACTTCCTGCTGAAGCTTTAGATTGCAAGTGGAGAGTGACGTTTCAACATTTGCTGTGCTGGGTAAGATAACTCAAGTCGTATATTGACGGTTTGGTCTTAAATTACCCATAATATTGAAATGTTCTACGGCGATAGCTCAACCAGCGGCCACGCAACGCAATGATTACAGCTATATAGAACAAGTTGCTGTGAAATAAAATTTTTCGGCTGGTTTGAAATTTTAGGATGAAAAGAGAGATTGCAATGAAAGTTTATTTCTGCTTTAGTTCATTTCCTAGAATATAAGAAATTTGAAGGCTGGCTTGGATACCGGTAAATCGGTTTACCGGTACTCAAATTTGCTTCTCGTTATACCAATACCGATAAATATAAATATGATAAATATAATAAAAAGAAAACAACAAAATAACAGAATAACTTAAAGAAACTATGAGTGGACCTCAATAAGGGATCATCTTTTTATGAATGTAAATGTACATGCTCACGATTCATTTTGGAAAAATGTGTTACCATTCTTAATACTAAACTAACCAAATTTGACATTTTGCTTAAAATCGGCCCAATTCTCGCTTCTTATGTTTAAAATATCACTATAGTAACAAACGATATTCTTGATATTCGAGTTAAAGAAAGAGCTTAGCGTTCTTTTAGATACTGCGAGACTCGTTGGGCCGCCTGCTGATGATGTTGGAGCGATTTTATCAAATAAAAACATCTATCGGTAAACGTTTGATTGACATCGAGCCTGATATATCCGATTTAGATCGTTTTTCTATTAGAGGGGGCACAAATGCTTGCCTGCTTATAAAAACTCCCGCCGCCGACCTGAACAAAATAAAAAACCTTTAGTATTGCACATAAACGAAAATAAAAATTATAATTTCTTACTTGTTTTTGATGTTAAATGTGACGGATTGTTTCCCACATATATTATTTAGGCTGCAAAAGCTGTTACATTTAGTATGTTATAAAACAGAGTCAATGGCCACCGATTTGTTTTTCTTTTTGTTGTGTATTGTCCCAGTATTTTATCTATCGTATCTACGCCACCTTTTGTGCAATTGTAAAATAAAATAATTTCGGGCTTATTTTTAACATATAAAATTTTTTCATCAAAATTTTCGGCACATACGAACAAATAGTGGTTTTCTCACGAAATCCGAAAATAGAAGATAATACTTCCTGACGGGGAGATGGTTCAAATCCCGGTGGTAAATATGGTTTATTCTTTTTGAGGGTTCCTATAATCGATTTTTCCGGTTTCGCAGTGTCTGCATGTAAAGAAATTATCCGTTATAATGTTTCTGCCGGTATTATCCAAAACTACACGCTCCTCTGAATTTACATCCCTTCTATTTCCCACTTTTCTAGTGCATATTTGGCCACACAACGGATAATACGTTTTTGCATCACATGTCCACCACACTTTCACGCCATACTTAGCCGATTTCGATGCTATCTATGTATTGAGTAAATCTGGTTTTGCCGCTGAATGGAAATAACTGCTCGTCAACGGAAATATTTTCCGATGGTTTATAATTTGACGAAGATTTTTCACAAGCTTTTGGAAAATTTCAGTTATTGGTGCTGCCTTGTCGGTAGCAATTCTTGTAGCTCTAGTGTTTTGTTGATCATAGCGAATAAACCTGGTAATATTTCTAAATCGTTTCGTTGACATTGTGGCTCTATATATGTAGTAGATAAGCATTCCTTCTCCAAAGCAAATCTTAACGTTAATTATTTGATTTGTTGCTTCCCATAGTAAGCAAAATACCTAAGAAAACAGTTTCTCTTCATCTACTTTAGTCCATTTTTTCGCCGGTTTATCGGGATTTTCTCATTTAATTATTATATTTTAAGCATATCAACGTCGCTAAAATTTTTCGTGTTTGGATTAGGATCGACAAATCGTTCTCGATATATGTTGTACTCGCGATTGTGCTTAAGTGCCGGCATTTTTTTCTCCATTTTGTGTCGTTTTTCCGATAAAATGCTCGCTCTCTATCTTCCTCAATATCTTCATTTGTTACACATAACTCATCATCCTCGTCAATAGAGTCGTTTCCGTTTTCAGATTCGCCGCCATCACCCACTTCTATTTCTGCCCCTTCTATTTCTAAATCAGACTCTTCTTCGATGGAATATTTCAGTTCATCAAATTGTTCTTCGTTCTCGTTACCTACCAACTGGTCCGCCTCATCGTCTTCTGAATCGATGGCATTTAAGATCCGAGAGAATAGTAAGCGTTCCGCATTTCATAGCTAAGTCTAGAAATTTAAATGAAAATATTTATTAATGTTTCATCTCAAGATACTATTTGTTTGTTTGTTTTTATATAACATCAAGTACTCACATAGCCAATTGACCCGAAGATAAAAAAATTGAAATCTCTCATGTTTTATTGGTTCACAAGAAATATTCTAATTTTCTTGTAACTATAAAATTAACAAACATCTAATTTACATCATCTAATCTAATTTACATACGACTGTTTTAGTCGCAGAAAACAATTTAAATTCACGGACGTTTATAAAATTCTTCTTAATTATATGTGTTTGGCTGTAGTACACCTACACAATGTTATGTGTGTAGTACACATACATAATAAGAATTTCCTGTGGTTTCTGATTTAGTGATATGTTTTTTTTTTTTTTTTTTTTTTTTTTTTAAGAAAATATCAATCATCCAGTGGATTTAATGTCCTTTGAAGGTCAATTAATAATACTCTCCTTTCCATTCACACACACACACACCCACCCATTCACCTACTCACACAATTACAGTATACCACCTGCACGTTGAATTCTGCACTCCAACAGAGGGTCTAAGTTGTGTTTATTCTCATCACCGATCGTAATCGATGAAGAAAATTTGCTTTACATCCTGCCTCTGATGGGATTCGAACCCAGTACCTCCCGGTCCAAGTGCCGAAGCTTTAACCACTGCGCCACTTGTACGGTGTTTTGTATTATCGGTACAAAGCAAGAGTTGAATTCTTGCAGTTTGGTCGTTGCAACCTGATGAGTATAGACCAACTTTTTATCAGTACGAAACCAAGCTGCCAATAAGCTACCTAAGGGAGTTCTCAATTTTTGTAAGGGTTTGTGTATCTTTGTGTACACAAGTGCCCTGGGGTTAAAGGTTTGGCGGAGGGGACTGCATTTATTCTACTTTTGTGGTAGAAATATTGTTAATAAATGGCCTCTTTGTTTTTTGCGACTAAAATAGTCGTAAACATTGTATGGGTGTCCATTAAAATAATATTTTGTCCGAAAAGCCGAAAAAATTCTTAAACAAATTAAATTCACGGACGATTATAAAATTCTTCTTAGCAAATTTTGTGTTATTCTACTGTGCAATTGCACAAAAAAAAAACAAAAGGCGTATTGAAAATATAATTTGAAATTTAAATTTCCTTTGTAAAATTGATTGAGTAGTCAGGATTTCGACTAGCAAATTGCTTGTTTGCTAGCGGATCGAGTATCTACTCCAATAAGTCGTAAATTTGATTGGTTTTTGTGTTGATTTTGTCGTTAATTAAATTGTTGGTGTTTTTGTTTTTATATATTTTCAGGGTGTGAATTTTGGCCGTAATTTGACTCCATGACTCATGAGAAATTTGTATACGTACAGTATACAAATGTCTCATGAGTCATGATTCAAATTGTGCCCAAAATTTATACGAAGATCTTCTAACCAGTCTAAATTCGGTCCTTTGTTGATTCTGTGCTGACAATTTTATTGAATTTAGTATACTTATGATTTTCAGTTTATAAAGGGTGATTTTTTAAGAGCTTGAGAACTTTTTTTTAAAAAAAAACGCATAAAATTTGCAAAATCTCATCGGTTCTTTATTTGAAACGTTAGATTGGTCCATGACATTTACTTTTTGAAGATAATTTCATTTAAATGTTGACCGCGGCTGCGTCTTAGGTGGTCCATTCGGAAAGTCCAATTTTGGGCAACTTTTTCGAGCATTTCGGCCGGAATAGCCCGAATTTCTTCGGAAATGTTGTCTTCCAAAACTGGAATAGTTGCTGGCTTATTTCTGTAGACTTTAGACTTGACGTAGCCCCACAAAAAATAGTCTAAAGGCGTCAAATCGCATGATCTTGGTGGCCAACTTACCGGGCCATTTCTTGAGATGAATTGTTCTCCGAAGTTTTCCCTCAAAATGGCCATAGAATCGCGAGCTGTGTGGCATGTAGCGCCATCTTGTTGAAACCACATGTCAACTAAGTTCAGTTCTTCCATTTTTGGCAACAAAAAGTTTGTTAGCATCGAACGATAGCGATCGCCATTCACCGTAACGTTGCGTCCAACAGCATCTTTGAAAAAATACGGTCCAATGATTCCACCAGCGTACAAACCACACCAAACAGTGCATTTTTCGGGATGCATGGGCAGTTCTTGAACGGCTTCTGGTTGCTCTTCACTCCAAATGCGGCAATTTTGCTTATTTACGTAGCCATTCAACCAGAAATGAGCCTCACCGCTGAACAAAATTTGTCGATAAAAAAGCGGATTTTCTGCCAACTTTTCTAGGGCCCATTCACTGAAAATTCGACGTTGTGGCAGATCGTTCGGCTTCAGTTCTTGCAGGAGCTGTATTTTATACGGTTTTACACCAAGATCTTTGCGTAAAATCTTCCATGTCGTCGAATAACACAAACCCAATTGCTGCGAACGGCGACGAATCGACATTTCACGGTCTTCAGCAACACTCTCAGAAACAGACGCAATATTCTCTTCTGTACGCACTGTACGCATTCGTGTGGTTGGTTTAATGTCCAATAAAGTAAACTGAGTGCGAAACTTGGTCACAATCGCATTAATTGTTTGCTCACTTGGTCGATTATGTAGACCATAAATCGGACGTAAATCGCGAAACACTTTTCGAACCGAACACTGATTTTTGTAATATAATTCAATTATTTGCAAGCGTTGCTCGTTAGTAAGTCTATTCATTATGAAATGTCAAAGCATACTGAGCATCTTTCTCTTTGACACCTTGTCTGAAATCCCGCGTGATCTGTCAAATACTAATGCATGAAAATCCTAACCACAAAAAAATCACCCTTTATGTGTTGTGCGAAACTTGATTTTATGTACTTTTTTTAAATTTGGTTATGCCATTCGTGTATTCTTTGTATCTTATTTGAAATGAGTCTTCTGTTTGGACTAAGTATGTCGACCTCCAGTTGTATTTAGCCTTACCTGTGTATACGGATCTCTGCACAGGTAGGCCTATGTTTCTCTAGACGGCAAGGTAGGAGCCGGAATCTTCTGTGAGAAGCTTTTGCCAAAACTGACAAGACTCTGCTTTTTTGGGGAACATGCGAGAAGGTTGGGTCTACAAATGAATGACTTTGTAGAAGTTGCATGGACGAAGAAGAATAATGGACTTTAGATAACTTCCTATGCTCGTGTCCGGCATCATCATACAGGAGGCATAGTTATTTGGGCGTGTACAGTATAGCCAGCCGTTCAGATCTCGTGGACTGTGGAGTGCGAGATATTTTGCGCTAAGTACGTAGCTCCGAATTGTTTTGAACAGAGATAAAGGGAAATAGGATCCTGTTGTATCACAAAGGGCCACTACAAACCTAACCTTAGCCCATTTTTTTTTTTATGTTTTAATCTATGCAATCTGTTCTGGGCCGAAACACTCCCAACTCTTTCGCGGTTCGCTTTTCACGTCCTACTTTACGCATTGCTTGCCAGATCGAGGACGTACGGCTATAGGCCCGATTTTATCACCATCTGCAAATTGCATAGCTCCATGCTAGCCTATACTGGTATGGAAGATGGGTCGACACATGAGTTTTACACTCATAGGTCTATTATGAATCTCACTTACTCGTCACCGGGTGAAGAGTCGTCACTATAATTCTGGGGTGGAATCATGAACGCCGGACGGAAAATTTAAACGGTAGTGAAATTTTATATGGAAAACAGCAATAATTGTACCGGTTTTGTTCCATTGTTTCGCAAAAAAAACACAAATAGCAAGCCAGAAAAAAAATAATTCATTCGTCAGCTTTATAGCAATCGAACGAATTTGTAAGGTTTTTTTGAAACAACAGAATAAAACCGGTAGAATTATTACTGCTTTCCATATAAAATTTCTCTACCGTCTATAATTTCCGTGCGGCGTTCATGATTCCGCCCCTGTTTTGGTATTATGATTGTCGCAGTGAGCGAGCGATCGTCACATGCGTGTCGCTTGGTGACTCGAAATCACCGCATATAATTTTTGGTATTATAATTCTCACAGTGAGCGATGTCATATATGCTCACCTAAAATATGATGGTGAGAGTCAAGTGACAAAGTATTTTTGGTATTAATATTTTATTAATATTTTAACATTGAAATAGTAAATTTATATTTTTCATGTAAGAAATAAACCAAAAATGACCACTACTCAACAATTTATTAAACTTGTTGAAGAAATGGAAAAAACCCGGGATATTGCCCGTGGATTTCCAGATGTTGGAAAAATCAAACTAACCATTAATGAATTTTGGAAAATTTTTTCAGTAGTGCGGAATAGCTTAGGGCCGCCAATTAGAGAAAGCATGGAATGGAGAAAGGCAAAAATTCGAGCACAATTTTTTTATATAGTATACACAATTTTTTATATAATATATTTTATATTTTTAATATTTTTTTATAATTATTTTGTATTACGATACGATGAAAATATCGTATCCTTATAAATTTTGTCATACAAACACATACAAAAATATCTTTATATGAAAACTATTTGTAAACAACTAAAATTGTTTGACATTACTATATGGTTTCCATAACGACAAATAACAAACTCTAAAAAATACAAGAATCCACATACGACGCCGCAAACAACGGCTCGCCAAAATAAAAGGGAGACTGATAATACCAATTTTGAACTCGGGTGACTTAGATAGTCACGGCGAGTGGTGTGGTGAGGCGAGAATCATAATAGGGCAGTCAGACAGGGGGTCATAGTTGTGTCCCATTTCATCAAAGATCTAATGTGTTGATGAAATTTCCCTTTTGCATCCTGCCCCTATCGGGATTCGAACCCGGTACCTCCCGATCCAAACGCCAAAGCTTTAACTCTTGTGCCGTTTGGTCGGTTTGGCCTAAGTTAACCACACATATATGGTGGATGTGGTTTTTCAGTCTTGATATGTTCGGCAAAGTTGTTTGTCTTGACTTGCGCAACAACTTTGTTGAAGGAAGCAAAACGAAAATCCTAATGGTTCAAGGGTTATCAAAGTGAAAATAAGTATATTTTGACTCAGAGCCAAAACATGGCGAAAGCGATATATCAAAAACGGGGACTCACTTTGAAATGGGACTAGCACCATTGAGTTCAGCGTACTCAAATTAGTTTACCACCGGGTGCCCAGCTAGTCACATTTTTCGAATAGCACAGTGATTCGAAACTGATGTGGCGTACAATCAATGTCGTAATAATTCTTCAAATATTATTATTGCTCATGAATTCTATTAATTCATCTAATAATGATCTGTTCAGTGATGCCTCTGATATTGCCAATGAGTTCAGCAATTATTTTGGAAGTATTGCTTCAAATTTGAAGTCGTCTTCCATTTAATAATAGGAATTCTATCGAACTCGACGGCGATTATGTTGAGCATCAAGAAAATTCGAGAAAATCAGGTAAGGAGTATAAATTAGGGAAATTTCTAAATGCAGGATTGTTTATTATCAGTTTTTAGGAGGGGGAAGCAAAATTGTTCCGGAAAACTTTTCGGTTTCACTTTTTAAAAGAAAATTTTCACTTTTTTTTTATTTTTTCAATATTTTTTTTTTTGATTAATAATAATTGCTTCGTCAACCTTGCGCAGACACAGATCAAAGAGTTTCTATCGCTATTATCTCTTCTTCTGAGCCACAAATGTTAAAAAAATCAACTTTTGTAAATATAATTTTTTTTAATTTTAATTCGTTGAAACATTCGAGGATTGAGGCCCCAAACCCCCAGCTTTTCCGGAATTTATACAATTCTGCAAGTGTCAAATTTTATTTATAATTTTAAACTAAGTACTTAAAAGAAAAATTGAAAAAATATCAAAATTTTAATGGCATAATTGCAAAATTTTCTCGGGAAAATTACTTGTACTGTCGAAAAACTTTTAAGATACAATCCTAATATCAAAATTTTTATAAAAATTACACATTTTTACTTATTTTGAATAAAATAATACGCAATTTTTTTTAAGTGAAATTTTTTCCGGAAAATGGGGTAATTAATAAACAATCCTGCATTTAAAAATTTTAAAAATGTGTACTCCTTACGTAATTAAAACGTGGCAATCAACAATTCTAAGTCGAAAATGTCCCTAATTTGTAAGTCGTATTCCAAACTACGGTCGAATTCGCCTCTTTTGAATTGCATAACTCTGTCTCGTCTGTCTTTCGTATATTTAACATTTCTATTAACGGTCTGTTTCGTCTCTATTTTGTACTTAGTATTTTAATTGAAGTCGTTTTTACCGTCAAATTTAGTTTTGGTTCCTAATTTAACTCAAGTTCAATTTTTCTTTTACTAATTGACTTTTATTTTGATTCTGGTTTCTAATAAAATCATAATTTCGTTCCTTTAGTACAAATTCCATTTTTTTTTAATTTAAGAGTTGGACATTTCCGTTTCTAACACGATATTTCGTCTCTTCTAGAGACGGAAACGCCGCAATGGACGAAAATTGTTTTGTGCCCACGCAGATCCTGTTCAATGTCGTTGCATCTGCGTAGTATATTTCTTCCCGTCATTCGTTGAGGTGGGGCTCTTTCTACGTAATCCAGTATTCCGTTTGATTTTATGTAACCGAAAATATCATAATTTCCGAGGAGTTTTTTTATTTCAAATTTCATGTCCATTCGATATTAGCAAGCTTTAGCAATTTATTTGTGACCAAATTTCGATCGTACGACTTACGTACCTTTACCACATATCTGCCGGATATCGTTCGAGGATGTTATGATCGACCTCAGGGCTCAATTCTGTGTCGGCGATGAGAGTGATAAATGATACAATTATCATCGATAAAATATAAATTGCGATTCCGAGTTGATGATATATGATAAATAAATGTCAAATTTAGTGCAAAAACTAAGTATTTTATCATACACATTTTGTCGATGAGAAATATTTATCACAGTATCAAATTTTTTTTTGTGTTCTTATGTCAATTTTTTGAAGTTTGTTGTGTACATCAATAAATAGATTTTAAATAATCTATAGATTATAGAACTAATTTAAATGGACAATTTAAAGCATGGTAGGGCAACGCGGCCGAATAATGACCGAATAATAAACAATTTGCTCCGACATCTAGCGTAAAATGTTTTAATTAATTAATTTTTTTCATTTTGCACAAGGAATTGCATTTGCTGAATAAATGATAATTTGAACTGATAAACATAAAATGAAATATTTTTTTTCATTATCATTATCATCGACACAGAATCGAGCCCAGGGACCCAATTTTGGTCGAAAAACGGGAATAAAATTTATGAGTTTTACCTTTGTTTCACATACATACGTACTAGACGTAAATATTGAATTTTTCCGCTGTTTGTATCAAACAATTATATGATTTATGGTACTATTCCATGTGCATAAAATATTATCTCAGCAAAACTAAAACGAGACAAAAATATAGATCGACTGTCGGAAGAATGGCGCATCCGATTATAGCTTGCTGAGTACTTGTTGAGCAAATTGTTGTTGTGCTACCATAATTTTTCATAAAAATACCAACTCGAGTATTTTTTATGGCAGCAAAACTGAAAAAAATCCCCCACTCTCAGTAAACTTTTTGAAATTTTTATGGTAGTAAAATATAAATTTTTTGTGCTTGACGCGCTAAAAAATTAAAACATGGAGGATTATTTGTTTTTGTTTTATTTAGTTTAATTTATTTTTTTTTATTTCATTTTACTATAGATAAAAATTAATTATTGATTTTTATATTTATTTTAATACCCAATATATCATCTTTATCAGTGTTTGTAATGATTAACCGATAAAAAACCGATCCCTTGGCTGGAAACCCATCCATCGAAAAACATCATAATCGGGAGTAAAATACTCATTAAATTACTCATTCTATAAATACATCGCGAGATTTTGTACGTATTCATTTTGATATGTATACATTTTAATGATAAATATAAAGGGACATGCATTTTAGATATTGTAGTATTTTAGTTCTTGACAGAAGTAGGTCAAACAACACCGTGTCATCAAACATTTTATCTTGGTGATAAACTAAATAAAGCCAAAATAGACAACGTGGATTTGAATGTCTATGATGGATAGTTGATGAAGTTGTTTATGAATAAGCAGTTCAAATTACGAGGATTGGGCTTGATACACGCATGTACATCGAATTACAAATCGTTTGAAGTTGGTGAAGGCTACGAAAGAACATGTACAGATGGGGGTAGCACTAGAAAGATGGCTACCTTTTGAATTATGGGTTAAACTTAATACGATGTTCGATGGTTTTGGTCAAACTACACATATGTTTACCTAGATTTCCATTGTGAGACACTTTTTTACATGATGATATTTGCCCATCCAGAGATTACAAGAAAAAATAAAAAAAAAATAAGTTCTGGTTCTTCCAGTGTAAATTTATTAATAAATGTCTTCCTTTATAAGAAATACAAAAATTTTAAAATATTGTACTTTTACTATTTTACTATCCTCAAAATCTTGTCGGGTAATATCATAGACACATATCTGGTTTCGTAACTATGGTTTCGAGTTAACCATGGTTTCGTTGTAATGTATCACCCCTAACCATGGTTTGCAACTCGGTTTAAACGTAGTTTCGGGATGAGATAATTTTTCTCATCCCGTAGCATTTTGGTGATGACAGCGCCATGTAGCTCAATTAGCGAATACCGAAAACTATAAATATTGCTTTAATGCATGTAACCTTATACATGTAAAATACAAATTTAATCATTTTTTATATTCCAAATGTCAAAATAAATATTTTTGTTGTGAATGTGATTAAAATTTTGAGACAATAAAATATAAATAAATAAAAATAACAATTGTTGCATGTAATTAATACATAAAGTTTTTTTATTTACCATTTTTCTTTATATTTATGAGAAACACACCCTCAGAGTTAAATAATTTTAAGAAATATGACAAACTGTCGAGAACGAGATGATAACAGGATTATGTTGAACTGTCAAATGAGATGAGAACTATAATGTGTCACCTATTCTCATCCCGCAAACCATGGTTTCTTAATCCTAGTTACGAAACCAGATATGTGTCTATGGTATAAGATCTTGAATAGGTGGTCAAATCTGAAATGGTCGTGGACTTCGTCGCCCTCTTTGTAAATGTAAATCTTTTGGTTTATCTAGTAGTAAATTTAATCCTCGTGCCGTCCAATGAAATTCGGGGCAAAAACCACGCCGCAAATCTCGCGTGTGCAATTGGCGCAACAATTGCGGCCTTTAATACTGCGGATCGGTAATACTGTCATTACTCAAAACATCATTACCTAAAAATATCCTATTTCTATTGCAATTTTATAAATTTTTATTCTTAAACTACCCACCTTACTTCATTAGGTATAATGTGCCAAATTCAACTGGAAAGAAAATTTTGTGGAAATACCGATTTTTACCGCATTAAGTTTAAAAGCCGCATAAACGCATACTTTTAATAAATTTGGCCAAATATTTTTTCGACTCTTGTTGCATACCACCGCATCTGCCTTGTGAATTGCTAGTATCAGTTAAATGAATGGGTCTCTGGAAATGCTAGTTCGATCATCGTGTAGCGTTCATATGAGCCGGAGGAATAGGGCACATAATTTTACCAAGATTGGTATAACTTGATCGAAATTTACTGGGGGCACAAAAAAATTTTATTAATAAATTGTTTCGACCATAAACTAATTTTACCTACTAATTGCTAATCCTTTGGACAGCATTGAGATTGGAGACGGAAATTAATTTTGGCCAAAATGAGTGAGATTAAACCACAATGTTTTGACGACAGTTGGCTTGAAGGCCTAGTAATCTAAAGTAAAACGAAATTCTTATTAATTAAAAAAATTTACCATTTTTTTATTCAAAGACTTACTTGTATTCATAAACCGCCATTCGATCGAGCCATAATCATTTTAACCTGGCCCAACGAATTAAAATCATCCATTTGATTAAGCATGGATAGCACTGGACACAACTTTTAAGAAATTTGCGTCTAGTTGTGATGCTACTGCACGAGCGAGTAGTGGTTCGTATAGTAAACAACCTTTTGGCGGTGTTATACCAACACGCAAAAATAATTCACGATTTATTAACGGAAGTTCAATGATCTCACGAATTTGTTCGGATAGGCCGCCAATAGCGGAATATGTAACATCACCAGGATCTTCGTGAGACATATTATAAACGAGGGGATCAACCTCACGCGGTAGATACCGCAATTATTGCAAGTGTGGTCATATCAAGAACTACCCTAGTTCCAGCCTTCAATTTTGTCTTGTCTAACTGTCGTCATCCAACAACATATCGTAGCCTATTTCTTGCCTTCATAATTACTCTAAAAATATAGATAAACATCAATTATCGTTTCACTGAATCACTGACACATATTGGAGGTACAAATTTACATTTATCCTCAGTTAATTGTTTGAGTACCTCCTCGACAATTTGCCCAACACTTTGCAAGGCTTTTAAATCATTTTTTGACTTATCGAACTGTTTATATTATCACTAATATTATCCTAAATATTGTTATTTATTTTAATAATGTAAGGTTAGTTTTTGTTGATTTCAAAATTTCCCCAATTTTTTCTACCATAAAATAAAAATGTTGTCTCAGTCGCTCTAATGTAAATTTTAAATCCTGTCTTTGTCAGATGTCCAGCAAAACTTTTCTGTTCTGTTCATGGAATAGTACGAAGGAATAGTATGTAAGTCAAACAACTTTAATGCGATACATTGTTTTTAGGTATGGCTCTTTAGATTGAAATAGACTTTATCGTGTTGTTAAAAATATTTTTTTACTAAGCGTTAAACGTTCGTTTATAATTACTGAATCTAAAACACAATATAATTCTCGGTCGGATGCTCCTCGCGCTAAACCAGAATATTTTATTTAGATTAATGGTGACTTTTAATATTAACCTGTATTAACTTAACCATTGGAGCCACCGCTGATTGTCTTTCAAGTGCAACGGATATAAAAGATGTATGTGTGACCTATTCAAGAACAAATCATGGTTTCGGCCATCATGACAGATGTTTTAATTTAAAAGAGTAGTTTTTGATTATAAAAAGCTGAAAACTGTGTGGATCAATCCATCCTTTCAAGTTTAGGATAAGAAATGAAAGTCCTGTCCATATTAAACTGATTTTTCAAAATCTAAGAAAACGAAAACTAATCACATTTTACATCTGTGCCATTAACATTGGTAAATCAGTGTGATATCAGATCGACATCTACAGATTTTGTATTTTACGAGCATTTAGATAAGATTTAAATTGCGGACGAAGTTATAAAAAATTTAGAGAACGTATAGTTTTCTCATAAACTTGAGACGCTTTTAATCTCTGATGACCTTAAAGATAACGAATTCTATCGTAAATTGCGGAAACTCCATCAAAATGAAATCATACAATTCTCACAATATTGTTTTGTATAGTAAATATAAATTATCGAAAATAGCTCCTATGAAAATAGGTGTGATGTGATGATACGGGCAGATTCGATAAAATACCTTGTTAGAGTTTAATACACAGATTACTTTCTTTTCCGATGACGGATGATTCAAAACCAACAAAACAAGTTGATGTCTTTATCAAAAAAACTCAACTTAAAAAAATTAATAAATTGCGAAATGGGAACCACCTTGATGGCATTGGCTGGTTAAATTTTAATTTAGATATAATGATAAATTGATTTAAGATTTCGTTTTGATTGCGTATTCTGAATTAAAAGATTTATTTGGTACGTGCGTGTATCCTCGTATATAACATAACGACGATCAATTTGTCAAAAAAATTTTACGTGCTCGAATATTATGAACTGAATCATTTTTAATGTGATCTAATTGTTTTGTGGTACAATGTCGAAGTCGAAATACTGGTTACACAAGTAAAACAAAGTCAACTACAACTTGAATTTAGATTTGCATACTCGAATGATACATGCTTGTAAAATGATAATAAAATTGGTAAAACTATGAAGTTCATTAACATGTGATACGTTATGACTATTAAGATGGAAAAGGTGTTCACCTTTGCTGCTCGATTTTGTTTACTTGGCTCTTTGAATTTGTAATATTTCATTTTACAGTTTTACTTAATTTTAATAAAAAAAATAATTTTCTGGCAAAAAAAGGCCAAAGTCGTGCAAATACCAAAAACTGATAGACAAAAGGATAAATAATTAATTTCACAATTGAGGGCAAACATATTTTTTAAACATTTTTGTTGTTTCGATAAATTTTAATAAATATCACATCTATGCATCGCATTTACATATCACATCTAATTCAAAGATTTGAGTCAGATGTTGCCAACCAATCAGATTTGGTAATAGCAGGTCTTTTTAATGTTGTGTGCATATGCAATTACCAAACCAGTTATAAACAATCTCAATGTCTATCAAATATGGCGGCCAACCATTTAACGATGCGTAGTACTAAAAAAAAACTCGGGTCATTTGCAGGGGACAAAACCATTGTAACGTATTGGCCATAGTTTTCTTGATAGTATAATATTTGTTTTATATTGAATTGGGGCTTCTATGCTTCCCTACACTAAAATGCTTTCCGTTCTCTTGTTATTAGTATCGATGACTAGCAAAATGTTACTTTATCTTTATGGATCGTATTACGGATGGTTTAAGAGGTATCAGCAACATGCAATTTCTATTTCAGCTGCATTTTGCGTTTTCATTAGAGTAAGTGTTGCGAAATATATAACGTATACTTTTCTGTTGCTATGCCAATATTTTTTATTCTGCCTATTAATGATGTTATAACATTATCAAAAGCTCGGTAGTATACGTCACTTAAAGAACCACTTTGGAATGAACTTCAGTAAATTCCATTCCTTTTCACTCCATTACATATTCGCGTAAGCAATTACACTCACAGTCTCGTCGTGAGTCTATCAACACTGACTTCATTACCAGTGTTACCTCTCATCAGAGATCTGCGATAGAGAATTCAACTTTATGGGCCACATTGAAAATGCTGAGCAGAGCAAGCTCCGCTCTTGGCTTTTTGAAACGTGATTTATAATTTTTATATTATAGATTTGAAAAAATTAAAAAAAATATTTTATCTATATTTTTTATTTTTTACATTAATTTCTTTTGGCTTTTATCTTTCAGACTTAAATATTTATCTAGTAAAATAAAGTATAGTAATCATAAACAATTTTTACCTCGAGATTTTCGCATATTTACCATTCGCTATATCGCCGAACTCAAAAATTAGTTCTTACTTTAAAACTCTGTTGATGCACTACAGCGACTGATTGGGTGAAAATTCATATTTAAGCTTACTTTTTCCATACCCGTCTACCAACGCCAGGGATTTTTGGTTAAAATCGGTCCACCGAAAGAGCTTTTTAGTTTTTTGCAAAATTTTTGAAAAGTCGACGAAAACAGCTTTACCAACAGTCCCTCCCGTTAGTTAAATTTTTGCTTTAGAAATCAAGTGTTGTGTTTTCGAGATCTATGTATACATCCGTAGTAAAAGAAAGTTGGATATAGGCCTCAAAATACTCTCTCCCCTCCCCCCCGCCCCTCCCCTCTTTAGGTAATCTTAAATTTACATTCTTTTTAGCTGAGCAGCCTCTTGCGTTTTCCTCAGAATTATACTGAAAAAATATTAATAATATTGACGGAAGCCCCACGTGTGATCCAGCAGGAATGACTGGTTGCTAAAATGAGTGTATATTCTGTATTACCTCGTCGTTTGTCTAGTCCAAACATTTCCGAAGATAGTTATACAGCTCAACCACTTCAGCTATCATGCATAATCTCTCTCTTTCTCTCTTCCTATTTCTCTTTTCTCTCGCTCTTTCTTCTCCGTCTCGCTTTCTCTCTCTCTCCCTTTCTCTCTTTTCCTCTCTCATTCTCTCTCGCTCTCTCACTCTCTATCGCTTTCTCACTTTTTTTCTCTCTCACACTCCTTTCAGTTTTAACAGTAACATTGGTTGGTTGAAAAGTATTGAAAGCAAAACGAAAGAACTTGCATTTTTTAATGAAATTAGTTTTTTTTATTCAATACAATCTCCCTCAACTTCAATACATTTATTCCAAAGATCCTCCAACAATTATAAACCATCTCTGTAATGATTTTGCAATCGTTGCATTCGACGAAAAACGCTTTCCATGAAGGAATTGTTTCAGGTTTCTGAAGAGATAGTAATCTGGTGAAATCACGGTGAGTGTTCAAGCAATTTGTACTTTAATTCGTTCAATTTAGCCATCGTCAAAAGATTCAAGTGAACAAGTGGATTGTCTGTAAAGCGGCTCTTTTTTCACGAATTTTTTTATCCAACTGGTCCAAAAGGTTGCAATAATATTCAGAATTAACTGTTTTACCTTTTTTAAGATAATCAATCAACAAAACCTTTTTTGCATCCCAACAAACTGATGCCATGACCTTTTTTATCGATTGTTCTGACTTTACCTGTTTTGGAGCTGAACAACCAGATGCAGTCCACTGTAAACGTTCTTGTTGCAGTTTAGGATTATGGTGGTAGATACAAGTCTCATCCATAGTAATAAATCTACGCACAAAATTGGTTTTGTTCTGCTAAAACGCTTCAAATTACGCTGAGTAATTTGTTTTCGATTCAGTTTTTGTTGAATTCTTAACGAATGCGGCTTCAGTTTTCCAAGCAGCTTTTCCATGCGTAATTCTTCATGTAAAATATAAAGTACTCGATCGTCCGAGATGCCTACAAGGTATCAACAATTTCACGGTTAGTCAAACTTGGATCTTCACAAACAATATTATATACGCTTGCTCTATGATTTGTGGTGTTGTTGCACTTTTTAGACGTCCACTAAGTGGTTCATCTTTAACGCTTGAACGACCACGTTAAAACTCTAAAACCCATCGATGCACAGTTGGAAATGAAGGAGCAGATTCCTTAAACATTTTAAACACTTTTACCATTTTTGTATGAATTTTTGTTGTTGATAAACATTTCAAACCAAAGAATTTTATCACTGCACGATATTCGGTGTTTTCCATTGTAAACGAATGCACTGACACGTCAAATTCTAACGGGTTGTAAACAAAGAATTAATTGCCAGATCGAAATAAAAATTTTCATGATGAAAGATGAAATATTAAAATGGCGTATAAATTTTGATTCCTCTACTGATTAATAGCTGTTGCTTTCAATAATTTTCAACCAACCGTTTTGTTTATTACCATGTTTCAGAGGAGAAAGGAACTTTGCTTATAGGGTATTCCATTTCCATGCTAAACAGTCCTTTCCTGATTGCCTCAATACTCTCACATTAACACCATAACGACCGTACGTCTGCGTAGTTAAACTTCGCCAGATTTTTGAAGAATTAATTTAACCCTAATGTGAGTGACGTGGTACCCGGGTACCTTTTGCCCTTTTAGACGTCTATTTTTGTATGTTTTACTCTAAATAAAAACTTTAAATTTTATAGAACTTCTAGTTCAATTGGTATAGATTACGATCATACTTAAAAATGAGAAATGTTACAACTTGGACTTAATCACTCAAATTAAGATAATTTTTCTTCACTCACATGAGGGTTAAAAAAACGTCATATACATAAATACAAATACAAGTTTTTCTTTTATATTTTTTATTTTGCTTATTTAAATTTTTTTTTAATCAAAATACAAAAAACATGTTGTGTGAGCGGTTGTGTTAATGAAAGGGCACGCTCAATTCAAAAAAGGCTATTAAAGAATATTAAATTCCCTCTAAATGATGTTCTCTTCTTCTCCGAGTATGCCTTCCGCTTCTTCCTTTCTGTAAGTGCATAGATGCTGTTGGCTAATCTTGAGTTCGTTTTAGCTGGTTTAAATAATTCTAATGATTTCGTTCAGATTTACCGATCCGGTTGGGAGCCAAATGCTTAGCTAACTCAGTACATTTACTTGTTGATCGCGAGGAGTTTTAAGCTTGGCCAGACCTCAGTTCGGCTATCTATTTATTTGATACACTTTATATTTTTTTTAAAGAATTTACCTCTCGGTTTCACAGGTTTTAAAAATAAGGGAAATTTTGAGCTGCGTATTATTAAAACGTTAGTCAAGTTCTTGGATTTTTATCGATAAAGCGATGCGAGTGTAACTAAAACTATTCAGTTCGCTCGACAAATTCCCGCTTATATTTTTAGTTGTGAAGAATGCTGCTAATATAAGGTTGCAATCCAGTTTATGGCTTTATTTGAGAAGCGCAATAATGAAATGTTTGCATGTTGAACATGGACTATGTAGTATAACCATAATGCGAAACGTTTAATTCGTCCAATGACTAGATACTAGAATAACTAAAACACGGTGAAACTATATACATTTTTTAACTGTGAATTTCTCGTTTATCACAAAAACTTGGTCTGTCAACTTAAACTTTCCGTATTTTGTGTCGGAACTTGGGTTTGCACCCACATAAAATTTAGCTTACTCAGGAACTTAAGATAAACAACCATAAACCACGCTATGTGTTTGCTGATTGAGTTCTGGAGCAATTAGAAGTTTGGTGAAAGTCACTGGTGCGGATTTTGGTCTGGCGGAATCATCGGTCCGTACTTCTTCAAGAACTAACTTAACATTGCCTTAACCGCCACCGGCGAGCGATACTGATTGATGATACGCAACTACTTTTGGCCTGAACTGGTTGATATGGATAACCACGACATGTGGTTCCCACAGGATGGCGCTACGTGCAACACGGCGAATGTCACGATGCATTTAACGCCTTTAATCTTTTTTCTCTGGACTATCTTAAATCGCAGGTCTATGCGAAGAAAACGCAAACAATTGATGCACTCAAAGTCTACAGAGCGAACGCCACCCAGCAAATTTAGTCAGATTTATGCAATAAAGTCATTGCAAATTGGACCTCCCGAGTACGTGCCACCAAGCAAAGCTGCGGCGGACATTTGAACAACATTTCCATACTTAATGTCATAAAATATTCTTTCAAATAAAATAAAATTGACTGGATATCTCACACACAACTTGTTTTATTTACATTTAAAAATCGAGCGTCCTTTAGTAAGCAGATGGCAGCCAATGTGGCTACGAGACTCTCGGCTGTCTCTCAGTGGAAGTGTCTTCAGGTTGGACACTCGACGATAGTTAGATCGCTTAGGGAAGAACTGGCGAATCTAGATTATATTAAACCAACGTTGTGCTTCGATAAAGGTTTCCGGACCATCTGTCCTTCGAGAGAATCCTGGAGGAACGGATCAATACTGGAAAACGAGGTACTGCAATTTTTAACGGACGGTTCTAAGCTAGACGGCAAGGTAGGAGCCGAAGTCTTCTGTGAAAGCTTAATGTTAATATTTCCGTTCGGCTCCCTGACTACTGCAGCGTGTATCAGGCTAAAGTGGGGGCAAGGGATATCGCAATTTATGTGGACAGTCAGGCGGCGGTTTGTCTGAAGTCACGGGTGGCGCTGGATTGCCGATCATCGCTTAACAAGATGAGCTAGTATTTCAGCATCCACTGCAGGGGGACGAACTAGCTAGGTACGGTACGACTCTCCAGATGCAGCCGGAAAGGGCTGGTCTGGGGAGGCCTATAGCAGCGCTCAAATCGGTGCTCAGTAAAAAGGCAATCGCCTTGACAAACGAGAGATAGACCAACACCCTCACGTGCAGGGTAGCAAAACCGGTTTGGCCAAAACTAGACCTGTGGCGCTCCAAAGCACTAGTATCCCTGAGAAAACGAGAGGTTGGATTGGTCGTAGGGATACTGATAGGACACTGCCTTTTTGGGGAACATGCGAGAAGGCTGGGTCTACAGACGAATGACTTTTACAGAAGTTGTATGGATGAAGAGGAGGAAGAAGAGGAGGAAGAGACGTTAGATCACTTCACAGAAGGCATAAGTATTTAGGTATGGTACGGACAGCCTTTCGGAACTCGCGGGCTGTGGAGTGCGAGATATTTTACGCTACATAATTAGCTCTGGATGGTTTCAGCGGGAGTAAAGGGGAGATAGGATCCTGTGGTATCACAATAGGCCACTATTGGCCTAAGTGTGCGATAGCAGCCACTCTAACCTAACCTAACCTAGATCGAGCAAGGCCAATGTTTGGGATTAATGGTGCTATAATTACGCATACAATAGTACAAGAAACTTGTCGGTTTACCATAGATACACGACGACAAATTCGCTTGCCTTCAGAGTTTATTATTATCATCTAAAAACATTGTCTGTGGCACTATTCTGGCATTCCCTGCGAATTGGAAAAAATATTTTCATTGCACTTTTGGCAAAATTGTATTTTTTTGGCCTACTGATGGGATTAGTATTTTCGAAAATACTGCGTTTTGGACTTTAGTGACCAAAACCTCGAATTGAGGCTCCTATAAATCTAGATGGGTCTGCTTGAGTCTTCTTTACCAATGTACGATAGTGGAAAGAAAGAATTAAACTTTTCTGTAGCCCCGTCAACTTCAATGATTATTTACTAATTTTTGAAGTCCTATTTATGATATGTGTTACAATTACAAGGGTGTTTGGTGAGTCCCTATCATTTTCGGAAGACAGTTTCGCTGAACTGTCATTGGTAAACTAAAATACCCGACACATTGTTTTTTCAGGGGCAATCAAATAGTCACGTCTGAAATGGTAGTCTTAGTCTAGGGATCGTCACCGTTGGGCCATTCGACTTTCTTACGAATTTCTTAGAATTTAGTGGTTTGAACAAATTTCTTATATATTTCAGACGAGTGCAAAATATAATCATATCCCATTTCAATGTTAAACATTTTCATTCGGTCCATTAAGCGTTTCGTAGAATAATGGAATTACAAAGACCTTGTATCCTCTTCAACGTTTTATGTTACTCGTCGACGACTACAATCGTCACGCATACAATGTAAAATTTTAATTAAATCATATCCAGTGACGGATTAAATATAATAAAAAATTATTTTTGCTTCTGTTTTGCCGGATCGTTATTGTGCTTAACGAGCGTAAATAATTGCAGATGAATATTTTCACTACACAGGATTTAATTAATAACAAAAGTTTTGTACTCTCATTTCATGAGTTTTTTTTTCACCACAAAGCTTCGTGCTTGTGCAATAAATATTTTTGTTCGTACTCTTCGACTGAAACTATTAAAGAGTTTGTTGTCTGGTATAAAAAAAAAGTTACCGTAATAAATCAAAATATAAATTTTCTTTTAGCTACGAGTAGAGAATAAAATAAAAAATTATTTCAAGCTTTAAAAATTATTAAAAATGTCAACTAATTATTTATTTTTTTATGGGAAGTATCTTTATAAAATCTTATAAGTTATTCTCAGTTGATTAGATGAGGTTAACGTTTATAATTTTAATTTATTGACCTTAATCCGATTCGATTATGAAGCGATAAATATAAATAATGATCCGGATGGGATATTTGCTGCAAAAAATTAATTTCGTTTTTGACATTTAATCCATTTTACCTTTTTGCATATAAAATATGTTGATACATATTTTAATGTTCTTTAATGATTTTAACATTTACATTTCTCCAGTTAAGTTTAGTAAAAAATTTTTGGAGGAGATTGACAAGTAGGTTTTTTTCAAAATATCTATTAAAAATAAATGATTCGCTTTTTGTGAATCCCGATTGGAAAATATTCGACCGTGAATATTGAATGACCGCGTGTACTGTTGCATCGTCCTCATATTCAGTGCGTTTCTGAGTATTATAGTGAGGCTTAATTTTTCTGTGTGTATTCTGTTTATAGTCGTATTTACTCCACAAATGTCAAATTAGAAGTCATGTGCTATAATTTAATGATTCAAAAAAATTTCCAATGAACTCTACACGAATCTTTGCTTAATATTCGATGTAAGAAGGTAGATTCCGAAATATTTAGATTTTCTTAGGAAATTTTTGTATATGCTGCGTTCCACGACACCCATTGAGCTCAAATTTCGAATGCCGAGAATTGATTTCGATGGATTCTACTTTCGAGAAAATTCGTTGAGGGAGGGCTTCTAGGTGGGGCCCGGAAACCTTTATTAATTTTTTTGTGGCTCGAATGATTTTGAAACAAATTGCGGTGATATGGGGTTTCCAATAGCAGGATTGGATTGCGATAAGTCTTAATTTTGAGAAAGTTCGTTTAGGAGGTCCTTTGATGGGGACCATTTCCAAATTTTTTTAGAAGTCGACTCGACAATTTTGATGAAGATCAGTGAGGAATGGTTTTCGAGTGTAAGGTCCTCATTCATGTCGGTTCTTGGACTTGGGCCCATTTAGATAAAAATTGGCAGGATAGGATTTCCGAATGCAAGGACATGATTGCAAAAAATTGAGCGCTCATTTGTAGTCGGACTCGCAGTTCAAATTTCTCAGAATATTCGTATTGCCTTCTTATCAAGGTTTACAAACCTTCATAACTTTGAAAATTGTTCTGTTTTGTAAAACAGATGTTTTTTGGTAGTTCTTATTGATTGTTAATTACTAAATTATTACGACTCCACTTTGCGTCAAAATTATAGCTGATGTATATCCATTTATTATCCCAATATATAATTTTTGAAAAATAATTCAAATATTAGAGCTAGCTTGTTTAGAAAATGAAAGAATTATTTAAGATGGAAATATGTTCCATCTGTAGCTACAACTTTCTGCATCTTCCAGGAAATTTACGGATTCCCTCTTTGAAGAAATCCTGGTATATGGGGGCGATCTAATCAATAAGCCAATTTTCGACTTTGCAACTGACCCGCTGTTCAGAAAGAGACGGTTGCATCGACCGGAATAAGTAGTAATCTGATCGAGCTATGCCAGCCAATAACGTTTTCAATTCAGCATCTTCAAATTTTTTGGGTCGAAACCATGCACTTTTTTTTGCATTAAAATAATGTAATAAAACTCCCCTCCCCGCAAATTATGTTTATGTGGAATAAAATTCGACATTTTCATGGAGCTAAAAATACTAGTTGTTTACACTTAAACCACAAATATCACATACTGCGTTTGACCGCTGCCATCCAGTACTATAGAATACCAGTATTGCCCATTTATAGTATACATACGTAATACTAGTAACCACACCTATTGGGAAAGGGCCGAGTTATATTGACAAACTCAATATATTTTCCGGAAAAACAGGAAAATGACACAAACGCGACTATTCGTCCGGAAAATTTATGAGTCCTCGGGATCGGTTGTCATGTGACATCATGTTGCATGATGTGACACTATGTTGCGTGATGTTGCACCATGTTACGGCAAGCAGCATGATATTGCGTTATGTTGCACCATGTTGTGGGATGTTGCGTCATGTTATGTCATATTGCAGCGGGTTGTATGATGTTGTACCACGTTGCATCTTGTTGAGAGATGTTTCGTTCCTTTATGTTGCGTCTGCACAATTTCAAAATGTTGGCCCATGTTGAGATTTTGTACCATGTTGCGTCATTTTACTTCATGTTGGATTTGATATCTTGCGTTACGCTCTATTATATTGCGGAATAGCACCATGCTGTGTCGGCTGTGTTCCGGTGGCATAGTATAGTTGCACTATCGCGTGTTTTTTGAAAATGTTGTTTGTTATGGGGTCGTAAACGTAATTCAAACGTAATTGTATTCGTATCGTATATTCAAACGATTTTTCTGGCGTTTGTTGGGGCGGTAGGTAAGAAAAACCTGTCTTTAAATTATTTTTCTGGTCTCGCATGATTTTTATAAAAATTTAGTTTGCTATGAAAACACCTTCCTGTTTTCGAGTACCAAAATCCGATTGCGATGTGTCCTTATTTCGAGAAAATTTGTTTAGAGGGTCATCTAATTTTCAATTTATTTATTGGTTAGCTAGCTCGCATGATTAAAATAAAAATTGGTGAAATGGGATTTCAGTTGTCAGGAATCGATTGCGATGGGAGAAATTTTCTGAAAAAATCGTTCGTCTCGCACAATTTTTTTTTAAAAAGTCATGGTAATAAAAATTGTCGATTTCAAATGTTAGGAATAGATTTCGATGGGTTCTTATTTCGAGAAAATTCGGATAGGAGGGCGGCCTTCGGTAGGGTTCGGGACCCTTTTTTATTTTTTTCGGTTCGATTTGTTTGGGTAAAAATTACGGTGATCAGGGTTTTCTTTAATGGCAGGAATGGATTGCGATGAGTCATAGTTTTGGAAAAATTCGTTTAGGTGGTCCTCGAGTGGGGCTGGGTCCCATTTTTTTTTAATTAAACATTGGACCGAACGGTTTTGAACCAAATTGATGTTGAGGGTTTTTGAGTGCCTGGAGTTGATTCCGATGGGACCTTATTCATGATGGTTCTTGCTGTGGCATGGGCATTTATTTAAAATTATTTTATTTTGCTTGAACGATTTTCATAATAACGGGTGATTTTTTTGTGGTTAGGATTTTCATGCATTAGTATTTGACAGATCACGCGGGATTTCAGACAAGGTGTCAAAGAGAAAGATGCTCAGTATGCTTTGACATTTCATAATGAATAGACTTACTAACGAGCAACGCTTGCAAATAATTGAATTATATTACAAAAATCAGTGTTCGGTTCGAAAAGTGTTTCGCGATTTACGTCCGATTTATGGTCTACATAATCGACCAAGTGAGCAAACAATTAATGCGATTGTGACCAAGTTTCGCACTCAGTTTACTTTATTGGACATTAAACCAACCACACGAATGCGTACAGTGCGTACAGAAGAGAATATTGCGTCTGTTTCTGAGAGTGTTGCTGAAGACCGTGAAATGTCGATTCGTCGCCGTTCGCAGCAATTGGGTTTGTGTTATTCGACGACATGGAAGATTTTACGCAAAGATCTTGGTGTAAAACCGTATAAAATACAGCTCCTGCAAGAACTGAAGCCGAACGATCTGCCACAACGTCGAATTTTCAGTGAATGGGCCCTAGAAAAGTTGGCAGAAAATCCGCTTTTTTATCGACAAATTTTGTTCAGCGATGAGGCTCATTTCTGGTTGAATGGCTACGTAAATAAGCAAAATTGCCGCATTTGGAGTGAAGAGCAACCAGAAGCCGTTCAAGAACTGCCCATGCATCCCGAAAAATGCACTGTTTGGTGTGGTTTGTACGCTGGTGGAATCATTGGACCGTATTTTTTCAAAGATGCTGTTGGACGCAACGTTACGGTGAATGGCGATCGCTATCGTTCGATGCTAACAAACTTTTTGTTGCCAAAAATGGAAGAACTGAACTTAGTTGACATGTGGTTTCAACAAGATGGCGCTACATGCCACACAGCTCGCGATTCTATGGCCATTTTGAGGGAAAACTTCGGAGAACAATTCATCTCAAGAAATGGCCCGGTAAGTTGGCCACCAAGATCATGCGATTTGACGCCTTTAGACTATTTTTTGTGGGGCTACGTCAAGTCTAAAGTCTACAGAAATAAGCCAGCAACTATTCCAGTTTTGGAAGACAACATTTCCGAAGAAATTCGGGCTATTCCGGCCGAAATGCTCGAAAAAGTTGCCCAAAATTGGACTTTCCGAATGGACCACCTAAGACGCAGCCGCGGTCAACATTTAAATGAAATTATCTTCAAAAAGTAAATGTCATGGACCAATCTAACGTTTCAAATAAAGAACCGATGAGATTTTGCAAATTTTATGCGTTTTTTTTTAAAAAAAAGTTCTCAAGCTCTTAAAAAATCACCCTTTACATACAATTTCATATTTGTCAGAACAGGATTTTCGAATTCAAGGAAACAAAGAGTTCTGCTTTCTGGATAACTTATTTAGGAGTCCTCCAGATAGTTGATAATATTGCATGATGTTGCACCAGGTTGCGTGATGTTGCACAATGTTGCGTTATGTTGTACCATGTTGTGGAAAACTACACTTTGTTGTCGGATGTTGCATTACGTTGTGTAATTTTGCACCATATTGCATGATGTTGCACAATGTTGCGTTGTTGCATCGTGTAATGGGATCTTGCATCATAGTGTGTCATATTGCAGCATGTTGCGTGTTGTTGCACTATGTTGTATTGAGAGATGTTATATAATGTTCCTCTATGTTGTGCAACATTAATGTTGCATCATGTTATGGGATGTTGCATTACACCAAATTGCGAGATTTTAAAGCATTGGCGTCATGTTCCTTCTTGTTGGGATCATGTGTTTTTCTTTAATTTACTTAAAGATCTTGCGTTATGTTCCATCATATTGCGGAATTTTGCACAATGTTGTGTTGGTTGCATTACTGAGACATTATATATATGCACTAATCGCGTATTTTTGAAAATGTTGCCTGTTATGGGGATCAATATTGGTTTGTAGCATTTGCTATCTAATTAATGTTTTGACCTTGGCCTCTTTTCACATTTTCTCGCGCTTCAATCCGTTTTGCAGTCCTCTTTTGGGGCTCAGCTCGCACTATTATTGAATAAAAAGGACGATACAACTGGACGATGTTATTAGATAAATGGAGAGATTACTAACAGAATTTTCCACTCATAAGACTAATACCCTTGACAGACTAGGATTTAGCTAAACGCGTTTAGTTAAACTAGTTTAGTTAATCTACTACAAATCCAATTAGGTTGACACACTATGAAGTTTAGCAAACCCTGTTTCAATAATAAAATACGGTAGCGCTATGTTTGTCCGGAATCGGTACTAAACAAATCTTATTGTAGTACAAATAAAAAAATATTTTAATTAAACGCAATTTAATTTATAAAACCTAAACTTTGTGTTTTAATTGTATCCCAAAATTCCTATTCCATTTAAATACAAATACAACATAAAAATGTAAACAATATAAATGAATATATTCTGTGGCAATAATACAAAAGGGCATAACTCGAGTTATGCCATTATGTAATACTGTTTTATAAAGGGAAAAACTACGAAAATCAAATGGTACATTTGACTATTCTGATTGGAAGAAGAAAAAGAAATAATTAATATGTTATTTAATTGATGCGTTATCAAATTATTAAGTTTTTTTCAAGAATTCCCATTGAACTAAGATCCGTTAAAATACGGAAGACATTACGACTTGTCATTATTTACATACACATTTGTGTATTTTGAACTTAAATTGGCGCAAAAAAACTTTTTTGAACTCGAAGCGGCATCTATCACTGTATCACAGTACTAAATGGCATTGTCCTATTTATAAATTTTAACCTTCATTGTTAGATGGCGCTCTCGCTAAACCCATTTTTATGCGATAAACTTCAAAATATTGAGAGATTTGTGCACTAAACCGGTTTAGTTACTAAACCTAAAACAAAACTCGTTTAGTTAATCTCGAAGTTGACACATTAAGAGATAAACTCGAAAAAATGATTAAACGCGTTTAGCTAATCCTAGTCTGTCAAGGGTATAAGTTGAGGATAGCTTTACATATCGTAATGAACTGTCTTATTTTTTTAGCAGACTTTTTTAAATAAAAATTTTGATGAATTTTATTTTATTTTTTAAAAAGACAACAACAAAAACATAATAACTAATGAAAATCGATGTGAACTTTGAATATAACGGAATACCAAAATTTTTGATATTTTGTTAGAAAGATTAACTTTATGGAGTGCAAATATATTTGAAAATTACATAATAAACCATTTCAATGTCAAATGCACGTAGTCTAATATTCAATTATAAATAAATCGTTACTTGGAAAGAGTGTTGCTCCAATCGTCAATGATGAAACAATTGTCGTTTGGTGCTATACATTCAGAAACAAACCCTTGTAATCTCAACTGACTTTTAATATTTTATTTCTAGGGATTTTTTGTGTTATTAAGTGTAATGCATTGGTAGTGGATTAAGATTTTGTTTTGACGCACCCGTTTTTAGATGTGTTCAGATGTTTTACGTCCTTTGAACCCACTGTAGAGTCGAAGATGATTAAAATCCTAGTCGATTTACAATTTGGTGTAATAGTTTTATGTTTGTCTGGTATGTATTAGTAAACCCTTGCCAATGTAGTTACTGATTGTCGTTGTACTGCATTCCATCACCTTATGTGAGATAAAATCTAGCAATAAAAAAATTAAAATCTGGATTCTGTTGGTTTTGCTGCAACATAAATATCGAATAAATCTCATGTGGGTTGAATGAGTAATAAACGTTCACATATTTTTCTGATACATTCTAACATTTCGATAAAGATTTTTTAGAAGTAGAACTATTTAGACAGTTAAAATAAGACGACATTGAAATTTCTAATAATATCCATTCTAGAATTAGAATTGTATTGACCATACAAGTTTATTCCGTTATATAAAAGTTGTAAAATTTATTCCGTTTACCATTTGTGGGTAGAATATTTTTATTTTTTGGCATAACATACCCAAATAAATTAAATATTAATGGATTAAATATTTGCAATCTGCATACTTGCTTTTTTGCATATTTTCTGATATATCGGTTCTTAATGAAACGCATTACTAAAAAATATATAAACCAATGGCATATAAATGTGCACGGTGAAAGGCAAAGAGGATAGTTTCTAAGGTTCCTAGGTCCCCGGAAATTTTAATGAATAAAAGTTGGTAAGCATACACCAAATAATAAACAAAAATGCAAACTTTTCGATTTTTATATAAACATTTCTGATTTTTTGTGGATTAGAATCATGAATGTGACCATAGTTGGCTAGGAAATACCCGAGATTAGCTCACAAGTGCTAAAGAGATTTCTTCAAATTACTTTGTCAGATTAATTCCTTCTTATACGTCGTGCATTTTCCTGCATTTTCCAAACTCCATTTTCCTGCTAATAGATGGATTTTGCTCAAAATCTATAATTTTGGAAATTTAACTTAAATTAGAGTGTATAAGTTAGACTAATGATGATCGGGTCAAGGGTTCGAGATATTTGTTAGATTTATTTTTTACTACCTAGAAATTGTGGGAATAAAACAAATCAATCATCGGTCTATTTTAGCATCATATATATTCGTCCCCTATTCTCGTATCATAGCACTACCGGCGAATACGTAATACCTTCAGTTGTTCTCCGTTTCGATCATTGAGATATACGTTTCGAACACCAACATTTTAGGGACCACATGTTAAATTTTGGCGAGAACTCCTTAATCATTTTGGTGGTCGTAGCACTTCTTGAACTGGTTGAGGCATAAAACAGCATAAATTATTGTAAACACTGAAATGCGGCAAACCATAATTCCGACTAATAATATTGAGCGTGGTAATATTAAATAAACCTTTATTTTTAACGGGGAAATTTACTATCCACGGTTGAAATTTAATCAGAAGAAATCAGGTTATCTACCTACTAAATTTCTAATATTCCTGAATCTCCATTTACACATACTACTCGAACATATCATCGTTCGGTGATCTGTATAGTGGCACCAATGTAGTGAGTGGCTCATACATTAAATGGTGGTGTTTTTTAAGGATCTGTCTGATATCTCGATTTTTTTATTATTCGTATTAATCACATTTTATCTTCGACAATCGTTAACTTCATTCGTACACTAATGGCAAGTTAAGTGAGCCCACCTCCTCTTATTTATCTTTTGACATGTTCGACGTGACGTTGAATAAATAAATTCTCTTAATTCTCTTCTTTTATCTTCTTAGAATTTATTCCGTCCATTGCGGTATTGTTATGTGCCCATTCTATTAAGGAACTAGTTTTGAAGTAGAACTGTCGTATGACTATAAAGAAAAACCTTGTTTCAGGCAATTTAAACAAAATTAAACAATTTACAATCTCCATATTGTTACTGAGGTTGAACTATATCGAGAAAACTTAAAATCCTGCAAGTAATTAAATTTTACGTTATCGATTTTAAATTCTGAATTTTTTCGTTGTATGTATTGCAAATTGTTTACAAAATACATGTTGATTGATAAACCATTGACGTGACGCTGGCATCTAAAAATTTATTTAAAAATAAATTTGTGCTTCTTCACTAACCACAATAAAAATCTCTCACACATAAATATGGATTAAAGTGGAATATTACCGAAACTCACCACCTCTTAGAATTTTTCCCAGGTATTTCATAGCTTTATGAAGAAATTGACTTTTCCTTAGATTATCGCTTAAACATGGCCTGCCACTTGTAATGACGTTTTCCAATTACGTGAAAATCTGGGTTTGCAACTCTGTGATCTTACCCAGTTCTTGAGCCTATGAAAGGTTTGGGTATGGCCTTGTAAAGTTCGAACAATACCACTGTGATATTCGTAACGCCAGAGACGATGATCAGTGTCTTGAGAGCTTCATTAAGAGGATTCTTATCGTAGTAGCGGGCGGGTACTATGGTGCCGACGTAAATTTGAGGCGAAAATGATGTAGTTAATTCGTAGATAGTACGATATAAATTTATTTTCAAACCAGCGTGAGAGAGCGAAAAAAGAAGAAACTCCAACATCCGGTTATTGAAATCTTCGGACATCCATGAGTGTCTAAAATGGATAAACCAGTGGGAAAGAATTATCGAAGTATAATTCTGGTAGCAGTTAGTCATAAGCCATGTTGATGGTATACATGACTGTTCCATGTGCGAACTCTGTCAAAAAGCAGTTAGGTAAGCCGTGTCTCGATGAGAGGCTGAAATTAGGGCAGGACACTATCAAGATAGAATTCTAACGACTTAATCATTGACATAGCTCTGGGCAAAGAAGTTAGCTTGCTGCAATTTAAAAAGTAATTAATCAATAACCAATAACCAAGAGTGGTGACAAAACATCTCCATTGGAGCAACCTTTGGAAACTTTACCGAAATTAGAACTCAGGTTTAGCAGTACGACACCTAATCATGAAATAATACATGTAATGATGATTCCTTCAATGTCAAAAATTAAGCTATAAGCATGCTCAGTGTCTGGCTGGCATATATCCGTGATTGATTTTTTCCAAAACTTTAAGTAAAGTTGTAGAAACACTAATAGGACGAAATGCATTGAATTGGGGTCAAAATAATCCAGCTTTCGAAATATATGCAACTCTACTCCTATTACAGTATCGCGAATAGTTCCAAATACAATGCTTGTTTGAAAAACTTGAAGTTAGTGAGCCCGAATGAGAGGAAAACCATACGGTAATTCAGCAGACAAACCTTCATCGGGTGGTCGTTCCTGTTCACAGTGTAAAGGAGAATAACATCCAACGCAAAATGTCGAAATTCACAAACCAACCGGGAATAAAGGAGCTGGTTGAATCATCCCAAACCCACATTTTGTTTCTTTCGCCTTACTCTCCGATGTTAAATCCAATAGACAATGCTTTCTCAAAAATTAAATCTAAACCGCGTGATTCGAATAAAACGAGAGAGTTTATAGAATAAAACACAATCTTGTCGATGTGATTACACAGACCAGACCATAAGTTCTGTGGCAGCCACAAACTGTGCCAACTTCATTTGGGATATGCTGATGACACTCACATCAGCAGCAGCCGGACTTAGAAGTTAAAACTAAAGTACAAATGATTTTAATTTTTTCCCAAATTGGGTGAAGGTGAACTTTAATTTTGGTAAAATTCGTTTAGGAGGCCCTTCGGAGGGGACCGTGCCCCATTTTTTTTGAAAAACATTATTTACCGGCTTTCGAGTGTCAGGAATTCATTCCGATGGATTGTTATGCATAACGGCTCTTGGTGGGGTTTGAAGCCTTTTTTGTAACATTTTGTTTGCTTGAACAATTTTCATAGAATTTAGGTGGGCATATCAAGGTGTTCTGATTTCTTAAAAATTATTTTAGAAGTTGCTCAGAATGGTGCATCATGTGTTGGAGTGTAGACAGATATTGAAACATGTAGCGTCATGCCCCGACTTGAATTTTTCGATTACTACAAACCGATTGCATTGAGCCCTTATTTTAAGAAAATTCATTTAATGGGTCCGGTAATGCATCCAGTGGGAGCCGTGTACCAGTATTCAATTATTTTCGGCTCGCACGTTTTCAATAAAAAGTGGTGAAAGAGAGATTTCAAATGGCAGGAATTTCAAAGGGAGCTAATTTTGGGAAAATTAGTTTAGTGGGTTATCTGGTGGGGCCAGGTCTCTTGTTTAGATTTTTATCACCTCAAACGGTTTTGATAACAATTGCGATGATGAGAGTTTTCTGATGCCAACAGTATATTGCGATGAGTTCTAATTCCGGGAAAATATGTTTAGAAGGTCCCTCTCTGGTGGGGCCCGGATCCTATTTTTTTTCAAAACAAATTTAGGCTCGAATGATTTTGATAAAAATTGGTCTTATTCATGGGGATTCCTGGTGGGGCTTGGGCCTTTTTAACGTTTTATGTGGGACTGATTTTGATAACATATGGCGAAAAACATGTTATATCATGGAATGTCGCATCATGTTACCTCATATCGAACCACGTTTTAGAGGAATATTGTATGATGTTCCACGATGTTGCTTCATGTTTGATTATGTTGTGCGTCATATTACACCTTGTTGGATGATGGTTCACTATTTTTGTACGTGTTGTGCGATGTTGCACCATGTTACGTGTTTTTGTGTGATGTTGATTCGTGTTGGGTCTTTTGTTTTGCGTTAATCATTTGACGTTATGTAGATGTACCGCATATTGCGGAACATTGTGTATGGTGCACCAGGTTTGTTAACCTATTTAATAATAATACACGCAGAGAAATAATATAGTTCCTGCACGATTGCTACAACTAAATTATTTTTGTTTAAATAATATTATAATTACTGTAAAAATGTTTGGTCACCGTCATTGTAGCATATTCACCAAATAGTTGTGAAGGATAGAAATATAATTGCTCCAACCATATTATTTTTAAAATTCACTTGCTATTATGATTCCTGCAACTATTAATGGTGGTAACACAATTATGATTGTGCCAAATATAATTTTGAATCATTTAAGTTGTTGAGGCAATTATTCTGTGATTATTGAATGATTAATAATTTTTAGTGTATTTATAAAAAATTCGCTATCTTAATGTGTGATTAATTTGTATGTAAACACTAAATATCCAACTTTCACTTTGAAGTTTTATGGCTGCAGGAATGTGGTCTTATGCGATTATCGAATATTTTATAACAAATGTTAATAAAATTTTGAGATGATCATGATAGTGAAAACCAAACTTTTTGGTATGCTCACGACGGGGAAAATAAATTCCAGATTTTGTTGTTTTGAGCTACCAACAATAATGGCCAATTGGGATAACAGGAATGGGCTATTTCTTTCAATGCGTCATCAATATTACATTTTATGTTTACTGTAATTATAAATATGATTGGTATTGAATCAAAAACATGATTGGTAGAATCATATGCATGATTAAAGGAAACATAAAATGATTATTGCAATCATAGTTTGAGTCTCACACATGGTTACGGAAAACATTTTATGTTTACTGTTATCATTCATATGATTCTACCACTCATATTCAATGTATTTTAATGATTGTCACAATCATAATGCTAATCATAATATGATACCTTTTATATATGATTGTAGTAACCATATTTTTTCTCTGCGTGTATTAATACTAAATGATAATAATACTAAAAATTTGTTTTTATGGGTAATAATATTAATTTGTAGTACCAATTGCTATCTAATTAATATTATGACCTTGAGCTTTTTTCACATTTTTTTTAAAGAGGGGTCCTGATTTCGGGAAAATTCATTCAATTTAGGGGGTCATCCGGTGGAGGCAGGGTTCCATTATTTATGTTTTTTCGGGTTGCATGATTTTGATATATATTGGTGAAGGAGGCTGGCAAATGCCAGAAATCGATTGCAATGGGTTCCGATTTTGATAAAATTCGGTTAGAAGCTCAATCAACTTTGAAACGTTGAGTCTTGTTGCACCATGTTCCGTGCTGTTGGTACATGGTGTGGGATGTTTCACCAGCAAAGTGCATCATGCAACATCGTGCATTACATTTTGTTTAGAGTGTTCTTAGATGGTCTCTGGTTTCCTATTTAAAAAATTTCGCTCGAACGCTTTTGAAAAAAAATGAATATTTTCGAATGAGACGACTGTAATAGATCGGTTCTCGGTGTTAAGGATCAACTGCGATGAGTTCTAAAGTCCGAAAAATTTGTTTAGAGTGTTCTTAAATTGGGCCCGAGTCCCTTTTTACAAAAAAAAATCGGCTCGAGCGTGATAAAACTGAAATGTATCATGATTTAAGGGCTCCTACGGTTTAGCCGGTTTGTTGCGCCTTATTCTACGATAGAACTAAGTTGATATATCTACCTATGTGAAGCCATCGAGAAGTTCAGCTTCGGTAACTTGTGTTTATGGAAACCCATATTAATTTACCATTATTAGAGAATAAAATTTATTATAAAAAATTAATTGTTTATTTTCAGGTGCTGAACTAATCATCGATAATTCATTTAGATGAGGGTAAGTAATAACAATTATTCATTATTTTATTTGATATTCCTATGAATCACAATTACACAAAACCTGTGTAGTGTACCCATTCTCAAGAATTATACATGCGAATGACGTTCATTATGCATTAAAATTTTCTGTTCCCAGTAAATATTTTTGAATATATTGATATATTTTGAAATTGTAAGGTATACACGTTACAAGAAAACACAAATGCAATACACGATATTTTAACGTGCTGTTTAGTAGAAACTTATGCAAATCATTTATGAAAAATATGACGACATTTCATCACGCCATTAAACACGTTAGTTGAGTGAAGTCGTGATTTTTATATGATATAGCGATATCGTCACGAAATAAATTTCCATAAACGGTGGCGTTCTCCGTTATATTTTTGTAGTTCGAGTCGCAAAATCGTAAATCTTATACGTATATATTCATAGTTACAAAGTACGTAGAACATTAAACTTAATAATATTTGACGTACATAAATAATGATAAATTGTTTTAAAAAGTTGTTACAGTGTAAGTCCCCTTCGTTAAATATACATGCACAGTGACATTTCCAGTCGTAATCTGAGTTTTGCCTTTAAAATATTATGAAGGCTAAATATTATGCAAAATCAAATGTCTTACTAAAATTTTTACATTTTATTTGATAAAATTGCATGTCATTCCCCGGAAATTTACAAATATATTTAATATCAAGATCAAGGTATCGGAATTATAAAAAATAATTTAAACTAAATGAATGAATCACATTCCAATCGTTTTTCTATAAATTCGGTGAAATTCAATAAAGTATCCGGCAAATACGGAACGAAATGGTTTGACGTGGTAAACAAACCAATTTTGATTTATATTCAGGGATTTTTTAGAATTTACGTTACAAGTAGGAAATGATAAATAAAAATTACCACTGTTGTGTGTTAGAAAGGTATGTATACGTTTTAAAGTCGGTAATTGGTTCAGAATGCAATATGCCACTAATTGTTGCGGTCAATTAAAATTATACGAAACGGATTTCATGATCTTTAATAATTATATTACGTAAATTGATGTTGATCCGGATTAATTTAATGGATTTATTCATTATACGCAATTAAAATTCGTCCAACTCGAATACACCCTACTCGAACCAACTTAGAAAATGGAAGTTGCTGTGGTGCCAAATATTCAACGAAGGTTCTGAGGAGTTAGCTAGCAAAATGAAATTATAAATTGTCAATCCAAGTCCACCACTTCCCTTAGGAAGCAGTCAATCAGAATATATTTACTATTTTGATAGACGTTTTAGTACCTAGTTCTTCCAAGCATTCTGTCCAGATAGTCGTGTTCGAGTTCTGTAGTATATCGCATATTTGTTGCCGTTAACAAAAACAATACTTGTGCAACATTATGGAATATGATACAATACTACGCAGCATAGTGCAGCATACAACCAAAAAATATACAAAGTAAAAAAAACAATTTTACAAAATATTTTAACTACTTCCGGGTGAGACAGGAAAGTGCATTCTCTAAACTGAAGAAAGTATTGGCAGGGGTTCCGCAAAGTAGTATGCTGTTATGACCACCGATCACAGCTGTTATGACCACCGATCGTTGTATCGTCGAGTCCACAAGAAACTACAAAATGCTGTTAATATAGTGGCTAGCTGGACAAAAATGGAGAATAACGCTTAACGAATCGAAATCAACACATATCAACTTTACAAATAGGAAATTAGAATATATTCCGATTAGATTGAATTCGCAACAA
The DNA here is from genome assembly GCA_932526605.1 of Nephrotoma flavescens. Classification (NCBI taxonomy): domain Eukaryota; kingdom Metazoa; phylum Arthropoda; class Insecta; order Diptera; family Tipulidae; genus Nephrotoma; species Nephrotoma flavescens. Next base: position 42,540,567 of record OW052220.1, read on the forward strand.
ATTCCATATTCTGATAATGCTAAGCGTTACACAAAGCTACACCACACTTTTCGTGGTACTGAATTTTTTTACAAATTAACTACAACCCCCAAAAACTACCCCTAAGAGGTGCAATTTTTCAAAACCTAATTTTTCGTCCCACCACTTGCAGGAAGGAAGTTTGATGCATTGTGATCAATTTTTGTGAGTGTGGATTGTTGTAATAAATTCGTGGATACCTATTTCTTGCATAGAAAGGTAATTCGATGCAGAATGATTGATTTTTTGTGGGAGCGGGCTGTTGTAATAACTTCGGAGGTACCTGTTTGAGGGGTATGACTTATACAAAGAAATATACTTTTAAAGGGCTGCACTTTTTATTGGCAGTTTTTAGCAATTGGACTAATTCAATATATTGTAATTTATTTAGTAAATACTTCTTGTATCAACCTGTACGATACAATGATTTTAAACGGTTGCTCTCATTTGGGGTAGTTTCCTAGGGGTTTAATTATGCCATTTTATTGTAATTAATTTGTAAAAAAATTCCAGTCCCACCCCAGCACTATACAACAAAAACTCACAGAAATTGAAAAGGCGTGGTGTGACGAAAAATAAGGTTTTGAAAAATTACACCTTTTAGGGGAAGTTTTTTGGGGATTGAGCTATGCCAATATGTTGTAGTTAATTTGTAAAAAATACAGCACCATCTCAAGTACGATTCAATAAATATTAACAGAAGTGCGATAAGCATGTTGTAACGAGAAATATGGGTTTTGAAGAATTGCACCCGTTAGGGGTAGTTTTTTGGGGTGTTGAACTATGCCGAAATCTTGTAATTAGTTTGTAGAAAATTCCAGTACCGTCCCCAGTACGATTCAATAAATATTAACAAAAATACGAAAAGTGTGGTGTAGCGTTGTCTAACGCCAGCCCACACACGAATTGCAGGATAACGGGGCCTGTAAAAAATTTTCTTACTGTGTAAAAAATTTGTAATTAATTTGTAAAAGATTCCAGTATCACTTTCATTGGATTGTGCTACAAGTGCTGGTGCAGCATTAGGGCCATACCCAACAGTTGGGAATATCTTGAGTAAAATCGCGGCCAACGATATAAAAATGTTTAGCACCATGAAATTTTCAAATCAAATTGGCGATGATTTTATTAACCATGATAGGGAATGGACATTTGGAGGAATAAATCCGCATTGATTTACCCAATCGGAAATGTCCACCAATTTTTGTTTAGTAGTGAAATAAATAATAAAAGACTTGCAAGCAAATTTTAAAAAACGATTAAAGTAGCCGGCGAGAAGTTCGAATAATATAAAGAATTTTAATGCAAATTATAATCTGCGGACGGAAATATCCATCGGTTTCAAGAATACGCACCCTGAAAGCGCCCATTGACAGTGATTTAAACAACTGTGAAACAACAAGTGAGCTGACATTTTTGCAGGCATTCTTTATTAGGCAGCAATATCGTTGAAGCATATTACCATCTCAACTGTGTGGAGCCTGTTCCGGTAATTCAGGGCGCTAGACGTACAACATCCAATTTTGATCGATAGATAGATTTGGCGCTTCAATTTTAAGGTTACATAATCAAGATGTATTCGGATTAATGCTTGTTTGGTTCATTGAATCTAGTCTAATTCCAAATCTGCTGAATAAGGCAAACTGGTATGTCGAGAGGGAGGTGTGTTCTTCATTTTCCGGTGCCTCTCTTCTCTTACTATTTCTTCTCTGCAAGCTCCTACCAAAATTGAAGATACAATTACGCAAGGTTCAAATAAGTCTTTCGAAAGAGTGTTCTCATATTCGAATTTGTTTGTTTAGATTTTTCATGACTGTTCTAAAATCTTCCGTCGATAGAACAATTTCTATTTTGTAAAGGCCATAACCTCGAGCAAAAAACGTAAGATTAATCGACCGGGAGACGATTATTTTAGCTTTTTCAGTGTACATCGAGCTGTGTGTGCCGGTCTGATAAAACTACATCTTCTCCAAACCTAGTTAATCAATTTGTGGTTGCAATAAACCATTAATAATGGTTTTGTAGTGCTCACTAGGTAAAATTTCGACGTTGATCTTTCCAAAAATATGGGCCAATCACAAATCCTTATTTAAGCGGTATAACGGTTTTTCGTGCATGACACTCATGCTCAGTCCTCTCGAACTTATAATTTTTGCGCAACACTTCGCTTTTAAACTTCCAGCGCAACACGTCGAATATCAAGTTATGAAAGATGGTGCAAAGTCATTCCTCGATTTTCTAAGGCAAGTGTCCTTGTAAATATTACTTACTCTCACCGCCTTGAAGTTATCCCAAACTTTCTCGCATTTCTTATCTCACGATTTTTGTTCGACAAAATATTTGTGTTTTTTGTTAAAATCTAACAAAGTGCCGGTCGATTTCTCAACACAATTGTGGACTCGTTTTGAGAGGGCGTTTAAGAATTTTCGGCCGTTTTAACAATTTTTGCTGTAATATGAATTTCTGCGTTTAAAAAATAGAAAAACTCTCTTGAATCGTTTCAAAGTTGGCCTGTTTGTTGATATAGTTAAATTCTAGTCGTCTATAATGGTCTATAGTGGGAGTATGAGAAGCGACCGAGTGGAAACATCCGTAATTTTCTTAGCATTTTTCATAACGTCTTATTTGTATAGAAAAGATTCCCAATGAATTTAGAAAATGATCCAATTTTCAAAGCGATATAGTTCTGCATCCCTCAGGCGAAATAATTTTTCAATTTTTAAAACACAACTACGCTTTCCGCGTCACTTAAATTCGGCGAGAAAAGAGATGGCGTAAAAAGTCGATGGTAATGGTAAATCGAACGGTCTCTTAGTAAACGAACCCATATCAGACTAATTTTCGTTCCACATTCTGGCAAGGCTCACTCAAATTTTCGTTGCGAGAATTCAGACGATTAGTGGAATTTCCTCGGAGAAGACCAAAACGAGTGCAGAACACAATCGCGTTGGAAAATCGGCCGACTCTCTTTAGATTTTAACAGTATACAATTATTTTTTCCATAAGATTTCAAATACAAAAATTTTACAAGGAAAATGAAATATATGAAACCAAAAATGAGATAAATGAAAAGTACGAGATGAGAAAAAGAATCGTTGGATACAAAATGCGAGAGTCTTGGATAAATTTAAGGTGGTTGGTTCTCTTTATGTTTTAATTTTGCTTTATTATATGTAAGAGTTGATGCACATTGGGCTTGTTTCAGAGCATTTTAAACGAGGTATCTCTCTTCCGGCGATAAATTCTCCATGTTTTGACCGTTTCTTTCTTAACCGAAGGTTAATTCGTCTGTGGTTTATTCGTTTAGATTCTTGGCTTCTAAAATCTCCCACAAAAATGTATTTAACAAATTTAGCGATCTTACGGGCCAATGAAATCTTCAAAATGAAATATTAGGTAAATCGTCGCCCTCGATAACATAGTAAGTGGAGCACTTGCTCTGTAATTCGGGGGTCCCGGGTTCGATTCCTGGTTGTGACAAAAAGTTACGACTGGGCGTTTTTAATGTGTTATGTGTTACATTGTACATTGTCTTATTTATCTCAAGCCATAGTTGTCCGCTTTTTTCCATAAAAATATCAAAAAAAAAATATTTAAAATAAGTTAAAAATTTCGATTGGTTCTACTTGAGTCTGGTTTGCTCCGATTACTTTTCCAGCTGAAAAGCCATATTATACACACAATGATACACAATACATGCTGTAACCAGTCCAATAGTAGGTAGTGGTTCCGTCGGCGTAACCAAAATAAAATTTGATAATACTCCACGGATTAGCAAAATATACAATTGCAATATGAATCATTTTAAAGTTATAAATGAATTCAATTTTATTCAACTTTTTATAGAAATTCATATTTTTCTTTGGGTTGTTGATTTATATGCAGATTACCACTCCAGTAAAAAGAGAGCTATGGGGTGGGTAACAAAAATACAAAATCGTTTAATCTGATTAGAATTACAAAAGTATGTCTGTTGCGCGCAGATACCAAAACAACAATGGTGCAGAATATTAAATAGATGTAAAAGAGATTTTAAATGGATTGTGAAAATTATATTTTTAACTGCAAATTTAATTTTCAGAAATACTGAATTAAACGAAAATATCAAATTAAACATCCACCTGCGGAATAGCAAGTTGAGGGTGTTTTTGGTATGCTTCTACCGAACCGCAATAACAATTTACTGATTGATTTCTATATTTTTGCAAAGATGCCGATACGTGCGACTACACATAAGTATACGAGTATATGAAAGTTTACACATAGGACATTCAACTAATCGATCAAAATATGTATAGACATAATGGAAACAGTTCACGTATATTGAGAAATAAAAAGTATTAAGTTCATTAACTGTCTCCAGCTGATATATCAAATTACGTACGAATATAACCACATTCTATTTCTATTTAGAGACATGGAGCAGGGTAGATTCTTAATAAGATAATATTGTGGAATGGTTTTGAGTGATTAATACTTCTTGGTTTTGCGAACATGAATGCTCCCGTAGAAAATATGTGCAGTCGCATTTTGAAAGATTTCAGAATAACTGAACTAACTTTAAAAACTAACTTTAAAAAATTCGTACATTAAATATATGAATTATGTACAATGAAGCTTTAAAATAGGGATTGCGACCCACAAATAGAAATATTACTCCAAACACATATGTACATTATAACGTATTATATAAAGGTGGAAAGCGTAGTTTAGAAGGGGAGCATGTATGGTTGTGAAAATTGGTGTGGCCTAGGGGATGGATGCAACTTCTTAGAAGATATCATAGAGTGGTGAAGGCTTCACGCGAAAATTTTACACTCTTTTCTTCCTTCTAAGGAGTCACGTGTACCATATTTTCAGCCCTTAAGCTACGCCCATTTTTACGATTATTCAAGTCCCTCCTCTTCACTGCCTTTATCTAACGCGCCCCAACACAACTTGAAAAACCGCTGTGCTGCCAAATATATATTTCCAAATCAACCCATCTGATATAATTTTATAAAATGTGATTGTAAAGTATCCAGCAAAATATGTGTACATAGAAGAGATTAAAATTTAGACACGCCCTCTTCGAATTTTTGAAAGAATCGGATTTAAATATTTTAATTAAATTTACCTGGAGGTAAAATTATTTAAAAATACATTATGACCGTCATTGATGCTTAATACAATTCTCTCTGTGAAAATAGAGAATATGTGTTCTTACTACTGTGCAACTGATATATATTAAAATACATTTCGTATTTCAAACTGGCACCGTTGTTTTTTGTTTAGGACAGGTATTCATTGTTTTTTTACTTTTGAAACTAAGAAATCCATCTTAGTTCGCACCCCATAATTTTCATGATTTTTATAATAAACAAAAAATAATAATTTCGGGACTCTACCTAAGTGCTTTTGAAAATTGTATTTTCGTTAGTATAAACCCTGGTGAGTTTTAAATGAGGGTGACGTACTAGCGCAGGCGTAAGTATATCGCTCTGTCGAACTTTTCGAAGGGTATCGATTTTTTCTCAACTGAGTTAAGCGAAATGAGTTTAACCGGAAAGATATAGTAGTAGTAATTGTGTTTGTGTTAGTGACATGCGTGTATCTTTGTTTTGTTTTACTGCGTATGCACGTACCCTGTTAAGGTTAGCCGAAGGTTAGGCGAAAAATGGTAATGCAGATAGTATACTATTAAAGTTAGCTTAAAGTTTCCAGCCGAAAGATCAAAAAAATCGATAATGCAGACAATGTCTTCGCTTTCTCAGCCGAAAGTATATAAATACGTCACCGTTGATCAACATTCTTCAGCCAAAAGCTGTCAGCCGAATAATTATTTCAACAACACTTCAACAGAAACCAATTTGAATGTTTTAGTATGCGAAGGTTGTTGTAAAACCTAATTCTATATAAACTTGAGAAACACAAATGTTTAAATCAATCAATTATAATTTAAAAAGCAATATTGTTAACCTTGCTCCAAATGAACATAAAGTAAGGTGGGGATGCCACTATGGCCATTTGATATGTCATAATTGTTGGTCATCTTCGGCCTAATCATGTAGAAATTCTGAAGGAGATACAGAGGTGTAATTTATCAAAATTTCGCTAATTCACTATATCGAAAATGCATTGAATGGTCTGTCATTCTAGGTTAGCATGCCTTGGTATTGATGCCACTATGGTCACTTGATAGGCCATAGTGCTGGTCAACTTCGGCCTAACTGTGGAGACATATTGAATTAGCGAAATTGTTCCCTCGTATGCGAAACGAATTAACCGATTATGAAACCGGTTAACGAAATTCTGATGGGGATACGGTGGTGCAATTTAACAAGATCACCTAGTCCAATTTTGAGACAATTCTGAATGTGAACAGGCATTACGGCCTATCAAATGGTCATAGTGGAATCAATGCGAATTAAGGCTAAGCAAGAGCGCCGGGCCATTCAATGAATTTTTCAGAAATTGAACTATGGAAATATTGTCAAATTACACCCTCGCATCCCCATCAGAATTTCCTCGAAATTGGACTGTTGATAGCAGGCATTAGGGCCTATCAAATGGCCATAGTGGCATCAATGCGAATTAAGGTTAAACAAGAGCGCCAGGCCATTCAATGATTTTTTCAGAAATTGAACTATGGAAATATTCTCAAATTACACCCCCGTATCCCCATCAGAATTTCTTCAAAATAAGACTCTTGCTACCAGGCATTACAGCCTATCAAATGGCCATAGTGGTATCAATGCGAATTAAGGCTAAGCAAGAGCGCCGGGCCATTCAATGAATTTTTCAGAAATTGAACTATGGAAATATTGTCAAATTACACCCCCGTATCCCCATCAGAATTTCTTCAAAATTGAAGAAAAAACTTTTATTTTAACATCAACTTAAAGAAGTAAATAATATGAAGGAAAAAATAATTTTTCTTAAATATCGGCTGGTAACTTTTGGCTGAAATATATTGATCATCATTGTTGAATTATTCATTTCAACTATCAAACCAAAGACACAATCTGCATTATCATTTTTTCGGCTGGAAACTTTCGGCTAACTTTAATAAGGTGCAGATAGTGTCCTTGCTATCCCAGCCGAAGAAATATTTTTTAGCCGAAAGATAAATTACTCAATATACCTAGTTCTATCACTGCCAAATAATGAGGCTACAGCAAAAATGTGTTAGGAGCTATATAATTTTATCAGATTGGTCCAAATCTTATGACATGTAAATTACAATAAATTTAGAAATTTTTGAAACGAAATTAACAAAATGTTAACAAAATTAACAAAATGAACCTATAATGACCATTAGACAGGTCCTAGGTTAGCTCAAATATAATCCTAGGTTAGGTGAATTCTGGTACAAAAGCGATTTATGATAGCTTACTGTTTCTAGATATTTTCCCTCCTTTGAAAAACATAAAAATTGGTTGGGCATCCCTGGTATGATTTTGTCCCTCTACCCTAAAAAAGTCTCCCTTGTATTGGATATGTAAAATCTTCCGCTATGTGTGTAACTCGGCTTTCTCTTGGTAGATTTGTCTTAAGTTATAGCTTAATGATAGCCCTCAAGCTATTGCTTCATATTAAACATTTGGTAATTTCTGCATGAAATTTTATTTGCCATTTCGACCCAATACGTAAATACGATAGAGTTAGTTGAATCCTCTCGTGTATTGTTCGTAAGTGTGGTTGTACAATTTATGCACCGAAATCCAAATCGAGACAGTATGCTGCAATTAACCTGATTCGTGTTTGTATATTTTTCTAATTTTTTTGACAAATTGCAATGTACCTTCTAGGACTCATCTCAAAGGAATCATCTTAGTTTTTTAAACACTTTCTGTTCTGATGAAGCATCGACTGTAGCTATACGAACTTCGTTTATCCGGACTTATATTGTTCGGAACTTTTATTAACCGGAACTAAATGAAATTTTTCAACTAACTTTCGTTCGTTCGTCCATTCAAATGGGTTTTTCGACCAATCATCTCATGATTGTCGAAAACACTTTTTTGAATGAACGAACGAACGCAACAATAAAGGCGCCTTAACCTCTAATTCCCGGAAAAATGTCATAACCGATTTTTTTTATTTTTTCTATTTTTCTATTCTTCTATTTTTTTTTTTTTTTTTACGAAACGAAGTTTAACATTATAATGCGCGGTTTACATGAGAAAATTGTTTTCTTCTACAAATTTTTGCAGGTAAATAAGAAAGAATCCGCTATATAAAAATATTCAATATGCCAGAAAGAAATAACCATATATAGCAATGGCGTAATTTTTTTTTATAGGATCATTATTAATTTATTTTTAATGAATTAAAATGCGAAATTTACATTTTTATCTATGTCGTCTGTTTTTATTATGAATCCTCAACATTTATAAATACGAATAATTTTTTTTCTTGTTAATTTTAAAAATATTGCCATAAAAATACTCGGATCGAATATATTTTATGGCAACATTTTCATTTTTATGGTGATTTGTGCTCAAAAATTCTTCTGCAAAATTTTGTTGGGATATATTGCTTTTCTTGTCTCTCATGTGCAAAAAGTCAATGTTATATCTTATTCATTTTGCAGAAGAAAAATGTTGGTCGTTTGTAAACCGGGCATAATAGAAAGGAAAATATATGATCAACTCAATCGATTGATATGTTATTTTGAAAAGTTGAGTTTCTGGCTGTAGAATGTGAATTTAACGAGATATTAAATTTTTAGTTTTGTTTTAGAGAGAGTATTATAAATTTAGAAACAGTAATATGGAAAAAGGCACCTACGTCGAAGCAAACTAAAAATCATCGAAAAGTCTTGTCATTAAAGAAAAAAGTAATATAATTAAATCTTTAGAAAGTGAGGTGACGATGGAAAGTTTAAAAACAAAAAATAGCGTAGGAATATCGATAATTTATGAAATTCGGACAAACTAGGATAAAATTAATAACTTTTATGCCAAAGCAGATTCCATAGATAAAATGGAAAAGCCGAAAAAAGATGCAAAGTTCCAAGAACCCATCTGTCGAAGATGCGTTATATATTTGGTTCCGCCAGAACAATGATTGTAGAGGAAGCAACGTTCTTTCACGTACGCCTGAAAATTGAAACTGGATGCGTTTATGGATATTATATCGATTTTACGAATAAAGTGTTTGGTTGCCATTTTTTGCGTATAATTCACCCGGATACGCAACAAGAAATGAATATTCGTGCGGGCCGTGATGTGTTAAAAAGACTCATACGAGGTAGAATTTTAATGAATTTTTTAAATATTAATTTTATTTGATTAGGCCTAAATATTTTAATGAAAGCACATATTTATATACCAACAAAACATGTTAGTTTATGCTTTAATAAATGAATTATTAATTAAAACGGTTTTAACGGTTTAACCTGGACGCGAGAATCTCCGACCATTCCCCGGATAAAAGAAGTTCGATGTACAGTAAACGCTCGATTTAACTGACCCCGATTTAATAGACGCTCGGACAATTTTTTCATTTTCCACTTTCCGGTTATCGATTATGATGGGATTGGGTATGTTGGATGGAAATGGGATTCTTAAATGATTTTTGGAAGGAGTTCTGGAATATGGCCACCTGGGATGGAACTCAACCAATTCTTAACTGATTATGATGGAATTGGGTATGTTGGATGGAAATGGGATTATTAAATGATTTTTGGAAGAAGTTCTGGAATATGGTCACCTGAGGTGGAACTCGACCAATTCTTAACCGATTATGATGGGATTGGGTATGTTGGATGGAAATGCGATTCTTAAATGATTTTTGGAAGGAGTTCTGGAATAAGGTCATCTGGGCTGTAACTCGAGCAATTCTTAGATTTTCTTTTGTGTTAGATTTTCTTTTGTAGCAGATTCCACAAGGATATCTAAACACTTCGACGAATACCACGAGTTAGTGTTGGTCACCAGAAATCTAAAACATATGTTAGCTTTATTACCATATCAGTTGGATAGAAGGTTCATATGTACTCGTGTCCGCATAAAACGATCGCGACACAAAAATCTAAATTTTAACTGTTTATTTTTTTTCTGTAGCAGATTCCACGGGATGGCGGCATATAAAATCAAATATCTTAATGATGTAAAAATAATTTCGCGATGAGAATTTTAAATAATGCAACACTTGTTTATACACTTTTTTCGGGCTAACTGCACATACATATAAATAGTGCCAAAATATCATTAAATGTTCGCGTAATCACTGCGGTGTAAATTCAATAAAAAGGTCTCCACTTACCTTTCATTTATACAATGAAAATAATTCTTACCAGATAGTAATTCAATAATAATTATATACAACATCGAACTTCGATCGGTAAATCACAAACCCAGATGCAGCAAAATCCAGATTTTTGCGATGTCAGCACAAAAAAACAATAAATAGTGTTTTGTCATGTCACATTTTATTGAACTTGAATTTTTTCCACTGATCATACAACATGCTTCTATAGGTAGTTAGAGGTAGGTTGGTAACTTATGTACATTCACTTATCAAGTTTTTCTTACGATTACTCCCTTCTCTATTTTATTTTGTTTTGTTAATTTTAGTTTTGCGAACCACACGTAGTACATACAACGCGATGGTGTTAAGTGTTTGTTGATCTTTTAATCTACTCGTATCGATCAATACGTCGCTTGGTCGCCTATTAACGTATGTAGTATAAATTTGAGGAAGAGAATTAACATTTCTTGTTGTTGCTGTTTTTTTTTTTTTGTTTATAAAAGTGATATTGATGAATATATAAGATGGTCAATCGAATATTGAATGGAAAAAAAATGATTTTATAAACGTTAGTTGATTGAAAGACGTTAGAGTAATCAGTTGGATATTAGATTTAATTGCGGGATTTGTATTTGCATATACAAAATACGGTTATGGAATAAAAGATCTTACGAAAAAAAAAATTAAAAATTGTGTGATAATTATTTAGTTTTTGTTTTTAATTAATTAGTTGGTGCTAAAAATGAAATTTTTCGTAATTTTATGTGAAGTGAGTTTTGTGATGTGTTTTTTATGCATTATGTAGTTATAAGATTATGTAAAGTGACCGGGTTTCTAATAACACGATTCAGAATTTATAACGCGGAATTATGTCTTTTCGCACGCAACACAGAATTCACCGGGAGGCACGGGAATTTTTCTAATTCTTGTAATCGCTGTGTGATATTTATTGTTACGTACACCATTTAATTATCATAATTAGTATTTCGTTTAGTGTTTTTTCTCGCTATTGTATTAGCAAAATTATGAAATTAAAATTTTAATTTAATTAAAGAGTGGTACACCATGTAATCGGCATTATTTAGAGATGTGATTTAGCGAAAGCTGTTATTTCTTAATTTTAGTTTTGTAACTAACATATTTATTATACAGTTATGTGCGGTGCTCATACCTAGTTGTGCTTTCTCGGCATTAAATAATTTAATTGCGCTTATTAGTTTGGTGGGAAAAAGAAGTGCTGCTTGAAGATGAGTTCAACCTTTGAATACTGCTAAAATTTTGTTAACAAGTTCGTTGCGAATCAGGAAATTATTTGAATTTTATTTTAAATGCTTTCTTCTGTATAAGTCAAAATATTCGAAGAAGACATTTTTAAACATTTTTTTAATATATGAGATTCACAGTGAGTGATCTTGACACATTTTGAAGTTTATCGATATTTTTTGATTTATAAGATACGTTTAATAAAAATATCATTTAATTTTTTTTTGTTAAACGAATCTCCTACGTACGCCTTGGAAAAATATTATACTTAATGATTTCGTAATTTTTACTATGACTAGAGCACTAATCCATGGCAAATTGGACATAAGATAAAAGTGGTCAAGTGACTTTCGCATAGTGTCTGAAATAGAGATATTAGGATGAACTTTGGCTCCCCCTTATAGATTGTTCGTTTTTAGTACCTTCTGTCCCGTGATTCTAGATGGCGGTAGGATTTGTAATAAATTATTTATACAAAATATCGGAATATTCTTGCCGTCTACGTTAGATTTCGTAATTCATTCGAGATCCGACGGTCTTACTCTCCAAGATTAAGTTTCTATTTTGAATTCTGTCGGTAATTCTTATTTCACTTTTCCAAATTGTTGTAAATTCATCAATACAATTGTACCGTACTCGAATCTTGCATTATGTTTAGTAGATAATAGAAGTCACTAAATATGAGTGGTATTCCATTGGCTTCATTATCGAATGTTGAGATCTGCGGTTTATTTCATGTTTCTAAAGTCGTTCCTATTCTTAATTTCATAAACCATTGCAGGTTAGTTAAAACATTTAAATTACTCAAATAGAGCAAACAAGACAAATTCAGAGGAAAAATTATGATGATTTTTTTTTATCTTTATGCAGAAAATTACCGGCTGGTTTAAAATCAAGCCTGAAACTCCGCTGAAACCATGACAATATGAGAAATTTTAAATAGACATACTTTTTAAAGGTTTACGTTTGATCTTAATGTTGCGACTTTTTGTATATGATGACCATAGATCAGAACCAATGGGGTTTAAACTAGTATATAAAATGTTAGGAACTACAGGTTTGGGGAGATATGACTCAAATTGGTACTATAACCACTTGTTCAATGTGTCACATTTGCTTCATCTCAGTAGCCAGTTCCGTATACTTCCTTATATTTTTTAATATGTAAAGTTATTTGAAGCTGTTTTTCTAGTAGAATCTTGTGTTTTAATATATAATATTAGTTATGTCGTAATTCTGCCTTTGTTCGGGAGTTTGTTGATAAGTGCAGCAATTATGTGTTCATCTCCTCATAAATAAGTATTCTCTTACTACCAAAATGTTAGCATACCTACTAATAACTCTATGTATACATTACATTACAAGGGCTTCTCGTCGATGCTTCTATTTTAATGGGAATTAATGTATTGAGGATAGAACACCAAATTTAGGCCCGTTTGATCGAGATGTTCAAATAGCAGGACATGTTAATTTGAGAGTTCCGTGGTTTTTATTCCCAGTGCTGGCAACATGAAGCTGCTTGTATTTTCCACTTTTAACTCATACCGCATCCACCATTAACAGTCAGATTCTGATGATCTCGTTTACGATTTCAGTAGCTTATCTAGCGACCTTTATAATAGCTATGTCCGCGTAATAAAATCCGATCCTACTACTAGCCCTAAACGCCTCTGGGAATTTGTTAACGTTAAATTGAAATACAACGGGTACCTATTAACTTTGAAATATTATAACCTGGTCGACAGATGGCTCCACCTTTTTATCTAAAGGTTTTGACAAAAGTGATGACTGTAGTCGTTTGGTCAAGATTGGTCACTAGTTTTTATCGTTTGGTCACTTACGATTAAACGGTAAATCAATAAAGAAAAATTCAAAAAAAAATGTCCCTGGTAGCTCCTCATTGCAAGAAAATCATTCTGTTTTTATCAAATTTCGTTAAGTAATTGTTAGATCAGGATTGGTCGCCACATTTTTACGTTTGGTCACCAATCGGTCAGTTTTTATTGCGAAAAATCCAATTCAAAATGGTATTAATTAAATAAAATCAGGTTCGTCGCTTATTTGGGAATTTTATTTTCCAAAATTAATAAAAATCCAATTGGAATATACCAAACATTTAGATAAAAATATATCTTTTTTAAAAGAGTTGTTACTAAAGTGGAAGACATAAAATATAATCAATTCAATTTTTTTGATTCCTCACAACTCGTTGAGGATTGATCCCCTAGTTATTGTCGTTTGATTTGCCTGCGTAATGATTTATTGCGAAAATTATTTAAAAACTCAGTGGAAATTATGAGTTATTAAAGAGTTCTTACAATAAATCATTATGTAGGGATGCTCAAACGAAAATTACTAGTGACCAACCCTCATTGGCAATTGATCAAACGATCCCGATCGATAGATTTATAAAATTATTAGTATTGGTCAAGTTTCCAGTCCCGAACACTTCGACTTTTGTGGAAATTATGTAAATTCCCGCAATAAATCATTACCTAGGGGTGACCAAACGAAATCAACTAATGACCAATCCTCAATGGGTTGTGAAGAACCAAAAAATTGAATTGTCTTCCACTTTAGTAACAATTCTTTTAAAAAAGAAATATTTTATTCCAATTGGATTTTTTATTAATTTTGGAAAATGATATTCCCAAATAAGCGACGAACCTGATTTTATTTAATTAATACAATTTTGATTTTGTTTTTTCGCAATAAAAACTAACCGATTGGTGAACGCCAAAATGTGGCGACCAATCCTGACCTAACAATTATCTAACGAAATTTGATAAAAACAGTATGATTTTCTTGCAATGAGGTGCTACCATGGACATTTTTTTTGGAATTTTTCATTATTTATTTACCGTTTAATCGTAAGTGACCAAACGATAAAAATCTGTGACCAATCCTGACCAAACGAATTCAGTCATTACTTTTCTCAAAACCTTTAGATGGGGTGCTAAAAAGGTGGAGCCTCGATAGATATGATTCCAAATTTTTTTAATCTCATCTTTTCTGGCAGCAATAATTAATTGGACGTGAACTATTTCAAATCTTTCAATAATAATTAAGAATGACTTCTCATCCGGCCTTGATGGCTTACCTCCAATCTACCTAGTCCGGCACTACATTTCACCATTGTTTCAGAGTGTTGTGCACATGAGATACTATATTTTCCTTGCAAACCTTTGTCCTGTTTTTCACCCCAATTCTTTAAGGAACGATCCACGACCACCTATATGTCGGAAAAGAAAGCACTTGATTGATCGCCTTCCGTAAATCATTCGACAAAGTTTCCTCAACATCTTTTTCCCAAACTTAGCGTCTCGGTTTCCCACCGCAGTTCCTTCTATGTATGCAATCTAATATATATATTTTTTTTACCTAATTTATATTTAGTTAATCTTTATCCGCTTAGTCATTTTGGGTCAATCTTGCCTATTTTTGCCATAACTGACGTTGAGCGTTGCACTACTAAAATCTCAATTCTTATTGAAAAAATATATTGAGCGAGGAATATGAATAGATTGAGCAAGATAGACGAAAATAGGGTTGAGTTTTAGCTAATCATTTCTCTAACAGCCGCTAGAAATATTTTTCCATTTGTAACGACATCGAGAATTTGATTGACACATAAATTTTCTATTGGTTTTCGGGTCTGGTTGAATCTTTTGTTTGTGATTAAAACAAAGACAAATATTGTTCTTTGTTTGAGTAATTTTACGTGAATGTGTGTATAACGTATCGACCAACAATGAAAGTGACTTAAATAAATGAAAAAATTGTTTAAAAACTGCAAAGTTCGTATTTGCGTGTATTTATTACGATACTTTTCTTGCATATGTGTTACGGATAAATTAAACAAAATGAAAAACGTCGCAGAATTTAAAAATATTTTTTTTAAATCTAATATTTTAAACAATTAAATTCGATTTTTGCATCGACCAACTTTGAGAGTGACTAACTGTATATGCATGCAGATTCAGTGCATTGCACAAAACTAATTGTTGTATTTATTATACGAGTAGTGGACAAATACTCGTATAACATTCTATAAAATATTTTGATTTTTAATCTTTTCATAAAAACTTAAATTCAAACTTAATGGATTAACTTTTTCAATTTAAAAAAATTAGAGCATCAAAAAAATTAAAAAAATTCGTTAAGTTTTTATCATATTTCATATTGTCAACACGGTGAAGTTTATATAGGACGTCAAATGCATTAATAACATCTTCACCGACGTTGATATTAATTCCATCAACGAGAACATACAAATGTCCTGCACCAAATTTCTCCCCAGTTGAATGACACACAATTATTGGTTGAGTTTGCCGATTGTTGCTTGCAAATTCATCCATCCCTAATTGCATCTAAATTTAAGAAAAAAGTATAAAATATAATATTTTTGTTTTTCTAGTTAAATATTTTTAAAACTTACATTTGTCCACTGTATTAATAATGGATTCAGATTATTAAAAATTATTTGTATGTTCCATTCATTAAGACTATCCACTAATTGTCCATGAACCCGGTTAAGCTGTAGATTTGGAAGTTTGTGACAGAGTGGCTAAAGCTTTAATAAAGTCAAAGTACATGAAAAACTATTAAAAATCATAGTGACTTGCAGATTGGAAATTCATCCTTATAAATGGAATTGATTATATTTGCAGGCACAACAGCTACAAAATTATCAATTTTTCCTTTATGTGGAATAAATTTTTCAAAATCATTAGTAATCTCAAAATAAATAAAAAAAAATACAAGTTTGCAATATTAATGACATTTACTTTTCCTCCTACCAAAGCACCTTCATATGCAATTATTTGAGGGAACTCTTCGAAAATTTCTCTGAAGGATTTCCCCTTTTGCTATCAATTCTTTCCTCTGCACCATATATTTCGTGATTAATCCTTCTATTAATTTAAATTTGGTCTCCGTTGGTACAATAAATTTAATCTCTTTTGTGTCGCTTGTTGGTTCTTATGAGATGCTAGGGGGATTTGTCGTTTTCGACTGTTTTAATTTTTTTTTTGTTCTGGTTTTAAATGCGTTCATTTTCTAACCGGTATTCAATTCTGCCAGCTGCTTTATCCTCATTTTTAATAGATTATTACTTAAGAGACATTAAATTGATCAAAAGTGATAACTAATATTTAAACGTACCTTATATTATATTAAGTTATTCTGCGAAACACCTCGTTAAACTAAACTGAAATTTAGAAAGAAAAAATTGTTATTTTTTTTTGTTTATTTGAGCATTTAACTAGAACTCAAGTAAAATAAAAGCAAATACACTTGAATTCATATTCATTCTAGTCTAGCTCAAACAGGTTCTAATTAAATTTACTAGACTTAAAGTTTAATGTAGGTGTACGATACAACGGTATTTTAAACAATAATAGGTATGGAATTTGTTAAAACTCAATTTTTGCTTCGAAATTTAAAATTATAAAATGAAAAAATACTCTACTTGAACAATACTTTAAGGAATAAGACATTAAAAGTTGAACATACCTTGAATTATATTAGCCGCAGCGACACATTAAGATTTATCTTCAATTTTCTCGATACACAACTTCACTTTATCGACGTTAACTGAACACTGTCAACACATTAACCTATTGTACATAAAATCTCATAGTCAGTTTGGTTCCGGATGGCGTGATGGCTACAAAAAATCAATATTATTAAGTTAATACTTCCAAATTAATCCGTTTGTTATAATGAATCCTTTTAATAAGGCGACGGCCCCCTCATGAAAGATGTTTCATTTTTTGTTTCTGAAACTCTTAATAAATTTCATCATTTCTATTCAAAATCCCAACAGTTACTTGTTGCTAGACTTGCATGTTGCATTGTCTCACGGTAGTCTATAGTACTGATATTAACGTGAACCGACCCGTGAATTCTGTAAACCGACAGACGGTCATAGGTGTGTTTATATCACCACTGATTTTAATTAGTTGTTGAAAAATCCTTTAAATGGTTCCGCGATTACTACTGAAAACCAATTAATCGAAAGTGTCAATTCATCGAAAAAACAATTAACCGAAAAAGACAATTTCTCGAAAACCACCGTTCACTGAAGAGCTGGTACCTAAATAGTAGAAAATAATTATTCTCTATAAATTTGGCTTTACAATTTAATTTATTTTATAATTTTTATAATCGCCCGTTTCAGACGTTTCTTCTAGAATCTAACAATTTCTTCATTATTAAATTTGTAATTTGGAAATCTGGAATATGACCGTACTGCATGAAACTTGGGCGATCTTAGGGTTGAAGTGGTTGTTTTTCTGAATTGCATTCCAGTTTCGTATTGGAATTTTTATCTAGCTAGATGATAAGTAGTTCCATTCTCTAAAGAGCGTTTATTTGGAATTTAATTTTCGTCATATAAATTTGTCATTTACATATTTTCGTTGTACAGGATCAAACCCGAAAATCAAATATATTTCCAGTTCTCTCGTAGACATACCAAATTTTTTCAATCGGTTGAGAAATAGCTAATTAATCCCACTCAACATTAGTCAACTTGGATTTGTGTTATACAACCCAACTTTCTTCCCGAGCCTTTCAAAAATAGCTTAGTTCTGTTGAACAAATTTGCATACTTTTTGCGCAGTTTCATCCAATTTGATAATTTTCCTAATTCTTGAGCTCATATTTTAATCTTCGGAATGTACGAGTATAAATCTCTAACTTTACCAAATTTGCCATTTGCCATTACCAGAAAAGCTTTTTATCAGCCGTACTTTTGTAAATTTTCAGACGAAGAACAAAAAAGAACAGAACAACAACTATATATCTAAACATCTGGTACGACCGCTTAAACCAATTTAACCAATCGTTGCAGAACATATTTCGTCATTAATTTTTATTAAAACTATTTCTGCCAGTAAAAAAAACATCGCAGCAGTGCAAAAAAAAACATTGTCGAAGGATCCCAAACAAATTTTTCCAAAATTAGTACTCGTGGCACGCGATTATAGGCACTTGAATAACCTAAACATGTTTACGCACACAAGGCCATACTTTATGTGTGTATATCGCGACTAATTTGTGTCTAGTCCAATGTTATTGAAATCTGAATTAAAGTTAAAATTCACTTTTCTTGTTTTGAAGATCTTTGAACAAAAAATGAAAAAAATTCAAAAAAATGTTTGATGATGATTTGAACCTTTTTACAATCTTTTTCTATTTTTAATTTGATGACTTGAAAAGTTATTGTAACCTGTACGTCAAGGGTCACAGGAAATCACAAAAAACACCAAACAGCACGATATGACTACAGTTTTTTTTATTATTCCCATATAAACTTTTGTAGTATATCATATGAAAGGTCTTATAACAGACAACAATTTAAACCGTTTAGTTGAAAAGTTAGTTAGTTCAAAAATTCATCGATTTGGCGCTGTAAGCAAACTGCATTTCTTTTCAAATATAATCAAATTGTATATCGCTTGATCTGATTCAGTTCAGTTCATAAAGCAACGGCAAAAGCGCTTATTAGATTTCAATTCAAAATTTTTAATCTAAAACAAAATTTGAAGCTAGGTTCAAAATATAAAATTTGAATTGATCCGGATCAAGAGACGTCATGAATACAGGAAATGCTGAAGAATGCCACCAAGTTAACTAAAGCACCTTAATATACAAAAATACCGTTATGGCACTTGAAGTGGTTACATTTGTTTTATTCCCATATAAACAGAGACCGTTTCGAAGGTCTTGGAAAAGGCAATAATTTATTATCAGCGCTTTAGTTCATACATTCACCATTTGCTCGTTTGTAAATTATTCGTTTATTATAAAATATGTAAAGGGTTTTCCAATAGCAATGATGAATGAATTTAAAAATTTAAGAAAAACTAATAAATAAATTATTCAGTGAGACCAAAATTTTTTGTATGGAAAATAACGTCATTCAAAGATCACCACGACGTCTCCTACGTACCGCATTCTGTCAGCCCAATTTATCATCACTTTTTCTCATAAATTTGGCTGTATTTCATCAATAGCACGTTCTCGCTCAATTGTTGTTGGATTATCAGCATAAACTTGTGACTAAACATATCCCCAAAGAAAGAAATCACAAGATGTTAAATCACACGACCTGCGGGAGGATAATTAACTGGACCAAATTTTGTGATAATTTCATCACCAAATTTTGTTTTCAATTAATCGATTGTTGCTTAGTCGATTGTTGAGACCACATATCTTCCAGATTATTCCCAACAACAGCAGGAAAAAAATCATTTAACATTGTTCTGTATCGTTCTCCATTGACTGTTACTCTACGACCATTTTCTTCAAAGAAATATGGACCAATCACTCCACCCGCATGAATTGCACACCACACAGTGACTTTATCTGGATGTAATGGTGTCTGAACAGTTTCATATGGATCTTCATCACTCCAAATTCTGCAATTCTGTTTGTTTACATAACCATTTAACCAAAAATGAGCTTCACCACTGAATAAAATTTTTCGATAAAAATGTTCATCATTTTCAAGTTGTTCAGAAAATAAACGACGTTTATAGTGGTCTAATGGCTTCAGTTTTTGAACCAGTTGAATTTTGTAAGGATGTAAACCCAAATATTTTTTTTAAAATTCTGCATGTTGTTTGAGAAAGATTTAATTATTGAGAACGCCGATAAATTTGGATTTTCTCTCACATTTGCTGCTACCAAATCAATATTTTCTTGTGTGCGTGCATTTCTTTATCGTACTGGTACTCTTGTATCGTGTAAAGAAAATTCACTTTCAAATTTGTCTACAATACGACGAATAGTAAGTCGATTAACTAAATAATGTCGTCCATGAATTGTTCTTAAATTTCCCTCAGTATTCACAAATGAGCACTGATTTTGATAGAGCAAGTTAACAATTGCTAAACGTTGTTGAAGCGTGTATCTTTCGATGATTAAATGGCATAGCCTACTGAAAACAAATGATATAAACAATGTCAAAAAATAATACGCAGTGTTGCCATTATAACCATTTTAAATTGTATCATTCCTATTGGAAATAACTTTACATACGTGTCACAAAGAAATGAAAAGGATTTGAAGAATGTTACTAGTTTAACTGAAGCACTTTAGTTCTCAAAACCACCGTCGCGGCGCTGGTGGCAGACACATTATTTCACATTCCGATATAATCATGTGGCATATAATTTAAAAGGATTTGAATCAAACAAAAATTCACAAACCCACTGTTTTGACGCTAGTGGCTAATTCGTAGTTTATTATATACACAGAAAATAGAAGTACAATAATTCTCAAATCTGGTACTGAAAGTATGAGGCGACATCATCATAGTTTCGACTGAAAGGTCTTCGACCCAGCAACAATTTTGTTATCAGCCAGTTAGTTCATAAATTATCCGTTTTTGCGGTCAACACAAACTATCCGTTTTGGCCGTGAAAAACTTATCGAACTCTCGACATCCCTTATTTGGCCTAAAATTGGAAATCACGTTTTTAGACAATTTGGTACAAAAAATTTAAATTAACGTTTTGTCAACAATTTTTTTAGTGAAAATTTGCAATATTTCCAAATTACCCATGATTTTTCTTTGTCGGTATTTGTCGAACCCAAATTCTGCTTATCTCATTAAAACCCTAGCCCTTTTAATCATAAAATTATGTTTAAACTTAGAGTCAAAAATTAAAATATTTTGAATTCACCTAAATTTAGTAAAGCATTGAGAACTACTTGAAACCATAACCTATCATAATGCATCGGGTTAATATGATCTGTAAAACCAAAAAAAAAAAATGGATAAAGGCTAGTTTGTTCGATTTAAAAGTTTCTATCATTCATCTTGTTTTTCATTCTATTCCTGATAAACTATCTAAGTCGAATTTCCCTAGATCGCCGAAGTAATAATAGAATTGGACCTAATAAATAATCGTAGTAAATCACGATGCTTACCGACACCGTGACTTGCACGGAAGTTATTTCACGGAAATTAGCGAATATCTTGTGTATCAATTTATTTTTAGAACTTGAAGATTTTAATTCTGAAGAAAGTCGAAATAGCCACCAAATTACTGTGACTTAAGTGTCAAACTCGTGAGACATTTCACTATGTGGACCTGCACGTGCGCGTTTGAATTTATTGTTTATGGCGCCATAAGAGGAGTCTCATATTAAATCGCTCGAACTACAAAGAGTTTTAAAACTTGAACCCGGGCTGCAATGGAGACTCCTTCTCGAATTATCGAAACCACAAACAAAGATTCAAACGTTGAAACGATTCGAACATTTTTCTCGATAAATTTAAGAACGTACTTTTAACAGGTTTTTCCCGATCGTATTAAGGTCCTTTCATTCATTAACGTTTCAAAGGGAAATATTCGTAAACGATACTGAAATAGGTGCATTTGACCAAAACGATTATTAATTATATATTTTGGGTGTCAATAGATTTTGATGGGTAGTTTGAAATTATGGAACTTCGTAACTCTAAGATTGATGCATTATTTCTAAATGAGTGAAGATCTAACAAAATTAAAGTTTGAGTGGTGTTGTTTAAAGGAAATTATAGTAAAAAAAAGTTCGTCTCTACCAATTTTTTTCAAAATCGTTCAACCGGCAAAAAAGCATTAAAACATATTTACAAACATTAAAATAGACACACAGAAAGTGAAATACAATTTTTGACTGATAGTTTTTCTACCTACTGTAATAAAAAATTTAAAATTAGACGCTTAAAAGTATACACATTAAAAATTTATTCAAAATCAAACAAGACAAGCGACTTCTACCTCCCACGACTCACAATATTTTATCACTGAATCGAATCAATTAATCAAGAATGCCCTGACGTTAAGGTAGAACCAACTGGATTTTGGTCTTGACCAATTGTCATGCTCCTTCAAAGACCAGTTGATTCCCTTACCTTGGCTTAAACTCATTCAATTCCCAAAGAGCAACTTCCTACGTTTGCGTATTGGGATAGAATCCTCGGTTAGTGCCGTGCGGCCAATGCGGCATTGTGTGCAGTCCACACATCACGTACTAAGGCTATTTAATTTTAATTTTATGAACGTTTTCATGTAAATGGCCCTATGTTGATTAGCGCACTTCCCGGGAATTTTAATCTCTGTCTATCACAATTTATAACACGTAATTTATTAAGATTAGCTCAAAATCGATTCTATTTTCTATTTGTCATTACGATATGCTTGATGTAGCCTTGAAAATCGAATATCTTAAAACCCACCTCGTAAGTACTGGAATTAAGTAGGTGGCAGCTACGAGATGTGTTTATACATAACTTAATCTTCAACAACATATAGTTTAGTGTGTTAAACTGTCATAACACAAAATCAATTAATAATAATGTTCTCTAAACAATTACGTAAGAAGCACTTGAAATCTGCTGCAAATAACGAATTTTTAGTGGATTGCATAATTTTAAACATAACGCTTTACTTTTTTATGTATTTGCCTATCAATAACATGACGATGTAACATTTAACTCTTTTTTTTCTTGTCTATTGTTTACCGTAATCCGAACTTTCTCATTAAACTTTTGTTTTACCTAATTAACATATTTGTTAAATAACATGTATGCGCGGTTTATAATGATTAATGGCCGGATTATGGTAATATACGCGCATCAAGAATGCAAACCGCAGAAAACGATTTTGAATGTCAATGGTGGCGATTAAATACGCCCACATATGCAGATGCGTTGGCATTGAAACACAAACATATTAGTGATTATCACATGAAACATAAAATCTTTGTGTCCCAATAATATTTTCGGTCCATTTATGGTTTCTCAAAAAAAAAAAAAAAATTTGATCGTATAAATTCTAAATATGGTTCCTAATACATACCTGGTCATTTTATATAAATACTTTGGAGACACCTTAAATTACGATTAAAATGAATTTTTAAAACGTTACAGGTATTTGTATTAGGTATTGCACACCTGGCGGATGCGCAATTAAGTGATAAATTTTATATACGACATTTAGCACCGCCCGAAGGTCCTGGTTACGATTTATTGTAAGTTATATGCGCTCTATGTGATTTTTTTTTTACTGACACTTCTTGGCTTACAGTTACTATGATGGCGTATCGCTGAGGGACGAAAAATGGCGGTTTGACCACGCGAATCAGGATACGGCTGTTCATCGACGTTTTGGTCTCAAAGATGAGAAGACATCACAATTTCATGTGGTCGATACGCTATCTGATGCAAATGGATTCCGGCAGAAAACTAGAATACTAAATGATTTGGCCGGTATAGAGGGATTACTGGCGATGGGAATCGAACCACCGACGACCAAGCATACTGGCCAAAAACCAGAAATTAGTCCAAGAATTAAATCACGCGATAATTCTGAATATGAGGGCCAGCCGCGAGATTCTACATTTGGGTTTCTAAATGGTGTTAGTTTAGGTGTCACTTTGAATCAACCGACAACGCCTGGAGGCAGTTATGTACAAGGTTTTGTTCAGACGGGACTCGGTGCCCAAAATAACCAACCGGCTTTACAATTTGACATTCCATTTTTATCCGGAAGCCAACAGCCTAATAATCCACCGGCATCGAATAGGCCTCCATTTAGTTTTCCATTTTTTGGGAATAATGGAGCAACACAATCTCCATCACCACCGCCACAGCCGTCACCTGGTCTTTTTGGATTTCCATTTGGAAATCGCGAAACGCTACCACCAACGGCTACACCACCACAGCAACAAAATTTTTTGGCTGGTTTACAAAATTTGAATATTCCGTTCATCGGACAGAATAAACCAATAACTACAACTACTACGACACCGGCCCCTCAAGGTCTATTTGGTTTTAATTTACCGAGCATTGGAAATATTTTTAATAACAATAAAGGTGGCAATAAAAAAATTGACAACCGATTTGGCCCTCCTGGTCATGCTCATGGGCATCGCCATCCACCAAAACATCCACATCGGCCGCCACCATCATCATCAGCGTCACCTTTTCAAAATGTAGGCGGTGAAATTGCCTTGACATCCAAGGTCGATGCAACAACCGAACATTTAGCGCCAAGTTTTCTAGAGGTTACAACACCGTCCACCAGTACAACAACAACAACATCAACTACTACAACGACAGAAAAATTGGTCTCTGGTGTGCCAATTGAAACAGGTTTGTTACAATCGAATGCAGTCGGGCTATCGACTGATGCCGATATACCTTCACCTATAGAAAAACCATTTGTAGAACCATTAGTAGACGTAGTTGAACAAAATGTATATGCTTTGGGTATCCAAGAGGCTTCCACTATTTCCTTTAGTAATGTAGAACCTACTATTTCATCTAGTACACCACTAATAGATTCATCCCGCAGTGATGTTAGAGAACCAACTACAATCACAAATATTCCTGCTCATCCATTACCAAATGTTACTGAATCCCAACATAGAGCGACCACAATATCTGCTACAACTGAAACCGTATCAACCAATCAAATCATTTACGATATTAACAGTTTGTCAGAGAATCCTCCATTCCCAACATTGTCGTCATCTAAAGTTGAGTCACTACCAAGCCCGGTACTACCATTTCCAACACTAGACTTATTGCCACCATTTGAGACTGAACCCGGTGTTCTAGGAGTTCATGAGGATCTGATACTTAGTAGAATAGGCAGTTCAGATAATGAGACATTATCTAAACCACGAATGCCAGGTATTATCGAACTTATTACAAAATCTCAACAAAATTTAACAAACGAGAAGCTCAAGCAGACGGAAGCACTCTTGATTGAATCAAAACCTAACGAAATTATTAAAATTAATAATTTAGAGCAAGAAAATAAAGTGAATATACCCGAAACGGAAGTACTTCCACCATTTGAAAATTATAATGAAAATAATTCGACGAACGAAAATACGGTTACAACGACGCAAATACCGAATATTGGAAATCTCGTATTAGATAATGTTCTAGCGCCTGAAATTGATTTGCTACCGCCACTTGAATTAAACCAAATTTCAGAAACAGTTTCAAATACGCCGGTAATCATCACAACAACTGCGACTCTGGCAACAACGACTACAACAACACCAAGCATTTTGGAATTTGTTGGGCTAAGTAATGTTGTACAGCCTGAAATTGATATACTTCCACCATTTGAATCTAGTCCAAATACAGGAATCCCAACGACGCGGACAACACCGTTTATAACTACAACGACGCAAATAACTACGACTGATTTAAGTACTGAATCGACGACAACAACAACAGCACCAAAGACGATACCAACTTCGCGTTTACTTCCTGAAGCGATTGATATTGCAATTCCTGAAAAGGATTTGCTGCCACCACTTCAAAAAGATCCAGTTTCCGTTGCAAATGAGACACTAGAAACCACCACGACCTCACCAAGCATTTTAGAACCAATCGAACTAATTAATGTTGCACAGCCTGAAATTGAAATTCCCCGATTCCAAAGTACATCGATTCCAACCACCTCGACAACCCCGCTTATAACTACAACGACAGAAACAATACCAAAGGCGACAATAAAAACAGATGCAGTTGATGTTGCAATTCCAAAAACGGATTTGTTACCACCATTTAAACGGGACCCAGTACCCGTTTCAAATGACACGCAAGAAACCACCACGGCAACACCTAGCAGTTTACATACCAAACTAATTAATGCGGTACAGCCGGAAATTGAAATACTTCCACCATTCGAAAACAGTACAATTTCTAATGAAGTTCAAAACACAACAACAGCTACGACCAATATACCGACGACGACAACACCGCGTATAACTACAACGATTCGTGTTACCACTGAATCGACTACAACAACAACGCCGAAGACGATAAAAACATTGCGTTTTCTATCGGAAGCTAATGATATTGCAATTCCCGAAACTGATTTGCTGCCACCATTTGTAAAGGCTTCAGTTTCAGAGGACGTTGTAAATGCACTTACAACTAATAAACCACAGGCTACAACAGCAGCGACGATGACGATCGCACCAATAACAACTACGATGTCGTTTGTAAAATCCTCACCGCGACTAGAAAATGTGAATGTAATTGTTCCTGAAATTAATTTACTGCCTCCGTTTGAAGGTGTTCTAGTTTCCGATGTATTTGTAAATAAGGCGACATCTCCAATTACAACAATTAAACCAAAGACGACGACACAACCTTCTACGACTTCCACTACTACTGCTTTGACACCAAATATAACGACAACACGGTCTGCAACGACAACAGTAACACCTTTAGTTGTTATTCGAGGGCCTGATTTTGGGGACCAAATTTCAACAACAACACCGAATACCACACGATTATCTGTAATGATTCCTGGAATTGAGTTACTTCCGCCGATACAAGGTAGCGTTACTACAACATTCTTAAACATTCAAAGGGCACCAGTAACAGCGGCAACAGTTCCCATAGTTACCGATGATAAAGTTAAACCAATATACCAAAGAACGACAACAATTACTCCGGTTAAACAACCAGCAATTGATTTGCTTCCACCACATCAGAGGCAAAGTACGAAAACAACTCAATTACCTCCAACAGTCGCAACTACGGTATCAGTGATGTCTTCATCAACATCGACGACTAAGAAGGGTGTAAGTAAACTTATTTCACAGCTAAATAGCACTGCGACTCTTACGACGACACCACGTACTACTACGACGACTACAACTAAAAAACCAAGAGTTCCCAAAAAACCATCCAAATTATTTTTGCCACCATTTAAGACGCCCGCCTACAAGTTAGATCCAAATGCATCATCTATACCGAAACCATCCACTAAAATTTTCCCACCACATGAGACGCCAATATATAAATTCGAGCCAAACGAAAATGCGATAAAGTTAACTGCACGTTTCGATAATTCGGTCACAGCGAGAACCTCAAGAAAACTGGATCAAAGCACAATACGTACAGAAACCGATAGGATTGTGAACAATGTACGAAAAATCATTGAACACACATCACAATCGATTTTGCCAACTGCACCAGTTGTCGCAGAGCCAACCACCCGGTTTAACCGTAGTCCAAAATCAACAGGACGACGAAATCAATCCCATGGTCCGAAACGTAATAAACACAAATTTAATTCTTATGCACCGTATTCCATTCCTGCAACCGAATTGTTACCACCGCCAAGAAGAAATCCCGGACAATTAGACGTTTATGAATTAGATAGACGAACATCACAAAATGGCCAAAGTTTGGACGAACTATTTATTCCTAATGTGGGTGAAATGCATGCTTTACCTACAGTTCCATCACAACCATTTGATTCCTATACACAAAATCCGGTAACCGCTATAAAACGACCGGTATTTATTAATGTCGAGGACGAAGAGGATACGGAAACAACAACGTCTTTATTAGACGTGAAGTTGAGCCCAAATGCCATTAAATCATTGATAGGATAATTTATTACACGAACTAAATTTACTTAGTTCAGCCGATATACCAAGGACTATAATATAAATAATTTTACACACATCCAAACACACACGCACACAAATTTAAACATGTAGAAAAATCATTACACCACTACAATCACCATAATTTAAAAGTTCTTCAGCCCAGTTTGGCCGAAAATATTAATTTGTTATTTTTAGACAAATCGACACCAGAACCAGGAGTAATACAAACCGATGGTGGGGCTGTAATTGATACTAACACAACAAAACCGCTGATAAAGCGACCGGTATTTGTAAATTTTGACGATGATGAAAATATGAATAATGAAGAAAATTTGGAAATAACCACTGAAGTGGAACTGGACACACGGCTTGATCCGAATGCGATTAAATCATTAGTAGGTTAGCTCGCGTAATTTTAATTATTTAATTAATTTAATTTAGGCATTTATTAATTTTATGTAATTTAAACTATTATTTAATTTTTTTTATACTTAATAAAATTATATTTTCTTATGTGATTTGAATGACATTTTGATTACGTTGTATTGGTGTTGAATAAGTTGTTTCTCTCATTTCATCTTGACCTACAACGGACGTGTTATGTATCAGACTACTTGACTTTGAAATTTTTTTATGTTGTTGTTGGTTAGTAGAGGTGAACCAATTTGATTGCGATAGTTTTATGCGGTGATTATTTAATGATTAGGTAAGAGATGTCAATACCAACCAAGTATAGAGAACAGGTAAATTTTGCGTAAGTATGTCCGTCATAGAACGCAGGTCAATTCACCAGTTCATTATTGTTTCTTTTCGCATAAATTTAATTGCGCTTCTTTAATTAATTAGCACTCAATCTCCAGTATTAACACTTATATTTCACACTTTCAAGCACTTTACTTTCTTTTTCTGTTTATGCAATCGGCTGTAAATTATAAAATTAATATCTTCCATTAAGTTGAACAACATTTATATAAGAGACATTTGCAAAGGGTGATCAGTGCCTCTTTCCAGAAATCATCTATACTGGTATCATTCAAAAGATTTGTTCTCCATCGACTACTTTGATGATAATGAAGACAAGATTGATAGGACTGTCAAACCTTTTTACGTACTATAACAATAAGAGGGAAGACAACATGGCATAATTCTAGCTACCTAAAATTCATAAAAATTGGAATGCTCACTCTTATTCGTATTCTAGTTATAAAATGTCGTTATTGGTATCCGGGCTGATTATCACCTGTAGATGTGCAGCTTTAACCACCATATACATGAAAAAGGGCGAGTAAGCTTTAGAATACATTTTGCAGTTTGTTAGTTTTTAATTGGATCGTACTCGCATCCAGAACCAAGTATTTGATCGCCCTGTATAATAATTTATGGTGAGTATCTTTGATTATTAAGTCGTGTAGAAGATGACCCTTTCCCAGCAAGGTTGCAGATTATAGGTAGAATATCTATAGAATACTCATCGAGCGACTAATCACAATATCGCCTATAATTCGCAAATATTGTGGCACAGTAAAAACTATGAAACTTATGTTTACTTTCTCTTGCGCTTATCGTTTTTATATAGGTTCGATGTGAGCCAAATATAATCGGTCGAATATCGCTAGTACTTACCTAGAAGCAAACTTTCGTAAAGATGAAGGATACCCTGCACTTATTCGTCCACGTATCGCCTACAATTCTCAAATCTTGTCGCCAGATTACTTTTAACCTCACTCACGAACAACTCATTAAATTAAATTATGCAATTTTGGGTAATTCTGGATAATAGCCAGATAATGTTTTTTACATCAAGGTGAGGTTACCAAGGCGTTGGAAGTTTGGTTTCGAACATGGAATTCTTAATTTTAAAAAAATCGGTCATCTCATCAGACTGCAGTGAACAAACTAAAAAAAATATTGAAAATACTTTGAACTCACAATGTCTTACGCTACGTAATTGTCATCCCCTTCATTTTCTGGGTGGGATGTTGTAACATCACTTTTTTCGATATTTATCGTATATTATACCTCTTTTTCCTAAACTAAAATTGCTTGTCGTTTCATTTTTCAATTTTGCTTTCTATTTCGCGATCGTACACTATAGAAAAAATTGTTTATTTATCTCTTTTGTTTTTCGATAAAGTATCACTCTTAAAATAAGTAAATGATACAATAAGAGTAGAACGACATAATATTTTATTCGAATAGGTAGAGATCGCAACAGACGCAACGTAATTGAAAAATGGAAAAACGATAAATTTAATTTACGATGAAAGAGATGTAAATTTCGATAGTATCGAAAAAAGTGATGTTACAACATCCCACCTCAGGATTATTTTCATCGCAATTATCGCACACCGATTCATTTCAATCGCTTTGAGCACAATTTCTGAAAATATACCGCAGAGCGGTTATTTTTAAACTCATTGCGGATTCTTCTTTTGCATTTCGGGAGTAATGGGCCTATTCCACTACACAGCGTTTTATTTTGCGGAAAACTAGAACGAGATAAGAATATAGATTCTCTCTGTGTGTGAGCGAAACATCAGAATTTTTTTTTTCTGTGATTTTTCGTTATGTTGCCATAATTTTAAATAAAAAATATCAAAGTATTTTTTATGGCGACCAAACTGAAAAAATTCCCCCACTCTCAGCAAAGTTTTATTTTTTTGATATTTTTATGGTGAGTAGCTATACATAAATTTTTTGTGATTGGTGTGTCGACAGGAAAAAATTATTTTTTGTTGGAAAAAAAAATTTTGGACATATAAATTAAAATAAGCAATCTAACAAGAAATTTTAAATAAATTGAAAATTTTATTAAATTCATTAAATTAAAACAAAAGCAATTTTACTAAGTTTTTATGTACACACTTCACATCCACGTTCAACTAAAATCTTGCAACGAATAAAAATTTGGCATACTCGATTGTTGCCAGTTTCTAGGTTATTTTCCCGTTAGAAATTCGTTAATTAAAAATTTAAAAATAATGCTCTCATTGCCCGCTTTCATCTCTGTATTCTGGCATTGTTCCTTTGAACTAGGTAACTAGGCCAAAATAGTTTCTTCGACTACAAATAAACACCCTACATAGGTGTCACAAAATATTAAAAACAGGATTTTCAGATAATAAATATTTTATTAAAATTTATTTTATTAAAATTTATCAATAAAATTAAAATTTATTTATTAAAATTAATTTTAATTTGTTTATTTAATTTCCATTCCATGCAATTGGATCAGTTAACCATTACATATATTAGAACCGTTTTGTCATAGCTCTTCAAAGCGCGTTATTCCATCATCACAGAAAACAGTAAAACCTAAATCTAATTCCGATATCCTCATATGGCTTTGTATGCAATACGGGATCCTTTACCCAATATTCGTTCAAATATCATAATCGATCGAATTTGTTTGATCGATAATGTTGGCCCAGCCTCATCTTCGCGGGTAATTTTCGCAGTTAAATGAATTTGTCCCTGGAAATGCTAGTTCGACCAAACCGGGCAGGATGTCTTCTCGGCAAAATTCACCATCGTGTAGTGTTGATATTAGCCAGTATAGGGCATAGAATTTAACCAAGATTGGTATATCTTGATCGAAATTTACTGGCGGCACAAAATAATTTTATTAATAAATTGTTTCGACCATAAACCAATTTTATTTACAAATTACAAATCCTTTGGACAGCATCGAGATTGGACACGAAAATTCATTTTGGCCAAAATGAGAGAAATTAAACAAAAAAGTTTTGTTGAAAGTTGGCTTGAACGCCAACATATAGTAATTTTTTTTTTGTCTAAAGTAAAACGAAATTGTTTAGTTAAAAACTTTACCATTTGTTTATTGAAATACTTGCTTGTGTTTATAGACCACCATTTGATTATGTCATCAAATCATGACAAATCCCACACGGGCAATGGAATCCGGTTCCACCTTATAACCAGTCGAAATTCTGCTCCGCATCGCCTACCTGAATCACGTACGTATTCCCGTTCTGCTCGAACAACAGAGCCCCGTCTCTGTACAAACATTTCTTAAATCGGCAACGTTAAAATTATCCGCCAATTTAACAATGGCTTCATAATCAATTTCACCATGTTTGACGATAGGTTGGGCATGCATTTTTAAAATTTCCAAACGTGCCTGTTAATTAGGAAGCAGAATTTCGATCTAAACGTCCGGGACGTAATAATGCTGGATCTAGCGCACCCGGACAGTTTCTAGCCATAATCACTTGAACCTAACTTAACGAATGAAAATCATCCATTTGATTAAGTAATTCCATTAGAGCACGTTGAATTTCATGATCGGCTGATGTGCCTTCGGAAAAATGATGACCTCCAATTGCATAAATTTCATTCATGAATATAATGCACGGTTGATAATCACGAGCGTAGTTAAACATTTCACGTATTAAACGAGCACTTCATATCAAGGGGTACCGTAGATCCAGCCTTCAATTTTCTCTTTCTAACTGACGTCGACATCCAACAACATATCGTGCCCCGTTTGTTGCCTTCACACTACCTGTAAAAATATAGATAAAGATAAATTATCGTTTCACAGAATCACTGACATATTGGAGGTACTTACATTTATCCTCATTCTATAATCCATCAAATTAATCGTGTACATGATGATTTACGGGTAGTTTGCTTTTTCGGATCGAAATTCTTCAGATTTTGCGGTTTGCGCTTCGGATCGAACATTTGTAAAAGCGTCGGATCAGGTTCCGAATTTCAATTACAGTAATTTTTTTCTGTTTTCGCTTAGTTGCAGCATTCCGATTTGGTTTTACCGATTCACTGGTTCGCCTCACCTGTTCTCCCTCCGTGCGAACCGATGCCGTTGGTCAAATTTTCTAATAAGATACGAAAAGTGGAATATATTTTCGTCCAAGCATCAGACGGTTGCAACGAATCAATCACGATTTGGGTGCGTTTAGCACCCGCCACTTTTTAGCAACTCTTGCACTTATTCAATTTCTGCATTTGCATCGTATGCGAATGTCATACGCGGTACTTCCATCTTTTGTGGCTCATCCATATCGGCTTATTTTCATAATAATCACCCACAAATCTATTATAACTATCGCTGTCATCTAAGTTTATGTTACTATCACCTATACGGTCGATTGCATCATTCTGAAATTAAAAAGATCGTTATAGAGCGATTTCTTACTTAGAGGTTTCCAGCCAAATATATACTTATGTCGCACGGCTTCTCATTAATATTGCGTTCCATAAATAGTGTTAACGAGCCGTCCAGCCTTTTGAATTTCATATAAAACTTCTTTTACAACGGGTGCGTCCTCATTGAGTAAAAATCCATTTGGTCTTGGTGTATTATCCCAGTACGGATTATCGCAATCAAATAAAATTTCCGAGTTATTCGATTCCAGCGTATTTAGAAAAGCTCGATTCGCACTATCGCATATCACACACATATTTACGATGGCCAGTAACGAAATTGCCAATGTATCGATTAAATTTGTTTGAACTGCAATCTCTTTGTTGATTTTCTACGAATATATAAATCACTGATTAATTTGAAAGATTGACCAAGCGGTCTTCAATCATCACCACTTACATTAACCATGAACTGTTGCAAACAAACTTTGAACTTTTCATTATCTTCCAGTACTGAAACATTTACACTACCAGTGCTACTGGTCACCGATCTACTTCATCTTTCATCTTCATCGTCACAATAGAAACAAAAAACAAATTAGGATATTTTATGAAATTCATGATCAAATCTAGCTCGTACTGTGGGCAACGGTGTTTTGAATATGAGACGTTCGAGATGACGATTTCGTTGGAGTAACCATTACAATATCACATACATTTATCTAACTATTTATTTTTAATTTATTATTTAGTTCGATAAATTTGCTGCTTTTTCGCTGCTGCACGACTGTCAAATTTTAGGTTATACGAACTTGTCAATAATTTCTCCTCCATATTTTATAGTAGAGCATTTTTTAGATATTTTCGTAAATTAATCAAAATAATATCACAACATATTTTTTGCTCATCTCAATTTGCTCATCAATTTTTTTATTGATTTTTGCGATTTAAAATAATTGTCAATTTTTAAAAATAAAATTTTTTAGTTATTTATTTAAAAAATGTAAGGTTAGTTTTTGTTGATTTCAAAATTTCCCCAGTTTTTTCTACTATAAAATAAAAATGTGGTTTCTCAGTCGCTCTAATGTAAGTTTTAGTTCCTGTCTTTGTCACATTCTCAGCAAAATTTTTGTAAAATTTTTCTGTTTTTAGGTGGAATATAAAATATAAATCGACTATTGGAGAGAAAGGCGCATCCGATTATAGCTTGCTGAGCAAATTGTAGTTGTGTTGCCATAATTCTTCATAAAAAATATAAAGTTTAGTATTTTTTAAAGCAAGCAAAACGAAAAAAACTATCCCCACTCCTTTTTAATTTTATTTCTGAAATATTTTTATGGATAAAACATTGCGCTCACGTATATTATCGTCTCGTATATACGTGTAAAAATTGATTCAAGTCAAAAAAATTATTTTAAATAATGAAATTTGTTAAATTCTTTTGTATGAGAAGAATTTTTTTTTTATTAAAAATAATTTTATGCGCGATTTCACGTGTTATTTTGTAGGTTATGTATTTTACGGCAGAACACTTTTTAATTATTTTCGAGATATAGAAATGAAATAACATGATTTTGCCTGTCCCGAAAATATTATTTAATTTTTTAGTAATTTTAAGGATATTATTTATTGTCAAACATTAAAAATAAAGATTTTTAATTTTTAAAAATAATTTATAGGTTAAATTTTGTTGATGCTAAAATTTTCCCCTTACATATTTATGGTAGAGCATTTATTTATATATTTTCGAAAATTAAAAAAAATATTAAAATCACATGATTCTGTTCGTCTCAAAAATAATACTATATTTTTTAGTAAATTCTGGGATATAAAATTCTTTGTTAAACATTCAAAATGAAAATTTTTCATGTTTTTTTAATAATTTATAGGTTGATGTCAAAATTTCTCCAACTTTTCTACCATAAAATATAAATGATTTATTTCAGTCGCTCTAATGTAAATTTTAGTTCTTGGCTTTGTCAGATGTTGAGCAAAAATTTTCTGTTTTCTCTATAAAATAGTACCATAATCTATCTCGCATTATAATTGCAGCTACGTTCAATCCAGTTCATATTGTGTGCAGTTATGATCACATTCCATGAGCTGAAACAAAATGTATCATCACTCTCTTCCCTTTTTATATTACCCTTCAGTTTGAGTAAAGCTAAAACATCACATGTTCTTCCGCCGTGATGGGAATACGTCGCGATAAATAAAAAGCGTATAACTAACAAGCTGTTGTTTAGTAAAATAAATATTACCATTCCAAAGGGTAAGTTTCCCTTGAAGTTCAACAAATGAACATTTGGCGACGAACATTGAACAAGATAGACGCCAAACAATTTAAAGAATCATTAAAGGTAACACTCGTTAGGACAATGCTCAACGAGAAAAAAATCGGGACACTCAGGAGCCGCACCACAGTTTCATGCGTTTGAAAAGGATAAAATGAATTGGGAAACTTACCTCATGTAGACAGAGCAGCATTTTGTAGGAAACATATCACTCGAGCTGCTACAAAAACTATTCCCTAATGATCTGATTCCAAAATCATTTCAAGAGTTAACAAAAGCATTAACCGAACATTTTTTGGAAAAAAAACATGTGCTCGTGTCTCGATGTGTTTTCTACAAAATTTGTATGTTGCCGGATCAGATTGTCCATTTATATTTTCAAAAGCCGGATGTGAGGAAAACTACACAGAGTGGGATTTAGAGACATGCTTGTAAAGCATACACCACATGAGCTGGTGCGTAATGCCGCATTGATGAAATCTAACCCTAATCTGAACGAATTAATCGAAATAGCATAAGCGTAAGAGTGCTCTAAAAGGTCCGGTGCAATTATCAACTGAGTTCAAGCTGCCACTTCCGATTCAGCTATGGTTAATTACATAAAACCAAATGAGGGTCAAAATCAACAACATTCAAATCAAAGAAGAGGTCGAAGCCGAAGCTATAGCCGGTCACGTAATGGCAATAAACAGTTTTAAATCGTGGCCTGGGTGCCATGATACCCATGAACGTCGTGATTGTCGGTCGTGCTCAAAACCATCAATCATCGAGGAATGAAACAGTTAACAAAGTGTACGAATTTCATTACATAAACTCTGTTTTTAATAAGGAATCAGATACTCCAGAACAGGTCGATCAAGTGTCAACCGCGAGAGGGCATTATCCGGAAAAAATTATGGTCGAATTGGGTGTCAATAGTAAGCAGATATTTTTTCAAGTCGACAAGGGAGCGACTTGTTCGATGGTTGGACTTATCCCTTACCAATTGATACCCAATACCGCGGGTAGAAGAACTATTTCACAAGCTCTAAAGAGGGCAATTCTTCACTAAAATCGATCTAAGTGACGCCTATTTTCAGGTTGAGCCTCCAGTGGAGCCTAAGCAGTTACCAGTAAATAATACATCCTCTGGGCTTTTTCAATACCAACGTTTACCTTTCACCATCGCCAGTTCTTCTGGAATTTTTCAGCTTTTGATGGAAGAAGTTACCACTGGCATTCCAATGTGTACAGTATATCTCGAAGACGAAATCATCACCTGTGCAAGCAACGAAGAACATCTTCGAAATCTTAAAGAGTTGTTGAGTTGGTTTGACAGGTATAAACTGCGCTGCAAAATCGGCAAAGGCACATTCGCAGCACAAAACATGGAATACGTGGAACATATCATCAATCGACAAGGGATTAGCCCATCAGAAAAGCGGTTGGAGCCATTGAAATACTGCCGCATCCTACTGATGTCAAACAAGTGGAGACATTTATAGGCAAAATCAATTACTACAATAAATTCATTAAAAATTTCGCTTCAATTGCCGCACTCCACTTAAGGAGTGAAATTTGTTTGGCCGATCGGCAAAAACCGCTTTTCAAGCTCTGAAGCCACAGTTGCTAAAAGCGTCCAGATTAGTCCACTACAGTGGGGATCAACCAATCATTCTTCAACAGATGCATCCAGGTACGGCGTTGGTGCCGTAGTTTCGCACAATTTCCAATATGGATCTGAACATCCTATCGCTTTTGCATCAAAAACGTTGACGACAAGTCAGATTATGGGCAATTTGAAGAGGAAGCACTTTCCATTATTTATGGTGTGACAAAGTTTCACCAATATTTATACGACAGAAAATTTGAATTACTCGCGCATCATAAGCCGTTGACAACAATTTTTCTTCCAAACAAGAAACTTCCAGTTGCAACACTAAAAAAGCGTTGAGCTATCGCTCTCCAAGGTTAAAATACGACATCAGATATCGCCCAACTGAAAAGCATGCAAATGCAGACGCATTATCTAGACTTCCTTTAGACAAAGATGATAAATTTGATGATTACGAAAAAACATTGACGAATGTGGACCAGATAAGTCAAACGACTTTAGATGATGTACCTATAAATTCGTCGTTGATTGTTAGGGCTACCCTCAATGATCCAGTTTTGAAGAAGGTCTCAAGCTTCATTCGAGACGAACGGCCAAGTGCTCTTTCCAATGAGGATAGCGACCTACAACCACATGACAATCAAAAGTTTGCTTTTTCTTTTCAGTCAAATTGTATACTTCTTCAAACAGAACACAACCGGGTCATCATTCCGAAAGCGGTCCAGTTAAAGGTGCTTCAGCTGGGTTTCAACTAGAATAAAGCTGATGGCCCAGTGACATATTTTGTTTCCGAATATTGATAAAGATATAAAATGTATCGTACCAAAGTGTACAGTCTGCCAGCCAAATATGAGTAATCCGAAGAAGACATTCTCCAGTTAGCCTGCTGCGAAGAATCCATGGGAGCGTATCCATGTTCATTTCGCACGTTCATTTTTCAGTAAAATGTGGTTGATCTGTGTGGACACTTTATCTAAGTATGGTCGAGCTGAAGGATATCACAGCAGCTACTACGGTGCACACACTTCAGTCAATCTTTGCAATTGAGGGTCTACCAGAACGGTAAGTTTCCCTTGATGTTCAACAAATGAACAGAGAAACATGTTGCAAATGAAAAGTTATCGCAAACATCTTGTGAATGACTTCCAACTCGTAACAAGCCACTATCGGCTATCGTTTAGGCTAACTGGATCAGCCTCGGTAAACCACCCCCACTCCTCCTCTCCGTTATTAAATCAGTCAGATTTGTTGTTGCAGACATTTACGTGAGTGAAATCACACGAAGCGACTACATGATGTTGTTCATTTGCGAAAACTTCCTTAACATTTTTGTATCACTTTCGCTAATAAGAATGCTCTACCTAATTCCATTTGCGGAACAGATCTGTTGTAGCGAGACAATTTTTATTTTCACGCACGGAAGGTTGGTAATAACGTCTTCTTAATAATTTACGACACGAACATAAATCGCACAACCGTAAGATTTTTTTGATGCATCACACAATGAAGCTGAAGCTGTGGACTAGTCATTATCTTCTTATAATTTCAATTTTATTAAGATGGATTAACTTTGTACACCGAAATAAATTCCTTGTGTATATTTGTTGGAAGATTGTCATCCCAAGCAAGTTCTAATACTCACACTCGCTACGTATCATATGATCACGCCGGATAACCAGCCGAGTAGTCCGTAGATCTTTGATATTGCGGACAAACTTTTTTGTTTCCTCCAAATCGCGATTGAACTAGTTAATGCGACTTTGAAAATAAAAGTAAAACTGAAAGCGTTCCACGTCACATCTAATATTTCAGCACTTTTATCTTTTTCAATGAGTTTCGGCGTTGTTCCAGTTTGTAGAGGGTGAGTCCTGAGATACAAAACCATTTCTTTGCAAATAAAGACGATTTTAATTTTTAATTCCATTACTTTGCTATCGGCAGCCGCTGTGTCTGAGTACTTGGTGGCGTTCTCAGACGCCACTTGCTGCACATACTAACTTACAATGACACTGTAGCGGTTAGAATAGTTGGCTACAATATTTTAATCGCATATACGTATAAGTTCCCCTATAAAAGGATGCTTAGTTGGTGACCCTCAAATCTTTTTTTAAAAAACCAAAGATACCAAAGCCTTTGCAATTGTTTCATGAGAATTTTTTTTTTAAATTTCATAACGATCGGTTAAAATAGAGACGAGAAAACGCAAAATAGCTGAGGATGGATCAGACGCCACTTATTAGTTTCAAACAAGTGCGTTATCATGATTAGTAATAAATTATCATGTGATAATATTGTACTATTTAAATAAAATAAAGAAAAAAAATTAAAGAATCTGGGATACACGAGGAACTCTACTCGATGGGTTCCACGAATTTTAAATGAGACTCGAATGTATTTCGCTCAATTTTTTCTAAATATATTCGAAAATGGGCAGTCTAGCATCTTTAGTAAAGTCGTTACTGTTGACGAATCTTCGTTCTATAAGTACGATCCGGAAACCAAACAACAGTCCATGGTATGGCGCCCAACAGGAGCAAACCCATCCGCAAAAGCTAAGCAACAAAAGTAATGATGTCAGTTTACTTTCAACGATCAAAAATTGTAGCGGCTATTCCCTTGGAAAAGGGTCAGACGGTAACTGCAAAATGGAGTACCGAAGACTGCTTACCAAAAGTTTTCAAACATTTGTTGGAAAAGCGATAGAAAGAGAATTTTCGGCGCTACGCAAAAGCTAAGCAACTTTATTGCGATCTCTGGCATCGAAGAAATATGACCAGCACCATATTCTCCAAATATATCACCTTGTGATTTCTGGTTATTTCCAAAAAAATTTTAAAAATCGAGGAGAAAGGTCCTTAACAGTAACGCGGAGATAATTTATGCGGTTAATGCTCAACTTGATAAGCTTAAAAAGCAAGATTTTAAAGACTGTTTTGAGAAGTGGATCTATGGGCTTAAGAAATGCATTAAAATCAATGGCGATTATGTAGATAAGATAAAAAAGACGAAGATTAAGAATAAATACGAAATACAATTTTTTTTTCTGGTCAACTAAGCGATTTTTTGTTAGTCCCCTCGTATCGTAAATATGTCATTTCATAACCTCAACACCCCTAAGTCATCACCCATTACTCCGTACGTACAAACAGAGGAAATGCATTAACAGATACACATGCACACGCAGGACGGTAACAACACGACGAACATTATAAACGAAAACTCAAAGGTGGCACGACGATACAAATCAAAACCAACGGTTACAAATTTATTATGATTAAAAATTATTTTCATATTGGTGGTTTATCTAACGCAGCCATCCGATCAAGATGCATGCCGTATAATTAAATAAACAAATGTGTTATAAATTGATGGTTCGACGTTGTTTTTACCGAGAAGTTAATAAAATTAATAACAATAGCTGTGTTCCAATGGAGAAAGCAAACTACTCACAAGTACTTGTATCTACTCGCAGCTACCCATGCTCAAATGGTGGTGTAGATGTTGAAAGTAGTTACGCATAAAATTAACGGTAGGTATTTTGGTTCAAAAAATTCTAATAGATGGCTTTGTGAGGGGTAGGCTATGTTGAAATATCAGGACAAACAATATTTTTTGTTTACTTCTGTGAAATACCAAGCGATTTTTGATATATTCTTGTTTTCGGCCGGCGTATATCATAATCAAACCGTTGCCTTCATTATAAGACCAGTTCTTACTCTTTTTTGAGATTTTATTGTGGATTTTAGTTAAAAAAAATTAATTTTCCAAAATAAGACGACAGCAAAATTATACATTTAGCTAACTTTGTACACAAAAAAGGTTATGTTTTACTTCTGTCACAGTTTTAGCTCGTTCCATTGGTTATCTACTTGCAAGTACTTGTGAGTAGCAAATTTGTCCCATTGGAACACAGCTAATAATAAAATGAAATAAAATAAAAATCAAATTGGGTGACAAATAATATTTTGTATGGTGCAGTGAACAACACTACCTTGTTTACACTCGCTTTCCAAATGAGTCGATCTTGGTCGTGCAACTTCCATAATTCAGCGACGCGCATGGTGCAGTCAACGCAACTAGCATATCAACTTTTGTTTTCCTCTTGAATGGATCATGCAACTCCCATGATGATCACACAATGACGAAACGAAAACATTGAAATGTCAAGCCCAATGTCAAATGTCAATTAGTATACAGTTAATCGAAAATGCGAATATCGAGAAAACGTTTGCTGTACCCGGACCCGCTAATAGCAGGCAGGCTAACGTTCGTATATTTTTTATACCTAAAGTATTTTTTTGTTTGCGGCCTACACTCTTATGGTTAATTTGTATACGGTGGCTGTTTGTGTAAACTTTCTTAAATTTTGTCACAAAAAATCATGAAAGCAAGCCTAAAACGCTAAAATAACTCATATTTTTCTAGACATCTCTAGAATTATGTGTTCATGGTCATCAAACACCCACACGGCACGATTCAGCGTACATTTCCCGATATTTCAAATATTGTAAAATTGATAGTAAATTCTCCGATGGGTCGCATCGATATGCCGCATATCGAAACATAAGCCTTAGAACGCAGGATTACTAGTACTTTCCAAGACATCTCTAGATATTTTTTTGTTAACACTTCGTTTTGTCTTTAAGTTTAAAAATTGGAATATAATTTAAAAAAACTATAATTTCAACCCTGCCACATTTTTATGTGTAGGACTACATTTTTTGTTAATTTGTGTAGCTAAACTTTTGATAAATGTTAAATAGTCCACTGCGGTAATTATTTCATCTTTTACTAACAACTACATTTTTTTACTAACAGAGCAAATAGCCATTACCATGTCATAGGGAACACGATATACAGGTGCAAGTACTGGCACATTCTAGATTTATGCCGGAATTTCATTTGATAACTTTCATGGTTTTGTTTGCATTTTTTTGTTTTTTTTTTCAAATAGTTTTAGAATAATGGATGTACACCTATAGTGCGTCATAACACAACCCACAATACCCTAGGACTGACTGGTACCGTAATTAAAATT
The DNA here is from genome assembly GCA_932526605.1 of Nephrotoma flavescens. Taxonomy (NCBI): domain Eukaryota; kingdom Metazoa; phylum Arthropoda; class Insecta; order Diptera; family Tipulidae; genus Nephrotoma; species Nephrotoma flavescens. The sequence continues at coordinate 42,582,568 of OW052220.1, forward strand.
ATTCAAGCAAGTCATTCATTACAACATAAACAGAATTTATATTTGTTTCCAGTACTGTATAATGTATGTCAACTTAGAAATATGTAACAACAAAATTGTAAATTGTATTTTTTTGGATGATTCATAAATATAGTCTTGTGGTAATAAGAGTATTGTATTGTAAGGATACAGCAAACCCTATATGAAAATAAAGTTCCAGCAATGTGAGGCGAATGATAACTATTTTATGTGTATGAAATAGTGTGATGAAAAATCACTTGTTGATCAGCTTCTCTACCAAATTCGCGTCTATTTTAACTCATTGCGATTTAGATATTTGCCACTTAACTTTTAGATCGTCATATTAAAATATAAATTGCATATGATAACCACGGTTACTCATAGTTTTGTATTTATAATCGTGCCTATATACAAAATCGTGATGACGTGTATTTCCGCAATGATAAAATGTTTCAAGGCCAAAAATAATATTGCAGTCGATAAAATTCGTTGAAATTAAATTTATTTTCGACCATTTATCCATAATATTACGAAAGCGATGCACTATTCACATTTTTATCTAAAACTTGCTCTGTGCGCTAATACATTAAAATGGGGGACGATCAAGACTTCTCGTTACTGCCGGCTCATGTAAGTTGTACGCATTTTAAAATTTGTTAAATATCGATGTCAAAGTACATACAATTATTATTCCAATAGATTGTTGCACAAATTATGAAACATTTAAAATTCGATGATCTAATGAGTGCGATGATGACATGTTCATCGTGGTATTATGCATCATGCAACCCTGCCATGGCTAAATATTTCCGTGTGAATTTTACACATAATTTCGATGGTTACGAATATGTTCATCGACCTTTCGGGACGTTAAACCTTACCAAAGTTAATTTCGATGATAGTAATTGTGAACATTTTTGGCTTAATTCAGGCCGGTTTATTCGAGAAATTGTGTTTGAAAAATGCCTACTATCATTAAATCAGCTGTTCGAATGTTTGCTACATTTAATCCATTTGACCAGTTTAAAAATTATAGGAAATGAAAATATTTTTACGAGTACAACAATTGGTAAAGACTCAAATAACCAGGATCAAGTTATTCAAAATATGAGCCGAGTGCAGAATTTCACGATCGATTTAAATTCTTCAGATTATACTGGTCTCGAACACGTTTTGAGCAAATTGCCTAATTTGAAAATGTTAAACTTAAATATTTTGTATTCGAATGATTCACAGCATCAATACAAGTATCAAGCCTTTTTAGAGCCGATGAACGAATGGAACGAGATCAATTTAATCGAATTACGGATTAGACAACTTTCCATGTTAAATACCGGACAATTTTTTCGTGATTTCTCCCTCATAACAAAACCGTTGACTATACATCGGCTTGAATTAGTCGCAATCGATCATACGTATCACGATCTGTATTTTACAAGTTTTTGTAAAAAACTATCAAATTTGCGTATATTGAGTGTACAGCTGGTAGGAGCAAATCAAATTGCCGATATAGCACAATACATGACACAACTAGAGGAATTACAATTATGTGGCGAGGCTTCGGTTCTCGGCCAAACGGTACAGTGTATAGGAAATTTACGGTATCTTAAAGTACGCATAATTTGGGCAGTATTCATTCGCATTACGAATATTTATTAATTGCGGGTTTTATTTCAGAAACTTCATTTAAACTTTTACGGCTGTAATAGAATCAGAGAGGATGACGTATCCAGGATGTTTGTGCAAAATTTAAATAGTTTAACCGATTTACATCTGAGTTTTCCTATTACGCACAACGTTCTAGTAATTATTGGTGATGTGTGTACTAATTTAGTAGGGTTGGAACTGCTTCATTTGAAAACGCGTAATTTAGATCCGATATTTAAGAATTTAGTGCAATTGCGACGGTTAAAAATATTTTTTCGCTTTTGTGACGATGCGCCCTGTTACACCGATGATGTTGATGTAACAAATTTAGAATTACTTGAAATTTTGGAAATTTCACATTTCGCCCATGGCTTAAATATGAATTTGATTCGATTGTTACCAAATTTAAAGCAATCGTGTGTTTGGATTGATCATGTAAATGTTTAACAAAGTGGAAAATAAATTTTATACAAATTAATTAACCATTTTTACGATGTTATAATATCCGGTGACGATGGAATCCATTTATCAGGGTGGTAGAAAGATATGCAGAGTTTTAATTGATATGTTACTATTCTCACTTCACCTCGGTCTTTGTTGTACTCACACACTATTCGTCATCTTACATCTTACTTACGGAGAAATTTTCGACCGATTACCGACTACGAGACAACAATTGCGAAAACGATATTACTTATCATTTAGGTTTGATCGAAATAATTTTTTCATGTTTTTGTATTTTCATTTACTTTATTTTGGTGTGTGAGTGTTGCGATTATTATAGTGACGTAACAGTTTTATTTTAAGTGTTGATAGTTATGTGGTTAAACCAGCGAAATTTAATTTTTTAATTTCCTTTTAGCTACATATCTCTAGAAAATTTATTTACCACCGCGCCATGGTCTCTAGGTCGGTAACTCTAAATGATTCAGGCGGTGTAAATGAGACGAGCCTAGGAAATTCTATTTTAGTAATGAGCATTACGTATATATCACGGCGAGTCATTAACGCCCTAAAACCAATACCGCATCAACCAATACCGCATCTGTTCTCCAGGTTAAGGGCGCCTGAAGCGGGCATCTATCTTAAATCAAGCGGCTCGCGATATAAATGTGTTCAAGGCAGGACTGGATGTCTAAAAATTCGACACCAGTACGTGACCCACACACGTAACAAGCGGGTTGAGCGACAGGCTAAAAACCTTCTCATAAAAACAACTAAATTATGAATCTTAAATAAAGGCCTCATTACAATATCGGTTACACAAACACAATCACGAATTGTACGCGGACAACGCTTTAAAAATGAGAAGGTGGATCGTGCTTAGTCTCTTAAGACCTGGATATCTCCAAAACATTTCGAACCAGCCAAACAGAAACGTGGAGATCGAATGATGGAAGAACGAAAACCAAATCGATTATGTCACGGCGTTGAAGAGACATCCAACGTTAGTTGTTAGATTGTAGGCATGGGCAGCGATCATTTGCTCGTCATATTCAAATATAAATGTAAATTGTTATCTTCGTTCAATCTATTATCTATTTTTGAAAGGAAGGTCATTGGTTCAATTAAAGTTATTCAAAAGGAATATTGCACTTTACAATAACGTATGATTAATAAAGTGTTCCAACAACAACCAGCCTGTGTGCGTCGTAGCCCTGGCGTCTCGACGTCGAACAAGACCTACGTGTAAACTGGACGGCGAGAGTAATGGATCGAGACGGATGGAAACACGTAGTGCAGGCAGCAGAATCCCTTTATAGAATGAGAAAATTAGAGAGATAGAGAAAGAGACAGAGAAAGAGGAAATTGTGGTTTTGATTTCCTAATTTATCCTAGCAGAAGAAAATTCTTCTTCATAGTTGGCTTATTTATCAGTAGTAATTATCATTCAAATGCGATACTTCGAAGTCTTCGATTGTTTTGATTTATGTATATGTTGCGGTTAAAGTCCGTAATCGGTAAAAGTTTGAAATTTTAATTTTTTAAATTCGTTTACAACAAAAACCGGTCCAGAGATCCGATGGCAACGAAATGTTTGTTGACCTTTACCTCCTACAAACCCGTAACTTCATGTATTCCCCATCAGAGGTATTAAGGTCATGAGGGGTAAATTAACTCCCGCGGGTATAAAAAATACTCTGCGGGGCGAAGGGTAAACCATTTCGAGAATCTAGACTCTTATTTCATAAATTTTGTAGCAATAAAACAGTTTTTCGCATTTTTTATTCTGACATTTACCGCGTAAAATTCGAATCACATAAGTCGTTCTTAATAACCGGTGCGCAGACATTCATCAAATCAGACAAATGGACAAACTTTTCAGACAGACATTCATCCAATCAGACATTTAAATGGACAAAATTATGAAAAATTACCCTGGCCCAAAACCACTTTCCGATGATATCTCAAAAACAATCAATCTTCTTTAATTTTTAATTCGGTTAATTGAAAAGCTTTTGGGATATCTACCTTAAAAGAAACCATGACACTTTAAACGGTCAATTTTTAGAAATTTTCAAATTTTGTGCAGTGTGCGATATATTCAATCGAGTTTTCCCAAGCTCCCCACATGAAAATTGACCTGAACTTTTTTCCAGGTGTAAACATCAGTCAGATCTTTCATTTGAATCTATTTCCAACCATGACACTTTAAACGGTAAATTTTTAGAAATTTTCAAAATTTGTATGTGCGATATATTTATATACAAGATTCCCTATTGGAAAATGAATTTTCTAAACAATTAATAATGCTATTAAAAGTATAGTTTTGTGTTTTATTTATAACCATTTCAGTTGATTTTTTTGTAGAAAACAAATATTTTTGGTATAAAAAAATACTTTCGGCTGAAAAATATCGGCTGAGAAATGTCGGCTGAGACATGTCGGCTAAACTCTCTTTATACTCTCGCTCCTATCGATTTTTAAATTCCTATAAACTGAAATAATTTTTCCTTCACCCGAATTATGTAACCCGATCCTAGATTCTCCTAAATTCAAGTTCATGATTGATTTTTGCTGTATTCAAGACACTATCTGCATTATCTTTCGCCTGGAAACTTTCGGCTAACTTTAATAGTATATCTGAAAGGTCTTGGGGAAAGCAACAATTCTGTAATCAACGCTGTAGTTCACAAATTCACCGATTCGGCGCTTGTAGCTAATTATTCAACTATCATATAATATATACGCAGCCATAGTATTCCAAACTACCGCTGTAGCGTTGGGAGCAGTTACTAAATTATTCCTATTAATTATTAATAAATTATTCCTGTGACCAGAATGTCGCAATATATGTAAAGCACGTTAATACTCAAAACTACCGTTGTGGCGCTGGACGTACTTATTAAGCTTATTAACACATATAAATCATTCATGATTGAAAAGTCTTGGAAAACCATCAATTTTGGAGAAGAATCATAAAATTTTTCTCAGTCGTTTTTGAAAGAATTGTTAAATGGAAGTTTTTTGTGAATTTCCCGGGCTGGTGTACATTTACCTAATTATAATCATATCATTTATCGATTCATTGTCATCATGAAAAACTGTTAAAACTATGCCAATTTCCAAAATCAATGATTGTCGTATATTAAGAGCAAGTTTTCCTGAGTCATTTTGCGACCAATTATCTTACAGGAAATTTGAGATGTTTCCCAATTTAAAGACATAAGTTGTGATTATCTCTTGAGAGTTTTGGACCCGTTTACATTTTTGGGACCACAGACCATCAAAACGTCGAGACGAGGGCGTCGTGGTTTTGGAACAAGGTTATTTTTCCTCATTTTTAGCAGAACTTCAATAACTTGATCTTAAAGAGCGAAGTCAATGAGCAATAGAAAATAAAGTAAAATATGAAACGGCTGCTAACAAATTAGCAAACGTTTTGTATCTAGATGATGGGTTGCAGTTTCTGGTTCGAATTGCAGATATAGAAAAGGCATATTGTGCATATGAGAAAAAAAAAGAATCCAATTTTCCCGAGGTGCCCAATTTTCCCGAGGTAGAGAATTAGATAAGGATTTTGTCAAGGTGCTCAGTATGACCATCCGAAAGATAAGAAATTTCATAATTTTAATAAACTAAATCATAATGGACCGTACTAGAGGTGCAAGCCGCACTCGATCCTCTGGGATTTATCGTTTCACAGATAATTTCAATAAACATATTGAAGACATACTTTTCACGCTATTTGCCGTAGGCACTTGGCAAAATACACTAATACCTAATAAACACATTTTATTAAACACTTGTTTTGGTTATGTGCGGCAACATGTTGGCGTGGCGATATACCGTGCGGCTTGTTCGTCGTACGTCAGATAAAATGCCAAAATGAAATTTATTTTTGATTGAAATAAAATAATTTGTCGTTGTGCATGTCATATTGTGCGAACGTTTGATTGGTTGTTTGATTGAGATACCGAATGATGTCCGTTTTGCAGGACATTACATCTTTCGTTAGTAAACAATGACATCGTCAAATGATATGCAGGCAGAAATTAAAGCCCGAATCGCTGCCGAATATATAACTTGCAAGTTTGCGCTTTACAACGCACTAATAAGACCTCCGCTTCGGACGTGGGAGCTGGACTCCAACCTTTAACGACTGTACCGGGTTATTTACAATACTTTCGGTCTATCTTTGGTCTAATTAAAGTTTTGCAAAACGAATATCGGATTCGTATGAACTACGAGATAAAGCAACTTCTCGGAGAGATCCTCAACACAATTTAAAATTAATAAGGGGTTACAACAACAGTCACGATAGTAACGACGTCGGATAGGATGGATTTTTTTGCATAAATTTTTCGGAATTTTTTTTTACCGACTACTATTCATTATCAAACATTTTTATACGGAAATTTACTCCCGATAGAAATTCAATTTGAAGAATCTTATAATAAATAGAATTATGATATAAACAACAAATCTAAGAGTAAATCTTCCCATATACTATAGCAAATCTTAACAGTTTTGTTCGAGTAGGTTTGAAAATGTTTATCAATCCGCTAAAAATTTCCGGTCATTTTTCACGATTCCGCCCTAGATTTCCTATCAATCTCGGATAATTTTGTTATTCGAAAAGGATTATCATTGAGTGGAATACAAATTCATTACAAAAAAATTCTAATTACCTAAGAAGCATGTCGACCATCTCTGTGGGATGCGTATGGGTCAAGTTAAAGAATTTCAAATGTTTAAGAATTTTGTGTTATACTCAATGATAGTCTCTCTCGAATGTCAACATTGTAAGAGATCTCCGAATATATGTGGATTAATAAGATCAATATTTACATCAATTGCTAATTCAAACCCACTTCGATCTCTGTCATAATATTAATCATAATTTACTTGGTGTCAAGAATTGTTAGCCGCACAAATCTGTAGCATAATCTTTAATAAATTATCTATCTTAAAATAGATTTTTTTTAATTTATAAAATAAAAACTTGAACACTAAGATTAATGAACAAAACAATTCTGTTACCATGACTTTAGATAAATCTGATAAGAATGAAAAACTATACAAAAAGAATTAATATTCGATCAAATACAGCAACTACTATATGCTATATGAACTTGACCAAAAAGCTGTTCACAGCTTAATAAATCAAGCTAATCCATTCGGGAAATGTTTTAGTAGTTAACCATAAATGAATCATCAATTGCATCAATTCAAATCTGAAATTTAATTTATCACCTACATACATGTTCTGGTTCAAAACAGCACAAGAGTTGTCATCAATGGAATATTGAAAATGAAAGGCGTCTTTCTGGATGAGAACATCTTTGTGTTGTATTAATGACCTTATACCGATTTGTCATGTAATTTAAGAAACAATAAAATTCGATTAACAATATTTCAAGATGCTAAGGCAGCGAACTTTATTGCAAACACCAAAGCGGTTGTTAATGATATGTTTTAATAAAAGCGATCTGATCAAAAATCAATAATATTAATTTAACCAACGTATCATTCCTACCATTTAGCTACCGTAAGATATCACCTTGGTTTTAGCATGAAATCTTATCCCTTTGCCTTTTTATATTAATTTTATGACTGACTTCCTGTGCCAAACTAGTTATCTCTAAATTTTATATGGTGCATGTGTGAGTTTTGGGCGATCAAAGATATGTTAAAATCGTTTCTTAATCCAGAACATTGAGTCAAGTGGTTGGATTGCATAAACTCTAATCAAACAGCTCGCTTGAATCGATGATGAATCACAGACACACACGCAATATTTTCCTCTTTAAAAAAACTAAGTGTGCTGCGGCGGCCAAACCATCATAAGTTTATACTTCTTGTTCTTCGTGGGAGCTACACTTCACGAAGAGGTTTGGCCACCTCCTGTTTGTGCCATTATCGTTTCTTGGCATGTGATAATATGTTGAGATGTACTGTTATCTAGATTTTCAATTTGATTGGCAATTATTTGATGCGAGGAGTAGGGAATGCCGAATTGTGCGTTGAAGATACTCAAAACAACCCATTGTTGGTATTAAGGTGATCGTAGAAAGTGTCTTAACTTGTTCTGATTTCACCTCCGTTGAGGCATGTACGTTGACAAATGAGATGTTGAAATGGCATGTGTGCAATCTTAGTAAATAGATCCGGTGGTTAACTGGTCTAAAATTCGTTATAAATTGGCGTAAGTGATGCTGCCCAGAAAATCAACTCCGGACTCGTGTCTATCGAAGGTGTTATTTTGGCAGAGAGTGGACCTAGTTAAATTAGATCGAGATTGTACTGAGATGCCTAATCGAGGACTTGGTAGAGCCTCTCCGGGTGGTTTAAGCTGAATACATTCCATTTTTACACATTTTAAATCATTGTCCTTATCTTGCCCGAAGTCGTTGTTATCAATTCGAGTTAATTTTCGCTGAGGTTAGGTTTTCGCTGAAGTTTCGCAACAAAATTTTTTCCAGGTTGTCACGCAAACCACTTGCAGAAGGACCACAGCCCTCACGCATTTAGTCTATCCTTGTTACCAACAAACCAACAAAAATCTGCAATAGATGTAAAAATTGGTGTAATACGCCATGTTGTAAATATTTGACCGGGCGTATAATTGGGCCACTGTCTTCTAAATAATAAAGCAAGCAATGCAGTTATAGTTCAGTGTTCCAGTTGTTGCAAGAGAGATCTCCGAACCGAATCTTTCGCAATGGGATCAACTCGTTTTCAGTTGAATAGTTCAAATTTTCTATGAAAAATTTAATCTTGATTTTTTATTGCCTTTGCGTTATACCACGAAAACCGAATAGGATAGATCAAACTTCAAGCAAAACAACTTTCGGTTATAAAACAGCATCAACCGAAATATCGTTTTTCCATTTCGACAGTGTTGGATTTTTTTTTTCAATCACCCAGCAATAATAAATGAACTCATACTTGGAACTCGATTGTTTATAGATCTGCAGAAATGCAATATCCGTATTTCTTGTTGCTTGATCTGATTCCGTTTAGTTCATGTTTTATGAAACATCGCAAAGGTGCTTACTAGATTGTAATCAAAATTTGTAATTCGAAACAAAATTTTAATCAAGTTGTCTATGTAAAATTTGAACTGATCCGAAACAATGGGCGCTTTTACATCATGGGAATACCATGAAAAGGGTCCTGAAAGTGCTAAATGGGTGTCACGAAGTGCAGTAATTGTAATCGAAAATTTCACCAAAAGAGCAAGAGCGTGCCACCAAAATTGTGATGATCCTTTGGTGGGGGTTTTGTTTCATACATAATCTGAATCTTATACTAAAATTTAAAATAAAATTTTTATTTGTTAATAAAATAATGAAATGGTCCAAACCAATACTGTTATATTGAATTCTTCGTGTAATTTTGACCTAAACAGTGTTTTTGGTTCTTGGGCGCTTTCACGTCCTCTACCAGGTTTAGTGAAATCATTTCCCATCAGTTCCCAACTGTTTATATTTTATAATGTATTTTCAAACAAACTTCATTCAAATTTGATTTCGGATTACAAATTTTGATTTAACTCGCACGGTTCCAGTTGTAATGGAGTCTCTTGAAGTACATGTGGGATTGTTGCTGATCAATTACGTATATTTTGCTTGCTGACAAAGCCCTTAAGCCAAAGATGAGCTTCATCGCTTCATCAAAGTTTTGCAAAGCCCAATCGCTTTAAATGATCAAGAGGCTTCAGTGATCTTTACTCAAAATTCACCACAATGTTGTTTGAGAGATTCCCAATTCCTGTGAACGGCGTGGAATCGATTACTTTGGCACAGGAACATCCAATAGTGAATTTTTTTACTCGTAAAAAGTACCAATTTCAAAAAATTAGGTAAATATTGAAAAAATAAATCAATATTGATTAAAACCCCTATGCGCTCATATATATATTTTGACTAAATTTTCCTTACGCAAATAAATTTACACACAAATTCCCTACAAGTAGAGAATTTTCCATACGTGTACTGTCACTACTTATGTACCTAGTAAGAATTAACAGTAAGGACTTCCTTCTTCAAATGTATATATACAAGTAGTACGAGCGAATTATTTTTTTACCATTTTCTCACAGTATTTCTGAATCGGATTGAAGTTTATGCTAAAATAACAAAATATTCACTTGTGTCCCTTTAGTACTTTGAATTGAAAACGCACTCAAAAATTAAACTTTCATAATAATATTTGAAAATTTTTAATAAACATAAATAATTCTACACTATTAAGTAGATAGATAGATAGATTTAATGGATTAAGGACACCAAAGCAAAGACTACTTCAGTAAATAACCTATAAATGGAGCCGGCCAATGGGCGTCTTCTCATTCACAAGTGATTAAATTAAGAAAGAAAAATTACTAGATGAATTGTATTCAGTTGTAATAATTTAAAAAAAAAAATAAAAAAAAAATAAAACTATTAAGTAGAAAACATTTAATTTTTTAGGAGCCCATGAAGTTTCTAACAAAAAATAACTCGTATACGTACACTGTTCCAATTAGAAAACATGGTGGGAACAGAATTCTTATTGGATTCAAATAGATTCTAATAGCCGCCATATTGAATTTTTTAAGTGTTGGTGATTTACACTGTTAATATTTTATAAATGCAAATTAGTGAAAGTTTTATTAAAAATTATTATTATATTAAATAAAATCATAATTTACATATAGAGAACATTTTCCGGTATAAGGTTTTCCCGAGCGGAGAAAATGTAACATTGTTAATTTGCAATTTTCAACTGTCAATTTCGAGTATTTTATTAATCTGGGACAATAACAAGCCACTTCCAGAGATTAAGGCAAGATGCGGCAAGCTCCGGCATAAGGTTTTTCCTAGCGGAGAAAATGTAACCTTGTAGCAATTTCCCACTGTAAATTTTGAGTATTTTATCAATCTGGGCCAATATTAAGCCACTTGCAGAATATCTTTGAACGCAAATTACGCATTATTCGAGTATAACTGCGGCTCTGGACACCAATGATTGGAATTTGAATGGGCTACACATCATATTATAAATAAGCTTGCTAGCTTAAAATTTTATGTAAACCTCAAATCTAAATTGAATTCTAGCTAAATAAATAAATAAAATAAATAAATAGATTCATTTTGCATTACCCAGGAAGCAACACGTGGAGGTATGAATTTCGCACTTCGCTCCCTTGTTTTTTTTGTGTTTTTTTTTTTATTTTTTATATTTGCTTTTGTTTTTTTATAATTTTTTTGGGGATTTTTTTGTTAAATTTTTTTAAATTCATAAAATTTATTCATAATAACTTTTAAAAAATTTAAATAATAAACTAATTTCAATTACTGTATTAAATATGTACATTCGAATATCATAAACTACTTCATTTAATCTGGTGTATAAATTAGAGTGTGTGGATTAACGGTGGCACATGATTTTTCTACAGAGTCCGATTTCAACAGATCGTTGTATAGGTGCCACGCATCATCTGGCCTTCTAACATAAGACATGTAGTGGCCGATACTACCAACGTTTGGCGGGAAGATGTAGTTGATGACCCCTTTTAAATAAAACGTTTCGATGTCGCAAAGCTTAATATTAAATTTAATTTCGACATCGTACGGTTGAACTTCAGCAAACTTTTATTCTCCGCCATAATTTTTTTTATAACCATATGTTCTCCACAAATACCACATTTCGATTTCGGCAAACAAATTTTATTATGTATTTGTTTGAAATCATTTTCGATGAATGACGCAATATCAATCGGTAGATAAAAAAAAATCTTTAACGAAATCAATTTTATCTTTCTCGCAGTATAGTTCAAAACTGCACGATCTTGAAAAGAAATGTTCGGTAAATTCGATCGATTAAATTACTCAAAAGCTTAGCACGTTCTATATAGATCGAACGATTAATGTCTTGATGGTCTTGTTGAAGTATAAATTTCAAATAATCTGCATATGATAATTTGAATACAATTTTTATTATATTGGAGTCTCTAGCTAAACAATAAATTATTTGACTTAGAGCATCAAAGGCGCACGTATTAATAACTTGAATATTTTATGCTTCATTGTTGAAAATAAACCCAATTTGAAACAAATGAAGTGGTTTGATCGCGCTAGAAAATTCATTATTAAAAAAAAAAAAATTGATTTTCTAAAAGTCCCGGAAATAATGTTTTGGAGGAATATCTTTGAATCACTCGCTTACCGATATGTTTAGGTACTTTTTAAACTTTTTGAAAAATATTCAAAATATTCTGCGAAACAAAAAACAAGTGATTAATAAAAATGTGTTTATTAAGTATAAGTGTGTTTCGCCAAGTGCCTACGGCAAATAGTGTAAAAAGTTTTAGGTACTACTCTTCTTGTTCCACATTTCCTCTTGGCCGTTTAATTAAAAAATTTATTTTTCCTTTTTTTCTTATTTTTTTTATAGTTAACTAACTATGCGATCTGTTTTGGGGCTCAAGGCTTTTTACGTCCTTACTTTACGCCTCCCGGCCAACTCGAGGACGTGGCTCTATAGACCGATTTAAGACCATCTGCACATTGCAAGCTCCATGCCAGCCTATACTGGCATGGAAGGTGGGTCTTCCCAGTATTATTACTTGATTTTAACCTATTTTTGGGGGTGTGTAAAATTTCTGCAAATTCAGTAGAGTTGATTAGCAAGCTGGTTTTCTCCTTTAACTTGTCACCAAATCTTCCAACTTTTACAAATTTGTTTTCCAAGTATGTATTGATTTTGTACCATGTTAGACCAATTTTCTACGTTCGAGTTAGATAGACGCCCATTTTTTGAAACAAGATGAGAAAAACAGATAGACCATAATGGTGAATATGAAAAATATTTTTGTACCGTAAATAAAACAAAATTTGGAAAAAAAAAATCATTTTGTTGGGCGTATCGTACGTTTCCATTGGCTAGAATCTTCCATCTGGCAACATAACGACATTGAACGGTTCTGCGACCGAGTAAAAATATGGATAAAAAATGTCCGCTACATCACAGTCTGTAATAAAATCATTCCGTTTCAGATATTCGGATTTTATTTTACGGAATACCTCGCTCTTTGCCACGATACTGATAAAACGATTTGTCACCAGTATGAACATCAATATCGTCCCATCATAAAATACAACTAGTGCTGAACTAGTTAATTCAAATTTGAATTTTTTATAATGAGTTTTGTATTTGCACTGTCCGTAGAAAATACCTTGTTAAAGTTAGCCGAAAGATTCCAGCCGAAAGATAATGCAGATAGTGTCTTGACTATTTTTAAACTCTCTTTATACTCTCGCCTCTATCGATTTTTAAATTCCTAAAAACTGAAATAGTTTTTCCTTCACCCGAATGATGTAACCCGATCATAAATTCTCCTAAATTCGAGTTCATAGCTGATTTTTGCTTTATTCAAGACACTATCTGCATTATCTTTCGGCTGGAAACTTTCGGCTAACTTTAACAAGGTGTAGAAAATTATATTTTCTTGAAAAATCAATGGTCGATGAACCGCAACAAATGAAATCACACAGCCATCTCCTGCTGAGGTGAGCGCTCTTTTTATAAGAAGACGAACAACTTCTTTACTGAGGGACGATAAACCATTAGTAGTGGCCGTTTTTTCTAAATCTCGATGGTTATTGTGTGCGATGTTTTTTCATTTATTTTATTTAGACAGATTTATTTATGTTTGGTAAAACATTTAGGGGACTAGTTTTGGCTACATATTGCACGCTGCGTTAAATACTATTATGCTAAAGTTGCGTTAAATTGTTGCATTGATTACGTGACATTTTAACGTAAAATGTTATACCGTCCGAATGACATCAGAATGTTTTTAAGTTTAATCATTTTTTTCATTATTCGTTCGAATATGATGGGATTGGATACGTTGGATGAAAGTGGGATTCTTAAATGATTTTGGGAAGAATTTCTGGAATATGGCCACCTGGGACGGAACTTGATCAACTCTTAACTGATTGTGATGGGATTGGGTATGTTCGAAGAAAATGGGATTCTTAAATGATATTTTGAGAAGTTCTGGAATATGGCTACCTAGGACGGAACTCGATCAATTCTTAATCGATTACGATGGGATTGGGTATGTTGTATGGAAATGGGATTCTTAAATGATTTCTGGAACAAGTTCCGGTTTATGGCCACCTGGGACGGAACTACATCAATTCGAAACCGATTGTAATGGGATTGGGTATGTTGGATGAAAATGGGATTCTTAAATGATTTTTTGAGAAATTCTGGAATATGGCTACCAGGGACGGAACTCGATCAATTCTTAACCGATTATGATGGGATTGGCTATGTTGGATGGAAATAGGATTCTTAAATGATTTGTGGAAGAGTTTCTGGAATATGGCCACCTGAGACGCAACTTGATCAATTCTTAACCGATTATGATGGGATTGGGTATGTTGGATGGAAGTGGGATTTTTAAATTATTTTTAGATGTAGTTCTGGAATATGGCTACCTGAGACGGAACTCGATCAATTCTTAACCGGTTGTGACGGGATTGAATATGTTGGATGGAAATGGGATTTTTAAATGACTTTTGGAAGAGTTTCTTGAATAAGTGCACCTGGGATGGAACTTGATCAATTATTAACCGAATATGATGGGATTGACTATGTTGGATGGAAATGGGATTCTTAAACGATTTTTGGAAGAAGTTTCTATTAGCTATTAAGAAGTAGATAGTAAGAAGTTTACGCTTTCTCCTAGCAAAAACCTTGTACCGGATAATGTTCTCTATAAATAGGCCAATTCGACCTATATAGTGGCATCTTGCCCTAATTTCTGCTTGTTATTGGTCTAGATTAAAGAAATACTCATGACTCGTGGTGGAAAACTGCTATTAACAAGGTTACATTTTCTCCGCTAGGAAAAACCTTATACCGGAAAATGTTCTCTATATAGGTATGCCAATCCGACCTATGTTGAGTGAAAAATTGCAATAAACGTATTTGATATTTTGTTTGTTAAATTTTATTTATTTGTTAACTTTTTCTTTAAGTTATTTATATCCAATATCTCCAATATCTTTTGTATTTACTATTTTTTTTAAATTTTATTTTGTACATTATGATTTTTTTTTAATATAATAATAATTGTCAACAAAACTTTCACTAATTTGCATTTATAAAATATTAACAGTGTAAATCACCAATACTAAAACAATTCAATATGGCGACTATTGGAATCTATTTCAATCCAATAAGAATTCTGTTTCCGCCATGTTTTCCAATTGGAACCGTATACGTATACGTCTTATTTTTTGTTAGAAACTTCACGGGCTCTTTCTGAGTATGTGGCTAGGTAAGATTGGTTTCTCACATCAAATACTAATTCAAAACCACATCTGTTTCCGATCATCGCTGTGCGATCCGTATAGGGACCGAGTTAAATAATTTCAAATGTTTCAGAATTTGTGAAGATGTGCTTTCTCGAATAACAAATTTCTCGGAGATTATTGAGAATATGGTTAGTAAAGATTGGATTTTTACAGCAAATACTAATTCAAAACTATTTCGATAATTTTTGTGCTATTCGTATAGGGACCGAGCTACATAATTTAAAAGGTTTAATTTTCTTATTACATACACTCAATGATATTCTCTCTCGAATAACAAAAATCTCAGAGATTTCCGAGTTTATGGTTAGGTAAGATTGGTTTCTTACATCATAAGCTAATTCTTAATCATTTTGATCACCTCTGTGCGATCCGTAGAGTGATCATAAAAGTAGTAATAATAAAAAAAACAATGGAAGACTTAGACAATTGTAAACACTTGACAATTGTAAATTTGGATACAAATTAAATTAATTATTATACAATTTGATTACTTATCGAAATATACAATACTCAAAATACAAATAATGATAAAATTATTCATTATGTAGAAATGAAAGCGCGGGCAAAAACTGCCAAATCATCGAGTAAAATAATTTGAATTAAAATTACTGTACAGCCAGCCAATTATGGAACGTTGATGTAATAATAAATTTCATATGTATGTACGAGAAAATGCATAATCATAATTTAGGTAATTTATCTAAATTTCCTTACGCTACTCTGCTCATAACAAGGCACACAAAAAATTTTAAATTAATTTTCAGGTAATTAAACATTATATGCCAACAGCCAAGTTAAATAAAAAGTTTAAAACACAAATTTATAAAATTCAATGTCAATATTTACAATAAAAAATAATTATAAATTGCGATAATTTAAAGAAGAAGAAATTTTAAAGATTTTGTGATGTAACTTAATACTCTTTATGCTTGTATATATGCGGCTTGTTACATTAATGATTCAATTCAAATAAACGTTTTATCATCATGATCAGATTTTTCGTTCGCTTTTTTGTTGTGTATTCGAACGACCAACAATTTATTGGGCTAATGTTTATTTTAAATAAATTTCTTTATCGCTATTTTTGTTGTTTTACATTGTGCTGATCGGTAAAGTTTATTCAGTGTCACCACATATTTAGAAAGATAGTAAAACATTTAATTGAATAAATTTGGTGAGTTGGTTTTTAACATTGTTGACACTACATAATGTCATTAGATGGATGAACATTCAATTAACATAATTCAATGATTAGATCTCAATCAAAATTATTTATTACACGGGTCAGTTATTTATTTGATGCGATAATTTTGTAAGGCTATAAAGTGAGTGATTTACAAGTGTGACTTATGTTTTATCTTCAGGTCAGATTCCCCGCCTGAGTGAATCAATTAATTTGGATTTTTTTGTTGTTTTCATGTTATCATTTTATGGTAACCTTCAAACAGATTAAATCTTAATCTGAATGATTTGTATTTCTAGTTTCATTTTGATTTGAAGGTGCCTCTGCATTCCATCTCTTGGCATTTACAGAAAATTTAAAGTGCATTCTTCAAGATAACCAATAACTCATCAACGATAAAATTATCAGAATAGACCTTAATTTGAATCGTGATTCAAGTGGTTCCACGACAATCTACTGAAAAACAATTCACCGAAAAAACACTTCAGCGAAAACAATTCATTGAAAACAACAAGTCACTGAAAACGACAATTCACTGAAAAAAACAATTCATCCAAAAACAACGATGTGGTACACAACGCGATATGGTACAAAACGTTAAGCTAAAAACCAAAAAGTTATATAATTGTAATATTTGAAATATCGCGTTTTGATAATTCGCATTTTAAAATATCGCGTTTCAAATGGCACCCTAAAAATCGATAGGAGCGAGAGTATAGGATCGGGTTATATCAGGCAGATCGCTGTGCTCCCGTCGCTTCGCAATGCACATTCTAGAAAAATGGAAATTTAATTTCAGTTTTAGGAATTTAAAAATCGATAGGAGCGAGAGCATAGGTCCGTGTTATATCAGGCGGGTCGCTGCGTTCACGTCGTTTCGCAATGCACATTACGTACTATATTACGTTTTGTACTATTTCCCTTTTCTGGCCCGTGATCACAATTGTGCGTGTACGAAAGAAAATCAAGTCAAAAATTTATTTTTGTATGTATTTTGGACCAACATGCACATTTGTGTATACGATTTAAATCGTTGTCGTCCGAAAAATAACATTATAACTATAATAGTAATAAAATAATTAATATGTTATTTCAAAAATAATACCGATTCAACTAAGATTCGTTAAAAATACCGATTCAACTAAGATTCGTTGAAATTCGGAAGACATTACAACCTACCATTTTTACGTACACATTTGTGTACAGTGAACTTAAATTTAAGAAAAAAAAAATCTGGCCGGAAAAGGGATATCGCGGTGCGCTGTATACTATATCATTTGGTACACTATCGCGTTTTGTACCTTATCGCGTTTTAAAATATCGCGTTTTGTACCATATCGCGTTTTGAAATATCGCGTTTTGTACCATATCGCATTTTGTACCATATTGCGTTTTGAAATATCGATGGTAACGATGCATTAGTGTGTTCTACAAAATTCATCAATTTTATGTTTCATAAGTAAGTATCTACAAATTTAATTACAAGGGTTAATTTTTTCTAAATTTTTGATTATTAAAACAATTTTAAGCAATTTAATTAAATAATATGTGTTAATATATTTTTACAAGGTCATTTCAGTTTCAAATAAAACGTTTATATCATTTCCTGTAAAACACGCAAAATATAGATACGCACTAATGCATCGTCATCGTCGATATCGCGTTTTAAAATATCGCGTTTCGTATTATATCTCATTTTGTACCATATCGCGTTTTGAAATATCGCGTTTTAAAATATCGCGTTTTGTACCATTTCGCGTTTTGAATTATTGCGTTTCGTACCATATCTCGTTTTGTCATATCTCGTTTTGTCATATCTCGTTTCGAAATATCGCGTTTTGAAATATCGCGTTTCGAGCGGATCCTTTGTAATACATAAAACAGAAACACAGTTTATCTTTCGACAAAGGTTAAAAATATCGCTCAATACACCACAAAAAAAGTTGTTTTTAAGTCTCCCGCTTAACCCTCCGAGAGGCTTTTTATTTAAATTTTGGGGCCTTAGGTGCGGGATCTAACGGGTGGGGCAAAAGTCCCGTTACCATTTTGATTGGGCACCATGTTGGCTATGTGCCGTTTAGCTCAGTTTCGAATTGTAGCGTAGATGCCCAAATTTTATAATGGATAAATATACGCCACAAGAACGAGCAGAAATAGTGACAATATTTATTGAAAATATTCGTTCCATTATTGCCACTCAGCGGAAATTTCGTCAAAAATATCCTAATCGTGCAGTGCCTCACAAAACTACAATTTATCGTTTAAATGCGAATTTTCGACAGTATGGTACGATAGCAGACAAACCTCGTTCTGAAAGACAACGAACGTCTCGTAACGCTGAAAATGTGGCTCTGGTGCGCGATAGTGTTGCAGAGTCTCCAGAAACATCAATTCGGAGACTTGGTTCCCAGTTACACATTTCTGCACGCAGTTTAAGGCGAATTTTGAAAACTGATTTGAAAATGTTCCCGTACAAAATTCAATTAGTCCATAAATTGCTACCGAGAGATGATCAACGAGTTGAGTACAGTAATGCAATCGTAAGGCTGTCTGGTGAAATTAAAGATTTTTCGTCTAAATTGATAATGAGCGATGAAGCCCATTTTCTTCTCAGTGGCCACGTCAATAAACAGAACAGTCGGTTTTGGGAAACACACAATCCTCAATTAATTCGTGAAACATCATTGCATCCACTAAAAACAACTGTATCGGTGTGGTATTCATGCTGGAAACATTATTGGTCCCTATTTTTTTGAAAATGACTAAGGTTGGTAAGTTACTGATACTGCTGAACGATACCAAGATATGATTCGAAATTTGCTTGTGCCTGAAATGGAACAGCAAGGACTAGAGGACATGTGGTTTCAGCGAGATGAGGCCACAGTACACACAGCCCGTCAACAATTCAATTATTAAATGACGTTTTTCCACAAAGACTAATTTCGCTAAATGGCGATTTAGCATGGCCAGCCAGATCCCCGGATTTAACAGCACTAGACTTTTTCTTATGGGGTTTTTTAAAATAAAAAGTTTATGGGAATAAGCCCCAAACGATTCAACATCTTAAACCCAATATTCGTCACGAAATTGAAGAAATTCAGCCTGAGATGTTGCAGGATGTCATGAAAAATGCCTTAAAAAGAGCCAAAAATTGCATAGCGAATCGCGGTCACCATTTAGCCGATATAATTTTCTAATCATAACGAAAAAAAAATGTAAAGACCAAATAAAATTTTTATGAAAACCAAACTAACTTATCTTTTCTTTGAACAAAGTTATAGGCAATTAAAATGGTAGCGGGACTTTTGCCCCACCCGTTATAAATGTGAAGGTACACCATATTTACTAATTGGAACGGTTAAGTTAATTTAAGGAAAGAAATTTAAGTATTTTAATTTTCGAGATTTTTCGTTTCTGTAGTTTTTGTTTCAATATTTCGCAAAATATTTTTTTTTTCACAATTTTTAGCTTTCTTACTTTCCGGAATCTAAGGTTTCAGTATGATCTCATTATTAAAGAAAACTATTTCTAATAATAAAAATTATTTTTTGTGTTTATATCTACGTATTATTACAAATCAGTTAAATTCCGCCTTTTAAAGGAACAACCAAAAGGTTGTTTAAAGGAATAGTCGTTTTCGGTAAATTATAATTATTTCCAAAATGTCGTTTTCGGTGAATTGTTTTTTCTGTGAATTTTCGTTTTCTGTGAATGACCGTTTTCGGTGAATTGTTGATTTCGGTTAATGGTTTTCGGTGAGTTTTTTTTTCGTTGAATTGCCGCTTTCGGTGAATTGTTCTTTTCGATTAATTTTTCATTTCGGTGTATCGTTGATTTCAGTGAATTGTCGTTTTTCTGTAAATTACCGTTTTCGATAAACTCTCGTTCTCAATTAATTGCTGTTTCGTGATTTGATTTTCAATAAATTTTCGTTTTTATAGTAAATTGCGATTGTTGTTTTCGGTGAATTGTCGTGCTACCGATACAAGTTATGATTCATTGCATACAAAATTACATCAGTTGCACAAATTATGTATGCAATTCTTAAATTGAACGATGTTATTAAGCTATCCGGGAAATTAATAGATTATAAAATAGTTTATTTTGGCCCACCTAGGGACAATGCCACACCTCCGCCACCGTTGCTTGATTGAGATATACCTCCTCCAACAGAAAAAGTAAGGGAAAACCCGTAGTTCCACCACAGCAAACTTGGATCGTACATGCCACGCCGTGTTTTCTGGTCCGCTGCATACGGAACCACCTTATCCCAAAGTTGATACACAACATGATCGCGCGTCGTAAACTTTGGTCAAACACACATGTGACTTTCGATCGCCCAAATATTGAACACACTTGCCCCAAGATTGCAAGGATGATTCTTCCCCCCCCCCCCCCCCCCTCCCCCGTAAATAAAAATTTACGAATTTTTGAAATATTTATTTAAGTAAAATATTTTTATGGGGGAATCAATGGGCCGTGGAAACGTGGGTTCAAGATTTAAGTACAAGAGAATAAGCAGTCGAACGGGATGAACGTTAATGTTAAAAGCTGTCGACTCGTTGATTTTGATATACCAAATAAAAAGACCATTAGGCACAGAAATAAGATCTTGCTACTTATAGTTTTAAGAAATAATATTTTGAGATTATATAGATATTCCACGCCCCACTTTATAAATGAGCTTAAAGCTCGAAAAGCGATGTTGGTTGCTATTAAATTTTTATTTTAAATAAATAAACAAATAAATAAATAAACACCACAGACAGGCATCAACTCGAGTGACTACTTCGCTCAATATCAACTACAGGAGCAGAAACATGAAGACGAAGCATAACCTTAATGGCAATAACTTTTTCGTGGTAAACCTAACAAACACGACCATGGACAAAAAAATTACGTTCCCACTATCCTTAGGTCACAAATTCGCTGTACACGCGCACCCACCTATTTTATAAAAACACTCGTCACCAATCTTGAACCTCTTTTGGAGAATTTGAATGAACAAGAAATCAGAAACTTTCCCAGCGGACCATGCAGGAGAGCAAAGGAAGACAAACAGGATACAACCGTACATAATTACATCACGGCATTCCCCAACTACGCTACACTTTTCCTGAACGACTATGAGGAGATAATCTTCGCTCACGCTGGCAAGGTCAACGTAACGGTTTTAATTAGTCTCGACCAAGTGCTGAGTAGGTTGCCCATCTTCGTGTTATAGGAGGATGGGCAACCTACTCAACACCTCAGACTACGTCTTTACCACAACGATCCGTTTCCATGGCTTGATAAGCCACTGAATATGTTTATAGGATCACTGTAGAACAAAAGCTCTAGCACAATCCTCTTAGCACCTTACCTAGGATAGTTGACTGTATCGCTATCTTACAACATGTACATGCAAGTCTTGCGGAATAAAATGTTATAAAATCGTACCACACACTACGCTATCTTCCGTGTTTTTCTTCAAAATGATTCGTTTTGGTATTGATAACTTACCTTCGTGCGGTGCTTTGGCTACGCATTCAATGGAGTTAAAACATAACTTCGATTTTAACAACCCCTGCATTTTGGACATTGAGCAAAACCCATGCAAAAGGGATCTATTGTACGTTTTGCTTATCAGGACACACCTCAATGTGGTCAGCTTTAAGGTTGGAGTACCAGGGTCTACCCCTCTTTTATCTCCACGTAAAATCCGGTTCGCACGCATTTAAAATCAAACATCATAATGTCAAAAAAGGGAGGCCAGCGAGCGGCATACTCTAATTTTCATCATCGCGGATTTTTAATCACAAAATTTCGCTGTTTACTTATTGTTTATATGTGTCGCGGAATCTTTGTAAATTATTCTGATGATTCTATTATTCAGCAATCAGTAATACCACGGCCTTTTTATTTTTTGTTGTTGCTTTTAGAAAAGGTTAGCATAAGCTTCATTCGCTTGTGCTAAAACGAGAGAAGTCGCTGTGGGGGGGCTCATTTCGAGATCCTTTTGCGTTGGAGAGTTGCTTCGATTACTTGCTAAGATTATTCGGTTTCGGTGTGCTTGTTTCTCTTATTTAGGAATGTTTCTGGTATGTTCGAGTATTTTTGGTTGTTTGTGGTGCCTCGGTTGGCTCATTTTAATTACTGACAGTACCGAGTTTGAATTCAGTAGTTGACGATGAACTAGGAATTTATTTTCATAAAACTCCCATGTATGGGGTTGGATGTTGCAGCAGCTCTGTGTGTCCCGGGACCGAATGACCCTTGGAACGAGTAATTGTTCTAGTATAATTCTTGCCTGCATAATTCTTGATTGCGATTTGTTTTCCAAGTATGCTTTTGATATTGGATTGCGCTTGTTCCAGGAATGTACATGGGATTGCCGCTGTACTTGGCCTGTGCGTCTCTTGTCGTGCTGTATCATATATTATATGATAGTTGTTCAGTGATTTGAGTGAGAACGTACCTCCATTGTTGCGAGTGTTAGACATGTGCTATTAGCTGACTTGTTTTTGTTTGTGATGTTGTTTGCTGGTTGGTTGTGTAAGGGACGGAATACTAGAATTTGTAGGAGACGTTTTGGGCGGGTTGTGGATGGTCTGGTCAATGAAGTCACTCTGGAGAGGGGATATTTGTAGAGTTGAGTAGATTATGAGATAATTTTAATGGAATCCATGTTCTGGTACTTGGCTGATTAGATTCGGAATTTCCGAAATGTCTCATGATTAAATGTTTAAGCTCAATTTTTGGCACTACAGCAACTGAAAATACTCGTAAACAATGCCACTGTAGATTACAAGTTAACTGATTTCTTAACGATTATCTTCTATTACGCCAACAAATAAGAATTGCACAAACAAAGAGTACTTAGCATTACAAATGCCAGTGTGCGACAATAGATGTCGCAATAAAGAAAGAAATAAAAAGTGCTCAAGGTAGAGCACGTTTCATCATTAATCCGCAATTATCATAATCCCGGATTCGCCTCTTTCAAATCTTAAAACACCATCTTCTAGCCAGTAACCTGTAATCACCAAAGTTTCCGACATCGACGCCTTGCCCCGCCATCTGTTGCTAGGCCATGTTGCGCGGTGAAAATATGTTTGCTACGAAACATTAAAAACGACAGCGATCATGATCTTTCACCGTATGTTTGAACTTACAAAATCAATTTAATCAAAAATATCCCAAATGTAACCCACACCTACTATATTGTACCACGGATATGGTCTATAAGGCCCTAACACTGAATATTTGCGAGCCGTTGATAAGATCGAAAATTGTTTTCGAGATTGCAGCGTATATAGAGTGGTAAGAGATGACGCCACTCGCAACAAGTGAGAACAAAAGAGAATTTCTGATGTCACCGGAAATTTTTTATTCATTTTGTATACCTTTTTTCTCACAAAATAAAATATTCCAGCGGAATAAAATCTTAAAAGTGTTTCTTAAAATGACAAATTGATTGACCTCCGAAGTAAAGGAACTTGGTAAATGAAATTTAGAAATTTTACAATGTTTGATCCTTTTCTGCCATTTCTTAACGAATTATGATAAAAATTGGGAATCGTAACTTTTAGATGAAGTTCTGGCATCTGTCCATTCTGCATGATTAAAGTGGATTTTGACTATGTTGGAGAGAACTCGGGTAATTTTTTTCAATAATTATGGAATTTGTATCTATATATTGTATTTCTAATATTTGTATTTTACACAAAGTCCTGGAATGAGTCAATGGTGGGCGTTTCTCGTCCACTTCTTTACAATTAAATATAAAAGTAGTTATACAGATGAAAATTTGGTTAAAAAAATTTTGATTGGAATTTTTACTATAATTTTTTGGTTTCCTGCGGCCGTATAAACTCTTTGCTGTTTGTGGACAATGTCTCAAGAACTCCCTTAAGCAACCATTACGTAGCCGGAACAAGCATACTGGGCTCTATTTTTTTGTTTGCCTAGACGATTATGGTTAACTTGTGTTGCATTTTTCGGGGTTTATTTACATTTATAACGTTTGTAAGAAGTTTAATATGAATTATAAGGTTTGCCAGAAAGTTGCCAGACACTTAATTGAAAATTCGGTGTTTAGTTGGAAAACATCAACTGATTGGAGGCACATTTACAAAATGGCATTAGATTTAAAATATATTAAGGTGACAGGAGAAATTCTGTTTCTGCCCAATACGTGCTATAAACATGCGAACAAAATATTAAATGCTTAATTAATCATTTTGATAAATTACCTGAGGCAACGACATCAATTACCTTGCCTATAAATCTCAGCATAAAAGAGGATGTTCTTATTAAGCGATCTATCAAGAAAATTGAGGATGTCTATCGAGTGTAACATCTTAGAAAATTGTCACACATATAAATAAATTTTGTAATGTAGAGGAAGTTTTGTGACATTCACCACTTAACGTATAAATCCAAAATTTTGTTTTTGTTGTATATATAATTTATTATTTCGATTTATGCAATAAAAATTATAAATATTAAAACAACCCGTGACCTTACACGTTTCTTAGTCCCATAAAGACATTGCGCATGATAATGACATTGACTTTTAATGATGTGTCTTTAAATAAAAAAATACCATTGTTAAAAAACTACTTATACGATTATTTATTCAAATTATGCACACCTGATTTAAGATCGTCAAACAGACAAATAGTATTACTGTAAGTTGAGGAATGTTATGCCATTACGAAGTGTGTAAAAGATTGCGGAAGAATATAAGATAATAAAATGGGACTAATAGTACCTCGTATTATCTTTGACGATACTTTACATATTAAGAGGCGGAAGGTTATAAAATGTAGATCGTTTTCATAACATAGCATTGGGTTACATTAGCGAGATAAAATTTATTGTCTGTGACTAACGGTTTGTTCATCATCATATCAGGCAGAATGGTGATTGAAGAACGTGGGATTGGTTTTTAATTGGTTCTTTTATTAGAATCAAGTTCACTTTTTCCTGTATGGCATGGTTCGATAATCAAGAAATCTGTTTGTTAATCTTAACATTACAGTTGTGGCTGTAATTCTGGCATTCCTTTTAACCTTTCAAATTTCACAAACAAAACTTCCCGACAAAATGTGTCTGTCCAAAGTCTAAAATTTTGCTCATCATTTCTTTCAAACAAATTGAAGCATTTCGTTCCAGTAACAACTGCGGAGTGTGTATGAGTGTGAGATTTGCGGTCACGATTTTGTTTCAACTTGTTCCACAAAAAGTGATAATTTTGTGACGTGTGGTAATTTGATTGGAGGTGGTGGTTTGTAATAAAAATGGTTAATTTAAAATAATGTTTTGTAAGTTATATAAATTTTCGAATTAACTGTGACCAAAATAATTTCAACTTCCCATTTGTAAAACGAGTTAGTTAGCGAGCTTCGGGCCGTTCATTTTGGCCTTCATTTTTGTTCTTTATTTTTTCTTACTTTCAGGAAGTAGACCCAATTTAAATAAACTTATGTAGTATCTAGCTTAAGGTTTTGTTTGAACTTTATCCGTACCTTATCAATAATGGTCAGACCCGTTTTTGTATGAAAATATTACTTCAACCTCGTTTTTATATATATTTTAACTCATTGTGTTAGCATCTCATTTTTAGAATAATGAACTTTAGTCTTTTGAAGACCATTGACAGTGGATTGACAGTCAAAGACGGTCGGTTAAAAAAATTTGATGGAACCTAGTTTTTTTATTATAAAGAAACGATTTAGTTAATAAACGTAGCCCTAGTAATAACTGCGTATAAACTTTGTACATCCTTGAACTTCCCCAAACATGGTGTTTGACTTAGCAATACAATTATCAATATGTCTGGTTATACTAATATTTTCAGTAGGCTCCTAAATCAGTGATCTTATGCACCCTCTGTTTTTTATGTAATTGAAGTTGTAGTCATTAATTATTGGATTCCGATTGCGATGAAAAACCATAACTTTCCATTTCTTGATATTCAAGTGCAATGAGTTTTGATCGCACCACATACTAAGTGTATTTAGGTCATCTTGCAGCTCGACTTTATCACGCATTTCTTTACTCCTTGTGTTCGTTATGCGGTCAATCAAATCAATAAAAATCAGAAACCAAATATGTGATGCTTCAGAAACAGCAGATGTCACTGTGAAGCCGTATACATACGTCGGATGGAAATCCGGGATTTCTACATCCGAGATTTTTTTTAAATTTTTTTCAACTCTTTTGTATGAAAAGAGGCGTGTCTTTTGTATAATTTACGTGATGTAATTGGTTAAAACGATGGGATGGAAAAATCCCGGATATTTATCCGACGTATGTATACGGCTTGATAACGTTGGATTTTTATTTCTTATTATTACGTATTGCGTTCGTTAAATATGACTGGAACCAATTGACGTATTCGAATATAAATCCGAACGCAGGTAAATGTTGGAGTGCTTGCCATATAGAGTCCGCAATGCCTTACTAAAATCCGTGTAAGCTATAGTTATTGTTTATAACTATGTTGATGAATTTACCCAAGTTAGTAGATGTAGCTCGTCACAGCGAAGCTTAACGTATGATTGAACAGCTTGCCTAATGATTTTACCAAAATACTCGCAAACGTTTTTACCATAGCCGAGGGTATACGGTCCGGTCTACACCCATCACCGAAATCTTTCAAGGATGATAGAATGTTGTCATCAGATATAACTGGATGAATGATTGAGTTGTAGATAGAACCCAGGCAGAACAGTCAGTTATTTCTTTGGCGTTCGACGTCCTCATATTGTTATAATTCATATTGGCAGTGTATTGTTGATTTCACGTTTAGATCTAAAGTATTTCCAGAATTGTTTTGTATTTAACTTTATTTTGTCTGGGATGCCATAGTCAAGAAAAGGCTTGTACTTTAACTTGAAATACGTATCGAGCTCCTCGCTTTGTTGTAAAATGGCCAACGTATAAATTTACGAATTTTTAAGGTTCATAAGCCGGATAACGAAAGCAGGCACATGGAGTACAAAGCCTTGATGTATGATTTCATACAATTTGAGAACGTTTTAATTCACTCTATTAAGAATTTAAAATTTCGTACCAATTCACGTCTTAAAAATAATTTTGTAGGCCCGTGTCGCAGAATAAACTGCAGAAACGACAGTTAGAAGCCAATTTTTTGACAATACTCCTAAAATAGTTCCTACGTACGCCAATAGATGGTTCTAAATTTGAAAAAAAAACATTTTGTAAACATTAAAAGTTTTTAGAAGTGTAAAAATAAATTCTCATTCCTTTTCCACTATCTGTCAAGTTGTTCGTGATCATTTGACGTGTTAAACAGTGGTGGAACAGGCGGATTCATTGTTGTAGTTCGTTGTGTTCTTTCCGTTCCTTTCGTTCGGTATTTTTTCTGCAGTATTATTTTATGGGTTCATTGTTTATGGAAAAATTACAGAACAATTTTATTTCACCTATCGTCGACAAATCGAAGATTTTGACTTTTGTGTTTGGCGTTTTGTGGTTTTGGAGTTTTTCATTATTAATGAAAATGATTCGATTGAAGCTAAAAATTTAGGACGGACACAGAATATATTATATTCTGTGCCGCGGATATTAAATATTTTTGTCGAGTGATATGCCCATATCGAGTAAAAAATATTGTCGTCTTTTTCCACGGATTACGTGGTGAGAATCTACCACTCGACCGATAGTCCATCGTGGTTCAATTCAGCCGAGGCAATCCAATTATTTGAATTCGTCATCAAGCTATATCAGAATGGATTTACATGCCCCTTGTTAACAGTGTCCCGTTCGGGGAATGTGACATGGGAGCGCCAAAAGTTGGGTCGAAGAATTCCAGAGACACGAAAGCCAGATTATACTCATTTCAACCGTACGCTCAACGAAACAACTGGCGATTAAAGACCGGCAAAACGCTATTGGATTTGTCGATGATGTAAAGCGAATCAATGTGGTGATTTCACGTACTTGAGCATTAAGTACTTGTAATCTTTTGTAATCCCTACTTATTGTGGATCGACTAAAATTGGCGGTACATCAGTTTCGGTGCTCAGAACAATACTTGTGTCGGATTTAGTTAAACCTGAAATTTTAAAAAATAAAACAACTGTTGATTAGTGGAAATTTTCGGCTTTTTATTAAACATTTAATTTTCATAAATTCGGATTATTCTGAATTCTCCATTTTATCGGGTCACAAATTTATGTAGTACTTCCAATTATTTTCATCATTTTCTTGTGCTTTACCTATGGTTGCTTTCTACAATACCAGTGAGAGCTTTTGAAAGAACCGAAGTTTGTAAACGCTATCGATCATTTCGTTTTTGAAATCGAATTCCTGATATTAACGTTTTTGGATCTTTTACACTAACCGTATTCTTCAAGAGTTCCATAGTTTTCATTAATGGGGGGGGGGGGGGGGGGGGGCGACATCAGTCTGTAATTCTTTCAATGTAGCTAATCCAACCGATTAGCAATTTGAAAGCTCGGCATAGCTTCACTCATATTTAACTTTTGGCGAATATCCGTCGTGTTATCCAACATCTATACCCGTTTTGTTCACCGTTTCCAAAAACTCGTGTAATTTTTTTTGACGTATATGTAAAAAAAAGATTCAATCCATAATTTGTAGGTTCTGTTGTCATCATACATACATTCTTGTAGCACAAAAATTCCAACTCCGATCCAGATATCGGAAAGTTTTTACCGTTAAATCGAATTTTGCCATTTTAGTTTAATTCTTCTAGATCTTTAGTA
This sequence comes from Nephrotoma flavescens, assembly GCA_932526605.1. Taxonomy (NCBI): domain Eukaryota; kingdom Metazoa; phylum Arthropoda; class Insecta; order Diptera; family Tipulidae; genus Nephrotoma; species Nephrotoma flavescens. The sequence goes on from OW052220.1 coordinate 42,611,958, forward strand.
CGTTGAGATTTTAGCAATAACAGCTGGGGGGGGGGGGGCGAAGTCCGAGATACATACCTCCTGGCGGTGCTCTCTGGGTAACTCTAAATGAATCAGGCGGTGTAGTGGAGACGAGCAGCTAAATCCTGTTTATAGTCATGGACACTACATGTCAAGGCGAGCCATTGGCGCCTCAAAACCAATACCAAACCAGCGTCTGTTTTCCAGGTCAGGAGCGGCTGAAGCGGGCGTCTGTCTTGTATCAAGCGGCTCGCTATATAAATGTGTTCAAGGTAGGGCTGGATGCCTCAAGATTCTCACCAGTACGTGACCCACACACGTAACAAGCGGGTTGAGCGGAAGGCCAACAACCTCCCCTCATAAAAACTATCAAGTTATGAACCCTAAACAAAGGCCTCGTATAACCATATCGGATTCATTACAAACTCGGCCTCGGAAATTGTACACGGACAACGCTTTAAAAATGGGAAAATGGAACGTGCTTAGCTTCTTAAAACCTAGAGATCTCCAGAACCTATCGAACCAAGCAAAGAGTTACACATTAGACGTACTTGCACTACAAGAGCTTAGATGGTCTGGGAGTGGGATCCATGACACCACCAATGGTTACACTCTTCATTACAGCGGCCATCAGAACGGAGGAGAATTTGGAGTTGGCTTCCTCATCCATCGGCGCGTAAAGCATCATATCATCGATTTCCGCCCTATCAACATGCGGATATGCACGATCAGACTTCGCACTAAGAAATTTAACATCACGATCGTTAATGTGCATGCACCCACCGAAGATAAATCAGATGACATCAAAGATCTTTTTTTGTCGAACTGGAGGAAGTCATCAATAACATACCGCACCACGACATTAAAATCATCGTGGGCGACTTTAATGCAAAAATCGGTAGGAGTGCAGAAAATACATCGCACATCGGTCCTAACAGCCTGCACCTAACTAGTAATAACAACGGCCAACGAGTCACCGACCTGGCAATAACGTACAACTTAGTTGTATCAAGTACGTTTTTCCCACATAAGAGAATCCACAAAGTAACGTGGAGATCGAATGACGGGAGAACGGAAAATCAAATCGATCACGTCATGGTGTCTAAGAGACACTTCACCAGCATATCTGACGTTAGATCTTACAGAGGTGCAGACATGGACAGTGATCATATGCTTGCCATATTTAAATATAAGTGCAAATTGTCATCTACGTTTAATAGACAAGCACAAAAGACCGTTCGATGGAATATCAATGCTCTAAAAGACCAAGCGTCATTGCAGAGTTACCAATCAGCTGTCACTAACTATTTAGAGCGGCCCAGCAACAACGAAGAAGCTCCCTCTAACATCGAGGAGCAGTGGCACGCTATACAGTCAGCCATAACCACCGCGGCGCAAAATACCATCTGAAGAAGACCTCCGAGGCCCCGCAATGATTGGTTCGATGACCAATACCGTAGGGTCGTCTAAAATAAACGAACGCTTCGTGAAAAATGGTTGGCTCGCAACACTAGAAGCACTCTAGCAGAATATCTCCGCGCTTGGAAAGCCACGACTAAATACCTTTGACAAAAAAAGCGCGAACATATGAGGTTATGCATCGAAAACATCAGCTTCCAAGCGGAACTAGGAAACTCATGGGACTGTTTTGCTAATGCCAGGAATCTCACTAAAGACTTCCACCCAAGTAGTACAGCCATCAAAGACGGGAATGGAGAGTTGAGAACAAACGTGGCTGATGTTCTCTCAGTATGGCAAACCTACTTTCAAAATCTGCTAAATCGGAATGACGACGTGACCCCCATTAGAGCAATAGCTCCTCCAAGTGAAGAGGTCTTTGTCGAATATCCCACAGTGGAGGAAGTAGACGCAGCTATTAGTCGATTGAAAAACGGAAAGGCACCCGGTCTCGATGGAATCCCCGCAGAATTGATTAAACTCGGAGGCGCTACTCTTGCAACAAGTCTATACGACCTCGTCGTCTGTATTTGGGACCAAGAAGAGCTGCCTGAGAATTGGAAGACCGCGCTCATATGTCCGCTGCATAAAAAAGGCGACCGTCTTAAATGTGAAAACTATCGTGGCATAGCCCTATTGAACGCTGCTTACAAAGTGTTGGCTAATGTTGTACTTGCCAGACTCATCCCTTTCGCCGAAAACATCATTGGCGACTATCAATGTGGTTTTCGACCCAACCGATCAACCACGGACCAGTGTTTTACCATGAGGATGATCTTGGAAAAATGTTGGGAGTACAACATAACCATACATCAACTATATATAGACTTCCGGCAGGCATATGACAGTATAAACCGCGACAACTTATGGGCCGCGCTCATATGCCTAGGAATCCCAGAGAAACTCGTTTCGCTGTGTAAATTAACAACGTATGGGTCTATGTAGAATCGTAATTGAAGGAACTGTGTCAGACTCCTTTGAAATATCATCTGGCGTTCGACAAGGTGATGCACTCGCGCCTTTGCTGTTCAATTTGGTGCTTGAGTACGTATAGTGAGAAAAAGCAACATCGAAACTTCGCGCTGTATATTTAATAAATTCGGCCAAATTCTTGGATATGCAGATGATATCGTGCTTCTTGGCCGAAGACCTAGCGATATCAAAGACAGTTTCATACCGTTCGATCGCTGCGCACGAAGACTTGGTTTGGAGGTGAATAGCAGTAAAACCAAATATCTAACAACACCCAGGAACATCTCTATGGCAAATCTTGGAATTGGCGACCACAATTTTGATGGTGTCGAAAACTTTAAATACCTCGGGTCAGTTATAACTTCACTGAATGAAATGCAGGTAGAAATAAAAGTCCGAATCGCTGCCGGACAACGAGTTTTCTACGCCCAATCAAGATTATTGCGATCGAAACATCTATCGCAGTCGTGCAAGCTCGCACTTTATAAAGCACTAATAAGACCTGTGCTGACTTTCGGAAGCGAGAGCTGGACCATGACCTACGACGATACGATTGTAGATCGTTATCTACATTCGAAAGAAAGGGCATCCGTTCAATTTTTGGTCCAATTAAAGTTGCGAACAACGAATATCGGATTCGTATGAATCACGAAATAAAGCAACTCCTCGGAGGCAACGATATCATCGGATTCATTAATACCAATCGAGTGAGATGGCTCGAAGTACGTCGTAGAGAAAGACCCCGACTACGCTTTCGTGACGACATTGAACAAGATCTGCAAGCATTAGGATGTCGAAACTGGAGGACGAGAGCAATGGATCGGGATGGATGGAGGACCATTGTGCGGGCGGCGAAATCCCTTCATGGGATGTGAAACCCAGAGAGAGAGAGAGAGAAAGAGAGAGAGAGATCTTTAGTAAGTTTAGATTTTAGCGATAATAGCAATACGGTTGATGCAGCCAGTCAAAGTGATATTTCAAATATAGAGAGCGCCAATTGAGAGAAAATTTTAGTTGTACACTGCGAAGATTTTATAATCGAGTTAAATTTTTGAAGACTACTAGCGCTTTTCATTATCTACCTATCTAAACTATTTTTAACACTCCTGCTTTTATGTAGAAGGACAAGAAGTTTAAATCGAAAGAAATTTGTACAGAAATTGAGTTATGTCGCCTCTATGTATTCTGTGCCCGTGTTGTTTGTCTTGCTAAAGTTGAATTTGATAATGTGTCGGTGTTTTGATCTTTTCGATATATAGTAAGAGGTGTTAAACGCAATATCCAAAGATTTGTGATTGCTGTGATTCACGACAAATGGATTTAGTGATTCAATAGCATTAAACGCATCTACTGCATTAGTCAAGATAAAAGAAAGATAATCTAAATAGCTTTAGACTTTTGCAATGCTGTTAATCTGGTTGAAATTATAACTCAACATGGTATCAACGAATAATAATTCTGCATTAGACTTTATGTTACGTGGGAGTATGCCATTTAATTCCGGGTCAAAATTCCACAATCGATCGCGGAATCGATGAAATTGATAATTGCGTTGTAGTAATTCAAATCGGATCCGTAGACCGCATATACACAGCGACAACAACAATTAATAACAAGCCAATGGCCTCTAGATAAGGATGGAAGGCGCCATGTTATTAGGTATAGAGAATCTTTTATGACAATCAGTAGCCAACCGCTTTTACGCTAATTCGATGCGTTGTGATGTACCATTAATTTTATTACACAAGCTTGTTGTAGATCGCATTTAATGAAACAATTTATATTCATTTTGTTAAATATTTTGTCAATTAGGGGGAATCTACGCGTTACCCAGTAACAACCCAGGCATCAGTTAATCAAGTTTTTGATCACTTTACCTATAAAATGGATAAAAAATTCAAATTCGGCCAATTTTCATTACAAAAACAGATAATTCTCCATTCAAAAACTCAGATCGGAAAATACGCATAATCGGAAAATTATAGAGATTACGCGTTACTCGCCATACGTGGCAGCCATATCACAAAAGAGAATTTCTGTTGTTATTTCATTACCAGCAGAAATTTTTTTATTAATTTTGTATCTCCTTTTTCACAAAATCAAACATCTCAGCGGAATAAAATATTTAAAGTGTTCATTAATATGACGAAATGATTGAACTCCGAAGTAAAGGAACCCGTACATGAAATTTTGGAATTTAACGCCATTTCTTAACGGATTACGATGAAATTTAGTTAGTAGCATTCGGATTCTAAAGTGAGTTTGGGGCACACTTCTAGGATCTGTTTATGCTGGACTAAACTTGGCCATTTCATAACCAATTCTTATGAAATTTGGTTTCTAGATCGATTTTGAATTCAAATATGAATTTTAGATGAAAATATGGTATCTTTGCCATTCTACACGATTAAACGATTTTGAGAGGAAGAGAGCTCAACTAATCCTTAATTAATAATTGTAAAATTTATATCACAGGTCTGTATTGTAATTCTAATATGTTGAACGATGATCTTAGTTGTTAGAAAAACAATTAAAAGTATTGGTTTCTAGTTGGAATTTTTGATATATTGGCCAGAGATTGAAACGAACTGAAACGAGCCACAGGAAATCAAGAAACTATAGTGAAAATTCTAACCGAAAAATTTTCCAGAACAAATTGTATTGGAAATGACTGAAAATTAAGCGCAACAAATGGATCAAAAATTTGATCAACAAAACTAAAAAATTGATCAACAAATTAAAAAGCAGCAAAAAATTGTAGTTTTTGAAAGAAATCAAAAGAGACATAATATTTGGCAAAAGAAATGATGACATTTGCGATACGCAGTAGAAGGTCGAGACATAACGATGGGGAGCAGATGTTAGAAATGAACTAACAAAATAATCTGGAACCGAATGATGAAGATCATGGAGTGGTTATTTTGATCAGGATATTGCCACAGTTCGAGAAGAAAGTAACGCATCATTCGGGATCTTGGATGTTCAACCGAAGGCAGAATCGATGTCTCGTAATGAGCCATTTATTAGTCAGCAAGAACCAGGAGAGTTGGTGTCCTAGTGAATGGGGTTGAGATTATCAGGGTTGCGCGCGGCAAACAAGATGAAAGTGGTAATGATGATGGTGGAGTTGTTGCAAATGAAACTGCGATGCTCTCGAACGATGCCGAAGAGCAATTGTGCCAACTACATTTGGACGAATATGAAATACACTGCGCTAAATAGCTATAAAACCAGTTAGGTTATAACAAAGTTTATACATAAATATATGCAACGGATAATTCCAACTGTACTCATAAATAGTCCACTGTGATTTCGCAATACTTACAACTATAGCTCATACAGATGCAATTATGCATCTCTTATTTTTTACATATTAGGCAGTTGTGCTGCAACCTCAGAGCGAAACAGATATAAAAACAGTGGAATTCTTGTTGTTTATTTATTTTATTTTTTAAACTTCAGGTTTTTTTACTTTAAAGCAAGTAATTACTAAGAATAACCATGATAGAATATGCACCTCAAATATATTTAGCTTATGGTGTATTTTTTTTTGGTTTATAACTATGCCACGCGGAACTAATGCGTGAATTCCACAGTGAAATAATTTTTTCAGTAAAATTAACACGAGATCAAAATATAAAAAATCCTTTACTTGTTAATTTATTTGTTTCTCAATAAATTTTTCAATACAATTTACTGGCAAAATAATAGAGCAAGTGGGGGAAATGTTGCCATAAAAAGTATGAAACTCAATACTTTTTATGGCATCATTTTTAACATACCTTCAAAAAAATAGTATGCGATGAGAAATATTTTTCGCACACTACGACAATTTTATGGTTAAAAAAATATTACAGTGAAATGTCAAGAGAAAAATGAAACATGGGATTATTTTTTTGTACTGCTACGTACAAACACGTTCATTTTAGAGTAAAATAAAATTTTGAAAATTTTGTGATTCGTTAAAATCGTTTATTATCAAATTTTCTAAGTTATGTTGCCCCCAACCTGTCACTATTTTGACTATAAATTTTGGTATAAAAACAAACAAAAATTGCTACCTCTGTTGCTCTAATGTAATTTAAATATACTCTTCGGTTTTCCAGTATTTTTTACTAAAAAAAATTTGTTTCACTGTGGAATTCACGCATTAGCTGACTGAAAGTAAAAAAAGGGAAATAACGGCATATTGTAACTGCGGAATGTCCTTGAGAAAAATTGCTTCAAAAATAAACAGACCACTCACTTTTGTATATAATTATATTAAACTGGGCAATAAATATGGTTCGAATGCGCGACCTGGCCCTGTGCCGAAAATTACTCAGAGGGACACGCGCAGCATTATTTCGTTGGCGAACGAAAAAGATGCCATCATCAAATATAATAGCCCATTTACAATTATCTATAACTACACAAGGTATACAACAAATTTTAAGTGGTTGTAAAGCCATGCAATGGACTAAACGCAAACCAAAAACTCAGATGAAACAATATTTATCCTCGCTAAAAATTTGCCAGATAAGTTTATTAAATGAAAATACTTTATCTATACTTGTGTTAGTGGCGTGACATCTAAAAAATCCCGCTAATTTTATTGTGAAAATTGTGATTTAATATCGAATATGCCTGCAAGTTGTTCATTGTGTTCCGGTAACATCATCAAAGAAAGGTTTCCAGGTGTTACGTGCGGTGGTATCTTTCGAAATTTCTTTCATATATACGGTGTGCCAACTTATCCAATGACCTTGTTCAAAGCATAAAAGAGTGTTCCGTAAACTGGTTATGGTTAGCTTGTCGTTCTTTATCAAATCAATCGACTTTAGTGAATGAGGATGAAGCTTCCGAATTAACAAATACAATGGATACCGGTACCAACATTGGTTTTCCTGAAATAATGAGGCAACTAAAAAATCTAGAAAAAAAACTTACTACGTTAGAGGAGTTATATGGAGTTGTCTTCGAACTAAAAACTGAAAATATAGAATTGGAAAACGTGAGGAATAATTTTTATCACACAACACAAAATTACATGTATTGGAAGCCGATCAAGATAAACCGAACCAATTGGAGAATGCCTCTAGCATTACCATCAGTGGTTTACCAATGAAACATGACGATATTCATGGTCTTGTAGTGAATGTAATTAAAAAATATTGTGTAATTAAAAAGTGCGTTATCAATAATTGCGGGGTGGGCCAGCAGATGTGGATTGGGCTATTAACCCATTTAAAACAGAACTGATTCTTTTCACTAGGGCCTGAGCTCAACTTGAATCGATCCAAGATCCTGATCACACTGAGTAAGCGTGATTTAGGTAGAATTGTAAGAGTAATTACCGAGCACCGCCTTTTCGGAGATCATGCGCGAGGGCTGGGTATCGATGCAAATGACTTCTGCAGAAGCTGCATGGACGAGGAGGAGGCTCTTGTTCACTTCTTCTGCTCGTGTCCCGCACTAGTTGGCAGAAGACATGAGCACTTGGGCAAATACAACATGGACAGCCTCTGTGATCTCGAAAGCTGAAATGTGTGAGATCTTTTACGTTATATTAATAGTACTAAATGGGTTTAAGAGAGTTTATGATGTCGGATCCTGTGGTATCACTAAACACAAAATTTCAAATCGGAAATGCCAAACTAAAATATTTAATTCCACAGACCAAAGAATGGTTTTTTAAAACTAAATTTTGTTCCGCTGTCTCTAAAAATCTTAATGGAAAGTTATTAATGGCATTTTGAACAATATATCAGGCAATAACGCAATTCCATCAATTGATGTTGGTGATAACAGAATTGAAACTGATCCATCTAAAATTGTTGTAAATATTTTTAATGAATTTTTTATCAACGCACCTTACGACATATTGGTTGCGAATAAAGAAGACGACATTGATGATTCTGTTAGAAATACCTTAATTAAGTCAAATTTTAACAGCATACGTTTTTTCTTTACCCCTGTTTGTGAAATGAAATATGCACGATCGTGAGTGATGTAAAAAACAGTGCTTCTTACGGTATTGATTAAATATCCCATATAATAATTAAAAAAATAATTGGGAGCCTAGTTCAAGTTTTAACTTTTATTTTTAATAATTTTTTAGCAAAAGAGGTTTTCCCAGAAAAACTTAAAATGGGTGTCGTAAAACCACTGTTTAAAAAAGGTTCCCACTTAGGTACGTTCTTAAAAATTGTTGAGAAAATAATTAAGAATAGATTATCGGGATATCTTGAAAAAATAAATTTGCTTGATAGACGATAGTATGATTTTATAAAGAACTCTTCTACTGAAAAAGCATTGGTCTCATTCTTGTCGCCTCTGCAGCAATATTTGAATGATAATATGAAAGCTTCTGCGCTTTTCATTGACATTTCCAAAGCATTCGATACTGTTAATCACAAAATACTATTATCAAAATTATATAATATCGGTGGGAGGTGTTTCACTAAATTTGTTTAAATCTTACCTTCAAAATCGTAAATAAAGCGAATGTATTGATAAGATCTTCAGCGATGAGAAAACTGTCAATATTGGCGTCCCACAAGGATCAGTTTTTGGGCCACTGTTATTTTTAATATATTCTGATTCAATTTTTAGTCTTGATTTGCGTGGTTTTATTGTCGCGTTTGCAGATGATATGGCGTTATTGTATTCTGGCCCTAATATGGAATTGGTTAATCATGCTATTAATCAAGACATTGTTTTGTTAAAAAAATGGGGTTACGTGCATGATATGATATTAAGCTGCAAGCCACAAATAATGAATTTTTATATAGGTGGTACAATTCTTGATCTCTCTTCAAATCTCATTTATCATTCATTATCTTTTTCACAGAATATTTGTGATTGATGATTTAGTTAATTGAAATTTTCTAAAAGTTGTTCATTTTAATTTGAATAAATAGTAGGTACACATTTTTAGTTTTAGTAATAATGTTTAATTGTAATTTAGAATCGTAGCTCCGATACAGTTTTATAAAGTAAGAGTTTACTATACTAGTTTTGTCTCGAAATTATTAAGTTATAAAGCAATATTGTAAAATAAATAAGGGAAATGAAACAAGGTAAAAAAAAAGAATAATGGAGATCATTATGAATCGGAAAATTGGATTTTTCAGCACGATAATGCTGCGATACACTCTGCCAGGCTAACAAAAGATTGGTTTACTTCCAAAAACATAGACATTTTGGGTTGGCCTGCTATTATTCCTGACTTAAACCCCATAGAGAATGTATGGGTTTTGTTTCTAAACGGCGTAGAATTCGGAGGAGCTCCAACACTATTTCGCTAAAAATGGAGTAATAGATGAAGGCGGGAAAGATCACTTATGAAATTCTGGTAAAAGAGGACGTTTACAATGGCTGTTTGCAAAGATGACAGTATGGATGAGGAGATGTGTGAATATGTGGTGCCGTGTAGGGAAGAGACGCGAGTCGAGGCGCAGTGATGGAGTGGATTGTCATCAAGGATTGTTTTGAGATAGAGTGGACTATGGAGAGTAGTAGCAAGGTTGGATGGCGTCGGGAGGAGAGGACGAAGATGAAGTTGAATTGGTTTGCGTTAGACAAGCTAACCTACAGAGGCGGTTGTTTGTCTCCTGTTCGAGACGAACAGGCTTTATTTTAATTTATTTATTTAAAGAAATCGATTTAGTAATATAATACAGTTATGATTTCAAACTTAAAATTACAGAAAATTTTTGTTGATACTCTACTACAATATACATAAAATATTAAAAAGTCAAATTCAAGTTGAATTTTAAAAATTAAAAATTTTTGAGAGTAGTTCTTCTTATTTGAAGGAGTCAAAAGTAATTATAAATTTAGAAAATATATTTTTTTAAGTTAGTTTTGAAAGTGTTTTTAGATAAATTAAAATCGAAGTGATTCTCTATTGTATTAAATGTTTTCACTATTATTTGCGTTGTTATCTCCGTACTTGGTGGAATGGTGTTCTGGTGCCAATAATCGATAATTACGAAATGATATACTTGGAACATTAACAGAGATGTTTCCCAGTACGTAGGCAGAATCAATGTGACCAAGTAGTACGTTACCGATGAAAGTGGCATCTAGAAGAAGGCGTCTATTTCGAAGAGTGCAAATATTGTATTCTTTGCACCTTGTTGAATATGGTGGTAATCGAGCCATATTTACGTGGAATGGTTCTCTATGATCGTAGTCCCAAGCAGGTTTTTTTTAACAGGAAAAACATAACTTTTTTTGTATGCTTTCGATTCTCTTGATGTGAACATTGTGGTAAGGATGCCAAACGATCGCGGCGTATTCCACTTGAGATCTTACATAACCGAAATATAGTGAACATAACGTTTTTATATCCTTGAGCTAAGTGGAAGGTAATTTTACGATCTCATCTATTGGTTTGATGGGCAATTAATTCAGCATGGGCGAGACATTTATTCAACAAAAATGGTTTATTTAAGGTTTTGAAGATTATTATCACTTTTTGTGAGACTAGTGACATCTAGTTTAAAATAGTAGCATTAGAGATAGCGTTATAACTGTTTTGTTGTATATAGCATATTCGAGCCTAGCATATTCGATCGGTATATAAATACGAGTACAGCGAGCGCGTCATTCAAGAGATAGGGTACGCGAAAGATTTAAAGCAATACGAAAATTTAATCAGTGTTATTTTAAGTGAGATAAAATTTATTTTCAATAAAATTCCGGAAGTGGTTGATGTTTATGACACAAGGGTGAATTTTTTGGGCCACTTCACAGCTATTTCTTTGTATTCAAAAGAAGTTTTTGCACGAAATCCAATTACTTAGTTTATGTTTCAGTTTCTTAAAGTATGGTTTGTAAAAATCTGTCAAACATGTCATCCAATAAACAACAAATACAACTTTGTTACAATCATTCTTCTTGTATGCCAAAAGTCATGACCAGGAGCCATGATAACGATTTTGTAAATATTCGGCAACCACACAAGATTTGCTTCTTGTGTATTGTATAATTTCTGTTTAAATAATGCCATCAAACTGTTTTTGTTTTCTTAAGATATTAAAAAACCAACATCTTATCTTTTTTGTCATCGTCGCATATTGGAACAAGAAACACCCAAAACTATTTACAGATTTTGTACGATGAACTTTTTTCTTTTCTCATATAAATTTTTTTATGCTATAGGTGAAAGTCATTCCAATAACCATATCCAAAAAAAATTACTTTTTTGTCGAAGCGAATCGATTTTTTAATAGAAAATAATAATAAATGTCACTTAAAGCAAATATTTTTCATTTCGATTATATAATTTAACTGTAAACCATTATTTAATACGTTTCTTGTCTTTACTTTAAATTACAGAATTTACAATGACACACTATCGAAGATGAAAACAGATAGTATGGGGGCACGGGACGGGGAAATACCCGCAATATTTAATCCAAAGCGGGTACGTACCCCATCTGTGGTGGTCACAGGTGATTCACCAAATGGACCATTTGGTGGCTTTACAACCGGAAATTTATCATCGTATCCACAAATTCAACATTCCGATTCGTTAACATCGAGTCAACCGGATGGTGCCGACAGTGTTACCGGTGTTCAAATTATTACAAATATTGGACAATGTCGCACAACAACGCCAACGCCGACGGGCGAACCACCGTCGACAATAACATCGGCTCGACCACCACGATTAAAGGCGTGTAAGGATTCATGTTGTTCGCCCTTGGCACAAAAGGTGAGTAAAATATATTCTCAAGCTATATATTATCGTAAATCAATAGCAATAAAATTTATCGATTTACAGATGTATTTTGGCGTATGCGTAACAATTTTGGTTACGGCCTCATGGGTGGGTGCCACCCACTGTATCAAATTTCTTTACATACGTCGTAGTACATTTCCTACACCGTCGTTCATACAACCAAACACGATTATATCGGACAACGGTATAAATCATGTGAATATACCGGCACTAATAAATCATCATCACACAATCGTCAACGAAACGCATAAAGTGTATTTGCATTCGAGCAATATCACCGAAATTAATTCATTCACGAAATTTAATGCCCCATTTTTTGCATCATGGTTTATAACCAATTTTGCCGTGTTATTCTTTCCCATATATTTATTGGGCCGGATAACGGTTAAAAAATGTGAATCACCCGGCGATATATTGGGTGATGTGTTAAGGGGATTTCGGGATCGTGGATTCACGGCAGGTAAATATTTAAGTAATTTTCTTTTCATACGTGCTGGTTACATAATTTTTGTGATTTCGGTTCTAGGCCGTTTTCTAAATCGTTGTCTTACGTTTTGTATACTGTGGCTGATAACAACGTATTTGTATACATTATCGTTACGTGCGCTTCTAGCAACCGATGTGATGGCGTTATTTGCAACAAATGTGGCCAGTGTATATTTATTATCGTGGGTCATATTACACGAACAATTCGTTGGCGTCCGAGTAAGTACTTTTAAACAATTTTAACATGACTCTACATAGCGCCTTCAATTTCTGAAGATTTAGAATTCCAACTACCTACTTATCAAAATTACTCAGTATAGAAAATTTTTTTATAATGCGACGAAAATCTGTTAGTTCTAAATCTCTTGAAAAAACATCTACCATCTGTCCCAATTACGTCTTTTGCTGACATGTGTATGTTTATGATTGGAAATGTACTGCTTCCTATGAAATCGATGAGTCGTTCTCCATTATTATAACGCACATCGGCTAATGCTTATTTACCCATGATGGTTGTCAGATCGGTGTTATCAGTTCTAATTTTTGCATTGTTCTTTATATTATTTTCACTTCATTTCTGAGTCCCCCTTTGGCTATGCCCCAACAAAACCACTGACTTATGATTGTGGTCCGCATTTTTGAATGCAACCTTGCATTCTGCTTCTGGATATATTAACAAGAGCTATTACCCTATCTCTACTTCTTGCTATCTACAGTTCGTTACTTGGCCTATCAAATTTTGCTTTCAGTTGAACTCACCAAAAATTTTCTTGGATACTCAAGTAGAAAAGAATATATAATTACATTCCCTATAGGTTCGATGACTTTGTCATTGTGAAAATTTAGTTGAAGGATTTCAGAAATTTAAAAAATAATCGAAAGTGTTCTGGTAAAATAAAATTTCACTTTCTTTAAAATTTACCTCAATTTCGTGGTTTGTTTACAAAATTCATTCATTCTGCTACTGCTTCTTCATTCACAAAACGATTAGGTCTCTGTAATTATATAAAATAGTCTTGTGTTGTTTTATTCGTTTTTGTGTTTGGCTTGAATAATAATTGATGTTTATGCAAATTAGTACTGCTCGTCTACAGCGTCATAAATAATAATTTGGAATGAGTGTAGAGTCGAAGCGCTTTTGAATAGTTAAAGAGAAAAAAAAACAAGCCGATGCCATAAATTATACAATTTTAAGTTTTCATTGTTATTTTATTTTTGTAAAGGTCTCTGCCACCGTAATAAATGATAATATTTAAATATTTATAAAGATGTAGAAAGTGGAAGTTTATTGATTATTAATTTGAATCATTCGCATTTGATAAATAATTTAATGAAATTTACACGATTTAATTATTTAGGCTGAGGTCGTTATGCTTCAAATTTTTGCTGCTTGCATGCACAAGACAGTTTGGCGTCCAAACTATTATTTGTGCAACGACCCGTACAAATGGAGGGGGGAATATGTTGTGACCATCATCCGACTTTCTTTTACCACAAATTTATATAGACATAGATCTCGAATACACTACACTTCGTTGAAGAAATTGAAAAAGCTCCTTTGGAAGACGCTACTTCTCCTACCCAGATTACCATCAAATTTCCCAATGATCTACCAAGTAATGGAAAAACGTTAAGTATGATTTTGATTCCGAATAGTCAATCAAATATTGTTTTGTTTTATCAAATCTCTGGTAAAATTTTAAAAATTATCTGAAGAAATTTTGTTTCAAACTTAATTTACATTCGTTTGTTTTTAATCCTTTTTCGAAAAGCGAAAATCTGCAAAAATGTCGTTTTTATTCGAGGTTGAATATTTTCATGATTTGGAAAGATAGTAAAATGAGTACCGACATAGTTTATATATGTCTTAATTATGTATGTACATGATTTTTGAAATCTCTTCAGAAAAATCATTTTCAAAATTAAATATTTATAAGCTTCATAAACGACCTAATATATGTAAAAATCAATGATGAATGTTTATTTCATTATAAAGAAGAAGGTATGCCATAAACATTTGAAAACAATATCAGAGAAATGGCTGCCACGGCTTCGCTTGCAGCACCATATCCTTTTCATGAAATTTCCCATGATCAATCCGCACATTTGCGACTGTATGTACTCGATAACTTAACGAATTCCATCTTTAAGGTATTGAATCGATTGTAGAGTATTGGCATATACCTTATCTTTCACGTGGTCCCAAAGAAAAAAGTCTAAAGGGGTTAAATCATAAGATCTCGATGGCCAATTGTGATCACCTCTTCGAGAAATAACACGGTCAAGAACCGTTTCTCGCAAAATTTCGATTGTTTCGTTGCTTGAAAAAATCATTAATCATCGCTCGGTAGCGCAATCCATTCACCGTAACAGTTGCACCAGCCTCATTTTCGAATAAGTAAGGTCCAATAACACCACCAACCCAAAAATCGCACCAACGAGTGACTCGTTGAAGATGGAGAGGCTTTTCAACAATCGTTCGATTTTCTGAGCCCCAAATGCGACAATTCTGCTTATTAACGTAGCCTCCGAGGTGAAAATGGTCCTCATCGCTGAAGATGTTTTTTCGATGAAAATCCGGATCATTTTGATGCATTTGAAGGACCCAATCAGCGAAGATACGTCGTTTATGGTGATCGACCGGCTTGAGTTCTTGTGTTAACTGAACTTTAAAAGCATTAAGACCTAAGTCTTTATGCAAAATACGGTGTAATGTCATTTGGGGAATCGACAAAGAATCAACAAACCTAAGTTTTCGTCAACACTACGGGCTACAGCAGTATACTCTTAGTTATTCTTGAGCGACGCACACGGTTTCGATTCTTCACATCACTAACTTGTCTCAACAGCTCAAATTTTTTCACCAGTTTCATTATTGCCGGCCGAGAACGTACTTCACGACGACCCAAAAGTGCTTTAGTTTTGCGAACTGTGACTGCAACATTTTCACCATTTTTGTAGTGAATTTTAACAATTTCAATGCGTTGTTTGTTGAAGGTGTATCGAACCATTTTTAGTAATGGCGTAGTTTTTGCTCGTCAAATGTCAAAAGATGACAGCTTCAAAATTGACAGGTGTCCAAATAGCAGGCTATTCAAAATGAAACCTCTTATTGGAAAACCCTGTAGAATATTATTTTGTTACACAGGGCCTAAAATGTTTGTTTTTTGCATGAGAGGGAGATTTTTTCTAAAAATATTGCGATCATTCCAGTGCAAAAAGCATTTTAGGCACGAGCTTTAACAACTACTACCTTTATAATGTTCACATGTTATGGAAGGAAGAAACATGCTTGCTTTACATTTGCGGTCTAAAAATTTAAGTTTGAATTTTGATTTTATTTTCGATCGCATATGCGGTTTATTTAGCCCTATTGCGCAAAACAGGTTTAGGCACAAAGCAAAATACGTGTAATGGCATCGAGATTTTTGCAACCTTAACAAGATTTTAAAAAATTTTCTTGTGTGGACCTTGTTATCTGGCCTGTTAAAGCCAAAACTAGTTAACTGCCCATGTAAGGCGATGACGATTTAAGGACAGCTTTCATATGAGATTTTTCGATTTTATGGAAATGAATGTAAATGTAAATTATATTTGCCTCTGAATCGATCGAATTTAGATATCTTAAACTTAAATGTAAAATAATTTGTTCTGCTAAAAACTGTGTGTCTCTCAAATTCGGTCTCTAGAGCTAAGACCACTTCGCGCTTAAATTTTTTGTGATAAGTTTACAGAAGGATGTCCAGTGAATTTTACTGGAAGTCGGCTCCCTAATGCCCCTCCCCCCCTCCCTAATGCCCCTCACCCCCCCCCCCCCCCTCACCCACACATTAAATTTTCAACAAAAACAAAAATATAACTGTATTTGATGAACAATTATTGATAAAAACCCGTTTTATTTTATAAAAATTTAACGAAAAAATTTTGTTTTCTCTTTAGAGATCATGTACATTCTCGATATAACATATCTAGACATATCCGCCGAAAAACAGTTTCAATTTTTGGAACTGCGAATTAACCAATTGTAAGTAAATTTGTTTAATAATAAACCACTAACAGCAGTATTGGGGTATTGACAAATAACCGGCTTTTGGCTGTTCACAGTACTGTTTTTAACTGACCTCTAATAAGACCTAAAAATATCACTTTTGGAGTATTTTAAGTTTGACCAATTGTCCGAAAGTAGGGTGTTTTATGGTCCATTTATCGAAATGTACAGCAACAATTTTTCGCTTTAATTGCAGAAATCTGGCTTACGCTCTTGTTTTTGACCATAACAGGTGAGTTTGTTTTGAAGGGAATAATCTCTACATTACTCGCATTGGTGTCTCACTACTATTGACACTGTTCTTCTTCTTCCGGCAATGCTTTATCGTTTTCCACTTCTTCAATCTCTCAAAATTTCCTTGATCTATAATCTAATACGGTATATGGTTCTTGATTTGCTATGATGCAGTGGCTCAAATATTGTCCATTCTAATGCCGTTTTTTGTGCAACTCATCATTCATTACTAAGGCTAGGGTATCGATATAGTCTGCACCCATTAATATGTCGATATTGTTTGATATATTATAATTTGGATCTAGCCACAAGAAATTATTGATATGAAAACAGTTCCAAGCATTGAAACTATACTCTGGTTTCCTATTAGTTATCAACAAATAATGCGCACCAAATTCCGATTTACATTCTGAGGTTCGATATGGTATTTTAATCATTGGTCTGATATACCAGCTTTAATTCCTCCTATTCGTTTTAACAGTATTTGCCGTAGGCGAAATACACTAACATTTAATAAACACATTTCATTTAACACTTGTTTTTCTATTTCGCAAAAAAAGCTGTTTGCCCTTTTTCGAAACAGAAAAACAAGTTTTACGTGAAATGTGTTTATTGTGTCCTCCTATTCACTTGACTTCTACATGTGTTCTTGTACTATGTATGTTCTGGTGGCCTCGCGAGTTAAGAACACTTGAGAACCGGGATCGATAACTCAATAATTCTCAATTGCGCCAATCGTCAGAACCTTCATTGTGCTGTGCTCAGAAGTATCTGCAATTCTGTTGTTACTGTTCAACATGTGTAGATGTACTCGAAACATTTCGCTTCCGATATAAACAAGTTCGGAAAAAAATATGCTTACTCACACTCATTTTTGCACTATAAAGTTGACATTTGTAAAACCGATCTGCATTTTATGTGATGCCTTACAATTTATGAACTTATGTAAATTTTGGTGGTTGAAATCGTGTTGCTTTTGGTATCGGTTGTTGCTTCTTTTGACTGAAAACGTTTCTCCAAAAATGGCAAAAATTTATTTTAGTTTTATCCCTTTTCTCCTTGCAAACCCTTTCGTTTGCTTGCTTCATGGCTGTCTATCTCCGTGGTGATCTTTGTGATAATATCATCATGTTCGAGTTTAATGATATCGTAATATCACTCAGAGAAATATTTTAACCGTTCTTTATCTTCTGAGGTCTCCACAATTTTCTTCTCATTCAGATCAATGGTTTGTTCCATTGTTCGTTTGATTCTTTTCAGCAACAGCGGTAGAGCTTATTTTGAAACTTTTTGTATCAATGAGTCTTTAGCTGCATTTATTTCTTTATACAGAGCTGTCATTTCTACATTTTGTAATTTTATCATCTGGTAGAATTCTCTTCTGTTGGCATACTCGTTCTTATTAGTAAATGAGAATTTGGGATTTAGGGGGTTATCTTCCGATGCTGTTGGTGTCTGTGTTCTTGGTGGCTCCTGGTTCAGTCGACTCCACAATTCGTCGATTAGGTTGTCGTAGATCCCCTCTATCTTATTTCGTTTTTTGAAAAACATGTTTTTTTTCTAACGATGAAATATTAGTTCTGACTATTTCATCAGTCTCTATACATATTTTCTGTAGAGTTCCCTTAAAGTTGATATTTTCATCTTTAAATATTTTTGGTTTTCCTTCTTGGCCCGTCTATATCGTAGTTCTTTTTCAGAACTATTTTGTCTAACAGATCGTCATCACGTATCAATGAAAAACATAATACAACCATTTTGTCGCCTTTGACCTCCTGATCAAATTCAAACGGGTTTCTCCGTGCTCGTCGTTGTTGATAAGTCCGTTGGTTATTAGCTTCGATTGATGTAATGACTGCCTGGTTTTGTTGACCGGGTTTGAACTGGCGCCGATTGGTAGTTGGCTTGTAATTTTGGTGCCTCGTGATTGTTGCGTTGAAGTTTCCATAGATATTATTGGATGCCGGTTTTTATGGTGGCTTCGAAGACCAATGTTTTATCAGTGCTGACACTATATATCTTTTCAATATTTTAATTTGCTGTTATCCGCTTACCACTGGTAACACTGTGTCATAACATTTAATTCCTTTCCCGATTTCATCTTTTCCTAACTGTTCAATTTATTATTGATCATTGTGGCATTGCCCTCTGTGTATGAGTAGCAATACTATGGATTTGTTCGGTGGGAATTTAACGAGCTAGTTTTGTGTTATGTCAGCTTAACCACACTATAGCATTATCAAATATTGATTTTTGGAGCGAGACCAATGTGTGCCCTTTTGTGTGTGTACGAGCAGTTAAGATGTAGATGAATCTTTTTTTTCTGTGTTTCTTGTTTTGTATTTTTGGCGCGTCATGATCGTTCTCTTTTTGCACCACACATCAACTGCATGTACGAGAACAGCAAACAAATATAAAAAAAAAAAAATCTGCATCTTGGTTATTTGGTACGAGAGTATTTTTTAGTTTTTCAATCTCGTTTTGGAGGGCCGATAATAAGTTGTTTTTGTTTTTAGATGGTGAAATCGTAAATTAAAAATAACAGTTAAAGGAAAAAATTAATTGTAAAATTATAAAAAAAAATATTTAGTGGAATCTTTTGTTTAAAAAAAAAAAATGTAGTCGAAAGTTCATTTATCTGAACTTATAAAAAATTATTATTAAATATAAATAAAAATTTGTCTATAATTGGTGAAAGCTATCGTGTAATTTTTTTTTCTTCAGTAAGCAATAAGATTTCTTAAATTATACTTGCTTTTATCTAAATGGTGGAAATTGAACCACCAAACCAGTCCAAATACACGTCGTTATTTTTCTAAAGTGTGAGCGTTGGGAAAGGCAACTTCGTTTATATTTACATCAAATGAAAATAAAAGTTGAGTGAAGTGAACTTGTAATAAGAGCATAAAAAAGATATATAAAAATAAAAAATGAATTTTCAATGATTGATTCAAACATCATTGCGGATTTTGGTTTGCGCAGCTAAAGTCAAATAAAGCCGCAACGTGATGGATGGCCAGTTGAGGTCACCTTAGATGTTTCCTTTTGTGGGCGAAACCACACTCCAAATTAACGGGGGGTCAGTTGAGACCACTTCATTTGGTTCCACGGTCTTGACGGAGAAGGAAAAAAGGTCGACCTCTGAGGTCCTCAAGGTATACCATTATTTTTTTTTTTATTTTATTTTTATTAAATTTTTTATTCTTGTTTGTCATTTTTAAATTTCAATTTCACCATTTATAGTTTTTTTTGTAAATACCGAATTGTAATCGTGCATCCAAATTACGGTGTTTGTGTATGTTAGAGGATTTTGGTACAATTCCCAAATAAATAACAACAAACTTCTATTTGGATTTTGGTACACTTTATTAATATTATCATCACTAAAATCCAGCATCCAGATCACTCAACTCCAGCATTACCAGCGTATAAACTGCAATGGAAAATAGTTTCAATAATGTAAATGTATATGATTACTTACCCTTAATTATTAGAACTAATTTAATTTAATTTAAAACTAAATTTAATTTTACAATTACGTTAAGTAAACAAACCAAAACAAACTGTAAACATTGACAATTAAAGACAGCTGTTAATTTATAGACTAAATGTAATAGATTATACCATTTAGTGTTCGGTATAGAGAGTGCGTTTGATACTAATATTGTTATACTAATATAAATCTCTGTTATAATTAATTTAAACTTAGCGCACTTTTCACCAAATTTTTTATACAATTTTATAAAATGTTTATAAATTATAATTTAGATTTTTATAAATTAAGTTTGTCAAGAATTGTAAAATAAAAAATGTAAAATCTTTCTCTTTGAAATAAACTCTTGAACTGAAAGGATCAGTTTCAAGAAATACAGTGTGTTACGACTGGTAGTATTATTGAAATTTCACTGGACTTACCACAATCATTCGGAAGTCTAATTTGGATTTGGATTCTGGAAGGAATTGCAACATTGGATGTCAATACTTTTGGAAATCGTTCTACAGTGTACACGACCAGGGTCGCACGTTGGTCTCGTTCCATCATCTTGGGAAGCTATATTTTTTTCTCTTCTTTTTTCCTTTCTCTTTTTGGTTGTTCTTAATAAAAATTGTACGGCGATATTACGGTTGCATTAGGGTTATTATTACCTCTTCAGTTTTTTTTAAATAGAACGAATTACTAAATTTTTCGGTTCGGTGTGATGGGAGAGGACTTTTCATTCTGTGTTGGTTCCATATGTACAGGCTGGGCTTGCCACTCCCCTTCATCCCCTTGGCAAGACATTCACAGGGTCGGTGTGGTGAGTCCAGTGAATGTGTCGTCCATTCAGGGGCGACCGTAAGATCCACGCGGTCTCCTCGTGGCCCTTAGACGGTCTCATACTGTCGAAATGTGAATTGTGGGAGATTCGCTGGAGGTATCTTCGGGTGAAGAGATGCTTGGTCTGTTGAGGAGACGTCCTTACCCTCTTATGCTTCTTCGTTAAGGCTGGGCATCGGCCTTTCGGGGTTGATGGGTCATTCGGGGGGGGGGGGGGGGGTCTCTTCAGCGTACTTGTCACTCGGAGAGATCCGGTCGTCGTCAGATGGGCACACCAGGTTATAATTATTTTACTCCGTTCCTCAAGGTTCGTCTGAGAAAGTTCGGCGGAACATCCTGTTTTTTTACTTATTTTTTATTTGTGTTTTTTTTTTAATTTTTCTGTAAACACGTTGTAGGCTAGAGTCATGCAAGTCTCCAAATCCACACGACTCTGCATGACTAGTTGATAACTGTGGGTTGGCTGCAAGCCGTCCGTAACAACTGGACTAAAGTGTTATTTTGAATTGTTCAATTTTTATTCAATATATTAATTACAGCAACAAATTTCTAGTGTGACTGAGCTTACATTATACTTTTGCTGATTAATTTTGCTGATCTCATAAATTTAGCTCAAATGCTTAACGGCTGTCAAGAAATACCAAACATCAATATTTTAAAAAATACTTGTATCGTGTTATGTTCGCGTGCCTGAAATCAGCCTTACAATCATCCCAAAGTCATTCTAAGTATTTTTCGGGTATTAACATCAACTTCAGTGATATTGTGTTTGGTAGTTTTTGACCTTTGCATTCTGTTCTGGCCTTGAAGCACACCGAACTCTTTCGTGGTTCGCTGTTGAAGTCGTGCCTTACGCAGTAGCTTAATTGACGGTGGACGCCTATAAGTCCGATTTACGTAGAACCATCTGCGCATTGCATAACTCTGTGCCGTCTTATAGTACTAACATCGGATATGGGTCGGTCCGTGAGTGGTATTATGTATTGTGTTGATATTACATATCTAAACTCCATTAAAAAGTTCCGGCGATATCGCTAAAGCCGATTCTAAATACTTAGAGATCACTTATTACTCTGCCCGACCCCTTTTATGTAACTGTCTAAGGATACTGTGAACAATACATGGAGATGGGGTTACATTGGATTTTTAAAATTAAAAAATTCGGTTGCCTCATCAGACTGCAATGTCAAAATTACAAAAATATGTTTAATTATTATATATCGCTACCCAAACAATATCTGACTATTATCTAGAATAATCCAAAATTTCATTCTGTGAAAAATTGTTTGAGTCCCATTAGAAATCGTATAACTGCCTGACAACACTTTTGGATACAAGTCCAGTAGTATCACTGAAGTTGTTGCTAAATCCAGGCATTTAACATCTACTTTAGTGATACCACTTGGCTACTTAAAGGAAAAATTAGAATAACTTTAGAATGTACCTGGAACAGCATATTTTTAAATCTAGGAACATTCTGTCTGCCTAAAGATTCTCTAAAGATATCAATTTAAACTTATTTGAATGCTTCTGGGAACCGATCAACAGAAGCCGTTCCTTTTCTTTCCCTGCATTTCCTTAAACGTGAAAAACTTGGGTAATTAAAAAAATATATAGGCTTGACATTTATACGTTTTCCGGAATAATGAAGTCGTAAACTCGTAAATGGTGACCCAAATTAAAGACTTAATCCCTTTTAGAAAAAATGATAGACAAAATGTAGTTATCTTATGGGCAAGAACTATCAGAAATTTACTAAACAGCGATATAACTATTTTCGATTTTATGTATTTCAATTGGTCCTTTTTTCAGATCGTCGCCGTTATACTATGTGATACAGGAATTGCATTATTAGCTTATATGGATGGAATTACGGGTAGCCCAACATTGGCCGGGGTTGTATTGGCTGCATTAGCGGCCGCCAGTTACGCTGTATTCAAGGTTTGTTTATCTTTCCTTAATTACGAAAGTTTATTTCGGCTGTAAACTGATATTCATATCCACAGGTAATGTTTCGTAAAATGATGGGTGACCCACCGGTAGGCCAAATCGCATTTACATTTACAACATTAGGATTCTTAAATGCAGCCATGCTTTGGCCCGTATGCGTAGGATTATATTTTTCGGGTGCGGAAGTAATGCCATGGGATACATTGCCATGGGCAGTTCTATTAATAGCTAGTGTTCTACTATTAGGTAAGTTCTAATGTGGTCCATTGTACACCAGTATCTTAAATAAATTTATATTTTTTTTTTGTATAGTTTTTCATATATTAACACAATTTAGTAACGCTGTTACATATAATATGTTTGTAACATTGGGATTAATTACGGCTGTGCCTGTTTCAGCAGGTAACTATCACTAAACTTTTATAATTAACACGAGACTTATTAATCTTCCGTGTATATCTATAGCTTTAGATGTTGTTCTGTACGGTGCTAATTTTGCCGGCATGAAATTAGCCGGCATAATTTTAATAGCGGTCGGGTTCTTCCTGGTCATGTTCCCGGATAACTGGCCTGATTATATTACACGTTTATTAAGGTAAGTCATTTAATTTTTGTAATAACACAATAACATTTATTATATAAATGAAATAATTAATTTAATATAATTTTATGTTTTTTTTATTACCAAATAACAAGGTTAAAGATGTTTTTAAAATATGATTTATTTAAAAACAAAAATTCAACAAAATTAAAAACTAAAAATTACTAATAAATGTTTCATGCGAAAAATTTTAATTAACAAAGTTCATCATAAATTTGAATAAACAGCTGTTGCTCCAATTTAATTTTATGCCTACGCAAACAATAATTTAACAATTTTCAATTGAAAATTACGTGCTGAGTGTCAAGAACCACGTTCATTAATGGCCAACTACACATTATCTATTTATGAATTAAATAATTAGTTGTTAATTTGTGTTTTTTAATAAACATTGTGTTTTACGATACATATACGTTTCTATGATGTATCCGCCGACTGGACGTTGTGTTCTCGTTATATTTTATAAATGTTCCCATATTGATTAATTGATTGGACTGTAGAACCAAGTACTTGATAAGTGAGCCGGATAACGCCGAGCCTATTCCTACAGCCTGTTTACATATAACAATAAGTAGGGTTTTTTTTTGGGAAGGAAAGTTTTTTTTTTTTTTCGGTTTCAGACACCTAGCGATAGTACGGCATAACACAATTCTTACCTACTTCCAATCTACTAGAGGAGGAATAAAGGTTTAATAAGTTCAATGGATAACGATGATATTGAGGGATGAACTTAGACAAAAAAAAAATATTATTATTTCACGTGCATCTGGAAATTTCCTGAAATATAATTCAACTTACTTGTTAATACATTTCAGCTTCTTAAAACAAAATTGATTGATTAAATCACTCCGGATATAGCCACCTAGGAAAATCCGATAGGTAGCAACACAATTCTAAACTACACAATCATCAATTAATGTTATAAAAAAATATTATTCCACACGCCTTAAGATTACTCAAATTTCAAGCAGCATTAATGTTTTCCGGCTTCCCAAATAAAATAAACATTTATTAATTTAATCCTCCTACAACTCACAACTTACAATAGAATGTCTTGAAACCAACGTTATTTGAATTATATTAATAATTAAACTATAAAATCCAGTAGCATTTAATAATTCCACATGAAATTGTCATAAATGATGTGCCCTAAAAAACTAAAAAATATTTGGTTTGTCTAAGGTTAGGTTCAAAGTTTATTATTTTGAAACGTACAAATCAATTTCTTAATATTCCATCTTCAAACCGCGAAACACTACATCAAATTGTTAAGGAACATAAAACCCAAAATATAATACATGATTTCATGATCAGCCTCGAAATGACGTACAAATTGCAAAATTTTACGTCGTTTTACTCCGCAATGACGATTTCATTGGGTAATTTTACTATCCCTAAAAAATCACTTTATAATTATTGTGTCCAAGATAAAAGATCATTCAATTATTACAATAAACAATCTTAGTTCAGAATAATGAAAATTAACAGAATCTTTCATTAATTTTACACATATGAGCAATATAAGTAAGGACTAACAAGTAAATTATACCAAATTTTAATACTCAAACTTATAAAAGAGTCAAACCAGTTGCATACATTAAAGGGGCAATTAAACATCTATACTTAAAAAGAAATGTGTTCAGTACAATACAGCCCTAAATTAAAATAATAAAGAGTTATAATTTATAACATCACAACACTGTAAGTAAGATAAAATTAAAATTAATTTCCATTTAGTGTTGATCTTCTCAGTATATTTCATTTTTAACTTATTTGGTAATACTAAGTTATGGAAGTTTATAAAATTCCAGGAGATGGCAATTGTCTTTTTAATGCTATTCTTCACCAGCTACAAATGAAAGAACCCCAGAAACCCTCATGCAGTGTTAATCAGCTATGGACTATCGTAACTGGAACTCAGTAATAATCTTAATGATTATATTCCAACTTTGCTGGATCCTTGTCATTCTAAATATTCATCTAAACTTAAAATTTCTGAGAATGATTTAATAACAAAATATTTAACTAATTTACAACAAGACGGTTTCTGGAGTGGTGCTGAATTTCTATCAAAATTTCCAAACTAAAAAATATAAAAATTAATGTGCATTACCCTAATTCCCAACACCAAGTCAATTTTATTCCTGAAACTCCAGAATACAAATTTGAAATTAATTTATTATACAGTTATACTCATAATACAGAACGAATCATTCTAGCCATTGAAAATAATCCTTACATACTTGTTGATATAACACAACCTTGTCCTTCACCAATAACTAATATATCTAGTTTTCTATAATGTTTTAGTACCTGGAATGTTCGCGGAATTAATCATACCCAAAAGCGCGACCAAATTGACTCTATCTAAACGGCGCGGCGTAGGAATATTAGTTAGAAAG
Organism: Nephrotoma flavescens; assembly: GCA_932526605.1. NCBI lineage: Eukaryota > Metazoa > Arthropoda > Insecta > Diptera > Tipulidae > Nephrotoma > Nephrotoma flavescens. The sequence continues at coordinate 42,638,160 of OW052220.1, forward strand.
AAATGCTCTTTTCGTGCTAAACATTACTGTGGGTCAATAATTCCGCTACTCCAACATTTACTCAATTTATTAGAAATCCTCTTTATCTCTGTCTATGTTCCACCTCAAACCTCACAATATAATCGTCGTCGTTCATCCAAAATATTCTCAATAATTTACAGATGTCCAAAAGCACGGGACTTAGTGGTGTTAGGTGATTTTAATGCTCGCCTTGGTGTCAACGATTGTTGTAATCCTGCTAACATTGGCACCAATTTATACCACAACAAATCCAATGAAAACGGTAGTTCATTAAGTCTCGTCGCTAGTTTAGCCAATCTTTTCATTGAGACCACTAAAGGAAGACACAAGCCCTAGACAGATGGATATAGTCGATGATGTTTTATATAGCAAAACTCCCTCAACCCCTAAGCGTCGTAGAGCACTTGCTGCTTTCCAAAGCACCAGATATTATAAAAATCGACACCCTCGCGACTCAAATGCTCATAGATCTTTTAAGAGCGCCATGCAATCATTTAAAGTTTTTATTAAAAGTAAAACATACAAAAAATAGACGTCTAAAAATGCAAAAGGTACCCGGGTACCTACGTCACTCACTTGTATGGCATGCCGATTTCACATGTTTGAGTGATTTATATTTCAAATAATATCATGAGGGTCACAGGCATAATTGGGGAATCCGCTGTGGCATAACATATACACAGTTTAATACTAAGTTATAAGGACTATTGTATCCTTTTGATGACATCTTAGAAGAATCCCTGTGGCCCTCATGAAATTAGTCGAAATGGAAATTACTCAAACAGTAGAAATAGGCACGTCATACATATTAAATTAAAAATGAAGAATTCGGGAGAACTTTATATATACAGGGTGTCCACTCGAAAGGTTTAAATATAAGAAAATAGATTTAATGTTTACAGATCGTCCGCATCTATTGGTCTTGCACATGTCGGCTCTTTTAATTGCGTTTTTCATCACTTTCACACATTTCACATATTATCTTGTTTATTTGCATTAATCTTACTTTTAAGATAATCCCATAAAAAGAAGTCTGGAGCAGCTAAATTGTGACCATGAAGACCAATTTACGTCTCCACCAGATTTCGAAATTAACTGTTGTGTAAACATTTCTCGTAACAATTCCATCGTTTCTCTAGCAGTATGGCATGTTGCGCCGTCCTGTTGCAGCCACATGTTTACCAAACCATTGACGTGAAATTTTGGTCTAAAAAAGTGCCTTATTATATCACGGATGTCAATGACTCCTTCAGTCCAAATTGCACGCCATACCGTTACTTTTAAGCGATGTAATGGTGATTGATGATTGCTTAAATATGGTAAAAAGAAAGATTAAACCTTACGGATGGACATAAAATTCCTAACTTCATCACATTCATCTTTCAAACTAGAGAAGTTTTAAAGCGCCATAATTAATTTTTGTAAAATTCACTAACGAATTTATGATTTATTAAATAACATCACGTTAAACGTACAATATTTTGATTACTCATATCGGGATGAAGGTAGTTTTTCATACAGCGTACACAACATAATATAATAGCATTACGTTTGCTATCAAATTACACGCAATACAGCTAATCCAGCGTTGCTGAAGTGCTCGTTGTAAATCCCAGGTATAAGCTAAATATAAAAAAATCACAATAATCAGACATAAAAAATACGGGTTTGTCAAATGACAGTTTTCTTTGGATACCCGATTAGAAGATAAAGGAGTCGCAAAGGAATGGCCTATAGCCATTCTAATCTATTACGTGAATTTTCACCGGCCAATCCAGTTACTCGAGTCGCACTATACTAGTTCTCCAACAAAATCTGTATCCGGAATTTCCTGGCAGATACCTGGGTACGTTCGACTCGATGTGTTTGAACCAAATCACATTCCAAATCTTCTCCTCTCGTATGTAAATTTATTCTAGTGTTAAACGTCCGTTTCGGGTGTACTACGAAACCCAGTTTTCAAAATCCCGGTTTCAAAATCATGGTTTTCAATATCCTGGTTTTCGTAATTCCGGTTTTCAAAATCCAGCTTTTCCAAAATCCCGGTTTCCTTTTCTTCTAGTTCTAAAGTCTTGATTTTGAAAAAAATAGTTTTTATTAATTGGGGCTGGCCAGACTAAAAATATTTTAACATAAAAATAAGATATCTTGCTCGAAAATTTACTAGAAAAAGCCAAGGCTGCGAAGTCAGAGGCGGGAGTCGGTTTCGTGGAGTCGGTGCTATTTTATCGGAGTCTGAGTCGGATAACTGTCTTTTTTTGTCAAATTACATCAATAATATTGACATCCGCTCTAGAATTAGTAGAATTCCTAGTTTTCAATTTGAAAAATAGCAAACGACTATAAAAAAACTAAAACAGTTAAACCCCGTACACACTACAAAAGTAAAGGATCGGGATATATAAGTCGGGTCGCGGCGTTTCCGTATAGCTTCTTTCTTTAACTAGAAAAAACTTTAGTTTATAGGAATTTAAAAATCGATACAAGCGGGATTATAGGATCGGATTATATAAGTCGGGTCGCGGCGCTTACGAATTGTAGAGGTTTCAATATTCTCGCGTGCACGTGAGAAGCCGCATCGTTCCTCTCTCTCCGTTTAGCCTTCTAAGGGCCTTTAGAAAAAAATTCCAGGAGAGCGGGGTTCAAAAACATGTCGAGAATAAAGGAGCAGATTTACTAGTTTTATTCTAAGTAAATAATTCGAATTCAAAACTGATTTTTTGATACAGTTCTAGAATATGGTCGATAGGGATGGAACTTGACCATTTCTTTACTGATTATGTTAGAACTCTACATGTAAAGTGTAAATGTAATTCTAAAATAGTTTTTTGCTTAAGCTCTAGAATATGGCCATTATATAGATTACGATAAAATTCGACATATGTGATGGAAATTAGTGAAATGATTTTTTGATTAAGTTCTGAAATATATCGCCCTTTGTGTCCAGATACACAGAGCTTTATCAAAAAACCATCTAATAATCCCAGTTAGATCGTGTCAAATTTAAACATAATTGGTTAACAAATGGCCAAATTCCATCTCTATATTGACTATATTGCACAGCTTTATCAAAAAATCATTTAAGAACCTCATTTTCATCACACGTAACGAATTTCAACATAATCGATTATGAAATGGCCTAGTTCCATTCCTAACGACAATATTCCACAACATATCAAACACCATTTAAAATCCCACTTAGCTCCGACATGTCGATTTTCGACATAATCGGTTACGAACTGGTCACGTTTCATCCCTATCCGCCTTATTCCAGAACTTTATCAAAAATGCCTTTTTTGAATCCCATTTAGGACCCACATGTCGAATTTCAACTAATTCGGTTAAAAAATGGCCTAGTTCCATAGCGCTGGCCATATTTCAGAACTTTATCAAAAAATCATTTTAGAAATCCATTTCCATCACACGTGTAGAATTTCAACAAAATCGGTTTAGAACTGGCCTAGTTCCATCTCTATTGACCGCGGCTTTATCGAAAAATCATTTAAGAGGCCAATTTTCATCCCTGTTAGCCGTTTTATAGGACTTTATCGTAAATTCATTTTTGAATTTTGTCAAAAAATCGTTTGAGTCCCATTTCCCACATGTCAAATTTTAAAAATTCAAACCGGGATTACCTAAAAATCGGGATATTTTTTATATAAAACCGGGATTTTGAAAACCGGGATTTTAGATACCTGGATTTTGAAAATCAGGATTTTGGAAACCAGGATTTTGGAAAATGGGATTTTGAAAACCGGGTTTTTGAAAACCGGAATTTTCTTACTTTTGACAGCTACTTTGGTGGAGTTCGCCTGATGTGTTTTCTTCATGAAAGCTGGAACAAAAAAAAATTTTTTTTGTCTCGGTCATCATCAATAAAGAAGACGTATTTATGTCAAATTATAAATATTTTTCCTACTTTCTAAATGCCGTTTAATCGTGAAAAATCTGGCCATCTACAGAGGAGTCGGTCGGTTAATCGAGGAAACGAACCCTTATACCGTAGACAGACACAAACTAGATAACCTCGTTATTTAGATTATTAAATTATATCTGGCTGTCTGTCTATACACGATTTTTTCAAAACAGAATTATTAAGTTTTCATAACTAGATAAATGCAATCTATCCCGATAAACTAGGCATACTCACAAAAATCGGATTTCTGTCTGTCACCACAATAGATAACTGAAAATCGCGATAAATTTTGAGTCTGTCTACGGTATTAGATTAATCAGACTATGCTACAATCATGCCATTTGCAGCTCGATTCTGGTTTTTCCTATAGGAAAAGGGATTAGGAAAAATATTTTCATAGAATTTTTGTCACAAAAATGTTTTTCCTGGCATACTATGGTAAACAGTTAGTGTAAACTTTTTCAAAAACAAAATTAAATTGGGAATATTTTTCCTATCCAATTTCGATACGGAAAAAATATTTCCTAAATTATACAATTTTAGAACAAACAGGATTTCTCAGTAGGCCAGAAATTAATATTTTTGACAAACATACTATAAAAATATTTTTCCTAATTCCTTTTCCTATAGGGAAAACTAGAATCGAGCTGCTGCACATAATTCGAAATAACATAATTATGCGGTTCACCAAAATTGTGATCCATTAGTTGAACAAGTTGCCGCATAACAAGCTGTTGGTTTTGATTTTATTGTTCATTTTCTAGAAAAATTCCTTCCCAATCGAAGCTCAAAACTTTGATTGACTCTAATTTTTTGGATTTGTAATCGGAGAATTAGAACATATTTTCTTTCGTCTCTGATTTAAGATGCTACTCATTTAATAGCGTGAACGCGGTGTTATGCTGTTCGAATTTATTTTGTGTTTGTTTGGAGCAATAACATTTTATTGGAGCATAGCTAGCTACAAGTAAATATATCGCTATATGCTATGTGTATATTGATCGCAATCTTGTCATAAAACTGTGACGGCATATTTTTTGTTGGCATGAAACATTTATTTGTTAATTTAATCAAGTGATTAATAAAATTATTTCAATGCAGAATCAAAATTTTTGTTTATTTTTGGATTATTTTTTATTTGAAACATAGCAATCATAATCATGTTTCTTAATTTATTCGCCGAATTTAAATACCTACTAAATTTATTTTTATAGTTTAATTATGATTATAGTGATTTGTATAATTTTATGAAACATGATACTACACTAAGACAGGAATATAATAATGTTATTTAGTTATTTTTATTCAAATATTTGATTTTGGAAAAAAATCCGTTTAATCAAACAACCAAATATACTTCAACTGTGCAGATATTTTATGTTAATTTTATTTATTTATTTTTATTTTATAAGTTGAGTGTCTTTTATGTTAATTATGTTGCCTTAATATACTTATATATTTTTTTTGCGACAATTTATGAATATATGATTTTATTTATTGAAAATATTATATCAGTAAAATATGTTCAGTATACAACATTTAAATTCATTTTTAAAAACACATGTTAAATGTAATATTTTAATCTTGGATTTATCTTTAAACCATGAATTTTGGGTGGCCGACAAATTAAAGGAATCATAAATATGCTCTGAAACACTTATATTGGTGTGTTTCATAACTATCACGTTAGTAATATCTTTTAAAAAATTAATCATCAAAACTAAACATATTTGACACATCTCATCACATAAAACATTCAAGAGATTTAACGATTTTAACAGTATGCAACACATTCAACACATTTAACGATTTTTTTTTACAAAAGTTGACACATACAAAATTATTACTGCCAACCGACGGACATTTGCCAAATTTAAGACAATTACCAAATTTAACTCTCTTAACAAATTTAAAATATTAGATGTTTTTAATAAATTTGAAACAGTGAACATATTTAACATTTAGTTATTTCTCACGATGAACACGTTTTTAACATTTAACATAAGTTTTACATACATATTTAACATTACACCCATTTGAAACATTTAACACGTTTAAGATATTTAACGCACCTAACATTTTTTCCTACCGTACAATCTGTTGACACTTTATATACATTATACACAGTCAATAAAGTTAACACAATATTTAATACATAGATTTAACTCATTTAATACAAATATTACGTTTAAATCATTATAGACACGTTTTAAAAGATTAATAGTTAACCATTTTTCACATTTAAAAATATTTAACAAAATTAATTAATTAACACATTTAGAATAAATTACTGTATTTACACAGTAAACATGTTTCATATATGCTACAAGTTTAACACATTTATAACCTTTAACTTATATGACACTTGTTAAATGTTACGTAGTTGACATATTTTACACATTTCTATCACAGTTTACATAAATCTAATATATTTAATACATGTGTTTAACGCGCTTAACAAATTTAAAACAATTACATTATTTAAAACATTAGACCATTTGAAACATTTATAACATTACAGATTTGACACAGTTAATATATTTAAGACTTTTGTCACGTTTAACACAGTTGATACATTTACTACATTTTACACGGTTTAGACATTTGATGATTTCACTGTATTCTACGCAGTCAATAAAGTTGATACATTTGAAAAATATCAAATTTAACATTTAAAATATTTTACACATTTATCACATTTATCAATTACAACAGCTTTAACATATTTTTGTTGTACAATATTTAGAACACAATTTAGAGCAATTAACACATTCAAAATATTTAGCCCATTTAAAATCGTTGACATATTTTACATTTTGTGTTTAATGTGTAAAATATGTCAACTGTCAACGGTGTAATATTTTAAATATATTAATTGCTCTAAATTGTGTTGTAAATGTTGTACAAATAAAATATCATAAATCTGTTTTATGTGTTAAATGTGTAAAATATTTTAAGTGTTAAATTTGATATTTTTCTAATGTTTGAAATGTGTCAACTTTATTGACTGCGTAGAATACAATGCAATCATCAAATGTCTTAACAGTGTAAAATGCAGCAAATGTATCAACTGTGTTAACTGGGATAAACGTGTTAAACATAAAACTGTATCAAATGTGTAATGTTTTAAATGTTTCGTGTTAAATGTGTCAAATGATTAATACACAGTTAACAGTCACTCTTTTCACATTTAACAAAATTTAGTTTTAGTCTTTAATACATTTAATACATTTAACAAGTTACGGTCACTTACCACGCATTTACAACATTACATGCATTTGACACATTTAACAGTCAACACATTTTACAGTTTTAAAATATTTATCTCATATATTACACTAACATAGGTACGACGTTTTGCACGTTTTCATTTTACACATCTGAATTGTCATTTTCGGTGAATTGGTTTTTCGGTGAATTAAGTTTTCGGTGAATTGTCGTTTTCTATGGATTTTCGTGTAGTAATTTTCGATGAATTTATTTTCGGTGTATGGAGTTTTCATTGAATTGGCTTTTCGGTGAATTGAGGTTTTCGTTGAATTGTTTTTCGGGCAATCGTCGTTTTCGGTAATTTGTTTTTCCGTAAATTGTCCTGGAACAAGTGTTAGAACCAATTTCGGTAAATTATAATTTTCGGTGAATTGTGTTTTCGATGAATTGTCATTTTCTGTGAATTGGTTTTTCGGTGAATTAAATTGTGTTCTTCGGCGATTTAGATGAAATTAGGTTTCGGTGAATCGCCGTTTGCAGTGTATTGTCGTTTTCGGTGAATTGACGTTGTCGGTAAATTCATTTTCAATAAATTATCATGGAACCATTTAATAAATTTAATATAGTTAACATATTTTCCACATTTTTTTAATTTTAACAAAAGTATCACATATTTAACACATTTAACGCATTTAATAAATTGTGTTAAGCTCAATTATCATACATTTGGCACTTTTAACAATTTAACGGATTTAAAACTTAGATACATTTTATATATGTATTTAACGGATTCTGTACATTGTTGAAAATTAACACAGTTGCCACTTATACCAGTTTTAACACACTTTACTCATTTAATAAACTGTCAAAGCTATCACATCTTACACATTTAATAAATTTAATATTGTTTACACTTATTATTTTACACATTTTAATGGTTCACACACATTTTACCCATACCTTTAAAACATTAAACGTGTTCGAGTGAATTGGGGATTCCTCAAGAAAACCTCAGGATTTACGAAATGACCAGCATGTGTACGACTTGCGAACTGGTAGCAAATATACATCTTTCAACGGTTTAAACCACTCCTATTTATAACGCCTCCTAGAGTTGACCAAAAATATATGTCAAAAAAATATGTGATGTGTTTGGTGTGTTCGCCACAGGGGGTCACAGCCGACGACTGTGGGTGCGTTTGTGTTATCTCCAACAATGCCAACCCCCTGAAGTATTTTAATACTTTAGTGGTTGTCTGTAGTAGACAACATTCTCACTGTGACGACTCGAGCTCGTCTCTCAGTAACCATTTTGAAGGTGGTATGTTTTTCTCATTGATGGAGACCAATTGACTGACGACTTCGACTGATGCCCACTTCGGTCGTTGATGTGATAGATCCTGTGAAGCTGCTGGTGACGATCGAGACGGTTCGTTTTCACATCGAATAATCTTGGTTCAAGGGTCATGATTGGTGCCTCTCCAATTTAAAAAGTGTACTATATTGTGCAATCATCTGAGTTATTCGACACGACACACAATGGTCGCGACTTTACGTACGCTTCGATATGGCATAGCAGTGTCATAAATCCCCCAAACTTGAGTAGAGTTTCGCCCAGGACGCGACGTAAATGATGTTTAGCAGGAGAAATAATTCAGCGATTTCAGGATTTACATATAGTATTCCTCTGATGTAAGAATGCCAGTTGACGATTAGATCCGACTATATTGCTTTTACAATCGCTGTATAGGCTTTGGATTTTGCCTTTTCGGAGGTGAACCTTTTGAACGATGCTATGAATGTATTTGTGGTAAGCTCGGATACCGGCTCCAAATTTAGTGTTTCCGTAGATAAACAGACGAAAATGCAGATGTGACTCTTTGTCGATACACCGTCACTGCATTCTTGTAGTTTTCCTAATATTGGGTCTGTACAATCTACGCCACTATACATAGGAACGGTCTCGAAGGAGTAGCACGATGCGATATAAGATTGGTCATCAGCGAAAGTACACAGCATATTTATGTACGCGCGAGCGCACCAAGGTTTTGATGCTTAGAATTCAATAGTATTTTTGTAGGTGTGTCAACATCAGCTGTAGACTTTCATTGAGCCATCCTACAACCGGTAGTATATATCGTCACTGCCGACGAAAAGGTTCGGAGAGCGAAGTGGGCTTGTGTCGATAAATGTTCCCCGTATTGATATCTTGATATGAAAGAAATAAGTTTCTTGAACCAGCTTGACCCAGAACTCGAATGTCCAATTTAGTTCAGGTACGGTGATGAAGTCTTTCGAGTGCGTTGCTGTGCTGAGACGTCGATATAAGTCGTTGTGAGACATCACGGTTTTGTTTGCATGCGGTCCGACCTTTTTTCATTCGTCAATTTTAGTGTAGGCATCGCTTGGAGGTGTGCGACAATATTGTCCGTTTGGTTGGTGCATGAACATCTGATGTTATGCTGATGTTGAATCCGAAACGATCGACTGAAGGAGACCAATATAGGCGAAGTGTTGCTACTGCGGAATTCGATCAATATTTCATTGGGAAGCTATTGGCTGTTTGAAGACCACATCGATGGTGCTGCTTCTAGTGGTCATGAAGCGCACTCATTTCCTGCAACTGCAAGAAACTAGTTGAAATATAGTTAGTACCTGATGTTCCGTATTCTGTCTTCCATCTTCTTGTATGAATCTTTCACCTTGGAGAGTATTTACAGGGAAAGACTAAGTCGTTAATCAAAGCTAGTTTTGTGGTTGGAGTCCCGTTGTTGATTGTTGCAGGATGTATAAATGATAATCGTTATTCTGGTGCGCTAGCCCATAATAAACATTAACCAGAAATGGAACAATAGAAACATTATCATATTATACCACCCCATAGCCATATCAACCTTGCCACACTCAGGCTCTACTTGGATACCTAGAATTTGCACCTATAAAACCACAGAGATCTCGATGCAAGAATAAGTTAACCTGGAACACCAGTTCCATGAGCTTTCAAAAAAATGTAAAAATGAAAAAAAAAATCCAAATTTTCCCTGTCACAATAAGCCGATTCCATACTCGGATTTGATTTGACTGAATCATTGTAGTCATGAAGATAATAAAAGTCTTACTAAGAGTGTCGGGCTCATGATTTTAAGAAATATGGAATAATGGATAATTGCACTTCGATATATCTCTATTAGACGTGCTCCATACTAAAATTAAGGCGGATCGAATGGCCAACCTCTAGTGCTAGGCCTCTAAATAAATTTCTATGGAATGAAACTATTGAAATATCGCTGGAATACATTCTATAGTATCCCTGTCGGATATTCCCCACTCTGGAATTTACTGGATCCCTATCGTTTACACTAATCGGCACATTAATCGAACCGATTGCATAAAAATGAGCCTTTTGAATTTACTCGGTACATCTAGAATCCTAATGACCTCACTGCTTTAAAAATTTTGCTATATGACGTCATTGTATGTCGACGATTTCAATCTTTCACATGATAGCTTTTTCGTCAAACGTTAATCGTATTCGTTAATATTTTCAAGAATTTATTTATTATTTTATTATTAAATTATGCATTCAACATTTCGCTAAACGTCTAAATCTCGAAAAAAATATTGTACATTCATTATTGCCATTTACAGTTCAGAAAAGACACTGTAGACATAAATTTGATGCCGTAGCAAGCAGTACTGTCTGGTACTGTGTTGCATTGATCTACTCAACAGGCAAAAGAGTTGGAATCATTCATGGTAATCTAGCACAGCAACAAGTTTTTCCGATGCTCAATTGTAAAAACAAATGTCAAAATTCATGATTATGATAACTCGAAACAAGATTAAAATATTACAAACATAATAATTGTGCAAAATTTTAAAGTTCCAAAACAAAAAAATTAACAAAATTTTTGTTTTTAATTCGCTACATATCTGTGATAAATTTTCCAGAAAAACTGGTCGTGCAATACTCCGATACCAATGTTGTTGTGAATATGCAGAAATTGATTACGAAAATTCGGTAGGAAAATTTGTTCAAACAAAGCAAAAAAATTTGAAATTACAAAACAAAAGTATTTTCCGACAGAATTTTATAACTAAACGAAAATCTTAAACATTTAGTTTTTTTTTAATTTTATCGAAAAATTTATTTATTTTTATTTTTTTTATTTTCTATTTAGTAAATTTATGTTATGTCATAACAAAAATTTTTAAAACTGTAAAAAAAAGAAAATCGTAATGTTTAGGAAATTTTTTAGATAGAATCAAAATTGTACATTTTTTTATAAAATTTTTTTTGGTTTTGCCATAATTTAAGATTTATGTTTTTTTCTTGTACATAATTTTTGTTATATTTTTTGGTTGCTCTTAAATTTATGGTTTTGAAAAATAAAATTCTATCACAGTTTTTCTTATAGGCTCTTGTCATGTAATTACATTTTGCTTTACAATTACGAAGTAAAGCGTTGTAAGAAATATTGTAATTTTACGAAAATTTGATATTTTCTACGCCGGGTGATTTTGTTAGCATTACGAGTACGGCTTAAGAGTTTCGAGTCTAACGAATTTTGGAAAATTTTGTATGACAAAAAAAATATATTATTTTCACAGAACTATCTGACTATTTTGGGACCAAATCAGGATATCTTTCTGTCAGTCCTCAGTCAATTTTAAAAACAAGCGATATATTTCAAGTATTAGTTTGTATGGAATTTTTAAATATACGCAACGTTACGGAGATGTTGTGTTCATAAAGTAGCTGTATTTTAGAGTTACAACGCATCCCCAATAGAATTCCTTATGACTTTTTCCTTACAGAAAAGTATGAAAAAAAACTTGAGAAAAAATTTTTTTTTTCTGAAGTTTTTTTTTTCATACTTTTTTGTAAGGAAAATGTCATAAGGAATTCTATTGGGGATGCGCGTTTACTCTCCTTTTTTGTCTAACAACCTATTGAGGATTTAATTTGTCGTTACTATATTTATTATATACCCCCTCAAAAATAAAATATTGTTTATCTTTATTGTAACAAATCAAAACGAAATTATTTGGAAAAATGCAGTGCTTATGATACTGTTAAAGTTAGCCGAAAGTTTCCAGCCGAAAGATAATGCAGATAGTGTCTTCGCTATCCAAGCCGAAAAAATAAATTATAACCGAAAGATACTTTACTTGATATACCTAGTTCTATATTATTTATACTACGTTTAAAGGTTAGGTCATAATCCTAATCCCCGAAATTTGGGGCAAGTCTGAAGGGGATAGGGGAAGGGGGGGGGGGGGGGGGTGTGAATTTTGATATAATGTACCAGAAAATCCCGATAATTTCGAAATTAAATTAATGAAATGTTCTGTAACTTTTGAGTAACCCACTTTACCATCGATCCCACTATGTTTATTAGGAAGGTTATAGGCATAAGTAAGCCCACGCGAAATTTGGAGCAAGTCTGAAGGTAATAGGAGGATGTAATTTGATATAATGTACCAGAAAATTCGAAATTTTCGAAAATAAATTAATAAAATTTTCTGTAAATTTCCTAGGTAAGCCTACACGAAATTTGCATCAAGTCTGAAGTAAATGGGGGAAGGACGCTGTAATTTGGTATAATTAATTAATTGACCTAAAACGATTTACTGGTTTTACGGTTAAATATTTACGATGATGTGGTCTTGATTAAATGTAGAATAATATGGAGATAAAACCATATTCCTAATTAATCCCAGGTGGAGTTTAAGGCAAGTCTGTTTGGGATAGAGTGGTGTACTGTTAAAAGTGTTCTGTAACATTTGAATAGGTCCTAATTCTACATAGAGTTGATAGGAGTTATAATGGATTGTTATTTGCTGTAAACGTTGAAATTTTCTAAATTAATTAGTTTTAATTTATAAGTTACATACCAAAAATTTTATAGCTTTGGAATATTTGGTATTGTAGTAAATTTTTATTTATAATTTACTACACTCAAGGAAACCGAAAACATATACCATCTTTGTTGAAAATTTTGTTTTCAAGTTTACTAATATTTGTTTCCATACTAAAGGAATAATTTCGAATCGATTTACACGGTCTGAATTTTTCCGTTAGTAGGGGGAAGAAATTATGTTTCTTAATTTAAAAAAAGAAAAGAAATTTAAAAAAATGATTAAAGTAGCCGGCGAAAATTTCGAAGAATTTCAAAACAAATTGTATTTCGATTGTATCAGCGAAATAAATCGAAATAAAAAAGCAAGTGCTAATAAAAATGTGTTTATTAAATGTAAATCTAATTTGGCTAGCGCATTTTCTAATTTTAAACTAAAATTCCCTCCATTTTTTGACTGGTATTTCCGAAGCCATTGGGGACTACACATTTTAGAGTTCATTCGTGGATAATCTTGATTTATCCTACCTAGTGTGCAAATATATACTGTGATAGAATTTTATTTGTAATATATTTTTTAATCATTTGTTTTATTTTTATTTTTATCTGTTTTATTTATTTCTGTTTTACGACATTTCTGATGCAAATTTTCGAACTTCCCACAAACTATTAATATTCACCTATTATTCATCAATATTCGTTTCTTTATACACTTACAATAGTTGTTGTATATTTTCAAATTTTACTTTCTTCTAGTTGGTTTTTCTCTTTAACATTTTTTTTTTTATTATTTATCTAATTAGAATCAAAATTTATATTCTTAGCACAAAAATCTTTTAAACTATTTATTGCTACTATATTAGTAAATTTATCTAAGTAGCTCTTTATTCATAAATAGTTTTTTCTTATAATTAATAATAAAACAAATTAATAAAATAATAATAATCTTTAATATAAATAAAATTTAAATTATTTTTAGTTATTTTTCATTATTTATATTTTATGTTATATAATTTTTATAAAAATATTTTATAATATATTGTTTAAACCAAAAAAAAGTATAAAAACTGAGAATTTGTTAATTTTTTATATCTAAATTATAAATAAAAATTTTAAACGTTTTAAAAATTAAAATTAGCAATTATAGACAAAAAAAAAAATTTAAAACCAACAAGCAAAAAAAAAATTAAAATGTTATAAAATAAATTTTCATTTCAGATCGATCATATTTTATATGATAGAGCAAAAATCACTGTTTTAGAAATGATTAAAATGCATGTTTGATGTTTAAAAAAATCTATTACAACTAATTTTATGGGGGATACGGTACGATTTATATAATTAATTCTAAGTACCGTGTAATTATATAAATGTGTATTTAAAAGAACATCATCCGTTAAATAACGGTTTCTTCTACACGTAAAAAGAAACTACCTAGAACGATTTTCGTGAGTTGGTCTATAAAACAAAACAAACATAAAATTATTTAGCAAAATGTTCAAAATTTTACTATAAAATGCTTAATTTTTTATGTTAGTTGTTAATATTAATTGCGCTTAATTTATATTTTGCCACACAATTTTTTAGGCTGCTGTTCACATGTCTAGTTTTTTGCAAGTGTGTCAAATATATAGAAATATAATATTGTTGGTGATATTAATTAATAAATTGCATGATGAATCGCTTTATGGTTAGTGCCATTTTGAACTTATACAAAGTATTTAACAAAATAAATTTATTGCTAGTTAATGCGGAAGTTATAGCTGAGCTTAGTTCTAAAATTTAAAAATATCCTTGAATCCGTGAAACCTAATAATTTATCTTTTCTGTGTATACGAGGGTCGATCAATAAGTACTCGTGTTTGAAAACAGGTGACGTTGCTGAGGGAAGTTGACATTACCATTGTGTGCTGCCATCTATCAAACGACACCATATACTAAATTTCAGTCTAGTTCACAGGTTAGTTTTTATTTGGCAGCCAGTTGTATCACTCGTGTTTCGTGTTTCTCAATAAAATGGCAAAAGTGCAATATCGATTCATAATTCGCTTTTTATTTTCGGATGGAAAACATGCAAAGGAATAAAAGCGAGGCTGGGTGCTGTCTGTGAGGACCATTCATCATCTATTACAATCGTGAAACATTGATTTAACGAATTTAAACGTGGTCATACATCAGTTTTTGATGATGAGGGGCCAGGCCGCCAGGCAGGCGTTGTTACAGGCGTAACTAGCAGACGTAAGTAGCAGAGGCCGTAGGCGTGTCGTACGGAACGGCAAATAATATTTTAAATGACAAGATAAGTGTGAATTGCCGAAATTATCAAAATTGCGATCCGGAATTGCTGCGGCCAAATTGCGAACTGCACTATGAATTACTGCCACCGTACTCGCCTGACTTGGCTCCCTGCGATTTCTTTCTCCTCCCCAACATGAAATATAGCTTGGAGAAAATTGAAGTAAAATTCAGCTCAAACGAGGAGTTTATCGCCGAGACAGAAGCGTATTTTCAAGAGTTTGAAAAATCGTATTTTTTTGATGGGTTAAAGAAATGGCAAAAATCTTGGGGAAAGTGTATCGACCTAAAAAGAGATTACGTTGAAAAATAAAAATTTAAAAAACTTGCATCTTCATTCATAACACGCGGGTACTTATTGACCGGCCCTCGTATATCTATCAAATCTAATCTAAGCTATTATTAGTACAAAAAATAATATAACGTCGATGAATACCATCTGGGAATTACTGGCGCCGTTAACCAGCTGGAAAGTCAAAGAAAAACCAAAGAATGGAACTAGGCAATTTTAAAAAATCTGTTTTTTCTCAAAATAAGTAAGTCCTGAAACGGTTTTTTCCATGACAAATCACATACATACTTTCGTTTATTTTTTTGGCATTAATTTCTTGGAATTTTATAAATCAGTTATTTAAAACGGGACAATTGAGTTACGGAAACAGCTCGAACGATTTTCATGAAAATTGCTAAAAGGAGGTTTTCGAGTATTGGAAATTGATTGCGATCTTGGCTTCAGGAAAATTCGTCTAGTGGGTTTTCCGGTGGAACTCGGTTCAAACTAATTTGATTAAAATTTAGGTCCTGATTTTGTAAGAATTGGTTTGTTTGGTTCGCACGATTTTATTAAAATTGGTGAAGAGGGATTTTCATTTGCCAGAAAATGGTAATTGGACCACATTTTGGAAAAATTTGTTCGACCCTCTACAAATGGTAGGCCTCGTTTCCCGTTCTTAAATGTTTTCGGCTCACACGATTTTTATAAATGTGTGTATTTTTATTTTATAAATTGGTGGAGCAGAGTTTTTAAGTGCCTAGAATCGGTTGTGATGGGTGCTATTTTCTAAAACATCCGTTCAGAGGGTCATCCGGTTGGGCTCGTGTCCCGTTTTTTTATTTTTTTACGTGTTTGTACGATTGTGAAAAAATGGTGAAGGAAAATTTCAATTGCCAGGAATCGATTGCGATTGGTCCAGATTTTGGGAAAATTCGTTCAGAGGGTCGAACGGTTGGCCCCGGGTCCCGTTAATTGTTCTTTGGCCCTTACGAATTTTACAAAAATTGCTGATGAAAAATGGTTGGAGGGTTTTAGAGTCTCAGGAGTCGATTACGATAAGTACTAACTCAGGATAGTCAAATCAGATGGTCGTCTGGTGGGCCCAGTTCTCCTTCTTTAATTTTTTTTGGCTCGCAGAATTTTTATAAAAATTGCAGTCTTAATTTAACATTTTATTCGGTTTGGACAGAATTTTGGATTGCAAGGAGTTGTGATTTCTGGATAATTCATTTAAGACTTCCTGGATAGGCTGTCATGTTGTACTGCACCATGCTGTGTGACGTTGCACCATGTTGCGTCATGTTGCACGATGTTGCTTGATGTTGCACCATATCGCGTGACGTTATCGCATGCTGCGTGATGTTGCTCGATATTGCGTTATGTTGCTCCATGTTGTGGGATGCTGCGCTATGTTATCTGATGTTGCATCATTTTCGGTCATATTGCATCATGTTGCGTAATATTGCACCACGCTGCTTGATGCTTCATCTTCTTGAGGAATGTTGTTGAGGTCTTTCTTAACATTTTATTTAGCTTGGGCGATTTTCATAAAATTTGGCTGGTCGTGTTTTTTGAATGCAAGGAAATGGTCACAAGTACTTCCGATTGCTGGATAATTCATTTAGGAATCCTTCGGATGGGCCATCATGTTGTACAAGTTGCGTAATGTTTCGCCAATATGGACTCATAATGTTGCACCATGTTGTGCCATGTTACATGATATTGCACCATGTTGTTTGATGTAAAATGTTTGGTCATATTGCAACGTAGTGCACCATGTTGCGTAATTTTGCATCATGTTGTGGGCTGTTGCTCGATATTGCACCATGTTGCATCATGTGTACCATGTTGTACCATATTGCGTCATGTTACACCATTTTGCGCGATTTTGTAATATCTTGCGTCATGGTACTTCGTGTTGGGTCTTTTGTTTTCGGAAAACAAATATATATCTGGAGTTATGTTTCATCATATTGCGGCATGTTGCGCCATGTTATGTTGGTTGCGTTAAATGCAATGTATTTTTTTTTTATATATTTTATTCTATGCAATCTGTTCTGGGGCATAAGCACTCCCAACTCAGATGCAATGTTGTTCGATGGGACCAGGACCCTTTTTAGATTTTTTCGATTCGAACGATTTAAATAAAAATTGTGGCGATAAAGGTGTTATAATGCCTGGAATGAATTGCAATGATTCCTAAATTTGTGAATATTCATTTATTTATGTTTTTTAGGGTTGAACGATTTTTAAAGAGTTCTGAATGCGGGGAAATTGGTTTAGTTACAGGATATTTTTGAATTATTGCAACGGATGATAATTTTAGGAAATTTGAATAGAGGTACTCCGGTCTAGCCGCTATGTGGTGTCTTGTTCCACAATGTGTCCACTATGACATTTTAATCGAAGCGGTGGAAACTCACATTAATGATGAATTGGAATCTAATATAACTTTTGCACATGCCATTTCTTACCGGATTGGGATACAACTGTCTTTTTATGTTAAACATAGGATAGAATTCCAAAATGAGTTCCAGATGTGATTTTGAAAAATTAATAAATCGTATGTAACGAAGATCTTTCTTAAACGAATAGTATGAGAACTCGGTTGGTCCTATGAAAACATCAGACATGATTCAAGCAAAACCGCGGATTCTTTAAATTGATTAGATCTAAGCTGTTGCTTAACCAACTGTGACGTTATTATTATTTTCTTTTACAAAGTAACAGTAGATATAGTAATCACGGTCATTTTTGATGTCGAGATTTATGCAGATTTACCATTCGATATACTGCCCAAGTCTGAAAAAGTGGTTTTCGGGGTGGTGTCAATCATATCTGTGTCACAACCCAGACGGAATTACTGATTTGAATGAAACTTCATACTTAAACTTTTTCCATAAATTGGGAGGTCGCCATTAAATTTGACAGGAATCGGTTCACAGGAGATGAATATAGTATCTGCGGAAAAAACAAAAGTAACTAAATTAAATTTGTAACAAAACTGGTTTAAATCATTTTTCCAAACTTTAAGCTTAATAACGATTTTTGGTAATTAATTGTTATTTCACCATAATTCGGTCACTTTACAGCCTAAACAGGTTGAGTGATCGGCATAAAACTTCATACTTAAGGTTTTTTGTTAAATTGTAGAGAATTTAGGAGTTGCAAAAAAACTGTTAAAACCAAAATAACAACAGAAAATTCACAAATTCCCATGTTTTTTAAGATTTTTTTTTTATATAGAATCCCTCGTGTTACTTAGGAGTCTAAATTTTCGAATAAATCGTTTGATTAGCCGCCTTTAAGAAACGTTTAATTTTTCACAGTGCCTTGTAATTTTCTGTTAATTGGGTTTTAATGGGTGTTATGACGGAGAGGGAGGACATACACTTTTGAATGTAGCTGCTCATAATTTTATAATGAAATATTTGAATCATTCTCTCAAATTCAATCCTAAACCCAAAAAATAATTTCATTTTATTTCATCTATTGATTTTTATCCGTATAATTTATTATTGAAAAAATATTATATTGAATTGAGACTATAAATTATATACCGTCATGATGTCTAATTGAAAATTTAAATTCCCAATAATATCCCGATTCAATTATTCTATAATTCTAGCTATTAGACCGCTATAATTATCATCGTCGATTCCATTAAAACATTTTAAAAAAAATATCGATTTGATTTGTAGAAAAGAGGAAATATAGTTATGAGGCAGCAAAATTTATGAAATTTTAAATTTTTATTTGCAATTTATAACTTTGCTCGAGTATAAATTATAAATTTGTTTTATTTATTTATTTTAATAGTATATACTTTGCAAATCAGTTACTTTAAATAACAGTGGGTTGAAGATTAATACTACATTGATGACTTGAAAATTTACCTCGTTTAACAGGTGTTATAGGCGTATTATAACTGCTTGTTACATAAGCTGAGATACATCGGTATTAATGCATTTCTGGAGCCCTTCTTTTATGGAGTTTCCTTCCCAGTTTAATACAAATCAATTCCTATATCGCTTCTCCGGAAGAATATCGACGCTATTTAAGTTCGTTTAATTCTTCAGAAATCGCAATTTCAAAATAATTATATGATTTTATAATTCGAGTGTTCACGAATAGCTTTGAATAATGTTTGGGAATTTTAATATGACAATTTTTGTCAAGTTTCAGATGGTGGGCCATGTTTTTAATTTTTCAAAAAATTTAGGATCTCCAGCCTATAAAAGTCCGAAGATAAAAAAATAAAAATAAAAAGAAAAGTAATGTGGAATTCAAATTATCGACTATTATTATTTTCGAAGATATAAATTCAAATTTTTTATGCAGAAAAAATTTAAAATAAACTATTAATAAACGGTTCATAGTATTTTGGAATTATGTTAGATGCTTTTTTGCCTTTTTTATTTTCACCTATAGGCATTTTTGAATTATAAGCAGGTTTTGCGAAAACATTAGTTCGAACTATTCTACACTGAACTTGCTCTCAATCCTTCTGTTTGTAGCTGGTTTTGTAAAAAATATACATTGCTTCCCTTTACAAAACGTAATATTGTAAATTCTGTCAATTTTATCTATTCGCCTTGTACATTTTTCCGGAAATTAAAACCAATTTTGTTTGCTATCGTTTTTAAATCGAAAAAATCGTTACAGCTTAATTGTATGACTATTAAAGGGTTTCCTGTTTTTTTTTGAATTTGTAGCCCGTTTGTGACATCGTCTTCATTTTGTGTGCGCCCTCGTTTCATCTATTTGTGAGTAATGGAATTTATTTGTAATTTTTCCAGTGCGTTAAATACATGGCAAAAACAAATCTGCATACAAAAATGTGTACGATTTTATTGGAACTTTATTTTTACATAAGAAATATTGCGGAATATTGTGTTTACCTGTTCTTTTGCTGACCACAACAATTATCCGAGTAGAATACGATGTCGGTACCAGGCCAGTTACTGGTAACTTCTTCAATAAAAATTAAGAGACAAGAACCTATTTCATAAGCACCTTTCTGACCCAATCCTTCATGCCAAAAATAACATACCGGGTTGTCATTGTTTATATGCTCGATATCTACAACAAAAGTGATCAAATAAATAAATTTACTTAGAATCTGATGCTGAATTATGTTTTATATTTTACACTTACTGTGAAATTAAAATAATTTAATTCTGGACTTGTAGTAAAAGGCTAAAGTTTGTCCAGTGGGTACTGGTAGAACAGCTTGTAAATCATATACTGCAACAACCATGTTGGAACTATTTCTTGTGCCTTTTCCTTATCAGCAGCCTTCTCAGCATGACTGAAGTTTTTCTCGTTCTGGTGCAATTCATAATCGCTTTCCAAATTTTTCCGTTCTCTTTCTTTTTCGTTTTTAAATCCTTCACAAAACTCGCATTGGTCCTTTTTCAGGACGAAAAATCCAATATTGAATTCCGTATTGAAAATGCGAGCATAACAATTTTAATTAACTGCTCGTTTGTCCATAGTGTTTCGCTCCTTTTCACAGTGTCTATGCATTTCATCGATTGTCAGTTCCCCATCTATAAATTCTCTTGAGGTGTTTACTTTTTGATAGTGGCTCTCCACACGGGGGATATAGTTTATGTGTGCTTTTATGAAATTTCTTCCACGTTATCTTCAGTCACAATGCCTCTGGTACATCATTTGAAATACTGGTGGCGTTATCTGAAAACAGTGTACTCGCAATCCCAAAAGACCATGTACGGCTGTAGTTCAATACCATTCAAAACACCAGGTACGTTAGCGTCTGAAAATTGTTTCGGAATATATAACAGCAAATTACTTGTTTTTTTTTAGAAGCAATAAAGAAAGTATTTACCACTAGCAGCTGAACTATTCAATATCGCGTTCTCCGAAATATATCCGACAACTTGAAATTTCTGAATTGCGTGCTGTTGCAGAAACTGGTTGTTCGAATTATGGCTAAAAAACTTATAATAGAAAAGATATTATTGACAACAACATAACCTCAATAGTGACAGAAAGGACAGTTACGTCCCTGTAAAAAATGAAAATTTTTATAAATTATAAGTCGACATAACTAAATTTATACTTACGACGCTGTTCCACTGGCTGATAACAGCAAATCGTAAATTATTTATATAAAAAATAGGAAGCTGGTTTAATGCTTCTTCCTGGCCGAGTTTGGTGTGTGAAATCATACAATGTGCTTGGAAAAACAGAATTATTAGACGGGACTGATATATTCAAACCGAATTCGGTTTGTGTGCAGATCTTCAAATATGGAATTTATTTCATCGCAACTCATTCCCAATTTCATTCTTTATTAAATACGAACGGGGACTGTTCTGATTACTCACAAGTATAGCCCATATATTTTCTTTGTGATACGTAATATTATCACCAGTTGAAAAGTCTATTTGGCTGCCTTATCATGATACATTTTTGACGTTTCTTGGTTTGCCAACAATTATTGTTGCTTAACATTGATTTCAATTTTTGGCTCTAGCAGTGATTCTTTGCAAGCTACTTTCGTACGTGTCATTCGGCTCATTAATATTTGTGCCGTTCTACTAAACTCCCTCATTTCTTCAGATGAGAACGACATATTATCAGATATGATAGATTTGGCTACACCGTATTATTTCAAAAAATTGTTCGGATCGTAATGAAATTATGTCAATCCATCCATGTTAAATAGTCCCTTTCATATAGTGTCATGATATCTGAGGTTTTTTTTTCGAAACGGCAGATCGATCACCTCCTGTGGAATTCTTTTTACGCTATTTTAATGGCTCATGGAAATTTGATCGTTGAAATTTCTTACTAGTACGACACCGAATAATAAGTTCCTCGATGGCACTGTCAATACCCGGCCAGTATAAAATTTGCCTTGCCCTCTGTTTCATTTTAACTATTCCTATATGGGATTCATGTAATCTATCTAGCATATCTCTCAATACGCATGCTTATTGGAACTATTATGCGATCATTCAGAAAACGAACCCTTCTTCACAATAAATGTCATGTCTAAATTTACAAAATGGTTTTGTTATGTCCGGTAAATATTTTTTAATACTTGACCAAACTTTATTATATACTTCAATTATCGATTTGAGTGTTGGATCATTCTCTGTTTCGCGGATAAATTGTGGCTTTCTGTCATCCGTTACATTGATACTCCTTAAATTCATCTGCTGGTTCGTCTTGAGGAACGATCGCGATAAATGATCGGCAACGTGCATTTCTTTGCTGTGTGTAATTCATGTCTGCCCAAATTATAGTTATGAAACTTACAACAAGAATAAACCATCGCCAATAATTTCTTCTCAACCTGTGCACAACGAGTTTCAGTTTCGGTTAAGTTTCTCGATGCGAACGATATTGGCTGACAATTCTGCAATAAAACACAACCAACTCCATTTTAGCTTGCATCGGTCTGAATTACCACACTTTTCTTTACATCGAAGGGTTGAAGAATAGGCGAATTGACAATGATATCTTTTAATTTTTCACCAGTGGTTTTATTTAGTTCCAACCATTCAAACTCAGTATTTTTTTAGTAACTGTCTTAGTTCGGTCTATTCGGATAACTTCGTAAATAACCGACTGAGATCGGTACCCATACCCTGCTTACTGAAAATATGACCAAGAAAAGTAACCTGTTTTACTTTAAACTGTAGTTTGTCCACATTAAATTTAATTTTCAGCTGTATCGCTCTTTCAATTACTTTCATTAAATTTTTGTCGTGTTCACTTTCATTTCGGCCAGTCATTATAAATGATGTCTCTGGAAGACCTCCGTAGTTTCTTAAAGCTGTAGCAGCCAAAAGGAGAACTAGATGTCACGATTCATCGTCAAGCTGTATTTGTAATTTTTATAAAATCCATCTTTTAAATCCAATACGGAAAAGTACTCCATTCCAACTAATCTGGTGGTAAGATCTTCAAGCTTAGGTGTTTCATAATAATTTTGCTTGAGCCCCTCATTCCAAAATTTGGGATCCAAACACAATCTCAAGGTAACATTTGGGTTATCACTAATCCATTTTCTAAAATCAACTCTTTCAGAATTAACGTTTCCCAAATTATTTGTATTTGAAGAATTTACTATTAAATTTTTGAGTTTTCTTTTAATTTCGTCAATATCTGCTCGTTGTTTTAATATTATTTCGGCTTATGACGTCATACGTAGTTCGAATTTACATTTTTCTATTGTTTCCTTCAAAGTTGGATTGGATACTTTTATTAATTTCGCCTGTAGACCAACGTTCTTTATACCAAACACAATCCGATCCCTTATCATGGACTCCTTTTGATCGAACTCGTAGAGTTGATTCGTTTTTAGAACGCAATAATTTTTAAATTCTTTAAGCACATGCTCAAGCGTCAATTGTTTTTCATCTGGTTCGGCAAAACGAAATGAGTGATAAATTTCATTAGCCTCATTACATTTAACAGTGTAGCTTTTTTATCTCTTCTTTTTTTTATGCTCTCGCCATCATGAAATTGTAAAGTCTCGTTTAAACTTGTTCAAATTATTTGGAACATTTCCTCTTAACATCAAAGGCGTTGGAGGCTTTAAATTGTCCATGTTATATTTTTCTGTGACGTTATTTTCCGATAATAATATTGTTAGGTTATGTTGTCACTCTTCTGCGTGCGATCACGTGATTTTTTTCTCGATTTTAACAAAATTTAATTTTTTTTTGTATTTATTTTAATATTATAAACATTTACATTTAATAATTACACTAATTTATTAATTTATTACACTAATTCAAAAGACGACTAGTTCAGCCATTACCTATCTGTATTATGGGGCACATGCTCGATCAGCTAGCAAGCAAGCAATATGCTAGCGCAAAACCATGCTACTCAATCAATTTTACCAAGCAGACTTGAAATTGAATTAATTTTTTTTATATGTTTTATTTTATTTTTGCGATTGTACAGAAAAACAATATATTAAAATTTCCTGGATAGTTTTCTAAGCCGTAAAGTTCACTGTGCAATCGCAAAAAAATAAAAAAAATTATAAAAAAAATAAATTCAAATTCAATTTTGCTTGGTAAAATTGATTGAGTAGCATGGTTTTGCGCTAGCATATTGCTTGCTTGCTAACTGATCGAGCATGTGCCTCTATATCGTATTTTTTACACAGTGCCAAGTTAAAAACTATAAACTTATTTTAGTGGGATTACAATTTATTATTGTATGTAGTATTCTAGTATAACAACACACTGAATTACATAAATTTAAGATCAAAATAACCACAATAAAATTTTAAAATATTTCAACGAATCGATTTTTCCGGTACTTTCCCGTGGATTGTCAAATCCGAACCAAACTTATCGAATAAATAATAAATATCGCACGCAATTGTCTAAATTATACCATTACGATAGTACGAAAACTACTGTTGGTATAAATTAGCCGCCATCGGTAAATACTCGAATTAAATTCGGATACCATTCGCCCTGCAGACAAACTCATTTTGATATTCATTGTTCGCAGCGCTAGTTGCAGTAAAAAGAAAATTTAAAGATACAATTTATTTTATTTTGAAAGTTAAAAGATACAATTTTAATGAGATAAAATAATGAATTTTTAATAAAATTTGGAAATAATGCAAATATTTTTCACAAAATATGTTAATACATATTATGCAAAATATACTCTGCTGAGTATGCAAAAATATTCCTGTTGGGAATATGTATGAACTTATACAAAAAGAGCTTAAAATATTTAGATTCTCATGAAACGGATTTGTATCTTGCTACTAATGACCAATCCTTACTCAAAACCTTATTAGAATATAATTTTTTTAGTGGTTTATTTAAATACCTGCATTAAGTTCTGAAAAGGATGCAACACTTTATGTTACATAAAATATAATTAAGAGGAACAAAATCGCAACGTCTGTATTTTATGTATTTGGTTTTGGGGCAAACAAAAAATTTGAATAATAAATCTGTACAAATCCTCATTGTAACGTGTGCTTGGTTTGTTTGTTGTTGTTATTTATATTCATTCATTATGTACATATTTAAGTATCTACCTTTGTGTATAATGGAATTTTTTATATATTCATTACCGATTTTAATTACATTTTTTTATGTTACATTTTCCAGTAATTTTCTTTTCGTTTTATTGTATAAATTTTTGTTGCTAATTAAATGTTTTATTTATTTGTTTTGTTTTTTGTCTACTTCCAATTATAAATTATTATAAGCGTAATTTGAAAAAAAAAAAAAATATACGATATGAAAATTTATTATATTAAAATTAAATAATTAATAATTTCATGCAAATCTCAGTTTTTATACAAGATTTAGAATTTAATTAAAAGATAAAAATAATTTGTAAAATATTTTTATAATTTTATTTTGATTTTTAGTTGATTATATAACAAAATGCTTTATATTCGATTAATATATTAAATTACCAATATTTTTTTACTATTTCATTTTAATTAATTTAGTTTTAGTTCATTAATTTAGTTGTGTATTATACATCTGTATTATTTTGTTTATATTGGAATATAGTTGGGTGAACTTCATGTCAAATCCCAAAACTAATATAGTTTTTATGTGCATCCAATGCCTAAATCAACATCGACCCATATCAAAAAAACTAAGAAAAACTAGTTTGGGAATAATTTAAAATTTTCTAATATTGGATGTGCCATTGCGATTTAACATGGAACTCACCATATCTTAACTTAAATAAATTTATTATTTGTGGATGGTTTTTATATGTTTTCGGAAGGAAATATCAATTTTGTTTCAGAGTCGAGATAATAATAACAATAAAGTTATTTAGTTTATTTTTGTGTTCGGAAGCAAAATATTTTTTTTTTTTATAAAATTGTTGTACATAAAAAACAGCATAGACAGGCTTACATAACATGTAGGTTCATTATGTTAACCGCGGACCCTTCTATAATATTTCATCTTGCAATAAACTTTGATTAAATAACTATACTTCCATTTTCTTTTTGTCATAGTCTTCATTTTAAAATTTCGGAAAGTGAATATTATGCTATTTTAACACAGTCTTCAAAATTTTAAAGAAGTGTACAATATTCATTATATTTTAAGCTTAGAAAAAGTAGTTTAACAGGTTTTTTAGTGGGCTTAGATGTGGCGAGTGTTTTTTCGTTGATCTTTTAATTCTTAATAATATTCGTCGTTTTACACTCAATGCAATATGCAATAATTGCTGAAAATGTTTTTTTTTAAATTGGAAATCTTGGCGTACTTGGACTCGGCTCCAAAACACCTTGAAAGAATGTTAAGAATTAAAAATAATTTTTGATCACATTCAGGTTCAATTTAGCATTGTTTCTCAATCAGAGAGAACCGTACAGTGTAAAAACCGTCAAGTTCTAAAAATTAAGCAAATTTTATTTATAATCGAATTTAGGGTAAACATTTTTAGATGGCCGGTTATTCAGATAAAAACATATCAAATCATATCAAATCATATCAAGTTATATCAAATCTTAGCAAATGATATTAGTTTATATCAAATCTTATCAAATCATATCAAATCATATCAAATCATAACAAATCATATCAAATCATATCAAATTATATCAAACCATATCAAATCATATCAATTTATATCAAATCATATCAAAACATATCAAATCATATCACATCATATCAAATCATATCGCATTATATCAAATCATATCAAATCATATCTAACCATGTCAAATCATATCAAATCATATCAAATCATATCAAGTCATGTCAAATCATATCAAATCATATCAAATCATATCAAATCATAACACATCGTATCAAATCGTAGCAAATCAAATTAAATCATATCAAATCATTGTTAAGTTAGAGAATAATGCGCTTACCACGAGTGAGGGGCTTCACCACTAAACTTATTGTCGTTTATCACCCTCTAGATTTTTAAAAATATGATATTTTATTTTTCCTATCGCTCAAGCATCCAACATGAATTGAAACTAATTTTACACGTATACCGCACTTGAGTTTTGCATGGAGAGGCATGTAGTGCTTGAATTTTGTTTAAGCACGCAGTGTGCAAATCTATAATAAAGCGTTAATTTTGTCACACTTCTTTTTTTTCTTCTTCTATTTTTTTAAGGGAACCCGCCCATCTCGAATTTGTCCACGTATGTGAAGATAGCCCGAAAACCATCCCGAGAAAAGACTTCTCAAAAATTGGTTTGAGTCCACGCTAAATACGATAAAAACCTTTTGGCCCGAAAAAAACAACATGAAACATCTCAAAATTACACTCTACCCCGAAAATAAAAAAAATGATTTATAAACCTGTTTATTATTTTAATGATTTTAAAATATTTACGTTGCAAAAAAATGTAATGTGTTGTACGTTGTACAATAATAAAATAGTAACATAATTATTTTAAAGAAAATCTTAGTACTTATATTTCTGTATTCTTTCTGTAATATTATAAATTTAATAATGACGTGTTATTGTGCTAACACATAATATTTAATTTACTTAACAAAAAACACGCATATGATCTATATAACTAAATACCTAAATTTATAGATATTATATAAAAAACAACATTACACACTCAAACTCATATATTTCCGCTCACATAAATTGCCGAGTACATTGGTTGATAGGAGTGACTCGATTAGATCATTTTTGCCTTATATTAGGTAACCTAGTTGCCATACGATGGGGATTAGGAGTATTTCTGGGCCCAGATTTAACAGATATTTGTTGTTTATGAAATGCTCCCATTAATACTCATATATCTAAATAATCCTAATCCCCATCGTATGGCAACTAGGTTACCTAATTAAAGTCAGAAATGATCTAATCAAGTCACTCCCATCAACCAATGTACTCGGCAATCCTTCTGAGTGACGATATATGAGTATTAATGGGAGCATTTCATATACAACAAACATCGGTTAAATCTGGGCCTAGAAATAATCCTAATCCCCATCGTATGGCAACTAGGTTACCTAATTAAAGTCAGAAATGATCTAATCGAGTCACTCCCACCAACCAATGTACTCGGCAATCCTTGTGAGTGACGATATTTGAGTATTAATGGGAGCCTTTCATATACAACAAACATCGGTTAAATCTGGGCCTAGAAATAATCCTAATCCCCATCGTATGGCAACTAGGTTACCTAATTAAAGTCAGAAATGATCTAATCGAGTCACTCCCACCAACAAATGTACTCGGCAATCCTTGTGAGTGACGATATATGAGTATTAATGGGAGCCTTTCGTATACAACAAACATCGGTTAAATCTGGGCCTAGAAATAATCCTAATCCCCATCGTATGGCAACTAGGTTACCTAATTAAAGTCAGAAATGATCTAATCGAGTCACTCCCATCAACCAATGTACTCGGCAATCCTTGTGAGTGACGATATATGAGTATTAATGGGAGCCTTTCATATACAAGAAACATCGGTTAAATCTGGGCCCAGAAATACTCCTAATCTCCATCGTATGGCAGCTAGGTTACCTAATATAAGTCAGAAATGATCTAATCGAGTCACTCCCATCAACCAATGTACTCGGCAATTCATGTGAGCGGAAATATATGAGTTTGAGTGTGTAATGTGGTTTTTATACTCTAATATCTATAAATTTAGGTATTTAGTTATATAGATCATAATATGCGTGTTTTTTGTTAAGTAAATTAAATATTATGTGTTAACACAATAACACGTCATTATTAAATTTATAATATTACAGAAAGAATACAGAAATATAAGTACTAAGATTTTCTTTAAAATAATTATGTTACTATTTTATTATTGTACAACGTACAACACATTACATTTTTTTGCAACGTAAATATTTTAAAATCATAAAAATAATAAATAGGTTTATAAATCATTTTTTATTTTCGGGGTAGAGTGTAATTTTGAGATGTTTCATGTTGTTTTTTTCGGACCAAAAGTTTTGTCGTATTTAGCGTGGACTCAAACCAATTTTTGAAAAGTCTTTTCTCGGGATGGTTTTCGGGCTATCTTCACATACGTAATTTGTCCTCCATTCGATCCGTTTGATTTTAGTATAATGTTAGGTTTTTCACATTTTAAAGCTGCCAGAATCTTCAAATACCAGAACCTTTATACATTTATCAGAAATTTTCGAAGCTCACTTTGCGAAAATTTGTTCGACACGAAGTGGAACATTTAGGAGACCGATTCAAATTAAATGAGATCCTGTCCATTTTGTGATAATTCTAACACTCGGAAGGAAACATCTAAGCTAACGATCGATTTAAAGCTTAGCGAGCGCCCATTAAAGCTTACTTTAATTTATTTCGTTTTATTTATTTTGAACAACATTGAAGGTACAATGCTTGCATCCAAATTATCAATATCATGCATTTTGCTTCACTTGTGTTCAAATATATGAATTATGGACTTAGTGTTAATTTGATTTTCACTATGCAAGTCTATCACAGTTTGTTTGTAAAAGTATGGAGATTAAATAAGTTAGGTAGTTTTGTTCATAATAGAACTGTTTGGATTATAGACAATGACATTGAGGTTAGAGGCACATCGTTTAAAAAATAATAAAGAATCATGTAAACTTAACTTACTGCCTTCATAAAGTGATTTTATCTATTGGACCTAATATGGGGCAATCATAAAAAATACAACCGTCAAACCCGTAAGCCGTTAAATAAATTGCTAGTATACATTACTGAGTGATTAGAAATAATTCCTTTGACGATACGGCTGAAAATACAATTTATATTTGAGAGATACGTGGAAAGTTTCATTTAAAAGTAAGTTTATGGGTAACAGCTTAATTCCTTGCTTATATGAAGCCGTATAACATCTCATTTGATAGCGGTTCTCAGTTCATTTGGTACCGAGTGACGGACTTCCTGTAAAGAAAATATTTCACATCTAAAATTTGGTTCCCTGAATTTGTTTCTACGGGAATTTGTAAATGATTCCGTTGCTTCCGAGTACCAGCTTGATGTTCGGTATGGAAATCGAACTCTTGAAGCATCGTCAACTACTTCTGAACATTTCTCTGTATTACTGATTTTTTCAGCGTCTTTTGAAACGCTTAACAATCCATCACAATTTTAAATATTTCAATTAAGAGTTATACTTGAAACTTCCCAACATCTCTAGCAACACCTAAGTGTACGAGTTGTAATTTAACTCTGCTTTCGTTATTTATTTACAATATTGTGTAAACTGGTGTCATCTCCTTATGGTTGCTGCATCAACACTACGTCTCTCTCACTTATTACCAAAATTAATCGAAACACTCGATATATTTCCGGGAATAACTTATCAGATCCAAGAACCTTTTTCTGCAGCTACCTCTAATAATTTAAATGTACTGCTTTTTCGAGGTGTTCTAGAAGCCAAATAGAGTTTTATTAAACTCATATAACGCCTGTGGCACTATTCTGGTAATTCTCCGAGAATAGAGAACTGGGGAAAGAATTTATTTGTAATATCTGTTCAAATATTTTTTTTCCAGCATACTGAGGTAAAAAGCTAGTGTTAAATTTTTTGAGAACAAAATTAAATTCGGAATAATTTTCCCTGTCAATTTAGGTATGAAAGAATTATTTCCAATTTATAAATATATACATCAAACTTGTATCCTCAGTAGGCCGAAAAAAAATATTTGAACAGGAATTACATATAAATTCTTTCCCCAGTTCCCTGTACCCGGGGAACTACCAGAATAGTGCCACTGGTAGTACAAATACCGTATATTTCTTTCTGGTCCTCGATCATTGGTAGTGAGAACCACCATTCTTCCATTACTTTTCGATATAACCTTCGAAATTCTGTGCATACTCTTCTGTGCATTAATTCACAAATTGGAATTATTGTGCTATTTACACAAGCGTAGTAGTAAATTCTGGAGAAATAATGATCGTCACAGCACCTTGGGTTTCCTATACTAAACCGCCAGTAGCGTCAATGTGCACTGGAATATGATTATTTAAAATGCGCAATGTTTCGCGCAGTGTTCAATCGTAGTTTCCATTCTTTTTCTTTGTTAGCATTAACGGACAAGCAAACTAGCTTTTGTCGCAGTATATACCCTCGCGTAGCCACTCTGCAACCCGTTCATCCCATAACGTGCGTTAATTGCTTTTGTTGCTCACAATAAAATTTCACGGAATTTTCTTACATACATCGCTGGAAATTGAAAAATTAAAATGCTGGCTGCCTGAAATAAAAAAAGCCGAAATTAAAAAGGTTGACTAAAAACAGGTATTGCTATGTGAAAAAAATGGGACCTGACTTAACAAAGGTGTTTTACAAAACCAAATTAAATTTCAAAATGACACCAGAAAGGCATATTTTATTTCACATCATAAACATAAAATTTCATTCAAAAGTTCTATAATATTTTTTTTAGATTTTGATTGAGAATAGTTTTCACGTTCCTTTTCGTTCACTCGAAATATTACAGAGGAAAATAAAATAATATGCTCGTCTGCTGCTCTCAATCGATATTCTACCCGCCTGGTAATTCAGCTCAACACTGCTGCCGGTCTAGAGTCGATCATTTTCCGCATATGTATGTTTACAGAAACTACCACATCAAAAACAAATTTGGTGCAAAGTAAAATACATATACAGGTAACCATCCAAGAACACGGTATTTGAAGAACACGGTTTCGAAGAACATGGTTACTCATTTTCTCAAATTACACGGTTTCTCAAACAACACGATTTTCGTTATTCTCTTTTATTTTGTTTTGTAACGTTTTTTTCTTTTGTTTTGTCTCGAACAACACGGTTTTAAAGAATACGGAACGAATTAATAGTGTTCTTGGAGGGTTTCCTGTACCACATAAAATAAAATAGGCCAGAAAAAATTGATTTTCAATAGAAATCGATTTGCGTGGATTTGTATAACTCTAGGTATAGCCACTGTGAACAAGTGAAGATTTTTTAAACTGCTTCACAGCAACACGATGCGTTGTTCTTCGACTCTTATCTCTTCGCCTATAAATACAATTTTAAAGTAAGGGATTTTTGCAGTACGTTTGCAGCAATAATGCTATTTGCGGCTCGTGTTGTGTATAGTTTGCACACAAACGAAAAAACAAAAAATTAATTTAGGGCCACAATTTTGTTTTTTGTTTTTTACGTGATTAGTATGAAACTGATTTTTACATTGTGCTTCAATACCTACTAGATTTTTTAAATTAAATTTTTTGTTTTTTCTGCCCGTTTTTCGCAAGCAACCAATATAAAATGAAAATTGTTTTACACATTCTGTGGCCTCAAATCAAAGTGGTGTAAGCCGTAAAATCCAATTTTTCAGGGGCCGAATTTTGGTCAAAAAATGGGAATAAAAATCATGAGAATTACAGTTGTTTCACTTACCTACTAGACCTAAAACATTAAATCATATAATTGTTTGATACAAACAGCAGCAAAATTAAATATTTATGTCTAGTACGTATGTGAAACAAAGGTAAAACTCATAAATTTTATTCCGGTTTTTCGACCAAAATTGGGCCCCAGGAGACCAATTTGAAACTTTAGAGCTGTGAAAAAACGAAACATTAAATTGTATTTATTACAACGGCTTCGGTACGACATACTTTAGATACAAATACAGTCAAACCTGTTTTTGTGCGGTAATGCGGACCGCATAAAAACAACGCATAAAAAAAATCTTCCGAAACTTCACGAGTACATATGTACAAAAAATAGTTTTCGCAACACATTTAAAAGTTTTTTTTATGAGGTGAATAGGGACCGCATAAAAAAAGTTTCACGTAGAAAATAACTCAAAACATTATGCAACCTTACGCAATACTTATACGCAATGTGATGAAATATCAAAAATCGAAAAAAACAAAATCGCCAACGTCAATTAACTAAATAGATTAGTTGCATTCAATTGTGTTCTAATTTGATTGAAATTTTGAAAGACCTTAAGCCGCACAAAAAAACCGCACAAAAACAGGGGGTCTATTATAAAATTTTCGACCGCGTATTTTTTTCGACGTTGTCGAAAATTTGGTATTATGAGATATTTTCGACCGCGTTTTTTTCAACGTTGTCGAATTTTCGTATTATGAAATACTCGACGTGTTTTTTTTAGATAACGTCGAATATTTTACGACAGCTCTTGAGGTGTCGAGTACATCTTTTCTTCGTTAAGTGCTGAGAAATAAAAAAAGTTTGTTAGTAAAATGATTTAAATTTTGTAAATTTTTATATTAGTTTGTTATATTGACAATAAACTTTTTTGTGTTTTATATATAATTTTACTTATAGGACCGGAATAAAATAGAATAAAAGAGAAAAATTTTATTTTGATCGGATTTGGTTTTTTACTATGTATTTTGTCTTTTGAGGAATAAAGGAAAAAATTAAAAAAATATGTTTGTGCTTTTGCTTTTGGTCCCTAATTATATACGAGTAATACAATTTTATTTTTGAACGGATTTTTTTTTGTGTTATTACCA
Source organism: Nephrotoma flavescens (assembly GCA_932526605.1). Lineage (NCBI taxonomy): Eukaryota > Metazoa > Arthropoda > Insecta > Diptera > Tipulidae > Nephrotoma > Nephrotoma flavescens. The sequence continues at coordinate 42,672,204 of OW052220.1, forward strand.
AAATTAAAATCTAAATTATGTATACTAAATTATGTATTAACGAAACCCTCAAATTTACAAATAAAATGTATTTGTATAATATTTTCTTGTTTAAGCACCTTTCTTCTCAAAACACCATAACGAAATAAAAATGATTTTACGCATTCATAAGTAAAATGTAATTGTGTATTTTCCTTCAAAATTATTCATAATACCGATTATCGACGTTGTCGAGTTGTCGACATCGTCGAAAAAAAAAATTCATAGTAGCGATTTTCGACGTTGTCGACTATCAACGTTGTCGAAAAAAATACGCGCGTCAGAAATTTCATAATAGACCCCCAGGTTTCACTGTATATTGCCATCTGAACATTAGCCAATATTTCTTTTGTAATTGGAAAATTTCAGAATTTCCATTTTGTGCCATGTTTTATTTGTTGCACGTAACATCGTGTTCAAGCTTCAAGTAATCATTTTTTTCTGTATCACTGAATAATTTCTAAATCTGGCCCGCAAACCTGTAATTAGCTACGTTATTTAATAATACCATTAATGTAAATCCATCTTACAATTTGAAAATTTTTGAATGACCGCCTTTTCGACAGTAGTAGACATGCTCAATTTCCTTGGCCGGCGATTTTATTTTAACAACATGAGTCCCATCGATTAAACCAATTACTCCCGGGAAACCGTGCCGTTCGAAAAATCTTAAGGTTTTTAATTATTATATATTACGTTAAAAAAAATAAATAAAATGAAACTCATAATGTATGTATGTTATCTCTGTTTATTTCTTGAAAAGTCTTCCGGTAGTTTGATGTAATCCTTTTCAATGTTTTGAACGGCAAGAGCTACCTCATTTACACACCGACTAACACTTGTTTGTGAAATGCATGATAAAAAGTTTTGTCCGACCGCGCGTTGATATGAACCTTGGTTTATAAATAGTTTTCAGTTTTTGAATTCGAGATTTTAACAAGCAAACACTACTTACCGGTTGCAAAAAACCTTATTGCACACAAAACCCGTAAGTGGGATGGTATGCCATGCATTTGTAGCCTTTGACTTCATGAACGGTGAAATTTTTTCCATCAATTCGTAGCAAACCTCTTTCGATACACGATACAAATTGATGAATTGTTGGATTGATGAATAATTGGATTAATCGTAAATTTCTAAAATAAAAGTACTGTAAATGTTTACATAAAACGTAATCTGAGTATCTAAAACCTTACCTCCGTCTGCTTATTCTTCGCTGCCTTAAATAAACTAGCAACATGATGCGTTCCGTTTTTTATAATTTTTTTTCGAATTCACTAAATAAAAAAATATGAATGTTTTGTATTATGACGTTTCTCAAAATTAATCGAAAGCAAAGACTGAACTGAAAATAATAAACAATTTGCTCCGACATTTAATTAATTTTTTTTCATTTTGCACAAGGAATTGCATTTGCTGAATAAATGATAAATTGATCTGATAAACATAAAATGAAAATTTAAATGAAATCTTTTTTTTTTTCATTATCATTATCACCGACATAGAATCGAGCCCCTGGACAAGAATCGCTGTAGAACACTACGTTTGTTGTATTTTGTGGAATATAATTCAAAAAAGCAAACAAGCAGGACACTATGTCATTTCCCCCTCGTTTTGCAATGGTTTCATCCCACATATATAGCAATATGGACTATTCGAAATACAATTGTGTAGGTACTGTAAGATTACAAGTCCAAAAAAATAAAAAATGTTCATCGGGCAATACTAGTTATATCCCATCCCAGGATTTTTAAATCCATCCCAGAAACTTTTAAAATGTCACAAAATATGATAATAGATGATTTAAAGTGAACATACTTCAGATATCTATCATAAAATTATGAAAGCCAGCCGTATGTTGAGATTGGCGCTAAAGCCCATTTTAAATAAAATATACATTTCAGATTTAAACGAATGGTTCTCTGGAACCTAAAGTGTCATAACCGATCTCATTTGAAATCAATTGGACAAAACGTGTACTACCTCCGAATAAAAGTCCATGGCCATCCGTATGTTAGGATTGGCGCTATGGGGTCATATGTGTTAATCGCCGAATCATTTTTAGAACAAAAATCAGATTTAAATTAATGGTTCCCAGGAACCTAAAATGTCGTCTTCGAACTCTTCTGATTTCTATACAACATGATGACCTCTATCTACAAAAAAATTCCGAAGACCAACCGTATGTTGTGATTAGCACAATAGGTCCATATGTGAATGGCCGATTCAGTTCATGTATGAATTATTGATTTAATTTAATGGTTCTCGGGAACCACGAGTGTCGTGACCGATCTCTTCTGATTTCAATACTGCATCATGTTTGCTATGCAAAATAAAATTCACATTACGATCTGTTTGTTGAGATTGTCGCTTTGGCATCCTGGGATGGCCCATTTTAAATAAAATATACATTTCAGATTTAAACGAATGGTTCTCTGGAACCTACAGTTTCGTAACCGATCTCATTTGAAATCAATTGGACAAAACATGTACTACATCCGAATAAAAGTCCATGGCCATCCGTATGTTAGGATTGGCGCTATGGGGTCATATGTGTGAATGGACGAATCATTTTTAGAACAAAAATAAGATTTAAATTAATGGTTCCCAGGAACCTAAAATGTCGTCTTTGAACTCTTCTGATTTCTATACAACATGATGACCTCTATCTACAAAAAAATTCCGAAGACCAACCGTATGTTGAGATTGGCACAATAGGTCCATATGTGAATGGCCGATTCAGTTCATGTATGAATTATTGATTTAATTTAATGGTTCCCGGGAACCACGAGTGTCGTGACCGATCTCTTCTGATTTCAATACTGCATCATGTTTGCTATGCAAAATAAAATTCACATTACGATCTGTTTGTTGAGATTGTCGCTTTGGCATCCTGGGATGGCCCATTTTAAATAAAATATACATTTCAGATTTAAACGAATGGTTCTCTGGAACCTACAGTTTCGTAACCGATCTCATTTGAAATCAATTGGACAAAACATGTACTACATCCGAATAAAAGTCCATGGCCATCCGTATGTTAGGATTGGCGCTATGGGGTCATATGTGTGAATGGACGAATCATTTTTAGAACAAAAATAAGATTTAAATTAATGGTTCCCAGGAACCTAAAATGTCGTCTTTGAACTCTTCTGATTTCTATACAACATGATGACCTCTATCTACAAAAAAATTCCGAAGACCAACCGTATGTTGAGATTGGCACAATAGGTCCATATGTGAATGGCCGATTCAGTTCATGTATGAATTATTGATTTAATTTAATGGTTCCCGGGAACCACGAGTGTCGTGACCGATCTCTTCTGATTTCAATACTGCATCATGTTTGCTATGCAAAATAAAATTCACATTACGATCTGTTTGTTGAGATTGTCGCTTTGGCATCCTGGGATGGCCCATTTTAAATAAAATATACATTTCAGATTTAAACGAATGGTTCTCTGGAATCAAAAGTGTCGCAACCGACCTCATTTGAAATCAATCGGAGAAAACGTGTACTAGCTCAGAATACCACTAATTTAAATCTGATTTTTGTTCTAAAAATGATTCAGCCATTAACACATATGATCCCATAGCGCCAATCCTAACATACGGATGGCCATGGGCTTTTATTCGGAGGTAGTATACGTTTTGTCCAATTGATTTCAAATGAGATCGGTTACGACACTTTAGGTTCCAGAGAACCATTCGTTTAAATCTGAAATGTATATTTTATTTAAAATGGGCTTTAGCGCCAATCTCAACATGCGGCTGGCCTTCATAATTTTATGATAGATATCTGAAGTATGTTCACTTTAAATCATCTATTATCATATTTTGTGACATTTTAAAATTTTGTGGAATGTATTTAAAAATCCTGGGATGGGATATAACTCTAGTATTGCCCGATGAACATTTTTTATTTTTCTGGGATGAAATACTGGGATAACTTCACGCACTTGTCTTCAAATATGTGGTTGGAAGACACTGTTCCAAGTCAAATGTTCAAACTTGTTTATTTTTATCATCTTTAGCAAATTTTTTGTTCGTCTATCAACTTTCAAGTTCGGCGTCATTGGCCACGATAGTCTTGCATTTCAACGTTTCGCAAGTATTGCAAACATCAGTTTCAGGCGGTTTAAATTTCAAATTTATATCTTTAAATACCGATGCATATTTTGATAAAGAAACCGATTTGTTGTAGGTTTTCGTGTAAAGTTTGTTCATCAGTTTTAGGTTAGCACTTAAATATTTTTTGTGTACTATCCCGCCGCCTGTAGTGACTTTCATACGCTGGAAACTGATTTATGTGATTCTTAATTTCATTAATCATTTCTTCAAAACATGTACGATACGAGCATTCAAAATGCCTTCCTCGTAGATCTGTGTTAATTATTGCTCCGTCAGTGAAGAGTTTATTGGTAATATTTCGAATAAATTTTGGCGTCTCTCCTAATGTTGCAATTAAACAGGACTTACAAATACTGATGTCGTACCCTTTAATTTTGATGAAGAATTTACATGAAAACCGACGCAACTCTTTTATTGTAGCCATCCAGAGCCCAATATTTCATGAGCAGATTTGTATGACGATTTGACACTGGCGGGCCTTCCGAGCATATACAAACTTTCCCTATATTTTTATTGTGTTTTTGAATTTTTCGAGAGTTAGATGGTTGTTTGGATGGTTTATTTTCTAGATTGCTTTAATAAGCCTCTAGTTACTCTGCCATAATTTCTATGTTGGATTCACTACTCTATACTACATACTACTGTATACTATATTATATAGACACGCGCCACACTTGAGTTTTGCGTGGAAAGGCAAGTGCTGCTTGAGTTTTGTTTGAAAAAAGTAATGAACCGGCTCATCCCATTGTTGAAGTGACAAACTATAAAAAATTCAATACCGCCTTGTTCCCGTGCAGTGTAGACGATCTAAGGCTACACAAATTACCGTTCTCTCTCTCTCTCTCTCTCTCTCTCTCTCTCTCTCTTTCTTTCTTTCTTTCTATCTCTCTGTATCTTTCTCTCTCTCTCTCCGCACTATATCTCATCAAGAGATTTGACCGCCTCAAATGAGGTTTCATAATCATATTTTCATTTCGGATAATAAGTGATTAATTCTTTGATCCTAAACCAGCCATGAAATTTTATCCTTGTCACCTCCGGGAATCGAACCCCCCCCCCCCCCCCTCTCCGGTCGCTGGAGCGACCATGCTCACCACTTTGCCACCGGGTCATTATAGTACAATGAACGTACATTAAATATATCCACCTTATACACTTTATGTTTGGCGGCATAAGGATATGGCAGAGCCAAGGTTATGGTGTAAATTTTTGGCACATTTGAAAATTTTCGGTTGGCCTCACTTCTCAAAATTATGCAAATAAATACGTACGAAAAGATCTGGTAAATTAATTGATTCTTTGCCCGAAAACTGATGAAGGTTAGCTAAGCTCTTAAATATATATTCGTATTACATAAGCATCTTTACATAATAAGGAATGCTGTACATACATATGTACGTAATATGTAGATATATAATATTTATGTTTGCATATTTAGACATGGTGTTTTTGGGGTGCAAAATAACAAGAAGATGATAAAGTTTTATGCTTTTTGATTTAGATATTGGATTGGATCTTAAGAAGCAAACGTGCGTTTTAATGCCCATCTAATAACGTAATAATAAATTTTCATTTGTAGACGGATACATAACACGAGTAAATACATATTATGTATATATTTATTTATTACGACTATAAGGCCTCGTATCTGAAAAGAATCCACTTATAAAATAAACATAATTTCGATTTTCCATTTAGTTTCACTTACGCGATGGTAAATGAGTAGTAAAGGGAAATGAAACGGTAATAAAAATCATGAATTCTTTATTATATGGCGCATAATTAAGAAAGATGAAGGTTGGTTCTTACATCAGAACAATATATTTTCATATTAGTATATAGGATAAACGGATACACATAAAAGTTATGGTAATCAAATTGCATTAAGTGTTGTTGCCTGAGAATTTTGTGTTTACCCCAAAATGCTTTGTGGTTTCACAAAACTTACCAGAACCATAAATTTTGACTTTTCTTTGGTTGAAAATGCTAGAGGATTTTATTTTTTAAATCAATGTATGAGCCTGATACTGTTTTTTGCCTTATATTAACTTGACTGAAACAACGTTTCAATGTTTATATAGGTCGTGCGAACACTAGTTCAAATCTTTTTTTGTGGCTTTCGTTTACATAGAATTCCAAGACCTATACCTATACAAACAACTTATTTTGTATAATTTACGAAAAAGTTACTAAATAGTTTGTAATAAACAATAATAGATTTCTATACGTGAAATGTGGGCTTACACAGGTTAAATGCTGTGGACTAAAGCTTGCATTACAAACCAAAAAGCACATAAAGAGTTTGAATTCTTTCTTCTCTATAAAATTTGTGAGGCGTAAATCTTGAAATATTTAGTTAGTTTAAAAGGTTGATTAATTGTGACTTAATTGGATTAAACAATTTGCCTGTAAATTAAAATGCGATACTAGATTCATTATCTAGCGAGCCAACGATTAATGAAAATCACTAACTAAAGGAACAGTCGAGTACAAGTAAGTTAGATGAGATTGGTTACAGTTTTCTATAGTTAGTCCAACTCATCTTAGAAGCTGCATGCGACGCTGTTGGGTACTTAGTTGAGTTTAGCAAACGATCTATCCCTTTACAATTCCAAATTGGACCTAGCAGATATTCCTGTAAAATCACGAAGAAGTGATTATACAACAAAAATCATTGGTTTAGTTGTATTGCCAACTTTAGCCAAAGATTAGAACCGTCGATATAAATGACGTCATATAGCAACATTTTTACAGCAATGAGGCCCTTAGTATCTAGGTACGCTGGATTTATTTATTTTATTATTCACGTGTGATATGTCTGAGATGATTTGTGTACGACGATTTGTCATATATGACAAGTCACGGCCGATTATTATGCGCCTTGGTGACCATGGTAGGACAGTTCATAAATGATTCATATGTGACTTAACTTCGATTATTCAATAAATACTGAATAACTGAGTTTAATAATGAAATTTGTTTTATTTTTTAAATGAAACACAATATTTTTGATTTATTTGGTTAAAGAAATTTTGTACATTACAATTATGAAATTAAATGTTAATATTTAATAGTTTTAATTAAAGAAGAATTCATTTTTGTGGAATTGGTTCAGTATCTCACTGTTGAAAGCAAAATTGCTGCGCTTTGTCGAATTACATAAAAAATATTTTTGCCGAATATGACAAAAATAAAAAATATTAGTTATGTGAAAATATAATTAATATTAAATAATTTTTACAAATTGAGAAAATAATGTTTAATTTTTAATGAACATTTATTTTATAAGAAAAATATTTATATAAATTTTTTTAATATACGTCCGATAACAATGACTCTGATATGTACAAAGCGCGAATTGAAAATGCTGCCACTTGCTTGAGAAATTAAGATTTTAATTAAAATATTAAAAAAACCTTATTTTTGCGAAATAAAAAACAAGTGTTTAATAAAATGTGTTTATACTCACCGGGATTACCAATAATACACACGTTAATGTGCCCTCGAAACGATGTTTCAATCATTCAAAATTGATACTCTGTAGTTTACGTCACGTGAGAATATCCTCAGGCATCGTTTCCTTATTATTACCAAATGTTTACTGCGACTCAATTGATCAGAATGTGCTTCTGTGTACCTCTTTTCCCTCTTCGTTTCGATGTTTTTTCACTTGTTGTAATATGGCAATTCAGTGAATCATTTATGCAATAAGAACACAATCGAAAGCACGCCTGGTTTGATAAGAGCAGTTTTAGGTGAAAGCCGTATTCTTATGCTTGCGGATTTTAGAGCTATTCCTATCCAATAAAACAACAACAACGTAAAATTTAAAAGTAATTCGTACACAACGAAAAGTTAATTGGTAAAAATGAAGTATAGATGGAGAATATGAAAGAATCGAATTTCGTACGCTATGCAGTAATTCGCTAGTAGTACAACTACATGGTATTGTTCTATATATAGACAATATTCCTATGTAAAAATATCAACGTCAGTCGCCGCGGCCTGATGAGATGACTGATTTTTTCAAATCAATAATCTCATTAAGTTCGAAACTGATTGTTGCGATTCTTACAGATCTTCCATCTATAATTCAAATTAAATTCTAATTTATTCCTATCCAGTCGAGATCTTCCAATTATTATTTCTAGTCTGTCGCAGAGTAATCTGTCTTCATTTTTCATATATCCTGAAATATACGTACCTTTTCTTATACAAGAGTGGAAGTTACTCATAATTCTTCTCCTATATTGCAGCCCTAAAAGCCTTCACTATGATATATAAAAATTGGGCTATGCTCGACCTTATTGCAGATAGACTTCCTTCGTTTGCTTTAGTTGTAGCGGTAGCCAGGTTGTCAGTTTGGTGTCACGGAGCATGGTCCTTTCGTATATTTAACAGAGTACAAACAATGTCCTGTGATTGCTCTGCATGTAAAAGTCGCCGCCCGCCCAATTTATTCCATTCCTACACACAGATTCGCTAACAAAGTTTAATCAATCACAGAACCAGCCAATCTAGCCTTCACATTGATTTACATTTAATATAAGTAGCTTAATTTTCTATGGTTGTCTGCTATAATCGTGCTGACACTTATCTATTCCTATCGGTAGTGTGATTTACGTCACCTTCCCCATTTACCATACAGCAGAATGTAGACTACGAGCGTCTATTATCGGTTGCCTTGTAACCAGTTATAAAACACCGGAAACATAGGTTAGATAAGGTAGGCTAGAGAACCTATAGAGCTAGAGAGCTTACTACTTCAGATATGATTTTTGGTACTTTAACAACAGCAAAAAGTTGAATTTTTGAATAATTTATTTAAAAAATTTATCCAAAAGTTTAAAAAATCACTCGTTTTTGACTTGTTACGTCATCATCAGGAGTATCTACTGATTTGTAAAAGTAAAAAATTAGTTATAAAGGGTTTTATTTTGATAGTAAAACTACGAGTTTTAAGAGAAATCAATGAATGTTTATTTCATTGTAAAGAGGAAGGTATGTCATTAACATCCAATTCCGGCCATACAAAATCATTAATCATTGCTCATTAGCCTCATTTTCGAATAAGTAAGGTCTAATCACACCACCAGCCCAAAAATCTCACCAACCAGTGACACATTGTGGATGGAGAGGCTTTTCAAAAATCATTCTTTGATTTTCTGAGCCCCAAATGTGACAATTCTGCTTATTAACATAGCCTCCGAGGTGAAAATGGGCCTCATCACTGAGGATGATTTTTCGATGAAAATCTGGATCATTTAGATGCATTTGAAGGACTCAATCAGCGAAGATACGGCGTTTATGGTGATCAACCGGCTTGAGTTCTTATGTTAACTGAACTTTAAAAGCCTTAAGGCCTAAGTCTTTATGCAAAATACGGTGTAAAGTCGTTAGTGGAATATCTAATCCCAAAGATCGATGATGAATCGACAAACCTGGGTTTTCATCAACACTACGTGCCACAACAGCAATATTCTCAGGTGGTCTTGAGCGACGCACACGGTTTCGATTCTTCACATCACTAAATTGTCACAACAGCTCAAATTTCTCCACTAATTTTACTATTGCCTGCCGATAAGGTAATTCACGACGACCCAAAAGTGCTTTAGTTTTGCGAACTGTGACTGCAAAATTTTCACCATTTTTGTAGTGAATTTTAACAATTTCAATGCGTTGTTGAAGCGTGTATCGTACCATTTTTACCAGTTTTTACTTGTCAAATGTCAAAAGATGACAGCTTGACAGCTGCCCAAATAGCAGGCTATTTAAAATGAAACCTCAAAAAAAAAATAAAAGGAGAGATAAAAAATAGGCAATAAAAATTAATCTATTTTAGCTAAATGAACATGAGCCATACTGTCTTCAATAAAGTAGGACCTATTTTCATTCCATTCAAAAACACTATAGACTAGGATGGCGCATCACAGCGCTTTCAGGTTTTGCTTCTTTACCAAATGTCACTCTATATCTACTTGTTTCCTGTGAATCGTTGCATTTTTTACCTAATGTAAGATAAACTATCTCTAATGCTACTTCTTAAACCTAGATGTCACTAACCTCACAAAAAATTGCCATTAATTTAAATGAGCAATTTCCTTTGAATAAATGAATCTTTCATGCTAAATTAATTGCTCATACCAGTAGGCGAGATCGTAACAATATATATCCATGCGCCGGGCGCCCGCTCAATTTTGTATCGCACCACCAGAAAAAATATTTGCTGTTTTTTATTCGCTGTCCAGGGTGGGCTTTTGAGCGCTCACAGAGAAGTTATCTATCCGAAATTCCGCTACTACCCGCATTGTCGCTGTATCATTCAAATAAAAATAAATTCATCCATAAAACAAACTTTTAATGACCTGAAATATAAATCGATGAAGTTAGTTTCTGGTTGTTGTCTTAGATAAGTGTAGTCATCCTGAAAAAGTGTAAATAGTAAAAAAATGTAGCCTCATCCCGAAAGTAAATTGAGTAATGAAAAATTAAAGCAATTTTCAAAAAAATATATATTAATGTTATAAATCGATGAAGTTAGTTTCTGGTTGTTGTCTTAGATAAGTGTAGTCATCCCGAAAAAGTGTAAATAGTAAAAAAATGTAGCCTCATCCCGAAAGTAAATTGAGTAATGAAAAATTAAAGCAATTTTAAAAAAAATATATATTAATGTTATAAATCGATGAAGTTAGTTTCTGGTTGTTGTCTTAGATAAGTGTAGTCATCCCGAAAAAGTGTAAATAGTAAAAAAATGTAGCCTCATCCCGAAAGTAAATTGAGTAATGAAAAATTAAAGCAATTTTCAAAAAAAAAATATATTAATGTGTAAATTAATAAGTTTCTGAAAGCAGAAGAAAACAATAATATGGATTTTAAATAATATAAAACCATAAAGTAAAAAAGAAAAATCTAACCGAAAAGCGATTTTGTGTGTGGTTACCATGGGCCCATATTAAATTCTGTACTGAAACACCTAGATATATAGGCACCTAAGGGCGTATACCAATGGCCTATGGTAACTACACAAAAAATTGCTTTTCGGTTAGACAAACAAATCAAAAACAAGGTTATTTCCATCTGATATGGACATAGAGTAGATTCTTAATCCTAGTTAGTCCATTGGCCTATCTGGCTGTATTCGCCATTGGGTGCCTATATCTCTATTTATTTCACTACAGAATTTAATGTGGGTCTATATACACAGAACATCGCTCTTCGGTTAGATTTTTCTTTTTACTTTATGGTTTTATATTATTTAAAATCCATATTATTGTTTTCTTCTGCTTTCAGAAACTTATTAATTTACACATTAATATATATTTTTTTTGAAAATTGCTTTAATTTTTCATTACTCAATTTACTTTCGGGATGAGGCTACATTTTTTTTACCATTTACACTTTTTCGGGATGACTACACTAATCTAAGAAAACAACCAAAAAAAATTTGGGTTCGGGCTAACTTCAGCGACTTTGAAATATACCAATTGACATTTACGTGACGTTATAAACAAGAATTTATTGTGCTGCGTTTTCAATTTTTATTGTAAAACTAGCGACCCGGCAAACGTTGCTCTGCCATATAAATTATTTCTAATATTTTGGAATATTTTGGTTGTTAAATAAAAAATAATGAATGTATTGTAATAAGTGAGTGGGGATGCGATCTATGACAGAAAGAGGAATGGAAGGCTGTAGACGATGACCGTCGATAAAAACAAAAAAAAAACACCAACCATTCATTTTCTCAATTCAATCTATTTCATTAACGTAACGGACATTTTCATTGTTTGGCTGAGAACTTAAGGTAAAAGTCAATTTTAAGTAAAATTTCGGTAAATTCAATTATTTTTCTAAAACTCTATGACTGAAAAATCTGTCCTAAATCCGAATTTTACTGTAGTAAACGATTTACCTTAAGTTTGGCACATAGCTTTAACAGTAAAATGTAAAGTGAAAAAAGGAATATATTTTTTATCCTAAAGTAGTAAAATGAAATAAAGAAAATTAATATTAATTTCGAAGGGCAATTGAGTGTACGATATTTTTTGTCAGTCCGTCCTTAGCCAACACAAATAAGCTCGATGGTTTGTCCAAATCTAAGCCGCAAACAGACATCGTTTGGCCTTGCGACTTATTGATTGTCATTGCAAATGCCAATCTAATAGGAAATTGAACGGAATTTGCCATTCTAAATGGTGGTTTCGATAATGTTTTTCATCAATTTTTAATGACCAATCGCTTGCCATTGTACATCCGTGGTGGGTTCAAATTCCATAGCAAAATAACCATAAATCCAACTTTCAGTCGTAGAAGGTGTGGTGGCATGCCTGGCAAATCCAATGAGTTCAAAAACTCTGTTGGATAATTTACAGTTTCGTTGGCATCGCAAACTGTATCGATCGATTTGTATGATACCAAGTCGCCTGCGGCAACGAATGCTGTATCTTGAAGTTTAAATCGTCGACGTACATATTTTTTGCTGCAAAAATGGCTCTTTCTGTCAGCCACGCATGATTCATGTATTGTGTGTGCGAACATCGGGAAATATGCGGTCAATGACATCATTTTCATCATCCAGTATTATCATAGACAGCAACTCTTCCATCGCCGATATTTATACCATTTGGACGCGCATGTTTATTTTTAGCTGGACTTGTGTACTTTATTTTTAGTGGCGATGATTACAAGCAAGTGCCATAGTGCATTCATTCCAGATGATAATTTTGCATTGTTTCTGCACTGTGGTCATGGACGATTGTTTTTTTATGTTGCACATTGCCTCTAGGTTATTTTGAATATTCAGTGGCTGCAGCTCCGATGCAATTATTTGATCATATTTGGGCGAGAATTCGCGAAATGAGAAATGTTTTGCCAGTTCCACCTGGTGCATCCAAAACAAAAGAATCCACTTTGTCCTGCCGAAACTGCCAGCATAATGCGGTCATAAATGATTTTTGTTCATGAGTCAGTAGTGGGACATTGCGAGTAACAATCGCTATACCATTTCCGTAGTATCATACTGCAGTTCACGATTCAATCCGGTGTCCATTTAATCCGATGCACTTCGGTTTGGCAAACTCATATCGAAATTACTGAGTGGTAAATTGGCAATGACAATGCAAAGATCCTCGATAGCAATCAATGCTTCATTGTACATAGCGTCGCTGATTGCAATCAATAGATCGTTGCACCGTGTACGAATTCGATGCAATATATCGTCAGTCATTGAATCTTTGTGCTTATCCAACAACGTGTTTGCTCGTCCCGGGAAACATGTAGTCAACACAATGCTGCTTCGGCAAGCATGTCGTCCCAATGATTGTCGTCTTTGAGCAAGCCGAGTGCAAGACATGCATCTTTATATGCCGGACGCTGTTGTCCATTCACTTTGCAGATGCGCCTGGCATTAGGCGAATTGAGGTTATTGTAGCCCCAACGTGCAACCATATAACATGGTTTATATCCTCACCGAGGAAGTAGATTTGTAAAAATGTATGTGGTTCGTTTGGCATTGGCATGCAATGAGCCTACTTGGCCTTTGATTTTGAACGTTGAATTGCATTGTTGGCCATTTGCCGCAGTATTGTGAACTATTTCTGTTGCTTCGAACGAAGTGAAGAGACTTCAGGAACAGGTTTGAATCTGGATCTGGGCCGATGAGCAAGCCGTTCAATGGTTCTGATGGTGTCTTAATTTCTGGTAGTTACACTTTTTCTAATGCGCAACACATTTCGGCTGACTCATGTTTTAATTTGAGTGCATGAAAATGGGGACATTCTTTGTCCATAGCACTTTCGGATGAGCGGAATATTAAATATCTGGCTCATTCTCGAATTCGAGACCAAGGAACAAAGCGGATGTAAATGCTCGATCTACTTGCTGGCGTTGTCGGTCATTTGTTCTGCGTGTGTTAACTACGAACCAGCACGCGTGTTTCCGTTCCAATTATCGTTGTTGATTTCGTTCAGCTCATGCCTCTTGTGATTGAAATGCACGCAGTTGCGATATGCTCACAAGCACATTTTCGTTATCTTATAGGATTTGTTCGTCATGTTCTTTCTGCTTTATTATTTCGCATGTTCGTTGCGATGGCCAAAATGGGCCCTCTTGCGTCTTGCTGGCATTGTTCATTTTAAAACACACACACAAATAGTTAAAATTATTGTATACTGATGAAAAACGGTATACCGATAATATATTTGTTCTTTTAGTATTTCACCAATCTTTTTAAAATCATAAAACACGTATATTTTTCTTATTAATTAAAATAAATCGTACAAAATTTTGCACTACTGCGTTGTGATACACAACAAATGCAGAATGAAATGTCAAAATGACGCAACGCTTTGCAACGATTAAAAAATGAGAGGGTGGAGGTACGAAGCAAAAAAAATTCTGGATCACCTAGCGGTATAAAACATACTTTACGTCCTATTCTCATACCTACCAAATATACATAAAAAATTCATAAAAATCGGTCGAGCCATTTCTGAGGAGTGCGACCACAAACGCCGTGACACAAGATTTTTATATATTACATTAAGTTTGTTATGGTTTAAGGGTTACACAAAACAAAGGTCTTTTCAAATTCCTAATGGAAATGGATAGTGGCTCCCAATAGCGGCGCGCGATCAATAGGTAGAATTGTTACATCGATTTTAACTAAAAAGTTGAATGAAAAATATTAGTAGCAGAGCAGCAAAAATAGCGCGCTAAATATAAGTTTTGACATAGAAAATTGGGTGGTCCGGAAAAAATCTATCGAGCACTAATAAAAACACGGGTGAAAATATTATTGCACGCTTGTTCTTAGAAGATGAAATATATATCTGAATTGCGGGGCTATTTGAAACGTACAAGTATGATACAATTGTGTGCTTATTTGCAACCAATGAAGTTATAAAATCTTTACAAATAGCTCTGGCGTTTTCTCCTGTTTCTCCATTTATATGAAAAAAAAAATTTTCTTTCACAAAATTGCTAAGGGTTGAACTGAATACTTCGAACTTGTTAGATAGCTTTAATACTACATTTAAAGTGGATGTTATTTATATTTAAATTTGCTTTTATTGTTTATTATAAAAAGGAGACGTAAATTACCATTACTCCACTCAAAGCAAATAAGTATTTTAATTGGAGATTATATCAAAATCTATAGCATAAATATGCCAATGTTGACAAATCAAGGATTCGCATTCATTAATATCATCTGACACAATAAATTCACAATTATCAGATTAAACCACCAAACCAAATTTATAGCACATATGGTGGTGGTCCATACTCAATTTAATTTCGTTTTTGCTATAGTAAACAAACTAATCCAAATAACTGAGATTTTAGCAGTAATAAATTTTGAATATAAAATATATTGCAAATTCCATCAATTTTAATCCAAGCAGCAAGCAATAAATGGAATTACATTATTTATACAGGAATCGATAAAAATAATTAAATTCTGCGGAACGCTACAAAGTAGCTGTTACAAAATATAGATTACATAGTGTAATTCGTAACGCTTTACAAAAACAAAATCAAAGCTTTTTTTTTATTAGTGTAAAATTTTATTACGTAAACTACATAAAATATGCTAATTTAGATGACTTGCACTATAGAAATATCCTAGTTAATTAAACACGCTAAAATTTTATACGCTATCAAAAAATTGTGTACAACAATTTTCAAAAAAAAAATATTGATTTGAAATAGAAAGCCACAAATAATTTAATTTATTACTTTAATTTTCATATATTCACAAAAAAAGTATTTTTTTATTCCTTTCTTAATCTTATAATATAAGCTTTTAAATAATTAATTTCCTAAATTACAGGAAGCGCTGAACTTTAATAAGATTAAGAAAGGAATATAATAAATTCACAAACATACACACACAAACCAAAAAATACTTAAATTATAACCAGAAAAAATTAAATTTCCTTGTTTTTCCAGAAATATCATCTTGTTGGGTCACAACGCGAGGTAAGTTTTGTTCTTTTGTGTGTGCGCAAACAAAAACAAGAATTTCCTTTAATTTTCTATTTTCCTTTTTTATTATATTTATTTTTTCGTAAAGTATGTATAATATTTGAATTTTTGTTTTGTTTTTCCTTTGTTTTCTTGTTTTCGCCTTTTTTCGAAATTAATATCAATTTTTCTTTTGTTTTTGAAACTACATATTTAGAAAATTTGTAAAAATAACAAAATATTTTTTTGTTAGAAATATGATTTTTAGATAAAATTCTTTCTTTTTCTTTTGGGGTAAACATTAATTTAACTATGCTATCAGAATTTTATCTTTGTTTTATCATACCGATTTTGTGATGCTGTAGATTTAATTTAGACATAACTTAGATTTAATGTCGACAAAATTAGTAAGGCAACGCTCTGCATTTGTATGCCTTTCTTTTTTTAAAGTTCGACGCTTAATGCAGATGACCGTTGTTTTTCTCTTCTAGTAATCTGAATTTTAATGTTCAGTCTAAACATTATTATAAAGGAAAACATTTCGTAATGCACAACATATTATCTGAACATTTATTTACCCGTCTACACGGATGTGAAGTTATTCCACGATTCTATCCCAGAAAATAAAAAAAAAATTCAAGAAGCAACACTAATCAATATAAGCTCTTGTGCGAAGTTAGCCCAGCCCAAAATTTAATAAAAATCACTTTAATACAAAAAAAAATCGTAACTTTTAAATTATGAGAATTTTAGCCATATCTATGCACGTCAAAAGTATAAATATGTCGGATTAACGCTATATGGTTCTGAAATCGCAACATTCCTGCCTTACTTTTAGAAAAGTTAGAAAAAAATCGTTCCGTTGCAAATTTGTGAAATTGGACCCTGGGCCAGATATATCCATACAACTCGTATTTAATAAAAATAAATTTTAAATTTTGCACGTAATTTGTCGGATTAACGCTAGCTATATGGTTCTGAAGTCGCCACATTCCTTCCTTAGTTTTAGAAAAATTACAAAAAAAAATCGGTCTGTGCGACTTCATGAAATTGGGCCCTGGGCCAGATATATCCATACAACTCGTATTTGGCAAAAATTACATTTAAATTTGGCACGTTAAAAATATAAATTTGTCGGATTAACGCTATATGGTACTGAAATCGCGACATTCCTGCCTTACTGTTAGAAAAGTTAGAAAAAATTGTTCCGTGGCAACTTTGCAAAATTCGACCCTGGGCTAGATATATCCATACAACTCGTATTTGACAAAAATTGCATTTAAATTCGAACGTTAACAATATAAATTTGTCGGATTAATGCTAGATGGTTCTGAAATCGCCACATTCCTCCCTTACGCTTAGAAAAGTTAGAAAAATATGGTTCCGTGGCAACTTTATGAAATTGGACCCTGGAAATTGCTATCCATACAACTCGTATTTAAACAAAAATTACGATATGGTTTTGAATATGCTTCTGAAATCTTCCCTTACTTTTAGAAAAGCTAAATCGTTTCGTGGCAACTTTGTGATATTGCACCCTGGGCCAGATATATCCAACAACTCGTATTTGACAAAAAATACATTTCAATTTCGCACGTTAAAAGTGTAAATTTGTCGGATTAACGCTATGTGGTTCTGAGATCGTCAAAAAAAATTTTAGCGAGCAACCACTTGGATAATAAGTTCCCGAAATATTTAAATTATTGTAATTCCATTAAACTGATCTGTTTAATCAAAGAAATAATTTAATTTCGATGAACTGTAAAATATATGATAGGTTCCTTCTAGAAGGTACTGACTTCTACGGGAATTATAATAATTTCCTCACACAATTGGTTGTTGTAATTATGGATTTCATAATTGTGGTTTCATGAATTGTTTGTTGTAAAATTTGTGAGGAACCATTAAAATTATTACTGCTCATTTGTTGGTACCTGTTTTTTTTATCAAACCTGGTTTATAAAGTTCTGTTCATAGGACCAGACCAAGTCCATCCATTTGGATGCATATCTGAAACCACGATATCTCGAGAAGGTCTCAGAAAAATTCCGAGTTTTGGGTTTTTCAATTATTTATTTTTTAGAAAAGTTGCATTCTCTAGAAAAAATAATAAATGTTTGTAAAAGACCCGATATAAAATTAGTTTTTATTTATAAATAAATTAGCTTTACAAAAATATTAAGTACATGAACCCAAAACGAAAAAGATTAATTAAATAAGACCGAAAAAAATTCATTTCAAATTAATAAGCGTGGACAAAACAAAAAGTAATTAAATTTAAAAATAGCCAAATGTTATAATTAAAAAAACCGATAAAAGTATGTAACTAGAAAAATGCAGCAAGATGATGCAAGACGGTGCAGAATCACGTAATACAGTGCATTTTAAAACAACAGTGTAAAATGACGCTACATGATGCGCCTGATGCAACATCACGTAACATGATGCGCATAATGATGGCCCTGTCGGAGGACGCTTCTTACAATTTTTTACAAAATCTTTCGCGTCAAAAAAGTTTAAAATTGCTACGGGCCTTACCGGATGATCCATTAAACTCAGTTCAATAAATTACTGGAACTCAAAAACCTCTAACCATTTCTCATGAAAATCGTTTAAAGTGAAAAAATGAACAAGAATTTTTACCTAAATTATGCGAACCGAATTTTCCTATAATTCGCATCCAGTGAAGCCGATTCCCGTCACTCGAAACCTTACTCACCAATTTTTATAAAAATCACTCACAAGCCTATTTTTTTAAGTAGCCCGGGTTAATTTTACCCCCTATCGATTGAAAATACGTACACTATTATAAAACTGAAAATTACCTTTTTTGAGCCGTCCGTCAGAAACGTATGATAAACAAAGTCTTCCATTAACAATC
Source organism: Nephrotoma flavescens (assembly GCA_932526605.1). Classification (NCBI taxonomy): domain Eukaryota; kingdom Metazoa; phylum Arthropoda; class Insecta; order Diptera; family Tipulidae; genus Nephrotoma; species Nephrotoma flavescens. The sequence continues at coordinate 42,691,198 of OW052220.1, forward strand.
AACCATTATATGTCGTAGAGTATGAAACCGCGACGGCGCTAGTATGAAAACATCGAAGATGAGCTCAGTATAATAGAATGTCGAAACTGGAGATGGAAGGAGTATGATACCGTGGAGGCTAAAAAATCTCTTCAAGGGATGGGACAAAACTGACAAACGCACGTGCTTTTCTTGAACCGGATAATTTTCGATTATTTTTCAAAATATTATTTGCATCATTGGTATGTGGCAATTGCTGACTATGGTTTGCTCGAACCATGTGTTCTAGGCTCAGGTATTCGTTCATAAAATTTTGACCATCTTTTTTAAGCAATACTACACTTTGGAGATTTTCTCTATTTGAAGGAATCTTGCAATTATTTGGTTTTTTGTAGTCACCTAGTTCTACGTTTTGTTTAATGGAGGTTTCACCATTGGAGCTATTGGATAAACGTTTATAGCCCTCTTGGTAAAGTCTTTCATGTCTATAGGTTATGCTTGGTCGGTAAATGTTTCGGAGACAAGATCTCTTCGATTTCCCAGAACCATTGTACATTATCAGCTGCAGTTGAAATCATAGTTTGTATCTGATGTTTATTGGAAACTGATTTTATAGCTTCAAACATGATCCACCGCAATTTAGCATGTTGAGCTGTGGGCTCCGTTTCACCATTTTATTATTTCTGGCATTATAATGTCAGGAATGTAATCCATTCCAAATAGAATATTTACTCATGAAACATTGATCTTAGGATCGGCCCAAACTAAATCGTGTCATCAAGTTTCTATGTTTAGATGCTTATTTGGAATCCCTATTCTCAATTTGGGTAACACAAACACTACCGCTCAAAAGTATTTAGGCATTATCAAAAACAGCATAAAACATATAAAAACTCAGTAAAAATGTGAAAATATGTTTTGGATCATTTTGTTGTTAAAAGCTAAAATTTTGATCAGAATTTTGAAGTCGAATTCCTGAAGGTATTGCGTGGTTCTCTAAAATTGGTCGGTATCCTTCTTTTCTTAGTATTCTGTCAATTTTCACAACATCGCCCATACTAGCACCAGTAAAACAGCACCAAATCATCACTGAACCACCTCCTTGCTTTACGGTAGCGGCAAAACATTCTTTTCCGGCACGTTCACCACAGATCTTAGCACGAATATTTGTTTTCGGGTACCAAACACTTCAAATTTTCCATAAAACCTTGTTCCAATCTTCCATCGTCCAATGTTGGTGTTCACGGGCCCATTTAAGTCGTTTTTGCTAGTTTTGGTTACGTAGTAATTGTTTTTTCATAGCAATATGGCCATGGAGTACGGCTTCCAGTAGGCGACGTCTAACCGTAGAAACACTCACTGGTTTTGGGCACACATTTAATTCTGCGGTTATTTCCGTGGCTGTTTTGCATCTATTCATCTTGCTAGTAATCACTATTTTATGAGCATCTGCAGATGTTGCCGCTCTTGGTCTTCAACTACGTCTTTTATTAAGAAAACTGTCGATTACTTATACTAGCTGTATGGTAAGCTATTATAAGCGCACGTATTTCAGTACTAAGTTCTCTTGGAGGCATTTTAAATAATTGTGAGGGCAGTAAAATTAACCCTATGTCATTGGTGGTTGTATAATGAAACGGCGTTTCAGATAAGTATTTCATTTTATTCAGATGTTTTTTCGTAAACATAATACTGTATCAATAATACATGAAAAAATGGGTGCCTAAACACTTACGAGCGGTAGTGCATATGTGTTGACCTGAAATTCAAAATCAGAAGCGAATCGTTGTTTAATTTTTATACTTGTTTTCTCGGTTGATGTTATTCTTATGTCACCGCAGGGTTGGCAAGTTTTAAAGTCATAAGCCCCGTAGACTTAGTTCAGAAACCCCTGAAAATTGTTCGTAATATTCTTTCTGATCGAGCCAACATTCTGAATCTGAATATTTTTAAAAATAAACATACGAGTAAATTATAAAAATTCAGAATTTATTCGCCTTTTAACGCATAGTGGCTGACATCTGACGGAATAATTTGAAACTAGAGTGAAAGGTGATCGACTTCACAAAAAACTAGTTTTAATGTAATATAAACATCATAGATGACTATAATTCGACTGGATATTATGTAAAATGTTCAGTAAGTTTACAATTAATGTAACATTATGATGCAATAATAATAAAAATGGAATGAAGCATTATAGTGACCACGTTCATGACACTATAAACGTCGCTTCAAATAGTAGGATACCAACCATCCCCAGCTGCACCCTAAATTATGGTAATGATTATTAGCAAATGATTTTAATCGAACGATATTCTACGAGTACATATGTAATTATTTGCGTATTGAGAGAAAATATGATTTGTGCAATTTGTAATGCAAGCATCGGTAAAACACTTGTTTCGTTTTATATCGTAGCAATGAGCTAGTATGTATTGCTCTTCTATTAAATTTGAGTTTATATGTGTACGATGATGATGATACGTTAACCGATATTATAATTGTATTAAAAATCGGTTTTTAGAATTTTGGAATAAAAATTTAAGTTAGAAAAATATTGGCTGTACTTCTGAGCACACCTCAGAATAAAACTTCGTAATTGTATATAATAAAAATATTTATTTATATAAAAATATATAAATATAAATCATAAACTAATTGTATTAAATTTATGTATAAAATTAGTTTATTAATCTTTACATTTATATCTATTAAAAATAAAAGTAAAAATAAATTTGTTGTGCGTTTATCTATTTAATAATACAAATTGGAGTCAGATAAATCATACGGTGCAGTAGGGTGATAACGTAACTCATATGGTGAAAGTGCAGTGTTGTGATCTAACTTTATAAGTGCTACCTATCGTGATAACGTGATATGCACATGTACCTAAGATACACTCAGTATCTGTAGATTACGCATATCCACCGCGACACACCTCAACCACCACAGTGTCCTACCACCTACATTGGTGAACCCAACTACGAACAACCACTACGCACAACACACCGTGAATAAAGTTAAAAGTAGTTCGCCGGTTTCGACCAAACGCCAAATTACGAAGTATATCGAGACGCATTCGAATGCAGTTACATCTTTAAAATAAACCATTTTTCGCTAACAAATATTCGAATGCGAATTAAAAAAAACAAACCAGTGCCAGCAGTAGCAGCCGGAACGGAATTTATAAAGAAAAACTGACGGAAAACACGTGTGCTGTATTTCATAAGGACATATTCTGTTGTGCCATATTAACGGTATAAAGAAACATCTATAAAGGTCGTTCAGCAACGTGGTCAACCAGCGGTACGAAGGTCGTTCAGCAACGTGGTCAACCAGCCTTCCAGCTAGTAATATTCAGCTTTAAAAACAAAATAAAAGTTACTGTAGTCGTTCATCTTAAATAATTTAATTTAAATTTTATCACATTCTTTAATATTATTTTTTTTTCTCTAAATCTTTATTTTAGTAATTTCATAAAAAAAAACTGTAAAGAAGAGGAAACGGGACTTGACTCATGGCGAATTGAATATTATTGAAAATAAATCCGGTATCTTTAAACCACATTAATATATTGGTGAGTGTTACAATTTGTTACAAATATCTAATATTTCTCTCAATCGTTCAGTGTTTAATTAGAATAAAATATATTTTTTTAAATTGTACATACATCTATTCGATTAACGTCATTTGCTACTTCATCTTTCTCCTTTCGGTATAATTTCTTTCAAAAGTCGATTCATCTCTATTTCATATTATAAAATAAACTAATAATTCCTTGCTCGCGAATTTAGTCGAATCAAGTATGGCAAGTTCAGAAGATGAAAATAATGATAATAAGCCAGAGAAGACGGAAGCAAAACATAAAGTGAATATTGCCGAAGTACCTGTACCACAATTCTGGAAATCTTTACCAGAACTTTGGTTCAAACAACTCGAGGCATTATTTAAAGTCCGTCGAATCACGAGTGATGAGAACAAATTTAACTACGCTGTTGCTCATCTGCCGATAGATGTAATATCTACCGTATCAGGAATAATCCGTAAGCCTCCCGTAATCAATAGGTATGAAGCGCTTCGAGATGAGATTATCAGAAAACGTTCATTATCAGAACAAAGTAGGATTGAAAATCTGCTTAAATCTACAGACATGGGTGATTTTTCACCATCTGATTTCTATCATCATCTCGAGGAGAAGGCAGGAACTTCAGCAGCTGTTAACGCTCAACTATTAAAAACTTTATGGTTAGGTCGACTACCCGACTCTATTAGATCGATAATTGCCATAAGAGAGCAAGACGAAATCAATGATTTACTTAAATTTGCAGATAGAATTTTCGAAATCAATCGTCCTAATCTCAATTGCAATTCCATCGCTACTGGAGAATCATCCAAATCTAAATCAAATAAAAATCACTCAGAAATTACTCTCAATAGCCTCCAAAAATCTATAGATCTACTAACTTCCAAATTTAATAGTGAAATGGTTAACTGGAAAAGATCAAAGCAACGATCGAATAGTAGAGCTTCTAATCGATTTCGATCGCGCACTAGGTCACACGAACGTGGTGGTGACTGGATATGTTGGTACCATAGAAAATTTAAAGAGAGAGCAAGAAAATGTGAAGGTTGCTCATTTACAAAACAAACTTTTTCACAAGCACCACCCCCGAAGGAAAACTAGATCGTCCCATTATAGATGCGACTAACAATGGGACGTATGTCAATCGTCGCTTAATTATTAGGTGTTCCAAGACACAATATCATTTTTTAATTGACACTGGGGCAGAAATCTCGGTAGTTCCAAAAATATATTTTAATAATATAGTCAAAGATGATGACAACTGTTTAAATGCAGCTAATGGTACCATAATTAGTACCTATGGCTCGCGATTGCTAGAGTTAGACTTGGGGTTGCGCCGAACATTTAGACATCCATTTATTGTTGCTTCGGTAACAAGACCAATAATAGGCGCAGATTTTTTGATAAAGTTCGGTTTGGTTGTCGATCTACGAAATAAACGACTCTTGGACACAAACACGTCACTTTCAGTCAACACGATGGACACCATAATAACAAATGAATCGGTATCGCGATTGTTTGCGGTTGAAGAACCTTACGCCGAAATTCTGCGCAACTACCCAAATCTAACACAAGAACATAGATATGACCTACCAGTTAAACATAACGTAGTGCATCGAATTGTCACCGAAGGTCATTTACCTTTTTCGAGACCGAGAAGATTGGATCCAGCAAAACATAAAATTGCAAAAACTGAGTTTGAACATATGTTGCAACTCGGTTTGTGTAGACAAAGTTCATCCAGCGCTGCTTCACCTTTGCATTTAGTGCCTAAGCGTGACAGCAACGACTGGCGCCCCTGCGGAGATTACCGCCGATTGAACGCTATCACGGTACCGGATAGGTATCCTTTACCACATATTCACAATTTTTCTCTTAATCTTAGAAATTGCACTGTTTTCTCGAAAATAGACCTTGTTCGAGCTTACCACCAAATACCCGTGGACTCACAAGATATTTACAAAACAGCCATTACTGTACCGTTTGGGCTCTTTGAGTTCACTAGGATGCCCTACGGACTACGAAACGCCGCTCAAACCTTTCAACGTCTTATGGACGAAGTTACAAAAGGTTTAGATTTCGTTTACGTCTACATCGACGATATTTTGGTAGGTAGCAGAAACATATCAGAACATCAAGAACACCTCAATTCTTTATTCACTAGACTAACAGAATTTGGTTTAACAATCAAGCCTTCCAAGTGTGAATTTGGAGCAACATCCCTTAATTTCCTCAGCCATCAAATCACTAAAGATGGTATCAAACCATCCGCAGATCGAATTGCAGCTATACAATCTTTTCCCCAACCCACTTCAATTCGGCAGGTGCAGCGTTTCGTGGGCATGGTCAAATATTACCATCGTTTCATCCCCCACTTAGCTGAACAAATCGCACCAATACACAATCATCTAAGCAAGCTTGGCAAGGTGACTAAAAATAACCCATTCACATGGCCACCTGAATGTGAGGCGTCTTTAAATAATACCAAATTTGCCCTCGCTCAGGCGACTCTCCTTGCACATCCTATGGATCATGGAACACTACGCATCAACACTGATGCTTCTGGTATTGCTATAGGTGCTGTACTAGAACAACGTAATGGTGAAAATTGGGAGCCACTTAGTTTCTTCTCTAAAAAGCTTTCTCCTACCGAACAGAAGTACTCCGCTTTTGACCGAGAGTTACTAGCAATTTATTGTGCCATTAAACATTTCAGATGTTTTGTAGAAGGCAGAATATTTTCGATCAATACAGACCACAAACCGCTCACTACAGCGATTGCGTCTAAATCGGAAAGAAGCCCACGTCAAAGTCGTCAGCTCGATTATATTTCACAATTTACAACTGACATAAGGTATGTTAAAGGTGAAAGCAACGTCGTAGCTGATACACTGTCTGTACCTCAATTGTCAACTATTTTTCACACAGCTATTGATCTTAACAAATTAGTTTCATTACAAAATACAGACGATGAACTAAAAACCTTAATAAACAAATCATCACAGTCGATGAACTCGAAATATAAATTGGAACAAATCCCGGAATTTGCTTCAGGTTTATCAATTTGGTGTGAATCATCGACTCCAATCAAGCGCCCTTACATTCCTAGCGCAATGCGTGAAAGTGTTTTTGAAAAATTACACGGCTTGTCGCATCCAGGAGTACGAGCAACACGAAAATTGATAGCATCAAAGTATTTTTGGCCAAGTATGAACGTCGATACGGGATATTGGTCCAAAGCTTGCATTCCTTGCCAGAAATCTAAAGTCAATAGACATACTAGATCAGAACACGGACGTTTTGACATCCCGTCTGGAAGGTTCAACCATATACACATTGATCTCGTCGGCCCGTTACCTCCATCTAATGGTAATACGTTCATTCTCACAATAATAGACCGGTTTACACGATGGCCGGAAGCGATACCACTGACGGACATGAGAACATCAACAATAGTGAAAGCTTTCATAAACACATACGTCTCAAGATTCGGTGTCCCATCAGAAATCACAACTGACCAGGGAAGTCAATTTGAAAGCAATCTTTTCAGAGAATTCCTAGGGCTATTAGGTTCGCTGAGGATTAGAACGACAACGTACCACCCTCAGGCAAATGGGATGGTGGAACGTCTGCACCGTCATTTAAAATCGTCCTTGTATGCCAGATCAAACACTTTAAACTGGAGTGATGAATTACCATTTATTCTCCTGGGAATAAGAACATCGATCAAAAATGATCTTGGTTGTACTCCAGCAGAACTTGTTTACGGGCAACCGCTAAGAGTACCAGGAGAATTAGTAATCCAATCTGATCCGGCATCTTCAACCGATCCTACATCTTTGGTAGAACAATTAAGAGAATCAATGCGTAACATCGTCCCAATGAACACACGAAATAACATTCAAGACAATATTTACATACCACAAAATTTAAAGGACTGCGATAAGGTTTTTGTCAGAATAGATAAAGTAAAAACCGGATTAATGCCACCCTACGAAGGTCCTTTTACGGTCCAGCGTAGATTTCGCAAACATTTCGTTGTGGATTATAATGGAAAGAACGTATCAATCTCAATCGATAGACTTAAGCCGGCATACACGACAGACGAAATTAAAATAATGCCTCCATCTGTTTGTTCATCTAGCCAGCGACAGGTAATGTTTAAAAATTAGTTACGAATTGTCAAATTTTTCTTCTCTACGTCAACCATACGAAGATTTTTGAATCGATAAGACTTTATCTGCGGGGTGAGTATTATAGTGACCACGTTCATGACACTATAAACGTCGCTTCAAATAGTAGGATACCAACCATCCCCAGCTGCACCCTAAATTATGGTAATGATTATTAGCAAATGATTTTAATCGAACGATATTCTACGAGTACATATGTAATTATTTGCGTATTGAGAGAAAATATGATTTGTGCAATTTGTAATGCAAGCATCGGTAAAACACTTGTTTCGTTTTATATCGTAGCAATGAGCTAGTATGTATTGCTCTTCTATTAAATTTGAGTTTATATGTGTACGATGATGATGATACGTTAACCGATATTATAATTGTATTAAAAATCGGTTTTTAGAATTTTGGAATAAAAATTTAAGTTAGAAAAATATTGGCTGTACTTCTGAGCACACCTCAGAATAAAACTTCGTAATTGTATATAATAAAAATATTTATTTATATAAAAATATATAAATATAAATCATAAACTAATTGTATTAAATTTATGTATAAAATTAGTTTATTAATCTTTACATTTATATCTATTAAAAATAAAAGTAAAAATAAATTTGTTGTGCGTTTATCTATTTAATAATACAAATTGGAGTCAGATAAATCATACGGTGCAGTAGGGTGATAACGTAACTCATATGGTGAAAGTGCAGTGTTGTGATCTAACTTTATAAGTGCTACCTATCGTGATAACGTGATATGCACATGTACCTAAGATACACTCAGTATCTGTAGATTACGCATATCCACCGCGACACACCTCAACCACCACAGTGTCCTACCACCTACAGCATTTCCTCATATAAACAAATACCACCTTTCGCTCGTATAGGGAGTGGCACGTCCACACCCTATACGGGAGTCTAAAAGTTTTTTTTATTCGGTTGCTTCAAATAACTCAAAAATTACTCGCATTTCATATTATAATTTATTCGAACGCATAATTCTGCCTTGACCAGTTTCGGTCCACAAAAGCATTACTGACAGAAATGCTTAATACTTTCGTCACTACATTTTTAATTTAATTAAAGTGTCGGTGGATTTGACGGCAGTTACTGTTCGGCAGTAAAGAAATCAATATTTCCCAAATTTCAGCGGACTAAAATCATATACGTATACAAAACGAATTGAAATTTTGCTAATTCTAATTGGAATTTTAAAGCCTTTCTATGTTTATAGAAAATTATTTAAATTAGTTTAGAAAGCATAGAACACATTTTAAAATAAATTACAAAATTTGTAAATAATTTTAATTCAAAACATTGAAATAAAATAAAAGTGAAACGAAAACAAGAGACAGATATATATTATTGAATTGACGATATTTAAAAACATGCAGATCATGATAAGTTTAACGTAATCGATCAAATTTTAACAGAACATATATTAGACGTATATCAAATTGTCTTAATTAAATGACAGAAAAATATTGTATAACTAAAGCGAAAATTAAAATTTTAATTGATAAATTGCGAAGAAAAACATATTTTAGGAACATAACCATAAATTTTTAACCAAAATTTTGTACTGATAGTCGAAACTCAAACCAAATATACTGAACTTAAACCATTTATGGATTTCCTACTAATTTCTAATAAGAATTTTTTGAGTTTCTTTCGTAAAGTTCGTAGCAATAAACTTGAAGCAGTGCATTATTAAAACTAGATGGGTTTAGGTAGGTGCATAATCAACTACTTCACGAATTAGAGAGAATTGAATCACCATCTCCAGATATGGTCGTCAATGGCATCAAAATTTAGTATACAAAACCAAAAAATCCAAAGACTTCTGATAAATGGCTCTGACTTGAATCACAAACATCGCAAATGGCTAATATTGGCCATCTAAATTTGAGTAAAAATGACATCAGTACACCTAGAATATCAAATAACCATATATCCGAAGTCGTGCATTATTAGCACTAAGTGGTTTTAGTTATATGACTCAATGGCTAACTTCTTATACTAGCCAGACCAGAATCACTGGGAATGGACGATAATGGCCATCCAAATTTGAGTAAAAATGACATCAGTACATCGAGAATATGAAAACTCGTAGCAACAAACCCGATGTCGTGCATTATTAGCATTAGGTGGTTTTGGTTAGGTGACTCAAAGACCAACTTCGTGTACTTGCAAGATAAAAATCACGATTTCTGGAAAAGGCCCATAATGGCTATTTAAATTTGAGTAAAAATTACATCAGTACACCGAAAATTTCAAAATTCGTAGCAATAAATCCAAAGTCGAGCATTATTAGCACTAGGTGGTTTTGGTTAGGTGACTCAATGACCAATTTCGTATACTAGCCAGACCTGAATCACGGTCTTTTACTCAAATTTAAATGGCCACTATAGGTCCGGCCGATAGTACATTTTTACTAGAAGTTGGCCATTGAGTCATCTACTCAACTCAATTTTGAATTGAAACTTTTTCTTGTTTTATTAAATATTTATTCTAATCTTTTTAAAATTCTAATCTGCTTTAATAAAAATCTCGATAATTTCTACATAATATTTGGTTGAGTTTGTTTATAAATTTTTATTTTAGAAAATATTATATATTTTTTATTTAAATTGAGGTTTGAGTCATTTTCTGGAAAAACTCATGATTAAAAACTCATGATATGATTGTACTAAAATTTCCAATACGATTTATTTCTTTCCTATTTGAATTTGAAGTGACAGTGTGATACTCATACATACATAACATCTATGGAAAATCTAGAATGGTTGACAACCGTAGTTTATTTACGGTAATTACATCATCATACGAGTATATATAAAACATCACTTTCTATTTTTAAATTTAATAGTTCGGCCACTTCTAAAACGGCTTCGAAATTCAAGTCTCAAGTTTTTATATTCAGATTAGATAGAATTTTAAATGGGTTATTTTCGAAATCGTAAAATTTTGAAATATAATTTAAAGCCCGCGTAAAAGTAATGGTAATGCAGCATCAATGAACTTATTTTGTTCTCGAGTATTAAGATTTAATAAAGCAGTTTTAACTTTGCTGCCAAAAAATTTATCCCGAATTCTGCATTTCAGTTGATCCTTTAGAGAACACATAATAGAGTATAACTCTTAAATTAACGGAGCCCCCTTGTAATATTGCAAGTGATCGAGAAGAATATTTTGTATGGTGAGATGAGCAGTTTTCAAACCCTTTGACGAAACTGGGAAATAGTAAAAAAAATAGTTAACCCCAGAATATAAAGATCAGACCCGCAGCCCCAGAAAGTGTATTCAAACCCCAGATGTTCGAGCCAAATGTATAGGGTTGGCAACCCTGTGTGACCGATTACTGATATTTCCACGTCCGCCTTTTTTTAGAATTTAACCTCTGCATTGTCAATTCACGTGCATTCAATTGTATTGCCGCCCCGGTGGCAAAGTGGTCAGCATGCTTGCTTCAGCGACCGGAGGTCCCGGGTTCGATTCCCGGTGGTGACAAGGAAAAAATTTCACGGCTGGTTTAGGATTAATGAATTAATCACTCAGTATCCGAAATAAAATTATGATTATGAAACCTCGTTTGAGACGGCCAAATCCCTTAATGGGATATAGTGCCAGAGAGAGAGAGAGAGAGAAAAAAACTGTCAATTCACCGATGTATGTTGCCTCAGAACCGCCATCAATGAAAACTATAGCAAATTCTTCCTGTTCATTATTTAGTTTCAGTTTCAGTAGCACAGTTGCTAGAAGTTCGAAAGTCCTGTGCTCTCGATATGCCACTGCTGTTATGGAGGTATGTTGACGTACTAAGGAAACTTATGCTCCCTTACAAGTATAACAGAATGTTTTTTCAATCACTACGTGTTTGGACAGCTACTTCTATCTTGAATTAAGCTCATTGTTCTCAAGCATTTCTAATGACTGGAATTGTATGTGATATCGTCGTCTAGATTGTCTAAAGAATTTTCTTGTCACCGTATACTTACAACAAAAATGGTTTTAAATTGGAAACAAAAATCGTTATCCAGTACTACTTGCAAAATTTATGAACACAAAATGAGCTTTAGCGTTAAGAGATTTACTCTGTAAAGAGATTAAAAAAATCACACTCCGCATCCCAAGCACTATGGATACATAAATCAGTATAGCGGCTAATGATACATTATTGACAGAAAAAAAATTATTTATCATTTATCATTCCTCACGTCTCTTGAGAGATTTGAAAAATTATCAATTAAGATTTTGAATTTATTAAGTTTCAAATTAGATGAAGGGCCGCAATTATACTACAGGGCAGCTGCAACAATGATTCACATCAAAACAACACAGCATCACATTAAATCGACAAAAAAAAAAATTAAATTTATTATTCCAAAACTTTTACTTCTGAATTTTTGATGTACTCAAACAATAAAATTAATGTTTACTCTCCATAAAAGTTATTTACAATTTTATTTAATTTTCGTTAAATTGATTAAATAAACTTAATAAATTTTATAACTTTTTCGTATTTAGTAATAAATTTTTTCTATATTTACATAATTGTTATTATGATTTTCAATTTTTTTAAAATATGTTTTCGCCGTCTCATCTTTCTTTTCTGTTTTTCTTAAAAAACTTATCTTTTTTTATTCTATGTCTATGTAAATATAAAATACGCCTATCATTAAAATTTTTAATCACAATGAATTCAATCAATCAGAAATCAAAAACACAATTTAATTATAAATATTTTATGTTATATTTATTATAGATAAATTGGCATTTTATTTTGTTGTTCACAATGTAAATATGTACATTACACAATGATTATGAGGACTATGGACCAGTCTAAGATTATTTGCACTATTTAGGAATTAGGATAAAACACAGGTATAACTAGGAAACGCCGTCGCCACCACCTTTTATCATATAACAAAAGTTATGGAGTAATTAGCCGGCGCCAAAACTCTGATTTATTACGCATAAACTGCATCAACAGAGTCTTTGAAATATTCATTAGAACACGTTTCTGGTCCAAAGTGAGTAAACGCGCCACCCAACGCGCGAACAGCTTTCTCATGCCTAAATCTTGATTCAATATGCAAACACGTCCTTTGGACATATTTATAGCCTTTCATAGCCTCTTATGTTCATCGTCACCAAAGCTGGTACATCCACATTTAAATTCTGCTGTCAAAAATTTCACGGTGGTGCAGAGTCTCCGTACTCAGCGTCCAACTCGTCTTTGCTTTGCGTAGGCGTATGACAGCTCGATACTCGTTTTTTTTTATTTTCACAAAAACACTCACATTGACTGACTCATTCAACCGATTGTTAAATAACAACCGCACGTCCAAAATGGTTTATATTTCGGTCAATACCTTTCAACGCATGCGCAAACATACTTCCCCACTTTTGTTGACGAAGGCTGCGAGCTTCATGTTGCGGTCGCGGAAACTGTTCAGACATAAATAAATAAATAAATCCTTTAATATTCTGAAACAAATTCGAGCCTAAACCCAATTGACTTATTAGAAATATAAAAGTTTCCAATCGCCAATTTCACCTAATCGTATTTTAAATACGTAAAAAGCTTGGTTTGGTGGCTTTCATTTATCACGAATGTACATTGATCTCGAATACACCACAGTTGATACAAAAGCGAAAACTAAACTTACGGAAGTTTTGGTAAAACAGAAACAAGGTCAATCTCCAAACAAGTTGCAGAAACGCATCAAGGTTCCTTGTTGGTTGAAAATTTAATTTATAAATTTATTTCAATTTTTTAATTTTGTGCAGTTTTTTAGCATTCACCTAAAGTTTTGCCTAAACTTTTTACCAGCATTGCAAAAATTTGAAAAACTCCCACTAAAGCTGCCACTTACGGTATACAGGTTTTCACCAAATTTTGGAAGGACTCCTAATTAATAGAAAACGTTTAAGTATTCAAACTTCCGAAATGCCAATCCGTCTAGACTGTAGAGATGCCGAATTTTGGTAAAATACGATTTATTTTTCAAAACTCGCCATTTTCAGTGACATTAAAAAAACTGATCTGAACTAATTTTGTTTGTAATTTAATTTACAAGCCGTTTTTATCTTTTTAGTCGGTTTTTCGTAAATGCTATATAGTTTTCAAAATTTTTGCAAAAAACGAAAAAGCCCCTATTTAAGCTGCCACCTCTGCTTGACCGATTTCAGTTTGAAATCACTAGGATCTCCCTATTTATGGAAAGAGCTTAACTATGTTCATCCTGTTCAATTACTACATCTGGGCTGTTATTGAAAACAGTTTTTTTTTTGTCAAAAATTTTCATTTCCGCTTAAATTGTGAAAAACTAATCTGGGCCGCTATTCTTGAAATCTGTGGATATTTCCATCGACGGATTATAATTTGTATTAAAGTTACTTTATACATATTCAAATTTTTCGCCGGCTACTTTAATCATTTTTTCAAATTTGCTTGCAAGTTTTCTATTGTTTGGGGGAATAAATCCGCATTGATTTACCCAGTCGGAAAATTTCACCGATTTTTGTTTAGTAGTGAAAAAAATAATAGAAGACTTGCAAGCAAATTTAAAAAAATGATTAAAATAGCCGGCGAAAAATTCGAATAATATAAAGAATTTGAATGCAAATTATAATCCTTCGACGAAAATATCCACCGATTTCAAGAATAGCGGCCTTGGAACTGTATTATTGCAAATTTAATAAAGATTCTTTTCTCGTAAATAACTTTACAAAATATTTGCAAAAAACGAGAATCATCCTATGAAAGCTTCCTTTGAAATCGGTGGACCGATTTTTGCCAAAAATCATTGGGATCTCCGAATTTATTTATGGGAAAAACTTAAGTAGAAATTTTCATATAGACATAAACTTTTAGTATTCATTGAACCACACACAACACAGACCCAAAGCAAATGGTAAGTCTACAAAAATCTCGAAATCGAAATCTCATAAGAATGGTTTTTGGCAAAATTTCATTAATCTAGTAAATTTAAATGTACCTATAGTTACGAAGGATTGCAAAGTTAATTTGGATTATTTTCTCCCCTTTCCTATAAGCAAGGTAAATACCCGAACGTCTGGAAAAGTGTGATTTTGCAACCAGTTCTGAAACGTAGTTGTGAAAAAAACTGACTCCTCAAACTATCGGCCATTAACATCTATAGTAAAGTATCTTGAAATTAATAAAATATTTTCAGATCAGTGTAATTTTCGTGCTGTACGTATCTCGGCCTAGAACAACATGGAGTTGCCTTTGCAATGGCTCTGTATATATCCAATGCTTTTGACAAGTTTTGGCATGAGAATTTCATGTGTAAACTGGTGATATAGGGCTTGGATTTGAGGGCCATCAAGTGGATAAAAGCTTTCCCAGAGACCAAAAAATAAACATTTTGCTAAACGGATGGTCATCAAAGTCACACTCCCCAAATGCCGGAGTCCCTTAGGGATCAGATTTGTTATACATCAATGATAGCACTGTAAACCATATCCATAGTTCTGCTGATAACGCTACATTGCAAAGTCAGCATCACGAAAATTTGGGTTTCCCAAGAGATGCAGAAGGTTCTTTAAATCAAATCCCTTCAGATATATATATAAGACTTTCTTTAGACCATGTATAGAGTGTTGCTGTCGAGTTTGGGGTGGAGAATATGGTATTACCCTCCAGTTACCGGAGCAATGACTTAGCAGTACGTGTCATCCGAATAGTACGCAACCACATACTTACAAAATATCTAGACACCTACACCACCGCAGAGATCTTGCAGAATTCTGTGTGTTCCACATATGCATGGTAACAGTTCTGCACAACTAAATGAGAAATGAGAAAATACTACCATTTGGTACGAACGCACCAAATGGTAGTATTTTCAAATGGTAGAAATTTCGGGCCCATTTCTTATACATCTAGATGAGTTAGATGTTCAGGAAAACATGATATCCAAGTATCCCGCAAACTGCAGCGGGAATGTGAAGTAGCTAAGCGGCTATAAAGATTGGAAGAACTTGTGAAAATAAAATTCAGGAATACCGGAGGAGGGTGGTTCCCATTCCTAAACAGGATAGGAATTCGTATTTCAAAAGATTCACTCTGCATACGACTGCATGGAAAAGTTTGCGTGGGAAGTAAAAAAGGATAATATGAAAGCGGTTGCGGTATTCTTGGACATTGAAAGAGCTTATGCTTACGTGATTCCGTGGAAATAACAAAAAATTCCTTCGAATTTTGATTTTTCACCGAAAGTGCGTATGTTAATAAAAGATTTTATGACTGAAAAATTGTTTTGAATGCAAGTGGGTATAGGTTGGAGGGAGTTACGAATATGGGACTACCACAAGGAAGTAAAATATCTCCAGCTCTGTTCAACCGATATACCAGCGAGAAACACTGCATCAATGCAGAAAATCAAATTGTTGTGCAATTTGCATACGATTTTATAGTGATTGGAAAAGGAAGAAGTATTGATGCGGCTGCTGAAAAGGCCCTGAAAATATTTTATTAATTTCAAGATACTTTACTATAGATGTTAGTATAGATGTTAATGGCCGATAGTTTGAGGAGTCAGTTTTTTTCACAACTACGTTTCAGAACTGGTTGCAAAATCACACTTTTCCAGACGTTCGGGTATTTACCTTGCTGAAACGGGACTAGATGAGTTAATGGGAACACTTAAAATGCTAAATCTGAGAATAAATCCTAATAAGTGAGCGTATATGAGTTTTAGAACGAAAGTCGCAAATCTTAACATTAATGTGGTGGTAACAGAATAACAGAATTGAACAAGTGAATGTATATAGGTATTTTGCTATTTGGATTGACAGACGTATGAATTTTGGGAAACACATGAAAATTTTGGCGGATAACTGGATAGAATTGCGCGCCTAATTCTATCCAGTTATCCGAGAGTGACTGATATTTCCTCCAAAATTGGATATGGTATGGGGATTACGTGTTTGGGAGTTGTTCGAAAGGTGCTTTTAGTCAATTGATGAAAAGAGAGAATGCATGTGCCAGAGTGCTATTGGGCGCGATTAACTCAACCCCAATACACACTCTGTGGTCTGAAATGGATGATTTACCTCTCGATTACAAGAGAGAGTGGATCACAGTGAGAGAGTCAATGAGAAAGATAACTATGATAAATGGGGTGGTGTACAAACCAACATATAGAGCAAGCATTGCAATTGAAAGTATGAACATCTTTCAATGTATGTGCAATGCTGGTCCGGAACCCGTTCCTAATAATCTTAATGTATGCAGGAATATGGAGGAATTTAATAAGGGGATGAATGTAGTTATTGTCAAAATTATGTTTGTGAAAACCAGTCAGTGGTATTTGCAACAAGATATTGTTTATACAGATGCTAGTTTGAGCCAGACTGAAGTAGGCGCTGGTATTTTTATGTCCAATAAGAAAATGGAAAAATGTTTTAAATTGGATGATAGCATTTGTATATTGAACACTGAATTGATTGGAATATTTGAAGGTATTAAATTAGCTATGAATGAAGGGGAAAGGAAAATAGTAATATTTTCCGATTTCAAGAGTGGTTTATGCCTGCTAAAAAATGGAGGTGGAAGAGAAGGCAATTTTTATGTGAATATAATTTTTGAATGTGTTCGTTTCTGTCAACGTGCTGTGACCATACAATGGATCCCATCACATAGACAGTTCGATGGGAATGAACGAGCCGATATGTTAGCTAAAAAGGGTGTATTAAATGACATGGTTCATCAGTATGGAAGGAAAGATGCAAGAGACGTACTTCGAATGCTTAAGTTGAATTTGTGGAGGAAATGGGAGAGTGAATTTAACGAGAGAAGGGCAAGACGTGCGGTTACTAAGAGAGACCTCTCTCCGGATCCTCCAACCCGATTTTCGTAGACCAATCTATTCTTTAAGAGCACATGAGTGGCGACTAATAACACGTAGACACTATAAAATTTGATAGATTTATTGGCATAAATTGATTAAAATTTCGCTTAATAAAACAAAACATAACCTTGGCATATTACTACCATATAAAACCATTTTCCATTTGATTGAATATAAAAATACAAAATAATGTTTTTGCATGACTCACACTGATTTAATAGCCCAATATCGTTCGTATATACTTATATATATAGAAAATCAAAACTTTACCAAACAATCTTAGAATGGTCCACATAAAACCCCATCTTAAACTATATATACTCTTTCTGATTTATATTTCAATATTTTTATATAAATCTTGTGTACACGATTTTATTTAATACTACCAGACTTATTTTTAAGTCGCACAAAAAGCTCTAAACTTTTTTTTATGCTTTTTTACTTTGAAATTTTCTTTCCATTTTTTTCTCCGCAACCTTTTGATTTTATGACGCTTTTTTAACACGTTCGCGGATCAATGAGTTTGCAAAACATGTACGAGTATTTTATGTACATATAAAAAGCTAATAAAACTCAATAAACTTTTAATTAATTAACACAAGAAGCATCGAAATAAAAACTCCGGGAACGATCAATTAATTAATTATTAATTTTTGTTTAGTTATTTTTTGTTGTTCTTAAATATTCGAATTTACTTGTAATTATTATATATTTTGTCTTTTATTTGACGAAATTAATTAAGGTAAGATTAAATAACAATAACTTTTTTTGTTACGTAGTATTTATATAGAACTTTTATTCTTGTGAGAGCTTTTGAAGGCGAATTTTGTATTTGACATGGAAGTTTATTTTCGTACACGTAGTATTATCTGTAAATGTGCCCTTCTTGTAGAGTAGTTAATGCCAAGTTTTATGTAGAATTAGCATAGTACATATGTATTTATATTTATAATTTGTATCATGTATGTGTATATTTATGTAGATTTTTTTTATATATTATAGTTGTAAGTAGTTGTTTTTGTTTTATCATGTATAAGTCGTTGAGTTAGACAAATATTTACTAATCGAGCTATCACTTATATTTTGAGTTTAACGACGGGATTATACATTTTTCACGGTATTTCACAAACATAAAGTTGAATTAGTTTCTAAAATGATTACAAAATTTTTTTAATCCACCTTGATTGATTGATTGATTTAAGATTCCGCAAGGTAATGCCTGTCCGTCGCTTAGCTTTAGTTCTCAAGTATTTGAAGTATTTAACAAAAATTTACGATACTCATTTCTAAAAAATCACTAAATGGTGAAGCTGACGCTAAACCAAATGTTGGCATTAGCCAAAGGATGTACGAGCAGCAAATAATAATCTTATAGTCGAATACTATACATTAGAAAACTCATTCTTCGAAAATTATTTTTTTTTTGTTCTTGCTTCTATTTTAATATTTACTGTTGCCCAGATTTATGCCCGGAATTATTTTGAACTTCGAATATTTTGCAGAAAATCTCTCGACGTCGCCTTAGTTTCAATCATATATTTTCGCAAAATAAGATTTTTGGAATATTTTAATTAAAAAATTTGTTCAATAAGTTTAAAAAATCACTCGATCGATTTCGACTTGTTAGGTCATCATCAGGAGTAGCTACTGATTTGTAAAAGTAAAAATTTGTTATATATAGCAGAAAAAAGCAAAAAACAAACAAAAGAAGGGGGGGACAAAAAATTAACAATAAAAAGCAATAACAAATTTTGTCCCCCCTTCTTTTGTTTATTTTTTGCTTTTTTCTGCTATGTATAACAAATTTTTACTTTTACAAATCAGTAGATACTCCTGATGATGACCTAACAAGTCGAAATCGCTCGAGTGTTTTTTTTTTTGAACAAATTTTTTTGTGGGCTGCCCCCAAAACCCCCGCTTTTCCAGAATTTATACAATAAATCAAGTGTTAATTAATGAAGATGTCCTACTTTGCTTTCTGTACCACACAATTGAACAATTAAGAGAAAATTGATCAATATTTTTTAATTACGAGTCTTTTCGATGAATTGTTCAGTGTAGAATTGTTTCCGTGTAAAATTGTTTGTATTACAATTATCCTGCTCTGAATTCATTTCTAACAATTGTTTGTCGTACTTTTGTGGTTGTGTTAAATTGTGTTGCGCATAATTTTCGGGTTGCCAATTCCAATGTATAAACTAAGCACGATAATATCCGAAATTCTAGAAAATTGTCTTTCGTTCAAAAAGTATACATTAGTTGTTATCCATCCTCATTACTTGAGAGGAAAAACAATTAATTGATTTGTTTTTTTTTGTATAAATTTAGGTCCCCATAATTTTTAAATCTAAAATTTATTTTAAAAAAAACTAAAATTTATTCAATATTGGAAAGTTGTTAGATTCTGTATATTGAAATTGTGCTTGAAATTAAATCTAGACATATCTTGAATCAAAATTGGATTGGAAAGCTACTATTATTTTTAATTACTTTTTACTTTTTTAATTATATATTATTTACTATTATTACTATACCGGGTGTTTCTTTTAAACTGAGACGATCAAATATCTCGAAAAATAGTCACTCTACGGAAAAAATGTCCATAATCAAAATTTAATCATACCGCGGGGGAAATACATTAGGTCAAAAAAATAGTCCCCCACCCTCCGCTTTGTAGGTGGGGCGGGGGTAACTATTAAACTAAGATAGGATGCCATATTTTTTATTGCAGATACGGATTCTACGACTAAAAGTACGTATGATTTGAATGAATTATTTTATTCGGTTCATGATAGATGGCGTTGTAATCGAAACAATTTATTAATTATTATTATTATTAATTTATTAATCGAATTTATTAATCGAAAACAATTTATTAATGTAAATGGCAGGTGAATAAAATAATTTTAGCTTAAAATAAGTGTTCAAAATAATGGCCTGCGACTTCAATGCACTTATTAATACGCATTTCCAATAATTGTACAGAAAGGAATTTCATTGATTTTTAATTAAATTTTCGTTATTATTATTTTAGTTATTCAAAATTAAAAAACCTTTCATAATTGGTACAATATACCATGATTTGAAACAAAAAAAAATTTTGTTTAAAAAAAAGTGCATCTGTCCAAACTTTTTTATGTTGTCACATTTGTTTCGATTTTATGACAATCATCATGTTTCTAGTGCGATTTGACTTTAAAACTGACGTAAAGATTTTTTTTATATTAAGTTTGCCCAAAGGAATGATAATAGATGATCCCACAATCATCAAATTTTCTTCAATAATATTCGCGTTTTCATTTTTTTCAGTACTTGGGTCCAACCACTTGAAGTGCAAGTTCCCGAAATATTCTAATTATTATACCAATTCAGGTTGATTCAAAATTTACTTAATAACGATATAATTTTATTTCAATGAATTGTAAAATTTTCATATTTCTACTCTACCGGTACTGACGTTTAAAAGAAACTGTTAGATGAAATTTTTTTTTTTTTTTTTATTTTTTTTTTTTTATTTTATTTCATTACCAGCTTAATCATTATAAATAAAATACATTGTGTGTAAAACATTATTAAAACTAACAAGATTAAGAAGGTAAGATAAGAGAACCATTGGATCAAATAGATCACGTGACTGGTCCCCTGATTCTAAGCCACAAAAAAATATTTGAATTCTATTTACAAAATTAAAATCAATTTAAAGTCAAATTATTTTACAGTTAAAATTGAGAGAAACAAAAATTATATAATAAAATTATAACTACATCTTAATTACTACACATGAATATATTAAAACCTCTTAAACTACACCATTTAATTTTAACATATATAATTTTAAAACCAATAAAAACAAAAACAACAATATTTTAAACCAATAGTTGAAAAAGATGGTCAATATTTTTAGTTTGATGAAGCCATTCTTTAAGGTATATTGAAAAACTAGAGAAGTTGCCGCACTTACGAATATCCAACGGTAAATTGTTAAAAATGATTGGTGCAACGATATTAATAAAGTTTCTCCGTAGATCTAATCTAAACTTAGGAATATGTTTCAAGAAAGTATGATGAATTGTTTTCGATGAATTGTTTGTCCCATTATTGTTTGTTGCCACCCAATTGATCCGTGGATAAAAAATTTAAATTGATCGGCTCATAAAAGTCGTTTCAATTCGGTCCCCTCCATTTTTCATAAAATTTGTAAATGCACGAGTGACTAAGTTGTGTTATTCATACAAAAAACTTAAGCGCGTATCAAAACGAATCGCATGTGCTTTGTGCTTAAGCCGCTTCAAAGACACTGTACAATTTAAACTTAAACACAAAAAATATACCGTTGATTTTTCCGACAATAATAAAAATATTACCAATAATTTATTTTTTCAAACACATGAATAAATATACGAAAAACGTTTTAAAGTGTGGCCAATCTAAAGTTTCCAATTTAATTTGGCTCTAATTCAAAGATGAATGAGTATTTTTCAAACCGGTTTGTTTTATTAGAAAGCAAAACAGAATTTCATTCAACTGACTTCCACGCTCTACAGTACCCCATTCTGTCAATCCAATTTTTCAGAATATTTTCGATTGTATGGGCTCCTATTTCATCAATGGCAACTTCGATTTGATCTTTCAAGACTTGGATAATCTCTGGATGGCTAGCGTAACACTTGTCCTTAACGGCTCCCCACAAAAAAAAAGGTTCAACAGAATCAAATCGCTGCTGGCGTGGTGGACAATTGACATCTCTGTTACGGCTAATTATTCGATCTCCGAAGACAGTGTGCAAAAGACCGATTATTGGGCGTTCTGTTGAAACCAAATGTCGTGTGTGCCCTTCTCTCGAATTTTGGGTAACAAAAACTCATTTAGCATTGCTCGGTAACACTATAAGGTCGACTCCTATAAGGTCGACTCCTTGCTCATTTTCGAAAAAATGGGGCCAATGATACGGCCGGTCCAAAATCTACACCAAAGAGTCACTCATTATGGATGCATTCCCTAGTGGAAAAATTGAAATTTTTTATACTAAAAATAAACTTACGATTTCATAGAAATTTAATGATAATTTTTGTATAATTTTAGTAGGTTATGGCAATATAATTTTAGTATAATTTTTGAAATTAAACACAAATTATACTTTCGAACTATCTTACTAATAGTATAATTTTTATATATTTTGTGTTATAAAAATTATACCAAAATAGGTGCATTTAAGGTATTAATTATGATAAAAAAACAACCAAATTAAGAATTATTTAAGTATAATTTTAGTGGGTTATGGCAATATAATTTTAGTATAATTTTTAAATTTAAACAAAAATTATACTTGAGATAGAATATAATGAAAATATTCCATTTTTTGTGACTGTTGGATGTATGCGTATGGTAATTTTAAATCATTTCCATGTAGTTGTTTGTATTCGCGGACATGCCACGTCATCATTCCCCTGCATTAATTATTTCACGCCGTTGTTATTATAATTCTAGAATTTTCCTAATTTGAATAATAATCGCTTATAATTTTGGATTTCGACTGGACTCGAACCGGCTACTTTCCGGATGATAACACTTAGCGGTGTACACCTTAACCACTGCACCACCAAAGCAATAACTATGTAAGGCTTAATTCCTAACAATATAAATCAATATATTTAAATACACAATTAAACTTAAAATATACTTAATTTGGTTTATTTCATTTGCTGCAAACTACACCAGCACAGCAACATACAAAATACCGCGAAATACGACTACAACTAAATATATTTTTTCAGCACTATAGTTGCTGTGTTTTTTTATTAGCGCCCGATAGCTGTATCCGGAGCAGCCAATTTTCTATGTCAAAACTTATATTTAGCGCGCTATTATTGCATATAATTAATTTATTTAACTCTAAACTAAAATTTCTCATTCAACTTTTTAATTAAAAATCGATAAAAAAATATCTTGGCTCACTTATTTATCGGGAGCCGCTATCGGGAGCACTATCCATTTCAGGGTGAAACTTTAAATTTCCCTTGTTTTGTACAACCCTTAAATCAAATAAAACTTCAAATTTTGACGTATGTCAATTTGTTTTTGTTTTGTATTGTTTAAAAAAATGTACGAAATTCGTTTTAGTAAAAAATAATTTTGTGTTTTAAAAAAAATTTATAAAAAAAAAAAATTAAATTTATAAGATAATTTAATTTTTATTAAAATTAAAGTACGCTACGTGATCAAATTATTTAGCCGCATACGTACGATGTATTATTGCGACGGGGTCAGACCGATAACCATCGATTTTTGGAAATTGTACAATTATCATATGTAGAAAGTCGGGACGTGATCTAAACGCTATCGATGTGCTATCACAATCCACAATTTTGGACGAATGTACGAGAGCCGTTTCGGTCGATGTCGAAGGATGCATGTAGCAACAATGCCGAAAATCAGGAATCACATTATTCACCGTATCCCATCGTAAATCACTATGGAAACACCATGATTACTTTTTACAGTTCGAAGGACGTGGCGGTTATGAATTTGGGCCAATCAGTGGGGCAAAAGACGAGCGTGGGAAAAGTTTCCGGTGGAAGAAGAACAATTTTAATTGCCTAATTTAATTTAAATTTATATCACTGTAAAATTTTAATCGTTAAAAATTTTTTAATTTTTGTACAGTTCTTGTGTTAGCGGATAGTCGTTCAATTTCATAACATGTATCTAAGGATTTAAAATACATAATAAAATCGTGAAAAATAAGGAAAACTTTAATAAATTATGTTTATAAATCAAAAATATTTTGTATATTGATAAGAAAATTTATTGAATTAAAAAACACGATTTCAACTGTTCATTAGTTTTTCTTGAACCGCGTCGAAATCGTACATTGTTTCGCGCATTGATGAACCCTTTTTAGGCATGGTATACTTATTTGTTGTGGTAAGTAATCGTGGGACGGGATTGCGAATCGCGGTAACACACTATTTATTAGTTCATGTGAGCATCTTCGTGGAAAAATAGTAGTGCCTCTCCGAAAAATTCATTGGCACATAGACGACATGGAACCTGATTAATTTCATCTTGTTCATCCAGAAAATATTCGGCTTAGGTTGAAGTTTGGGAACCTTCGTCTTTTATAAAATACTTATCGGAGCATGTGAGTTTTTCATTTGGTGGATCTTCATCTTCTTCAAGGCGCTCTTCGAGTTCGTCATCCGGTTCGGACGTTAAAAGTGGAGATTCAACATCTCGCGACTGTTTAGTTTGTGGTAAATTATATTCTTGATAGATAGGTTCTATTCAGGAGATGGACTGTCACATAAATTTGTTATCATTGGTTCTTCAGTGTGCTGTCTCTAAAGCAGACTTTTTCAAGGCATTTTGCTCAAGGTGATATCATCCTCCGTCTGTGATTTATCTTAACTGGATCGAATAATCGCTTATCTCCTCCGGGCATAAATTGTTCAATATTTGAAACAAATATTGTTGGGATTCGTACAGTAACGGGCCGCAGTGTTTTTTTTTGTTCTTGAAATAAGTGGCGGATCTTGTCTGCCCATTTCTGAGCTCTAGAAAAGAATAGTACATTGGATTAAAATCCTCTACCTACCTACAGGATCGAAATAATTCAATGGTACTTACTAATCCCCATTCTTTGGAAATTCGAAATAATGGACCATACGGTTTTTAAGTTGCGAATTATATCATGAATAGCACAACACCGTCTCGACATTTTCACACCCATAAATCCATTATCACTATCGCTGTCATCTATATTTATGTTACTATCACCTGCGGTTCATTACAGCATTCTGAAATTAAAAAGATCGTTATAGAGCGATTCCTTACTTAGATGGTTCCAGCCAAATACGTACTTATTCATGTCGCATGGCTTATAACTAATATTGTATTCCGTAAATATTGTCCTAATTTTAACGGGCCGTCCAGCTTTTTGTAAATCATAAAATAAAATTTCTTTTTCAACGGGTGTCCTCATTGAGTATAAATTCATTTGGTGTATTATCCCAGCACGGATTATCGTAATCAAATAAAATTTCCGAGTTATTCAATTAAAGCGTATTTAGAAAAGCTCCATTCCAACTATTCATATCGCTTAAATTCGACTATATATCGGCAAATACGGGATCCAAGAAAGATACCGTATCTAGTTTACCATTTATCATTCCTTTACACTTTGTTACGGTTGAACTTTGTAGACGACGCTTTTTTTGCTTTAGCTATAGCCCTTGCTTTTGGATCCTTTGGATCCTCAATAAGTATCACACAGGCACAGCACTCAAATTTTAAACTTAAAAAGTTATTCACTATAATTACTATTGTGAACAATTAAATATTAATTAAAACATTGTTAAATTATTTATTTCGCAATTTATTTGTTTTAAAATGTTTGCGATTTTTTTTTTCAAGCAACATAAACACAAGAGTAGAAATGTCATTCGACTGCATGAAGCTTACAATCAATACCACTACAATAATAGGCCGTTTTTCTATATAAAAAAATTACATGAGTTGGTGTAGGTAAATACAAATAAAAACATGGGCGTCATAGGATGAACAAAAAATTACATGGGACGGAAAAAAAATCTTTACTTGTCACACTAAATCTGGTTTATTATCTACAAACATAATTTATCTGAAGGATCACGATAAATATTGATATTTTGCGAAACATTTAAAATAAAAATATTTCCCTACTGAGAAACTTTTCATTTACTAATTTACTGATAAAGCAACTACACAATTTTTCAATGACACGTGCGCGTATAAGTATTTTAATTTCTCTTGGCTCTCGACACTTGTATTATTTGTTTTGGTTTTGTTTCACGACATACAGTACCGAAGAAAAATAGTAAACTTAATTTCATACATTTTATTTGTGTAATGAATTTTAGATTAAAGAGTGTAATATTTTGTATGTTACAATAAAATTTTTATTTAATTATGTACAACCAACTAAATCACGCAATTGGACTTATCATTAGTATTGATTGATTAAAATTTGTTTTGGTTTATTACACCGTATTAATTAAAAATCAAGTTTTATTTGAACAAAAATAAAACAAAAATATTTTGTTGTCATACGCAAAGACGTACACCCATCCCCTTCAACATATTTTGGTTTACTAAAAAAGTAAAAAAGCATACAAGAGCGGCAGTATAAAATCTCGTATATTTTTGTTTTTCTTTTATTTGTTGTTACGGTGTAAAACTAAGTTGCTGCTTTAATTGGAATATTATTAAATGAAAAGTTTTCTCAAAACAATTTTTTTTTTTAAATAATTCAATAACAAAATATCCCTATTTATTTTTGACAATGTATTATTCAATTTAACTTGAATGATACAAACTATTTATTAAAAATAATGAAATTGTTTTTTTGTTGCCATGTATTTTTGTTTCGTGGTGTATGGAATTCTCATTTCTTTTTGTATTTACATACACCATCAAAATTATTACAAGAAATGGCCTGTTATTGCAGTGGTATTGTTACAATTTAATTTTTTTGATTAGTAGCGACACCAGTGAATAATAGCTGCAGCAGTTTCAGTAGAAAATTTCCCTTCGGCGCCGGATAGTGCTCCAATATTAAAACACGGCTAGTATTGATCAGTGTTGCCAGGTCGTGGGAAATTTTTCCTTCGGAAATTTCTTCCCTCGTGCGGGATGAAAAGTGATTATAAAAAATTATTTTTCTAAAATGTGTAATATTGTACAATTTTCGATTCGAATTATTGCGCTATAAATAATTTTTTAAATTTATGTTTAATTCTGACTAAATTTAATTATTTATATATACAAAATTAAAATTTAAATGTTTATAAAATATTTAACCATAATTAAACTTTAAAACCGCTGTATTAAGTTTTATCCCAAATATACTTAATTTAGTTTAAAATTTGAATTAGAGTTAATTTTAGGTTAAAATATTTTATGTATATTTATGTTTAATTATAACTAAATTTAAATACTTCTATATACAAAATTAATATTTAAATTTGTATAAAATATTTGACCACAATTAAACTATAAATCTGCCGTATTAAGTATTTATCCCAAATATACTTAATTTATTTAAGAATTTTTTCGGCTTTTCGGACAAACAAATTAAATTCACGGACGATTATAAAATTCTTCTATACTTAATTTAGTTCAAAATTTGAATTTAAGAGTTAATTTTAGTTAATAAACACATTTTTATTAATCACTTGTTTTTGTTTCGCAGAATATTTTTCAAAAAGTTTAAAAAAATCACTCGATCGATTTCGACTTGTTAGGTCATCATCAGGAGTATCTACTGAATTGTATTAGAAAAATTTTTTTGTTATATGTATAGTAGAAAAAAGCAAAATATAAATAAAAAAATAAAAGAAGGAGGGGAAAAAAAAAAAATAAGCAATAAAAATTAATCTACGGATCGCGCAGGTAGGCGATGAGTCATAGGTTGAGTAACAAAATTCAAGGTATATTATTGCGTACGTGAGAATAGAAAAGGGCGGGGTCTGTAATTGGTGAGAACCGGATTTCTCTCTGCTCGTTAAGGATATTTTGGTTAAGAAATATTGATTTTCGAATTTCGTAAGATTCTAAGGTATCTAAACGTCTGCCTTTGGGTTGTATATGTAATATGTCTAAATTGTTCAAGCTAGCTGTATGATTTTCTGAAGTTAAATGGTTATGGAAAGTTGATTGATTGCAACCAGATAAATGTTCTTTAGCTCTAACTCCAAAATTGCGCCCAGTCTGACCAATATAGGAGAAACTACAATCATTGCAATTAATCCTATAAACGCCAGATTTGGAAAGGCGATCAACTCTAGGTTTATTGTTAAAAATCATTTTCTTTATTGTGTTATTATTATAAAAAGCAAAACTAATATTGGTATAATTGGACACGATGTTGCTAATCCGTTGGCTCGTTTTTCCTATATACTCTAAGCGACGCCAATTTTCCCGCGTTGGACTGTCCGGTGGATAAATACCTGTTAGAGTTTTACGCTTTAGCTTTTTATTTAATAACTTTAATATAGTCCTAGTTGCATATCCGTTATTTGTTGCTATTTGAAGAATTATGTTAAGCTCAGTGTTATAATTTGAATTTGACAGAGGGATGTTTATTAGTCTATCTATGAGTGAGTGGAAAGCTGACATTTTAATATTATGGGGATGGTTTGAAGAACTAGGGATAACAGCGTCTGTATACGTGGGTTTCCGATAAATTTTGAAGTCTAAAGTAGAATTAATCCTGGTTATTGTTATATCTAGAAAGTTAATACATTTATTTTCTTCTTTTTCTAACGTAAAATCAATGGTGGGATATTGAGAATTTAACCAAGTAAGGAAAGAGTCTAACAGTCTATCAGTTCCATTCCATAGACATAATATGTCATCAACATATCTATACCAAAAGATTATATGACGAAAATAGGGATTGTTATTTGATAAGATCATTTGTTCGAAGAAATTCATGAAAATTTCAGCCAACAAAGGTGACAGAGGGGAGCCCATGGGTAGACCATCAGCGAATTTGAAATATTTATTATCAAAACAGAAATAATTTTGTTTAATACAAGTCTCAAAAACTAACTTCAGTTCACGATGTAAGCTCTCATCTACAACATCCCTATCTAAGTAATTACAAACTATTTGGGACAAAGTATTAATTGGAATAGAAGTGAAAAGACTGGCAACGTCAAATGAAACTAGTTTTGAATGTAACGGAATGTCGACGTCTTGAATTTTGTTAATCAATTCTACCGAGTTCTTAACCGAGTAAGCCGAAAAGAAATTAGTATGACAATTGAAAAAAATTATGAAACCCTTACATAGCTTGTAGGCAGGAGCATTGCAATACGCTACTATTGGTCTAATCGGAATGCGTTCCTTATGGATTTTTGGTAAACCATAAAGGATCGGGGCGATTGGTGCGATAAAGAAAAAACTACGTGACCATGACCTTATAGCGTGTAAAGCGGACAAAGGCAATACAATTACCGTGCTCACAAAAGTCGATTACTGCAATAAAATTTCTGATTTTATTACAGAAAGTAAAGCAATAGAGCTTGGCAGAGATCCAACTAGGTCTTTTAAGACTTCGGTTAGTAAGTGTATCAACCAATGCCAGAAGTTATTTGATGGAACTGGTTGGAAGTACTCTGTCATGAATCCATCTGCCCCGATCCTTTATGGTTTACCAAAAATCCATACTCCTGATGATGACCTAACAAGTCGAAATCGATCGAGTGATTTTTTTAAACTTTTTGAAAAATATTCTGCGAAACAAAAACAAGTGATTAATAAAAATGTGTTTATTAAGTATAAGTGTGTTTCGCCAAGTGCCTACGGCAAATAGCGTAAAAAGTAGTTAATTTTAGGTTAAGATATTTTATGTATATTTATGTTTAATTTTGACTAAATTTAAATATTTTTATATACAAAATTCATATTTAAATTGGTATAATTTTTGAAATGTATAATTTAAGCAGAATTTTGGTCTATAAATATATTAAATTTTAACCAATTTAAAGTATATTTTCTATTTAAACTAATCATTTATACAAAAATAAATTGATTTTGGTATTCTTCAGTATAATTTTTTGGTATAAATATTCGATTTTTTCCACTAGGGTTGGCTTCTCCATGGTTACATCTAGGATTTCTGCACTAATAGCCTTTATACAAAAATTATCATCACAGAACTGCGTGAAATGTTCAATTCTTCATTTTGAGCAAGATTAAAAGTATTAATAGTGCGGACGTGAATTTATACATAAATGCAATTTCTATCGCAGTTTAGGAGCGAAGACTATTTTGCTAGAAGATTTTTGAAATTCTATTTCTACCGGTAGAATATTTCCGTCTAAAATTGCTCGATTAAGAAAAAGTAGATAAACGCAACTTAACCGTTAAACTTCCATTTATTTACAACCAAAATATCAGAGCCAACTTTGATCATTTTTTGAACTTTTTTGTGTTTGTCCATTGAAATATTTTTGAATAATTGGTTTTTCGTTTGGATTATCCCTGCCCATAATCTGTATAAAAGTTTGCTACTCAGGCTAAAGTTAAATTGTATCAAGTTTTACAGATGTACAAAACTTTTATTTACCCATGTATAGATTATGGCTATCAGATCTGGTAAAAGAGTCCTATACTAGCCCCCCAAATAATAGTCAGAATTCAATGACACGCATTAAGATGAATACCCAATGTCATAGACTATATACTGCCAGAGTATAGCTTATTTAACAATTTTACAAAAAAAAATCAAATATCATCTTCATGCACCCATCTAGGAGGCTCATCGATGACTTTATCTTCTTGTACTGTTTGAAGTTACAATTTTTCAATTCGCGTAATAAATTGCAAATTATTGTTAATTACCAATATAGATATACATAATGTGGTTCCGTCCATTCGTCTAAAATTCTAGCATTTATCATGATTAAAATAAATAAAAAAATGCTTAATCAGAAACAAACAAAATAACATCTTCAAAATCTAACGCGTGTTCTTATAAATGTACATCTAACATGAAATGTTCTACCCTGACCAATTTGACCTCTCGTAATAAAGCACTTATGGCTATTTAATTATTGTGTTATTATTCAACCAAATCGACGGATTACGTTTTACAAATCAATTTCTTACTAACAGTTTTTATTATTACCATTTCTTATGTAACATATGGAATTAGTTTTTTGCGCTTTTGGGTGGATCTTTTTCAAGGTGTGGAGAGGATTAATTACTTAATACCATGAGAAAAGCTTTTATTCCAAACTTTATTAAGTTTCTATTCTTTTATATTTTTGTATTCGAGACGAGTTCACATTCACACATAATTTCTTTATTATTCGAATATGCTTTTTTCGATTTTGTAACTTAAGCTTTTTTTGTAACGATGAACTTAATCAGACGGATAATGTACAAATTCAATAAATAGATTTTGGATGGAATTCAATTTGCGTTATCGTATCTAACCCTAGAGATTATGTATGATCCTTAATCAGATTATCGCTTTGATGTTAAACTTTTAACGATTTTGGGAATAATTTATACTCTGTAGACGCAGAATAAAATCTGTTTTAATAAAAGTCTAATTTACTCTTTGTTTAAACCAATCAATTAGCACTCCATTTTTAATTCTCTCAAACTTGATTCATTCACCTACTCACGCAATTAAAGTAAACCATCTGTATAAGTTGCGGGGGTAAGATGGGTGGTAATATAAGTTCTACACACAAACAGATGGTCAGATAAATAGCTTTTGAATACATTTCGAGGAAAAATATTTGTATAGGACAGAGATAGATAAAGATTTTCCTAAGACTCTTCAATAGATTAATGGTTTTTAATATTCTGGCACTTACCAAAGCTTCGCTATTATTCAAGAACTCCGAGAATAGTCGAAATTTTGTGCTTTAATGTACCCCCCACCCCACCCCATCATGATTACTGAAATTATTATAAATTTGATTTAACTATTTAAAGGTGCTAAACATTTTCGTAACGTGGGCCGCGATTGTACTCAACATGTTCCGAACTATTTTGGGTGTTCTGTAAGAACCCATTAGCTCTTATATTTTAACAGACATAAAAAAATCAGAAGAAAAAAAATGATATGTAAAATCTCAGGTCGAGCACCGTTAGCATTAGGCGCTCTTAATATTAGACTATTGAATCTGACAGCCAGACCTGATCTCCAGGAATATCTTAAATCAGTTATCCAAATTTAACCACCGTTCTTGTAATCTGTAGATCGTGAACATCCGTTAAATGGGAAAACAATTCAAGTTCGAATGCCAACGATTTGTGGCACAATGCATTGTCTTGGTGAAAGAGCACTTTTTCTTTTACGTACCAATAACGATTTTCTCACATAAAAAATATTTTGACATGAAGTTATAAAAAAATATTAATTCAACAGGAAGCTTTCTGTTTTAAATTTTACAAAAAATCGGCAATCTAATTTTTCATGCAATAATTAAGGTTGTTTAAGCTTGGAGACCACCGAAAATTTAATTTCACGTTATCTGCGACTAGCCTTTAATGGAAAAAACTTAAGTATGAAGATTCATTTCGAATAGTCGTTAAAAATACTTTATTTTACCAAAATTCGGCATCTCTACAGTGAAGCTGGATTGAACAGTAGAGATGCCAAATTTTAGAGAAATAAAGTTTTTTTTATCAAAACTCGTTATTTCCAAAGTTACTTTTCAAAATGTTTGCAACAAACGAAAACTTTCTATGGTGGCTGCCACTTCCAGTGAATCGAATTCGTCCAAAAATCACTGAGTTATTCCACTTCATGAAAAAACCTTAAATATAAACTTTCATCCCGATCAATCAATCTGTCTGGGCTGTAGACATAGACACGCAGAGAACCTTTTGAAACCCGCGTTGGTAAATCTGCATTCTCGAGATGAAAACTTTTCATAATTACTATACTTTAATGGTTCAAGTAAAATAAAATAAAATTCGTGTTGTAGATCATTAGCAAAACATGGCCATTCATACAGGATAACTGCAAATGACCAGCCAAGCAAAAGTTCTGAAGTCGCGTATTTACGGTTTAGTAGTAGGTAGGTAACATTAGTACTAGGTGGTTTTGCTACGACGTTTAATGGCCTGCTCTTTTACTACACAGAATTAAATTAAAATTAATATCTCCTTGACGATCACCATTATTAAACTCATGAGATTGTCTCTAATAGATTTTAGTAGGATTTTGAATATTATTCTTATCGGAACTGGTACTAATCGTACTAATGTGGTTAGTCAATTTATACCACTCCCGGAGATCTTCACTTAGGTCTGGGTAGGAAACGAAGTAGTTTATTAAATTTTTAGTTCTGCTAGCCGTTTGATCTGAAGTCAAGATTTCCTACTTTCTTGTAATTTGGTAGTAATATATCTGAGTCGTGTATTTCTAAGACCACCATGTTTTTGTGTTCCTATGTGTTTCACTCAAACACAACTATGACCTTCTGTTGGAGTGTATTGGGTGTATAACTTAGTTTTTTAGATTTTCTAAGAGATGGCGTACCTTTAATACTAAACATTCTTTTACAATATTTAATTGTTCTGTAAGTTCTTTTTCTGTTTGAGCTGAGTTTTCCTTCAATAATGCTTCCAATTCTTCATATTCGATTTTTTTTGGTTGACCAGAACGTTCTTTGTCACTAAAAGCAAAATCACCACTTTTGAATTGTTTAAACCAGTTTTCGCAAGTTTATTGAGTTGCTGTTTTGTTGGTACGAAATTCGACATGTTTAAACAAGATTAAAAACTATGTTGTTTATGCTTTCAGGAATAAGGACAAACTAAATTGTTGAGATTCCAAATTAAAATTTAGTTTGTCCTTATTCCTGAAAGCATAAACAACATAGTTTTTAATCTTGTTTAAACATGTCGAATTTCGTACCAACAAAACAGCAACTCAATAAACTTACGAAAACTGGTTTAAACAATTCAAAAGTGGTGATTTTGCTTTTAGTGACAAAGAACGTTCTGGTCAACCAAAAAAAATCGAATATGAAGAATTGGAAGCATTATTGAAGGAAAACTCAGCTCAAACAGAAAAAGAACTTACAGAACAATTAAATATCGCTCAAAGCAGTGGTGTACTATAAGCTGCTAAAACCGAGCGAAACTATTACTGGTGAACCAACAACAATTGATAGTTTTGAACCATGCATTGAACGAAAGTCGTCCGAATCCCGCCAACAAACAGTGTAAAGTGATTTTGCTGGACGTCAATGCTTAACCACATGTCTCAAAACAAGTAAAAAAAATACGCTGGAAGTACTTAAATGGGAAATTCTACCGTATACTCAAGAAATCAAAAAATGGCTCGGCGAATGGATCGCATCAAAAAACAAATACTTTTTTTTCGATGGAATCCATAAATTGCCAGAAAGATGGTCAAAAGTCATAGATAACGATGGAAAATATTTTGATTAAAATAAAATTTACACATTTCTTAGAAATAAACGTGTTTTTTCAGCAAAAAAAATCCAAAACACTAAGTTATACTCCCAATAAAAATCAGCGCCAAACGGTTTATATGGAAACTTGTAACGTGCAGATGGTATTGTTACGAATTTGAGGCATTCGTTATGGATTCGTAGTGGATTTTGCAAATAAAACACTTATCGTTTAAGTTACAATTTTTATTTACACCAACACCTCTATACCTTCTTCAACAATCCACTATTTCATTTCACACTAATGACCACTATTTCACTTGTACCGCTCAGTTTTACTTTTCGTACTGTTTACTTTTTTACTTCTTAATTTATGCATCGCTGTTCGAGATTATTCCATTTATTGTATCTGTCGATGTATGCGTATTGCAATTGTAAATCAATTGCGTATCGTTGTATTCGCGAATATCTCAAATCATCAAACCCCGTGCCTTGGCCAGTATCGCCGCCATTTACAATTGCTTTCGTTGTTTCCATATTCCCCTCCGCACATGTGCTACCATTCTAAAATCCAAATTTCAATCATTTTTGGATGGATACTTGCTCCAGCAACATCGTCGCATAATTAAAATTATCATTGCTTGATAATAAATTTATTGGCTCGGGTTGAACTTCTTCAATCACCGGCCTTTGGGTTGATAACATTTAATGATACAACCTTAACCACTAGACCATCAAGTGTTATATCTGTCTAGAGTAACACTACCCAACCACCTTAAATCGAATCGTTCGTCTCGAACAGACAGATCCTAAGTCTATCACCCTTTATGACTTTTCGTACACCACCGCCTACTTTTCTTGTATCTTTAGCCAAACGTACTAAAATCTTCGGTTGGGCTTCTACCAAGGATCCTTCCTCTTCTTAGCAATCCAACTCGGCCTTTGTTTTTTTTTGCCGTGCGCTCTCTTTACGCAGTATTTGCATTTCGGTATTGGTCGGAACCGTAGCCTCTGGTCTTGGTTATTTTTCGAACCCTCTGCCATTCCCCGTAATCTCGGTGGAATCAGGCTTTCTCGAGAAACCATCATTCCATAGTTGATGAAAGTTTTGAAATGTTGTGACCAAACTTTCCCGCATTTGAAACACTTCCTTAACTTTCCGATATCGCCCTGTTCTGTATATAACTGCTGTGATTGTCATTGACTCTGAACAATGTTTGCCAGTCTTTTCACAATTCGCTTTAATAGTACCTTTAGCACTGCAACGTGGTACGAATTAAATCTTCGCACTGGTATTGATTCATTGGAGAGACTTCTTGTTTCGGCGTTGTATTCCAGCTCTAACTCTGCCATGACGCGGCCACCACCTCCCTTTGTTTTGGGTGTGGTTTGGTTTAGTGTGAGATTTAACAGCCCCACAAAGCTGGCATCAACTTTTTTAATTTTACTTGCTAATTTCCGCTGAATTTATAACTCGATAAATTTTTTAGACGTTTATTCCAATTTTATGTCAAAAAGTAGCAACAGTTGTCCTCGTTTTATTCTGTTGTTTCAAAAATCCTTACAAAATCGTCCGATTACTATACAGCTCACGAATGATTTTGAATTTGTATACAAAACCGCCAAAATTGTTATTGTTTCCTATATAAATTTTTATAACCGTCTGAAAATTCCGTACGGTGTTCATGATTCCGTCTCTGATTTCCTTTAGTCAGTAGTAGGTGATTGCACAAAAGTTTTTTCTTTTGTTTCTTTACCTCTTTTGATTTATTGCTCATCGTTTGGGGTAATCGGCGCCTTTCCGGATTGTCCTGGCGTCGTTGATGTTGTTGCAATCTAAGCTCTCCGCATCCTAGTCTAGGCTCTCCCAACTATTGTTCGGATCAAAGATTTTAATGAAAATTGGAACGGAGTGTATTCTGCGTATGTGTTTAAAACAGTGTCCATTCCGTGAAAGTTTTATTTTTCTTTTGTTTTCAGTTCAGTCAAATTACAAAACTACAAATACCAAACTCCCAGTAATCTCGCCTCATAGTGTAAACTGAATTCATTTTGTTTTTAAGTGCAACACAGGCAAATGTAAAAAATCTTTGGAATTTTCATGTTTAAAAATTATGGTAGTTGAATTGCAGAAATATACCACTAAACTATCAGTAAAATC
The DNA here is from genome assembly GCA_932526605.1 of Nephrotoma flavescens. Lineage (NCBI taxonomy): Eukaryota > Metazoa > Arthropoda > Insecta > Diptera > Tipulidae > Nephrotoma > Nephrotoma flavescens. The sequence goes on from OW052220.1 coordinate 42,727,919, forward strand.
ACAAGGAAATTAATAGTTTTTAACTCTGCTTTATGTTTCTAAATATATTCGATCTTATAAAATTTTTAAAAAATTTGAAAAGCAAATATTTCTTGGCTCTTCCATTGTTGTAAGAAAGTGTGTAACATATACAACTTTTTCCAAGTAATTCTTCTTTGGTGAACGTTCGTTTACAGGATCCTACTTTATTTCTCAGAAACTTCTCAGAAGCGGTATGTTGTACCATCACTACGAAACGAAATTCGAAAAAAGTCGAATGGCGGTATGTTGTATCATTTTCGAAAAGCAAGAATGATACAACTTTCACTTTTTCGACTCGACTTTGGGTTTGCATATACCGGGTGTTTCTTTTAAACTGAGACGATCAAATATCTCGAAAAATAGCCACTCTACGGAAAAAATGTTCATAATCAAAATTTAATCATACCGCGGGGGAAATACATTAGTGCAAAAAAATAGTCTCCCACCCCCCCCCCCTTTGAAGGTGGGGCGGGGGTAACTTTTAAACTAAGATAGGAAGCCATATTTTTTATTGCAGATACGGATTCTACGACTAAAAGTACGTATGATTTGAATGAAATATTTTGTTCGGTTCATGATAGATGGCGTTGTAATCGACGAATTTAAATTTTCTCAATTTCTTCTTCTTAGAACACACGCATTCGATTCTGCAATACGTTTGAAATAAAAAACATCACGTTTTCATTGGAAATACTCGAAATTCGTCATCAAAACAATTTATTAATGTAAATGGCAGGTGAATAAAATAATTTTAGTTTAAAATAAGTGTTCAAAATGATGGCCTGCGACTTCAATGCACTTATTAATATGCATTTCCAATGATTGTACACAACTGAGAAGTGTGTTTGGTTGAATTTCAGCACACGCATTTCTGATTCGCTCAATCATGTTCTCACGTGTTGTTGGTTCTTGTTTGTAAACTTTGTCTTTGAGATAGCCCCACAACAAGAAATCTAGCGAAGTAAGATCTGGTGATCTGGCGGGCCAATTTATCTGACCAGCTCTACCGATCCAGCGACCATTGAAATCACGATCAAGTATTTCACGTGCCACCACCGAATAGTGTTCAGGAAAACCATCATGTTGAAACCACATGTTCCGTCTCACTTCTAAGTTCAAATTTTCAAGTAATATTGGCAGTTCATTTTCCAAAAAGTTTCGGTACATTTGACCATTCAAGTTGCCTTCAATAATATGGGGGCCTATGAGTTTGTTGCCAATTATTCCACACCACACGTTGACAGTCCAAGGACGCTGATGTTCAACGTGACGAAGCCAGTGCGGATTTGTAACACTCCAATAATGCATGTTGTGTCGATTAACCGTTCCATGGTTTGTAAAAGACGATTCGTCAGAGAACATTACACAACGACAAAAATTGGGGTTTTGTTGTATTTGTTTACGTGCCCATTGACAAAAAGTTACCCGATTTTGGAAATCAGCGCCATGAAGATCTTGGTGTAAAGACACATGATATGGATGATACTTGTGCCGTTTTAAATTTCTCCAAACACTGGTGAGGGACAATCCGGAATCGCGAACTCGTATACTAACATGAGGATTATGAGCCACTGCTGCCAATACAGCAATTTTATTATTTTCTCCGGTGACTGTTGCTCTACGGGTCCTCTTTTTCGGTTGAACATTTCCATCAGTTTTAAATTGTTTGATAGTACGGCCAAATGAAGCACGTGAACGAATCCTATCCGGAAAACGTTGAGCGTAAATTGCAACAGCATTTTCAAGATTTCTGCCAGCTTCTCCATAAACCAGAACCATTTCAATTTTCTCTGGCACAGTTAAACGCTCCATTCTAAAGTATTGTATCGTTTATTTTGCAATTACGAAAAACATGAAGATAAGAAATAACACAAACGTTACATGTGATTTACAAAACTGAATAAATTGTTTTGATGACGAATTTCGAGTATTTCCAATGAAAACGTTTTTTATTTCAAACGTATTGCAGAATCGAATGCGTGGGTTCTAAGAAGAAGAAATTGAATAAATTGAATTTCGTCGATTACAACGCCATCTATCATGAACCGAACAAAATATTTCATTCAAATCATACGTACTTTTAGTCGTAGAATCCGTATCTGCAATAAAAAATATGGCTTCCTATCTTAGTTTAAAAGTTACTCCCGCCCCACCTTCAAAGCGGGGGGTGGGGGACTATTTTTTTGCACTAATGTATTTCCCCCGCGGTATGATTAAATTTTGATTATGGACATTTTTTCCGTAGAATGGCTATTTTTCGAGATATTTGATCGTCTCAGTTTAAAAGAAACACCCGGTATATCGTCTTATGAATAAACAGAAATTGATAAACGAAACAGGCATAAGAGATATGAACTTCGATAATCTATCAGAAAGTTGATGCTGGAACATCTCAGTACAGTATCAAAGCACGTTTATACCATACTTCAATTAAAATGTTGACCTCAAAATGAACCCAACTATTTATTGAATTTGCGACCCAGGCTTTTGTTTTGTTATAATCTCAGCAAGCTCCTCTATGTTTTAATTTTAGTTAATGATTTGTCAGTAAAAATTGTTGATTGTACGTGCGAAAGAGTTGTGTGCAACTTTCAGGCGAAGTTTTTACTAATTTCTAGGGTTTGTCTCCAATAAAAAACTAATAATTGTTGCTATGCCCTGAACGAAAAAGTGATGGAAAATTTTACATAACTCACAGGTGCTATTACTTGCTTTTTTAGGGGAAAACAGGTTTGGTCCAATGGGGGGGGGGGGCGACTCTCGAAGCATAAACTACTGTTGTGCTATTTTATTTCCCACTTCCTTGTGAAATTTATATTAAAAAACCAAAATAACATAACATACAAAAATTTTAGATCTTGAAATTGGCCTTAAAATTTGTTCGTACATTTTCATTTTGATATTTTGATTTCATTGGTCTTGATAGACTAAATCTTTAATTGTCTTTTTCTCTATATGCATTTATAATCATCAGTTCACATGAATGTCACCTCATGTGAACGGGATTGTGCCACCTTGCTTCCGAAGATACTTCTTTTACTTAAACTGTGTCTACTGCCTCTTTTCCGGGTGGTGAATAATAGCCACGTGTTTTAACTATCAAAATTATATAGTTGTGTGAACTTTTGCTACTTAAAAGTTTGATTCTACAAACAATATTCTCTCATATCTCGCTAATCACACCATCTTTAAGGCAAAAACACATCCTATAACTCGTTATGTTTTTTTTCAAGAATAACGATTATTTAGATTTACATCGTAAAAAAATGTAAAACATACAAAAGATTAAAAATATGTAAATGTTATCTGCTCATATGTACACTCATTCCAAAGACATAATTTAAGTCTTCGTAAATAATAAAACATAAATACAAAATTAGATAACACAACAATGAATTCTTAAAAAGTTCTAGGCAACATAAATATGAATTTTTTTTCTAAATACTATAAAGCATGATAAATGTTATGTATGTTTGGTTTATCAAAAATTATGTATTTTGTACATACGTACATAAATACTTTAAGCGTTTTATCTTATAGTTGCTAGAATATTTATGTTACGATATATGGTATATGCATCGGAATTTTGCATATGTATAAACAATGTCACATAACCTATATTACATTATCCCTAAAGGAGTAAATAAAAATTCCATGCTTCATCATGAATTAAACTTCTAAAATCTCCCTCTTGTTGGTATATTCTATAAATCTGGGCTGAGTTTTCCGCTTATTCTGGTAATGCCCCGGGAATAGGGAATTGGGGAAAGATTTTATATGTAATTTCTGCTCAAATATATTTTTTCCGGCCTACTGACGAAAAAAGTTCCATGTAAATATTTATAAATTGGGAATAATTTTTTCATACCTAAATTGGTAGGGAAAATTATTCCCAATTTAGTTTTGTTTTGAAAAAAAATTATCACTAGCGTTTTACCTCAGTAAGCCAGAAAAAAATATTTGAACCGAAATTACATATAAAATCTTTCCCCAATCCTCTATTCCCGGGAAATTGCCAGAATAGTGTCACTAGTGGAATATTTTGGTAAAATAGAGCCAATGATGGTTAAGTTCCCAATAACTAGTTTTTATTTTATAATACATTTTATGAAATAATGAAACAGTATGCTGAGGCTGTTTCTTGTAAAAGCCATTACCTACCGTCGATGGTTTGCATAGAAAGTGAGGCTAACTAGGCGGCGTTGAAGTGGACAATTGAATTGTGTCTTATGTGTTCCATAGCGGAAAGAAAAAGTTTAGTTGGCCTCGACTAGAAATTGTACTCGTATATGGAAAGTGATCTTGAAAAACTGAATGTTACTGTTATGTTGAATCTGACTATACTTTCTCTAGTCTCAATAGTAATAAATACACATATAAAATATTACTGGAGCAGCTCCTGAATTGTTCGAAACTGTGTTGAAATTAATTTGACCAGACTAGCCTCTTTTGTTCATTTATCGTGAAAATTTATCGTAGAATAATTTATCATACAACAATTTATCGTGAACAGTTTATCATGTAGACAGTTTATCGTCGAACACATTTAGTGTCTTTGAGAGATGAAGCATATCAGATTTAGTGTTCTATGTATCAGAAAATTAAAACGTTTTTTATAAATGAATGTTCGTGAAGATGCTGTCAAATAGGTTAATTAGGTTATTGTTCTGGACGCAAATGAGATTATAAAATGATTTTTTGAAGAAGTTCTGAAATATGGCCGCCTGGAATGGAATTCGGCCAATGATCTTAATCTACCATGATCGGATCGGGAAATTTGGCTGGAAATTGGACTCCTAAATGATGTTGGCAATAGTTCTGGATTATGGCTACCTGGACGGAGCTAGGCAATTTCTTAACCTATCATTGTGTGCCGGTTGAAAATGGGATTCTAAAATGATTGTTTGGTTAAGTTCTGGAATATAGCCACCTGTGGCACTACTATGGTAATTCCCCGGACAGAATTTATATGAAATTTCTGTGGAATTATTTTTTCCGGCATACTGAGGTAAAAAGCCAGTGTTAAATTTTTTGAAAACAAAATTAAATTGGGAAGAATTTTCCCTACCAATTTATTATGGTCTTACTTTTCGAAATATTATTCCTATTCGAATAGGAAAGGAATTTGTGCCCAAAGTAACAGCCAAACGTTTTTTTTATAATTTTATCGGTTGGTGTAAAAATTTATTCAAATCAAACTAAGTATGCAATTTGCTTTTATGTCATAACAAATAATTATGAAAATATAAAATGCGTTTTAGACGTAATGTCTTATTTTTCAAATTAATTTAGCATCGGAGTTAATTTTTTTTATTGTCGCCTTCTTTAGGCGATAAAATACTACATTACTCCTAGAGTGACAACTCATAAAAAATGATTTTATTAATTAACTGAGCGGTGAACATTTGAACTACACGAAGAACGGAATAATTCTAATCCTACTTTGAGGAGGAATGAAATTTTTCATTCCGGATTGAAATTTATATGAAATTGTTGTTGTAAAATTCCCAAAGTAAGATGTTTTGCTATATGGACAAATTATTCCCAATTTTTAAATATTTACACCAAACATTTCTCCTCAGTAGGCCGGAAAAAAATATTTGAACAAAAATTACATATAAATTCTTTCCCCAGTTTCCTATTTCCGGGGAATTACCAGAATAGTGCCACTGGAATGGAATTCGTCCAATTGCTTAACCGATCATAATGAAATTAGGCATGTTGGATTGAAAAGGGCTTCTAAAATGAGTTTTGAAAACAGTTCTGGAATATGGCAATCTGGGACGGAACTCGGCCATTTGTTAACCGATTGTGATAGGCGTCGATCGAATATTGGTTTGTCGTAAACGCTAATTTGAAGATTTTGAGTTAGTAATGAATCCTTAATTTTCAAGTTACGCACTTTCTGAATCTGGAACCCTTTTTCTCGTATCTTAATCCGTTACGGAGATAACCAGTATCGTTTTGGTCGTTTATCCTTCAAATTTTGATTTATTTCGTATTAGTTTATCGTAAACGCCAAATTTTGCACGTACGATAAAATATCGAATACTAATTGCATTTTCTTATCATTCAATATTGTTTTGTCGTACGTTCATTATCTATAAACTATAACCTTGATACAATTTTGTTTTTAATGAGAGGTCATCTTATGATTATGTCATCACCTTATGAATATCTTAAAATAACCAGTGGCGGTCTGTTGTACCATCACTTCAAATCGAAAAAAGTCTAAATTCGAAGAAAGTCGAATCGAAAAAGTGAAAGTTGTATTATTTTCGACTTTTATCATTTTTTAATCTTGCAATACTTTTTCTAGAATGAAACATCAGCTACATTTATTATTACTTTGGTTTTAAATGATGAAACTTAATCATTTATAGCGATTCGAAAATGATACAACATACCACCATTCGACATTTTTCGAATTTCGATTCGAAGTGATGGTACAACATTTGTTGTTTTATGGAATATTTTGTAACTTTTTTTTTGTTATTAAACATAAATGAATTTCTAATGAATTTATGTATTTTACTACTTTCCATCTTTGGATATTCATGAAGTTCCACGTATCCAGTCAGCGATACCTTTTGGTGCAGGAAAATTGAACATGCGCCACCTGAGACATTCGGCCCTATTTTAGCCTTCTTATAATAGGTATATAGTACAAAAAATAAGTAAAAATTAAATAAAAAAATTAAAAAAAGGATTTCTAAACACAAAAAAAAATCGGCCCTTCGACCCATTCGGCCCTTTGACCGATTCGGCCCTTCGAAATTCGGCCCTTCAACATTCGGCCCTTCGCCATATTCGGCTCTTTGAAATCTGGTCCTTCGACATTCGGCCCTTCGTCGGGATCCAGCAGAATTTCTCACTTGAATCCAGAAGTCGATACGACCAAATCAGTTGGAAAATACTCACGAGGTAAGGGCTTAATACTTTTTACACTATTTGGAGTAGGCACTTGGCGAAACACACTTACACTTAACAACACACTCATTAAACCCTTGTTTTTTATTTCGCAAAAAATAAATTGTTGAATATTTTAATTAAAAAATTTGTCCAAAAAGTTTAAAAAATCACTCGACTGATTTCGGCTTGTTAGGTCATCATCAGGTAGTTATATATAGTAGGAAAAAGAAAAAAAGGAAATAAAAGTAGGAGAGACAAAAAATAGGCAATAAAAATTATTCTATTGATCGTCCCAACCATCTGTTGTTTTTACGGAAAAATTAATAATAAAAAAGGGAGTAATTAAATGTACTTCAACATATCTTGAGTTTTGTTACTTAGCCGATAACTATAACCGCTTATCTGCTATTCTCCCTTTTTTATTATTAATTTGTCCGTAAAAACAACAGACGGTTGGGACGACCAATAGATTCATTTTTATTGCCTATTGTTTGTCTCTCCTTCTTTTATTTCTTTTCTTTTAATCATTTTCCTACTATACCGAGTGGGTTTTTTAAGCTGAAATTTTTAAATATAAATGTCCATTATCAAAATTTAATCATTTCGGGGGCGCATACATTCGTGCTAAAACTAGTACCCCTCCTCCTCTTCTTCTAAGTGGGCCGGGGATAACTTTGTAATTAAAATAGGAGCCCCTATTTCTTATTGCAGATTCGGATTCTACAGTTTAAAGTACGTAGGATTTTTTTGAACCATTTTTTCGGTTCATGATAGATGGCGCTGTAATAACGATATTAAATTTTCGATTTCTCCTGCTGAGAACCTAAGCCGCCCCGGTGGCGAAGTGGTCAGCATGTTTGCTCCAGCTACTGGAGGTCCCTGGTTCGATTCCCGGTTGTGACAAGCAATAAGTTACATGACTGGTTTAGGATCAATGAACTAATCACTCATTATCCGAAATGAAAATATGATTATGAAACCTCATTTGAGGCGGCCAAATCCCTTGATTTGGGGGGGGGGGGTTGATATAGTGCCAGAGAGAGAGAGAGAGAGAGAGAACCTATGCATACGATTACAGAAAAAATCTGCATAGAGAAAAAATCTGCATATACCAGCATGTACTCGTCAATAGGCATGTTATTTAATTTCCAAAGGCAATTCTGAGGGCATTAGCAACGAAACAATCGTAAAGTACTACTAGATTTTAATACTCGTAGCTTGATAGTTTGTAATAGGTGGTAACGTCTTAGCAGTGAGACTAGGATATATCCCGTAAGTGAATGCGAATTTAGCATCCATGTGGATTTTCCGCAGTCTGGAATTGCTGTATCGTTTCTAACTCCGGTTTGGGTCTTTCAATGATGTCTACCATTATTTCAGCGGAATTATTGCACGTACATTAGACGCGTAACAAACGTAAAGTGATTTTTAACAAATGCATGTCAAATTCATTAATAGAAGCGTAAATAGGTGTAAATAGATTAAATAGAAAATAAATTTTTACTCAAAAATGTAGTCTAACAAAAATGTGTAGTTGTGCAGATCCCCTATACAGACACCTTTATTCTTTAAGTCTAACACTTTTAACAAATCCGAGTGGGGACAATCAGGACCAGAATTTAAAAACTGTAAGTATTCAATATAGCTAATACATTCCCAATAATTGCATGATTAAATCGTTTAGAAATTTAATTGTAAAAATCCATTAATCAAAAATGTTTGCGATTGAAATATAAACCTATAGCATAAATGTCAAACTATAATGATAGAACTCATTGATGATAGAACAATCATCGGGTACTAAAAATTAAAAATGGACTAAATCATTATCCCACAAATATTAAACCAATTTTTTTTTTTTTTTGTAAAATTCATTTTATTTTGGTGTATAGAACATAAAGGAACAGAAACACATGCCCAAATTTAGATGCTTTTTAGCAGATACAACATACACAATTTGATGTACCTACACAGTATGTACTTAGCCACCACCCACCAATTATTGTATCCCAAAATTTTGTTTACGAAACACAAAATGACATGTGCGCCCATTAGCTGCTTTTTTTAATTAAATTATTGTTTAGCATATCCACAAAACCCCCAAGAGCTACATATTAAAAAAATAATATATACAGCTTCTGCTTAATTTAGTTTTATTTAAAAAAAAAATTAAAAAAAAAATCAGAAAAGAAAAATAAACGGTTTTCTTATAATTTACAATTCAAAATATTTTTTTTGATTGTGTTCTATATAATTTTACATAATTTAAGCAAACAAAATTCTCAATTACCATACTTAAAATTAAAACAATAATCAAAGAAACAATCATCGTTTATGGTCTTATTAAAAATTATTATTTTAGCAGACCAGCATTCTGTAGACGTGATTTTGTTGCATCGCCAGCAAAACGATAAATATCTCAAACATCGATATCATAATGATCAAAATCAAAAATACTCGCAAATAAGAAAAACACAAAAAAACGTTCAAATTAAGTAATATATAAATAATAATAAATGAAACAAGTAACTAAACACAAATCAATTCAATTAATAATTATATAATCAAATGTATGTTTAAATAAGGTAAGCTATATTTTATATTTATTTATTTAATTTTTATTTGATTTAAATTAAGTGTGTGTGACGTAATATTAAATGTTTGTAACAAAACATTAGTTTTTTTTTATTCATTTGAATTTGATTGAAAGCAAAAAAGTGATACTTTGCAACCAATAGACACTTCTTACCATCATTCTTAGATTTCCTAACCAACCTGAATATGTTGTGTGCTTAAAACAACTAACGAGTTTAACATAACTTTCCAGAATTGTTAATTCTTACAAAACAATTTTTTAGATGTAGTATTCCGCTTAAATTTATCGATACTACAATTTACAAGTATCGATAAATTTGTTTGCGTTAATCAAAGAGCAACCGATTGTCCATTTTAAGGCTTTTTCTCTTTGAACACTTTCGATTATGATTTTTTACAAACAAACAAGGCTCGTTTTTATACGGTAATGGAAATTGTAAAAACTAATTTCAACTTATTCTCTTACTCGTGACTAGTTTAGCCTATAATTTCTGTATAAATGCTAGTATGCAGCTGACGTGAAATGAAATTTTCGCTAGTCTCCAAAATTAAGCAGATAAATTTTCCATGAAAAATTAGGTTGAAGAATTTCGTAAAATTTTAACGCATATTCTAAATATTGGAAATTAACAAAAATTTCATTCGCCATATTTAAAAACACATTTTCATTTTCGCTTGTGTCATTTTTGGGTCCCATTTGAAACGCGATATTTTAAAACGTGATATATCAAAACGCGATGTGGTACAAAACGTTAAGCTAAAAACCAAAAAAATATTTAATAACAAAAAAAACCTTACAAAATTACATTTAGTTATATTATTTTGGAATTTCCAGTTTAAAACTAATAAAAAGGATAATCCATTCTGATTGTGAAAACGAAACAAACTAAAAAAGCAAAGAAAGGAAGATGACGAAAAAATCCTTAATTTGTTGAGCCAAAACAATATAAAACAAATTTTTTTCTTTTTTTCATTAAACGCCTACAATATTTCTTAAATCACCCTTTCTGATTATATACCACCTCAAACAACTTGATGACCTATGAGGTATGATTCTCATGTAAATAATCTTTTATCCTTAAATTGAATTACTCGTATCGATCAAAAGCGTTCGTGTCCAATAAATAAAAGGTAATTTATTAAATACTAGCTGAATTACCCGGCGTTGCACGGGAGAAATTAAAATTACTTTGAATTACGGATATTTTGCAGGCAATTGCTCGACGTCACTGTAGTTGCAATCGTATATGACAGTCAGGTACTGAATTCAGTATCAGAAGCATCACTGGAAGCATCTAAAATTGAAATTTTAGAAAAACATTTTACCGATATCCCTAGACCCAGGGTCACATCGCTAAATTTACCAACTCAAAAACCTTCGCCCATGCACGTAACCCATCATCAACGTTTCATCGTAATCAAATTAATGGTACAATGACGCCCCCCCCCCCACTCGCATATCCGTTGTTAATTTGAGAGTTTTCACTCTACAAATTCGATGCCTTCATGCAAACGTTTATTTCATCAGCAGCTGTTGATCTTGGAATGATTGGCAGCGTTTGGCGAAAATTGCCGAGCGCAACTAATGCTCGTTTGTGCGCAATCGTACACTCATCCCATTCCCAAATGATTGCAAGTCTTTAGTACTTTCGCCATTGCTGATTTTTTGGAAATATTGCACGTCGGTTCATCTATCGTTTGCAAATTCAGTGGCAATCAACTGATGCGCTAGAAAAAAAAATTTAATTTTCTTCGGGTTTTCCGAGTTTTCTACTCAGGTTTTCCAATTTTTCTCTTATAAAAGACCGTCTCGATCGGATACGTGCGAAATCCCGTGCAAATCATCATTTTTCGATTTTCCGAATTTTCTGACTTTTCCGGTGGATTTTCCAAAAAATTTTTTCGTAAGAACCATCTCCTGGAGACACATCATGGAAACCCATCAAAAAAAGATTGTGCCAAATGTAAGAGTTCTCAACTGATGTGCTAGAAAAAAAAATCAATCTTCTTCGAGTTTTTCCGGAAGTTTCCGAGTTTTCCACTCAGATTTTCCAGTTTTTCTCTTATAAAACACCGTCTCGATCGGATACATGTGAAATTTCGTGCAAATCATAATTTTTGGACTTTCCGAATTTTCCGACTTTTCGAGTGGGCTTTCCCAAAATTTTCTTACGTAAGAACCATCTCCTGGAAATTGGGAACACATCAAAAGTAGATTGAGCCAACGAGCCATTCTCAACTTATGAACTAAAAAAAAACATTCAATTTTTATCGGGTTTTTCTGGAAGTTTACGAATTTTCCACTCAGTTTTTCCAATTTAGTTTTTTTTGGTCTTCTAAAGGCAATCTGGATCGGATACGAGCGAAATCCGGAACAGAATATCATTTTTCGATTTTCCGAATTTTCCGATAAATTTCTTTCATACAAACCTTGTCCTGACAATATTATGAACACCACAAAAAAAAAATCACCCAAATCGGTCTAACCGTTCTTTAGTGATGATCATACATGCGTCAATTGTTTTTTACTAATATAGATTAGACGAAAATTTTCCCGAGTCCAAGTCAAGGGGCAGAATGAAAGTCAAACATTGGAGGTTTTTATAAAATCCAATTTTTCATCCAATTTGCACCTGATATCAATTGACGGCTGAAAATTTTAACTGTGGATATACTTCCGAATAGGTCCTACCTCCAAGAATTCTGAAAATCGGTATACGAAGATATTTTACTGTGCTGATTATAAAAGGCTTTTATAAAAGTAAAAAAATTTATATGTAGTTCCATATTTCAATTATTTTATTTCAATTTTTATTTATAATCTACATAGGGGAAATTTAATTTTAGTTTATAGGATTTTAAAAATCGATAGGAGCGGTAGCTCGGGTTATTTCAGGCGGGTTGGCTCCGGTCGCTTCGCAATGTATATTCTGGAAGAGGGGACATTTATTTATTTTATTTATTTTTATAATATTTACAAATTTTGTAAAACCGCACACCCCATTTTGAGCATCAAAGCTCATTCATAACGAGGATACAGTTCAAAGTTTTCTCCAAAAGTTATATGTGCAATTTACAAGGTCATTTATAAAATGGATGAATTTAATTTCATTTTATAGGATTTAAAAACCGCTATTAGCGGGAGTATAGGTTCGGGTTATGTCAGGTGAGCGCTTCGTTCCCTAGTTAGAAAAAAAAACTTCAGTTTATAGGAATTTAAAAATCGATAGGAGCGGAAGTTTGGGATCGGGTTATATCATGCGGGTGAAGGGGAAATTTAATATCAGTTTATAGGAATTCAAAAATGCATAGGAGCGGCAGTTATAGGATCGGATTATATCAGGCGGGTCGCTACACTACCGTCGCTTCGCTCCCTTGTTAGATTTTTTTTCAGTTTATAGGAATTAAAAAATCGATAGCAGCGGGAGTATATGACCGGGTTATATCAGGCGAGTCGCTGCGCTCCCGTTGCTTCGCAATGCACATTCTGTAACATATCGCGTTTCGTACCATATCGCGTTTTGAAGTATCGTGAAAAATTTAGTTTTTGCCGAGTGATTTAAGAGTCGAATCATTAAAGATGCGTGTGGTCTGGCATTGTCGTGATCGAAATCAACGCTTTTCATATTTAGCAATTATGGTCGCGTAACCTAAATTGCGCGCTTTAATCGTATTCGTTCTTTAACAGTAGAGAATCGCAAGGCCCGTTTGGAGCAGCCCACGATGCTCGATCCCCTTCCAGTCCCACCAAATACAAAGCGTTACCTTACTTGACGTACTTGACGCTATTTTTGAGAAATTGTTGTCGTTTGCGATCCATTTTTCATCGCTCGTTACTATTTTCTTCAAAAATGGCTCAAAACTGTTTTTAATCGATGTTTAATTCCACAGTGATTTGATAAACTCCAATGTTATTTTTAATTGTACCAGACTGATAAAAATTTGTCTTCAATAAAACTATCAACAATTTTTTGTCATATGGAAGCCACTCGTCTTTTGTTTGAACTTTAAGGAATCACAAAACCAATTCGATGGTCCTGAAAAGTGTTAAATCATGCTCAAGCACAACAGTAAAATTCCATCAGGTCCACTGGCTTTATATGTATTACAAAGCAGATCAGGGAGTCAAGTCGCGTTCCATGAAATAATGAAAATGAAAAGTTTTTTTCATTTGCAATCGAGTAGGTTTGCATTCCTCCATAAGAAATTTTGATTTCACACTGATTTGATGTGGCGTAAATAATTTATTCCATTACAAGCATGCGGGTAACACATTCTTAACGATGTTTCCGTTGAAATTGGCCTTAATTGTGTCCTATAAGGAATAAATTAAAGTGACGAACAATGAAAAGTAGTAAAGGACTACTTACTGGTCAACCCTGAATACAGTAGATGCGCGATTTTTAACCATTGGCCAATGAAGTAAGAGTTATTTCGGGGGTTCTGCACAGAATGAAGTGTTGGTCCTCTCGTCGTATGATACAACAATGCCCAACACAACATTGCCACTAGGGAGAAAATTTAATTATGTTCAAAATGTGAAAATAGCTACTGAATGGTTTGCTAGATGATTGCAAGCTTCAGGATTTTGAAAAGTGAACTTGTCACGTAAATTTGGTTTTGTCGTTTTGGTGGTTTGGCTTTCAGTTTTCATTACTTGTCGAGGCTGTTGATTCGAGGGTTGAATGTTGGTCCGAGACACTGTTTCCCTGGATTCTATAGCCTGACATAAGACAATTTGGTTTTAGTAAACCGGCTAGACTCCAATGACAATTTTTTTTTATTTAAAGAGTGAAAAGACAATGCTTCTAATTGTGCTGTATTGTGATTGTCCTCAAGACAAGCGTTATCTTCGGACTCGTTATATGTAATGACACTGGAGGATTCATGAATCGTTTTGATTTCTTCTAAAAAACACTTAATTTTTCAGTGGTATGAATAACTTCAGATAAGGTTGCGCTTTGCACAGCTGGGCCCATTTTTCCATCAAAAAGTACCTTAGATTTTTTACTTTATTATCTCAATTGCTCAGCGTATTTCTGTATCGGTATGGCTACTAAATCTACTAATCATAGCTGTCTTAAGGTCATATGACGAGTCTGGTTTTTTTTTGCATAAATTCAGGACCATTTTTCAGCGCCTTCTTTCAGAAATTGTGGTAAGATAGAAACAAGTTCCGAATGGGAAAAGCGGTCTCTCTATGCCTAATTTTCGAGTTTTTATTGAAACTCGGTTATTTCGAGATCCGACTTGGGTGTCCCTGAAAAGAGTAGGTTCTATTTCGGAAGAGATTTGAAACGTATTACTGGTGAAAATGGAATTCTTTTCGTGTTGCCTATTGAGTCGCCCTTCGAGTTGCCTCCGAAAACGAATTTGGCCTCGTTGGCTGAACATTCATGAGTGGAATTCCATAACTGCCACCACGTATATTATAGTTGGGTGGAATATTGAATTATACCCGGTATTATACCCGGCATGGAACCAGATGAATAAACCATAGGCGTCAGAGGATACGCTGATGACTGAATAGAATAGAACTACACCACAGGAACTATCGTTTTGTGATTTATTCCTGTTTTAGCCTTTTGTATAGCTCCCATTTCGAACACCCTATCAAGTTCTTGGTAGATTAATACTTGTTTCGCTGGGGAACCAACCCGTTTTTGGAAAATGGTGGGAATTCTTGATAGTATCTGGTACGAGTTCCTATTGAGGAGGCAACGTATATCTTTTGTCCTTGAATCCAATTCGTTTGATTTTATTATCTCAGACACTATTCTTGGCTGGAACCCAGATTTTCTATGCGGTGTCGAATGAATGTTTTGTTTGACCACTACTGTATTCTTGCGGTTATTTCGTCAACTTGTCGAATTTTGAATCAAAACGACTCCCTGATGGCTGCATCTCTTAGACACCATTTTTTATTATTTCTATTTGTTTTGGCTAAATTTAATGAGGAACTTCCCGCACCCTACCAAATTTAACAAGTACTTAATTTACGCCACACACTTAGTTTAAATCGCCGTATATTTATTAAAAGTAGTTTTAATTAATAATTTAACATATTTCCAATATAATATATATAAATTATAAATAATTTTGTTTATAGTAGAAATTTTAAAGTAATATAAATTAATTTTTTTTATGGGTAGATTAAAGTAAAATTAATTTTTCTAATAATAATTTTTTTGATATATTTATTGTCTTTTGGTAATTATTATAAAATTGACTCCTTAACAGTAATGATAAAAAGCTATTCTTCACTCTAATGTAAAATTCTATCACGTTTTTTAATTACTAACATTTTTGCTTATCTAACTATTTCTATATATATTTAATGTGTATACCTACTTTAATTATTTTATTATTTAAAATATTTTTTTTTAATTAATTTTTTAGAATTATAAATCAAAACCAGAAAAATATTTCGTAATCATACAAAAAAAAATTACGGGTGAATACACAAATTCAGATACACTAAACAACAGTATATTGCACATAAATAAAACAAGTTAAATACAAACAAATAAAGTAAAATGAACAAAACAAAATAATTTAGGATATATATACACAATATAAATTAAAAATATAAATAATTTAAATAAAATATAAATTACAAAAGTGACAACCAATATAGATTTTTTATATTTTTAATAGAATTCACATGTTTTTACAGATGGGGACGTCATCCCCGAAACGGAACTCCTGGGGCACACCAGCGCGATGTCATCGATTATCGGACGGGTTACATTCGTTCTCACCTACGTTCTCCGTCCGGCCGTGTGAGATGACCGAATTATATTCACCAACTAATTCGAATTATCTCACAAACACCAATAATACAACGGCCGCAACAACAGGAACAGCATCACGAATTGCAAATACCATGGAAACATATTTTATACGAACGGGAAGTAAACGTGAGGAGCATCGTGATTCTTACGGGTCATTAGAATAATAATTTTATATGATTTCATTTTTGTAGTAGTTTAAATATACTTTAAGTTCATGATAATATATCTCTATATAGTTAATAACATAATGGTCTATCGGAATTTTAACATTTTAACGAAATAAAACGGGAAATATATAATTTCATATATCCAAATACCATATACAAGTTGGGCAGTTTGGTATCGAACCAATGAGAATTTGAATACTATTAATTTAAAAGAGACCATCGTTGCACATATATTCAAAGTATAAACACATTGAATTAGCGAATTATTATATTTCGCTAAACATTTATGAACTCCTTTCGTACTTTCAAAGTATTTACTATAGTTTTGTAGTTTGGTAGTGCAGTATGATGAGGCGGACGAATCGTTTAAATTAAAAGTTTCCAAATTCTCATTTGCTCACAATTAAACGCCGGGATTCTTGGTAATCTCGACTCCTCCAAACCTACATCATAACACGATCACTTATCTCCAAAGTTATGGCTTCCACTTCCTGTCATTAACTAGTATTGCTTTGATCTTCCGCGCAACCAATTACAAAGCCATGGACTGGCTTCTTTACAAAATCGATTTTTTAAGCGATTGGTTTATAATTTTCAAAAAATACACAGCTACGTTTTGAATGGTCTATGAGAGATGTCCACTTTTTTTAAGCAATTCGGCTGGTATCTCGCTAATGACACGTTTAATGGTGTCTTCAAATTCTGCATTGTTGGCATAGACGAGAGACGTCACGTAGCCCCATAAAAATGGTCAAGAAGCGTCAAATCGCACGATCTAGGCTGTCAATTCACCGGACCGAAACGTGACATAAATTATTCACCGAACTCATTTCTCAATAAGTCCAGCATTTTTGTTCTGGCTGCATTGGCGGTTCCTGCATTACCTGTGGCTACTCATCACACCAAATGCGAAAATTTTGCTTACTAAAGTAGCTATTTACACAAAAATGAGCTTCGCCGCTGAACACAATTTTTCGGTAAAAAGACAGATTTTCCTCAAGAAGTTCTAAGGACTACTCGACACCAATACTTCGATGCGGTGGTTAGTCGTTCCGCTTCAGTTGTTACACTAGCTGCATTTTACGCGCTTTCAGACCAAGATTCTTTGGTAAAATCTTCCACGTAGTCGAATAACACAATCCCAATTACTGTGACCTACGACAGATGAACATTTTGTCGTCTTCATCAAGACCAGCTGCTTCAGCAGCAATATTTTGATTTATGTACAATAACGTGAACTTGGTGTGATATTTTGTCACAAAGGCTTGAATTGCTTGCTCAGTAGGTCAATTATTACGACCATAAAATGGACGAAGTGAGCGAAACACATTTAAAATTTGACAATTCTTTTCTTCTAACATTCCTTCACCGAAAAGTGGCGATTAGAAATTTTGGTGTGTTATGTGTGTCTGCCTTGCACTAGGGAAATATCGTTAAATTCCCGTAGATTATAAACTGGTCGTCACTAAGTCTGTCTTACAACCCACGTAAGATCAATTATTAGTTCGCTCGTGTGTCCGTTGTAATTCGAAATTTGCCAAAAAGTTCCAATAAAGCCAGTCCGCGATCTTTTGATATTCTGCGCTATTCTGTAGGCCAAGCATTGAATGCCTTACGATTATTATTATTATTAAAGTTGGCAATGCGACACTGAGCCAATGCTGAAAACTGAGGTTTCTATCCCAATTCGCGATTGCACCTGAACAACCAGGGTTGAGCGAGTTAGATTATACAATGTAATTTACGCAGTTGTCGACACGTAATCTATATCACGTAGATTACACAGCGATTTTCTGCATCCCTGACGTCAACAATGTAGACAACGTCGACAACCTAAGAAATGATATTAAAACTCTAAATTTCCTCATTTTAAAATTTAATATAATTTTTTTTACGTTAATTAGTCAGACAAAGTTGCTGTCTAGCTTAGGTAATCGTCTTAAATTATCCAAGGGGCAAAATTAGTTTGTTATATTTTGATATTGAAATACGTAAATTAATAGTTATTATAATAAAATAATTCGTTAGTGCCGACTCATACGCTAACCTAAACTAATTCTCATTGGGCGTAAAAGGACACGGTTTTACAACAGTCACTGTTTATCGCCGTTTGTGTTGTAAAGTGAGTTCATGTTCACTCTGGACAACACCCTCATTAGGAACATCAGTAGGTAGGTTCACATTTAATTGGCTCACTGTATTTACGGAAGAAATACATCAGCTAATTTATGCATGAAAATAATATTTGTCAGTTCAATGAACAAAACATTTTTGTTCAATTCAATTCCATATTTTTTTTTAGTATGGCCAAATGTTAGTAGAGGTCAATAAAATATATATAGATTGAATTTTTTTACCATTTTCGACATGACACTTTGAATTTTTAATTATGCTATTCAAATGACCTTTTTTATTTGTTGTGTCGGTCGTGTTTAATAAAAATTTGTATTTAGTCTGAAATTTTCCAGTAATAGTATTCATGGTTAGCTCATACCAGCTGTTTATAGATTACACAAAACAAACTGCGCCTGCGTTTTAATTAAAATTTGATAAATAAATTAATGCTGTGTGACTTGTTCGGCTAAATTATGAACTAAACCTTTTGAGGTGACCTTACGCTATTCGCCGCCAGGTTACGAAAGTTCTCCTCGCCAGGTAACTTTTCACTTTAATTGTCAAATGTCATTATTTGGTATTTAATGCAAATGTGTTATTGCGTGTACAAATTTTTACATGACACTTTTTTTATTTTTAAACATTTTCTAGTTTATAATAACATTTGCAAATCATGCAACTTTCATACCATTTTCCATTAATTTAATTTAATTTAATATTTCCTTTATCCACAAAAAGTCGACACTTTAGTGTTTCGAATGCACAACTTGTTTTGTTGATGTTACTGCCATTTATGAATGTTTATTGTGAATTACTACTGAGCAATTTAATTTAGTTCATAATTTAGTAGAAAAAATCGAGCTGAGGCTCACAGCATAAGAACTAAATTTTAGAACTGAATATCTGAAAAAAAACACGGCCAAAACTTTCGACGGGCTAAATTAGTGGTTAATTCATGCTAGTCAATCATAAATGTCTCTAATATTCAGAAATAAAATTATATTGGTTTCTGAATATTAGAGACATCTATCAATGACTAGAATGAACTAATCACTAATTTAGTTTGTCAGAAATTTTGAAAGAGTTATTTTTTGAAAAATAGTTGTTCGAAATCGTAATAGCTTAAGTTAAATTTTATCAAATTAAAAATTAAATATTATTTTTTTTTTAATTAAATATCTTAGATGGGATTGCATAACACAAAAAATCCATCGAGAAAATTCGATAGTTTCCTTGTAACATCGTTGTCTCAATAGTTCTGAATAGTTATGAATAATAATAGAACTGTATAGGACAAGGATATTACAAGAAAACCATCTAACTTATATGATGAATATTGTTTGTGATACATAGAGGAGTGTGTTATCTACCTTATGCATTTTGAAGTGTTACTTACCTGAACTCGAAAATTTGAATTAAAAAACCGTAACATATGACAAAAAACAACACATAATTAAAACGTCTAATTCCGACTAACTAAATTGATGGTCAGTTCTTACAAATTATTGCTACGTGTCTCCGACAACCTGATGCCTAATATTTGAACCTAGTTCAGATTTATCAATAGCCGATTCGAAACAATTTGGAAATTGATAAAGTTTACTGAGCATTAAGCAAATTTTAATTAAACATCAGACGTAATTTTCTTAGTGCTACCTCTGAACCACCGGTATGGATTAACCATCAATTTAGTTAGCCGGAAATATAAACAAAAACGTCGATGTCAAGCGCAAAGTATAGACTAACTTCAAGTTAGTTCATACCAGTTATCAATAGATGGCGTAAAACATAATGCACTGAAATTTTATTATAATTCTCTAATTTGATTCGAGTTTTATCAATATTGTCGACGTATTTATTATCGATTGTGGACAATTAACAATTTAGAACTAAATATTAAACCCAGTACGCTTTATGGATACAATAAAACTAGAAATAACTAGTAACGGCTATTTGTTTAATAAGTCATTCAGGCTGTGTGTCTTACACCAATTTTTTTGTCAAAGTTTCTAACTAACAAAATTGTTGGTAGTTCATACTAGAAATCCCCAAGAATAGAGGAAAGCAAATCGTGTCTGGAGTTCAATTAATATTTCTTAGATTAATTAAGTTTTATCAATTTCGACAATATTTTTAATCAGCTATTGACAAATCTAAACTTAATTTGAAGTTTTGATCTAATATCATGAACATTTCGGTTCAAAAACATTAGAGATATTAAAACTGTTATGCTCTCACCTTCATATTAGTTGGTTGGAAATTTGGACAAAAAATCCACATCGGGCACACATAAACGAACAAAACAGTGTGAGGTACACAGTATTAGTTACTTGGAAATATGTTAGCAGAAGTTAAAAATATATTGATCATTTAATCACTACCGACGGAATTACAATTAGTTGTCTACGAGTAGTCGATGTTGTCTACGTTGTCGACGAATTGTCTACGTTGTCTTTGAGTTGTCTACGCAATAACGTAAAATTTAGTATATCACGCGTAATTGCTCATCTCTGTGAACAACCCTCCCAGTGATCAGTAAGAAAAGCCTTAAGGCGCCTTTATGGTTGATGTTTTTTCTTGTGTTTGATCTTTCTGATTATTTTTTCGACCAATCAAATTGCTCAAAAATGACGATGTTAGCGATATGATTGGACAAAAAAATAGTCAGAAAGATCGAAGACAAGAAAAAACATCAACCATAAAGGCGCCTTTAATTTTTTTTCTTACTATTATTAATGGTCAAAATAGCAACCGATAAAAACCAAATGATATCCAGGCTTGCTACAGCTAAAAGCATCAGTTATCATATTTCCCTCAATATCACAATAAATTTGAAGTTTTTAACAGTTTAAAAATTATCACAGTATTCCTCAATGATTTAAAAACAGCTTTACTATCTGTATACAGAATAATATTACCACCCACAACAGCGAGGCATCAATCCCATAAAGTCTGAGAATTATCAACAACCACAACGACTAAAATTCATCATAAATCAATAACAACAGGAGATATGACAAAACACTTCGGGCGAAAGCACAGCAATATTAGATTACTTGGAAGCAACGAAATAAAAATTTACTCAACCGATAAAACGAACAGAAAGTTGTAATTCTATGATTTCTCTTGAAGGAGATCAACTTGCCATCAGTACCAAATAAATCTGGTGATTCCAGAGAACGGAATTTAATCCAAGTCCTGCGAGTCGACTTAGGTTTTTTAGCAGTTTTTCTAAGTTTTTGAAAATCACAGAACCCCAAATTCTTGTTCTACATTTTTTTTGGTAATAAACGGACACAAGTTTTTAAAAGCGTAAGTGATTGTGACCATCAAAGACTAAGCTAGCAATTCAATGTCATCAGTCGAATTTATATCGCACAACGAAACCAACAGACACACGAGGTACAGAGAGAATAACTTTCGTTAAGCCCGGATATCACTCTTGTGCGTCGTTCGCCAATCGATCCAAATGAATTTGAAAAATGTCAGCGAAGCGTGTACGTAGAACAGTAATATTCAGAATTCTCGTTGGCTACAAACCCAAATGGCAGCTCTACCACCGAATCAGAAATGCGTCCAGTTTATGACTATTTTTTTACGAATAGAATAGCAGCCTATTTCACTTCCAAAATTACGCATTTTCTAATGTGTTCTCAGCTTGCTCGAATGTGTTCTCGAAATGTAGAAAAGAGAGAAAGCTCACAGTTATATTATGTGGCAATAACGAAACATAAACACTTAAATCGAGTTAATAGTCGAGCATTTTTAATCAAAATCCGACTATTTTGGCCCGAGATATAAGCAAAAGACCAAACCACTGATGTTTCTTATAGGTATTTGACATTCACTTACATTCACAAACACTTATCTTGAAATAAATTTTTATTTTGAACTTAATTTTTCTGTTGGTATTTACTTAAATCGGTAAAAGCGTTTTTTTCTAAAATAATGCTAATTAAAAATTTTGGGAGTTTCCGGTGGACCGAAAGCAGGTAACAAGTACTTGTAGGTATGAGTAAACGTAGTTTAAAATCCCTGTTATCATGGATCCAAAAATAGTTTAGTTATGTCCCATAATTTTTTCACAAATTAATTTAAAATTTAAATTTGGTCATCTTAAAAGCAGCTAAAAAATAAATAAATGGTTTTGTTGAAGTGCCACAGAAAGAGGTTGAAATCGCAATATAAACACATAATTGTTTGCGTGAAATATAATGATAATTGATTCCTGAAAATTGAGACATAAACTAAGTGGAAAGTTGAAAATAGTGATGGTACAACATCCCAGCCCTGATTTCCGTATTGTTCTTGAACGATGGCGATATCTTCTCTAATTTTACGCACAGTTGGGTCAAGCAGATCTTCTACCGCTTCACTGAATCATTGTTTATCGTTGCTCTAGCTAAATCGTAAAAGGAGCACGACATCGTGATTCTGCCTCAAGAGAGATTATGCGTCTCGGCTTTTCCGTGACCGTATTCTTCCTACTGTAGAGGAGTCTAATCCGAACTTTACCCTTGGAACTAACTTTTTCCACCAGTTTGCTGGGAGGGCTTCTTTATGCCGCGGTAACCGCGTAATATTTTCTTTACGTCAAATATACCTTACAATCATTGAACTTTCTTTCCAATGCATCCAAATCATACTTCTATCTATTCGCTACCTTGAAAGAAGAGCGACCCAACTCGAAAAATAGAAATTTTGAGAAATTGAAAATCAAAATTGTGAATTAGTTTGTAATTTAATTATGAAGTCCTGGAAAAGTCAATGCAAAAAGCACATTTACCAATGTGTTAAAAGTGCTTTTAGCCAACTTTAGAAAAATAGTTTTCAGCAAGTTCAATGTTAACTCTTTATATTGTAAAAAAAAAATGTAGACAAAAACTTTTTTGTTGACTTTTAATTCAAATTTTTTTTTATTAAGTAATTCATACAAAAAAAATATAACAAGTCAAAAAATATAAAGTTTCTAAAGGAATAATTTCAAAATATTATCTAGATTTTTGATTAATTCTCAAATTATCTATGGATTTTTACAAGTTTTTGAAAAAATCTAGATAATATTTGGGAATTACTCCTTTGGAAATTAATCGTAACAAGCCTTTTTTTTTTCTTTTCCTCGGTGATTCCCGTTTTTGAAGTATAGGCCTTTTTTAGTAGATTTAAAATTATTTTATAAACAAGATTGACACGTCATAACAAAATAGTAAAATACAATGATATACCGGGTGTTTCTTTTAAACTGAGACGATCAAATATCTCGAAAAATAGCCACTCTACGGAAAAAATGTCCATAATCAAAATTTAATCATACCGCGGGGGAAATACATTAGTGCAAAAAATAGTCCCCCACCCCCCGCTTTGTAGGTGGGGCGGGGGTAACTTTTAAACTAAGATAGGAAGTCATATTTTTTATTGCAGATACGGATTCTACGACTAAAAGTACGGATGATTTGAATGAAATATTTTGTTCGGTTCATGGTAGATGGCGTTCTAATCGACGAAATTCAATTTTTTCAATTTCTTCTTCTTAGAACACGCATTCGATTTTGCAATACGTTTGAAATAAAAAACATCACGTTTTCATTGGAAATACTCGAAATTCGTCATCAAAACAATTTATTAATGTAAATGGCAAGTGAATAAAATAATTTTAGCTTAAAATAAGTGTTCAAAATGATGGCCACTTCAATGCACTTATTAATACGCATTTCCAATGATTGTACACAACTGAGAAGTGTGTTTGGTTGAATTTCAGCACACGCATTTCTGATTCGCTCAATCATGTTCTCACGTGTTGTTGGTTCTTATTTGTAAACTTTGTCTTTGAGATAGCCCCACAAAAAGAAATCTGGCGAAGTAAGATCTGGTGATCTGGCGGGCCAACTTATCGGACCAGCTCTACCGATCCAGCGACCATTGAAATGACGATCAAGTGTTTCACGTGCCACCACCGAATAGTGTGCAGGACAACCATCATGTTAAAACCACATGTTCCGTCTCACTTCTAAGTTCAAATTTTCAAGTAATATTGGCAGTTTATTTTCCAAAAAGTTTCGGTACATTTGACCATTCAAGTTGCCTTCAATAATGTGGGGGCCTATGAGTTTGTTGCCAACTATTCCACAGCACACGTTGACAGTCCAAGGACGCTGATGTTCAACTTGACGAAGCCAGTGCGGATTTGTAACACTCCAATATTGCATGTTGTGTCGATGAACCGTTCCATGGTTTGTAAAAGACGATTCGTCAGAGAACATTACGCAACGAAAAAAATTGGGGTTTTGTTGTATTTGTTCACGTGCCCATTGACAAAAAATTACCCGATTTTGGAAATCAGCACCATGAAGATCTTGGTGTAAAGACACATGATATGAATGATACTTGTGCCGTTTTAAAATTCTCCAAACACTGGTGAGGGACAATCCGGAATCGCGAACTATTTCTCGTGTACTAACATGAGGATTATGAGCCACTACTGCCAATACAGCAATTTCATTATTTTCTCCAGTGACTGTTGCTCTACGGGTCCTCTTTTTCGGTTGAACATTTCCATCAGTAATAAATTGTTTGATAGTACGGCCAAATGAAGCTTCTACATTTCACGAATCCTATCCGGAAAACGTTGAGCGTAAATAGCAACAGCGTTTTCAAGATTTCTGCCAGTTTCTCTATAAACCAGAACCATTTCAATTTTCTCTGGCACAGTTAAACGCTCCATTCTAAAGTATTTTACCGTTTATTTTGCAATTACGAAAAACATGAAGATAAGAAATAACCCAAACGTTACATGTGATTTACAAAACTGAATAAATTGTTTTGATGACGAATTTCGAGTATTTCCAATGAAAACGTGATGTTATTTATTTTAAACGTATTGCAGAATCGAATGCGTGTGTTCTAAGAAGAAGAAATTGAAAAAATTTAAATTCGTCGATTACAACGCCATCTATCATGAACCGAACAAAATATTTCATTCAAATCATACGTACTTTTAGTCGTAGAATCCGTATCTGCAATAAAAAATATGGCTTCCTATCTTAGTTTAACAGTTACCCCCGCCCCACCTACAAAGCGGGGGGTGGGGGACTATTTTTTGCACTAATGTATTTCCCCCGCGGTATGATTAAATTTTGATTATGGACATTTTTTCCGTAGAGTGGCTATTTTTCGAGATATTTGATCGTCTCAGTTTAAAAGAAACACCCGGTATAAAGAGCATGCATTTACTTATAATTTTATAAGGAATACTGTTCCAAATCAAAATAGGACACTATTCTCGAAAAAATATTTTATAAAAAAATAATTTTTTGAACTTGTGGCTGTTTTGACGAAAATAGTTGATGTGCAACGTATAAACGATTGGACTCAACTAAGATTGTGACAGTATTGCAGCGAAGAACAGAAAAAATTTCATATTTTCAGTAGCGACATATTGCCATCTAGCGTTTTTAAAAGAGAGGTTAAATTGCGACACTTTACCACATACGAATTTGACATAATTATGATCATTTTATGCAAAAAATTCAATATTCATAATTTTTGAGTTGCGCCGGTATTCTTCCAAAGTAGCGATAGCCATAATTTGTTTGTCGGAGTTTTGAGCTCAAATAAAAGATATGCTTTTGTCGGTTTACTCGGTAGTCGTGTGGTTAATTTTGCCCTTGATAAGGGGTACATCATTAGCCCATTTTGGAGGATATCTCTTTCGTTTCTTGGAAGTATATCTCTTGAATAAAACTTTCTTCTATTTTCCTTTGACATAGAGTGTACAAACCATTTTAACCATCCTATTTAGTTCACTATGTACATTCTGTCCAAGCTTAACAAACTGAAATTTCCTAAATTTTTCAAAGTATAGGCCTAGTGATTTCCTTATTTTCTCTACTTCTTAGACCAGGCGATGAGAAACATATTGTTACAGGCTGGCTACTGCCAACCTGCAGATTTTCACTAAGCACCTGCAGAGGCCTCCACGGTGATGTTTTGCCGGCTACGTTCTCAGCGGAGAAGTGCGAAGGTCGTGGGGTTTGAGGCATGCAGGGCTCCTGGCCTACACCGTGATGATTACAGAAAGTTGGGGGGGAACGCAAATAATAATAAACCGAGTTCCGCCGAAATTCGTCGGCCGGAACCTGAGGAACGACACGAATAATCCAAATAATAAATACATAAAAAAAAATGATAACGGAAGAGGTGCCTTGGTGCACGCATCCATCCGAATTCAAACGGGATCAAGCCCTGGTTACGGAATTGGATGCGGGCACCAAGGGACCGCAAACACTAAACCGACACAAGATGGGAATTCCCCCCTCATCACACCAAAACCGAAAAAATTTTAATAATTCATTTTTTTTTTTTATTCACCTAATTTAAACAAAAAAAACACCACTTCCGACGCGAAACAAAAGAAGAAAGAGAAAGAACGAGAGAGTGAGATGCGAGAAAGAGAGAGAGAAATGCGCAACGAGCGCGCACCCGCTGTGCGGCGCCCGATTACAAAACAAAATTTAAATATATATGTAAAAAAATAAAACTCGTGGTAGTGCGACCTTGTACGGTCGTGCGTGGCGGGGCCTTTCCCCGTTACCAAATAAAACAGCGAATAGCCGGTTGGCTACCCTAGTCGTTGCGGCAGACCACCGATAAATAAAACCAGCCGGTTGGCTACTTCGTTGCGGCCGACCACCGATAAATAAAAACACGGGCAACCGGTTGGCCTCCCGTACGTTGCGGGGCCTTTCCCCGTTAAATGGCCTTGATAAGCCGCCAAAACGTTGGGCGATATCTCGCCAATTCCGGATAAATATTTTGCCCGGTTGGACCTTCAAATGTGTGGCGTCCTTTCGCCTTATCCTTAAATTGTTACGGCCCACCCGCCGATAAATGTATGTACCTGGTCCCCCGTTATCACACCACTGTTATTGATTCAACTATACCGTGGTGCGAACCTCGTGTCCGTCTCTCTTAATGGTTTGTTTCACTCTCAAAAAAAACAGATCAAATATAGTTAATTTATTATAGCTTTAGATACAAACAATAAGATGCCTGATTAGCAACCCAGATTAAAGAACGTGGATCGAACAACACATTTCAATTTTCTTTTCTTTGTCACAATTGCACGGCCGAATATAGATACCAACACGTCGTCCCGATGCAAGTCACACAATTTAAAAAAAAAGGTTCAACACTTTTCGTTCATCAACTATACAGTTACTCAGTATTTTTATTTTATTATTTTCAATTAATACACATACATAAATGTCACCTTCAATTCAACAAATTTTAATGACAACTCAAAAGACTTTGCACTCTTTTTTTTTTACTTTGTAATGAAATCAAAAATACATCAAAAAGAAATATCACTCTATATAAAATCAAACTTAGAATCTCCAAATCAAAAAAAACTCGACTTTTCAAAATATAAAACTCGAATCATCCAAAATTACCACTTGAATGATTGAAAAACAAAACTCGAATGCATTTACTCAAAAAAAATTCGAGCGTCGCACAAACGACGCGCAAAACATTCCAGAAGAATTGTCTTTCTTCTCTGTTTCTCGTTTACATCAATTCGCATTGATGTAAACGAGAGGCATATAAGAAAAACATTCTTATGGAATGTTTTGCTTGACACACACTCGATACGAATTGCTCTCTCTCTCCAACATCTTTCTCACCCTCGCGCCACCTTACAAAAGGTACGTACAAAACAACATCTACAAAAGTGGGGACAACAACCGAGGTGAATAAAAATACCAACACTGAGCACACATGAAAGTGGAGGCACAAACCCTAAATAAAATACAAACAGCGCTTGTTACGATCATGTAATCGTAACAATATCTCCACTGTATACTTACCTCCAAGCTAATCTTCAGAGATATTTAAATCCTGCATCGCCTAGATTTTTGGTTGTACAATCTACATCTAAGATCCAACCATTTTGCAGCTTTCTACTTCCTTATTGTTTGTAGAAATATTTCTTACTACTGCCAAATGCGCCACGGATATAATATTGCAGTTACTAAATGTTGACTGTTGGGAGTCTGGTTGTTCAATTTCTTCAACTGATGGTAAATACCCTACTCCCTACACCGTTTCAGAACTCTATTTGCAAGTGACATATATGAGCCTTAAAATTCGAATTACAAATTAAAACCGTGGGTGTATGTGCGTGTGTGTTTAGGTCTCTAGAGGATTCACATGGTATTTCGTGCTGAAAGGCCAAATTAATAGCATTGGGCGCCAGCGAATCTTTCTGGTTCACACCATTTGTTAGCGCAGCTGATAGGTTTTTGCTGATAGGTTAAGGATAATGTAAAGTTGTTAAATAATAAATAACTCAAAAATCTTTGCATAACCATCCTTAACGTGATACACTGTTTAGTGGTTAATAGGTTAGGGCGGAAACTACACTGATAATTGCCGAAACTATTTTCGGTCAGAAAAAGATCTATTTTTAGTATGTTTAACAGACCTGTATTGCAATAATTTTTAAGTTTGAGGTGATGGCCTTTTTATGCAGCAGATTATGATCTTTCATTCTTCAGTTAGTAGCTCATGTTGTCTAGACGCAAGAGAGTATCTCAGGGATCGAAAAGTTTTGTTTTTAAATTTACTTATAGGTGCAGTTGTTCTATTTAGAATTCCGATGCTGATAGGAAAACAACCACCTTTGATCTCAGTGCTTTCCATTAGGGAGATTTCTAGCGTTCGCCGTTTAGCCTAACTCTTTAGCTTTTGCCTTTCGATTGTAAGCTGATATTTTCGATGCTGACTACCTCATATATTCGCATATCTTTTGTCAGCAAAAGAAACGCATTCGTTTAAGTGTCTTTTATTATCTGTACGAATGTCTAGAAAGTTCTATGACATTGAAAGGAAATATGATGTTTTGAGTATTATCGTATTTGCGATTCACGGGTGTCTATTGTGTCACGAATAATTAATTCCAAATTTTAATAAAGGGTTTTTTTTGTTGACAGCCTGTGGAGGCCATGTTGTTTTGGTGGCGTCTATCTAATCTTTTTTTCAGTCAGTGATGCCAAATCACCATGACAAGTTATACGATTGAGCAGTACGTCCAAAAGATAAAAATCCTCTTTAAATCATCTTTAAAATCAAAAATCATCTTTAGCGACGAGGCGCATTTTTGGATGAATGGCTATGTTAACAAGCAAAATTGCCGTATATGGGACGACACCAACCTACACGAGGGTCACCATGTGGCAATGCTTCCACAAAAAGTTACTGTTTGGTGCGGATTTTGGGCCGGTGGCGTCACTGGTCCGAACTTTTTTGAAAATGACGGTGATGCCATCAAAACGCTGTTTTCAGCTGGACGTGGTTACGTGCCACACATCAGACGCAACGATGAACATTCTGCATGAACGATTTGAGGGTAGATTTATTTCTCGCAGAGGTGACGTGAATTGGTCTCCAAGATCGTGCGGTTTGACCTAGCTAGATTTTTTCTTGTGGGGTTTCCTCAAGTCGCTGGTCAATGCCAATAAGCCGCAAACGACCGATGCCCTTAAAGCCAATATAACCAATACCGTCGCTCAAATTGAGCCGGATCTATGCGGCAGAGGTTTTGAAAATTGAACCACTCGGATCTCGTGAGAAGCCGCGATGGACATATCATCGTTCATATTCCATAAATAATGGCATACATGGGCCTTTCAAACAAAAAAACAATTTCGTTAATTCCTCACTCACTCACAGCTTGTTTTACTCCATTTCAACATCGACTTGCTCTTATTGAAAACCCCTTTATTAAGGGCAATTAACGAGCACTTGTCCTATGTCGTTGAAAGACATTACACGAATCCAACGACATATAACAAGTGCTCGTGAATTGCCTTTAACATTAAAAGAGTTTAACTAATACGTTCTCACGATTAAGAGTTAGAACTTACTACACACCCGTTGAAAATTGTACTTCACCTTGAACTTCTTAGCCTCACTATAAAGCTTTGATTACAAAGCAGTAAAATGGTTTAACATTAGAAAAAGGAAGCCCCAAATCAGACAAAGGCAAACTCTTTAAACATCGACATTTTTTGAGAACCGCAATTTTTTTATTTTTTTATTCTTCAGTTTTATTACAACTAGTGACTTTCTTGATTGACCGGTTCGAGTATTGGTATTCGCTTTAATTTGTTTTATAGATAATAAACCGCCTTCACATGATCGTATTTCGAGTCATAATAATGTAAAAATCAATCAAATTTACGAATTTTGTGTTTGACTATGTTTTATGATCTGAATTTGTCTTTCCTTAGTTAATTTAAAAAAAAGATTCAGTTAAACATTGTATTAGAAACAGTTTAAACACAATAATCTTTTAAACCCGTTATCGAAATCCGCTTCGCCTTGTCAATGTTGCTGCTATTTTTGATTTGTTCCTCGACGAAATACAGCTTTCATATAAACCTATGTTACATTAGGGTGACTTGTAAGGGGTAACTTATTTTTATGGGGGTTAATAAACTTGAGTGACCATTTCTTGTTTGATGAGTTGAGTTGATTTAAAAAAATGGCCTAAATGTCAGCTTCATGTTATACGCACCTTGAGCTGATCTTCCTTATGTAGTTTGCAAATATTATGCATCATCCTATTATTAATTTCTGAAAGAATTCCGTATTTAAAATTTGATTGATATTTTTTAGGGTTAAAAATAATCTCTAAATTAAATATACTGCGGTCGGATTTTAAAAATAATTTCCATCCTTTACCTACTAAACCAAAACCGCCCATTTGCTGCAACAGTGACACAACTCAAAATTCACTCATCTCTAAGATATTCGAATCAAACGATTCCCAATAAATCATATTTTTATTATTTTGTCTCAAAACATACTCTCTTATGTAGTTATTTCAAACAAATTAGGTAAAATTCCATATCAAAAATCACTCAATTCGCGAATGGAATTAACATTTTAAGATATTGGAAATTATCCTAAGAGAACTTGCAAATTATTAAAGAATTATAAAAATTAAGATCCGACTGAGGATGTAGGGATAGAAAAAAATTTGTTTTACTAATCAGAATGTATTTTTATTTAATTTTGAAAATCGCCGTTTTTACAAATATTTTGAGTGATATTTTCAAATTGCTCTACTGAAAAATTAAAAATTTTGGATTGTGTCACTCTTGCAGCAAATGAGCGATATATACCCTCATAAATTTATATGTATAGTAAAAAAACAACAAATAAAATAAAACATTAAACTTGCATTTTAAAATAGATTACTAATAATAAAAGATTTTTTTTTATAAATAATTCGTTTTAAAATTAAAATTTATAATTGACATTTTGTACATATTTGTTATGTGTTTTAAAATCTAGATTACATTTAAATATTAACTAGATTATCTTAATTACTTTAGTTTTATAATAATAATATAATATTAACGGATTTATTTGTATTTCCTTAATTAATAATTATATTAATGTTAAATATTGGAGTGAAGTGTATGCCAAAATAACAAAATATACACTGTGTCCTATAATTACTTAGAATTGAAAAAACACTCAAATTTTGAACTTTCTTAATATATCTGAAATTTTTTAATAAACACAAATATTTTTACACTATACGTAGCAAACATTTAATTTGTGTGGAAAGTTTTGAGTGAATTTTAGAAAATGAAATTTTTTACAACAAACATACTATGAATTGCACAGAGATGATCGAAGTTGTTCTGAACTGCCCCTACGGATTGCACAGATACGTTCGAAGTTGTTTTGAACTAGTAATTGATGTAAGAAACCAATCTTATTTATCCACATGCTCGGAAATCTCTGAGATTTTTATTATTCGAGACAGAACGTCATTGAGTGAAATACGAAAATTCTTAAACATTTGAAATTATTTATCTCGGCCCCTACGGATTGCCCAGATACGTTCGAAGTGGTCCTGAACTAGTAATTGATGTAAAAAACCAATCTTATTTATATCCACATGCTCGGAAATCTCTGAGATTTTTGTTATTCGAGACAGAACGTCATTGAGTGTAATACGAAAATATTTAAACATTTGAAATTATTTATCTCGGCCCCTACGGATTGCCCAGATACGTTCGAAGTGGTTCTGATCTAGTAATTGATGTAAGAAACCAATCTTATTTATCCACATGCTCGGAAATCTCTGAGATTTTTGTTATTCGAGACAGAACGTCATTGAGTGAAATATGAAAATTCTCAACCTTCATCCTTACAACCAGCATACCCGGGTATGTCCATATAAATATTTTCAAATAAATATTTTCAAACGTTTAAGAATTTTCCTATTTCACTCAATGACGTTCTGTCTCGAATAACAAAAATTTCAGAGATTTCCGAGCATGTGGATAAATAAGATTGGTTTCTTACACCAATTACTAGTTCAGAACAACTTCGATCATCTCTGCGCAATCCGTAGGGGCAGTTCAGAACAACTTCGTTCATCTCTGTGCAATTCATAGTGTGTTTGTTGTAAAAAATTCCATATTTTAAAATTCACTCAAAACTTTCCACACAAATTAGATGTTTGCTACGTATAGTGTAAAAATATTTGTGTTTATTTTAAAAAATTTCAGATATATTAAGAAAGTTCAATATTTGAGTGTTTTTTCAATTCTAAGTACTTATCGGCCACAGTGTATATTTTGTTACTTTGGCATAAACTCCACTCCGATATGTTAAATAATAATAAAGACAATATTTATAATGAATTGTTACTGGTATATAAAATAATAATGAACGACTAAAGTAAATTTTAATTTTAATTAAATTTGTAAGTTTTGTTGACAATTAAATTTATATATTAAGAATATAAACAAATATGATAATTACAAATTAATTATATAAAATAGTTACAATTTTAATTATTATTATCAAAAATAATTAATTGCTTTGAACGATTTTGGCCTTTATTTTGAGCATGGCAACCGAATAAGAAACAACACAGCAAGGTATGGGTAAGTGTCGTAAAGTAAAATATTTTTTTGATTGATTGATCACCCTCGTCGATTAATGCAGTTGGTTGGTCTCAATTAAAACGAACCGTTAATTTAATCATTTCGAAGCAAACAAAATAAATTGTGTCACCTACGTCGTATTATTATTTTTAGAGTTCAAAATATATTATTGACAGCAAATTAGGCAATATTTTATAGAATTTGAGTGCAATGAACTGATAGGTTTGTTGAGAAGTGTTATACAGAGCCACTGATGATTTTTGTAGTTCTGTGCTATGTTTAGGAAAACTTTTTGCACCAATTCGTCTATGCTTTCTGTGATCTTACAGATTCATCAATTTGCATTCGCCCATTTCCAATATCCATTAATTGTTTTGCAAAACTTCCAGCCGATGCATCCCGTTGTAGTTGTACACGCATGTTGGTTTTCAAAGCCAATTTCTGTAAAAGCGGGTGTCGAACGTGGTATAACCGGCAGTGTTTGTCGAAAATCACCAGACAATAAAATGAATGCGCCACCGAAGATCCGTGCGTTTCCAAAGCGCTTCCAATGCTTTCTTGTGAGACATTGTACATTCGTCCCATATGATAATTTGACACGTTTGGAGTACTTTGCCCATTCCAGAGTTTTCGCTGATGTTGCATGTTGGTGCCTTAGTGTTTTGTAAATTCAACGGCAGTTTCATGCTGAATGCGCTGTTCGGCCACCATCCAAAAGAGTTGCCGCAATTCCAGATGATGCAATGGCCAGTGCAATATTATTTTGTGATCGTATGGTTGCCAAAATGAGTGAAAGAAGAAAAGTCTTGCCTGTACCACCAGGCGCATCTATGAAAAATAGTCCACCGCTTTGTTCTGCAGTGATTGCACGCATAATTCTGTCATACGCAATGCGTTGTTCTGGAACCAACTGCGGAAGATTTGTCTGAACAAATGTCCCCAGTTCGTCAGAATCAAAGTGTGTTTCTCGTTGCAAATCATGATCGGAAAAGGTCGTTCGCTGGTCGGTTCGGAGCAGGCACTCCCAGTTTCACCAGTGCCTTGTTAGCGATTGCCAAACATATGTCTTCAATCAAAATCAATGCCTCATTATACACGTTTGGTGTGAATTGAATGTCCGGATTTTTCTTCGCAGCGCGCAAACGATGTAGAATATCTTATACTCATGTAGTCCTTGTATTTTCCCCAAAGATCTTTTGGATTAGATGGGAAGCAGGTTGTCAATATTATGGCAAATAACGTGCGTAGTTGCTGTGGTCGAACAGTATTCGATGCATTAGCGAGTGCAGTGTCCCAATGTGCATCATTCTCAAGAAGATTTAGTTCCTGGCAAGCTTGGCGATAAGTGGCGCACAGCTGACCGTTCGCTGTTCTTAAATCTTGAAAAGATGTCGGTCCACGTACATCGATTAACAACGGACATTGCTTTAAATATATGCTGTATAAGATAGCGGAATTTTGACAGCAGAAAATAAGAGATTATGCTACTCGCCGCAAGTGGCAGCACTATCACTAAAGAGAATTTATTTTGTAATGTAATTACCAGCGGAAATTTTTTATTCATTATGTATGTATATATTTTTTCACTAAATAAAACATCTCAGCGGAATAAAATATTAGAAGTGATCCTTAAAATGCAAATTGATTGATCTCAGAAGTAAAGGAACTCGGTATATGAAATGTTGAAATTTAACAATATTCCGTCTTTCCGGCATTTCTTCCACTAGTAACCAATGATTTCGGTTGGTTTTCTAGTAGCTTAGGTTATACTGAGACTATGGAAAATTTGGGGAAAATTCATGGACTAGAATTTTCACAAATGTTTGTTGCACCGAACGATGTCATTTGAAAACATGAATTGTGTATTTGCGGATGTTTTCCAAGAAATGCTTCGACTCACGTGTATCACCAGATAGCAACGTTGATAGTGGTTCGGGTGGTGGATGTAATTCTGGCAGTTTAACTTTTCCATTGGCGCAGCACATTCCTGGCGTTTCGTTCTTAAATTTGAGGGCGCTACAATACATGCAAATTTTATCCATTTTTCCAATGACGACACTTGGATGAAGACTGTAATCATTATTACTGTGATAATGGAATGCACCAAGATTTAAATCAGCGTACAATGTTCGTCTTGATCGAGCGGTGCTTAATCGAACATTTTGCAGCCTTTCCTGTTGTTCAGTTGTCTCAGACGAACGGGCCTGAGTAGTACGTATTCGATCAGTTTCTAACCTCACTTCTCGTTGTTCAGATGATTCAGACGAACGGATCTCAGCGGCATGTGCTCGAAGATTTTCCAGCCTTAAGGCTCGTTGCTGGTCTGGTTCTGAGGCTCGTAATGCTCTTTTCTTCCGTGCTTGAGGTGTGGATCGGCCAATTGTTCGTCGTTTTGGTGGCATAACTCTACGGGAACGACGTAAAAACTACGTTTGAATTTAATAGATGTCAATCAGCAATCCGAATCTCACAATGTATCTAATCCAATTGAACCGGCTGTTCACACACGGAAGGGAATGTTAATATTGACGGTAATCACCAATTCGCTGAAGGAAATGTGAAGTGAGTTGAAGCAATGGTTGCTTCAATATTGGCTTTCAAATGCTCGATTGTTCGTGGATTGTCCGTATAACACTTATCCTTCACGGCACCCCACAAATAAAAATCCAAAGGCGCCAAATCACAGGTCCTTGCAGGCCAATTCACGTCACCGTTTCGACTGATAATACGGCCATTGAATTTTTGACGCAGTTTCGCTATTGTAACGCGCGATGTGTGGCATGGCGCACCATTTTGCTGGAACAGTTGTCCAAACCAATATCTTCAAAATATGGCCACAAAAAAGATGTTAACTTGCGTGGCGGTAGTTAATTCCGTTGACCGTATAACGGTCGCACCGGCCTCATCTTCTAAGAAATACGGCCCAATAATGCCGCCGCGTCACAAAAAACACCAAATAGTAACACGCAATGGGTGCATTAGCTTCTCCACATATCCTTGTGAATTTTTCGATTCCCAAATGCGACAATTTTGTGTGTTTACGAACCCACTGAGATGGAAATGCGCTTCGTCCGAAAAGATGATTTTTTGAGCAAAATTCTCATCATTTTCGAGTTTGACGCAGGCTCACACAGCGAATCGATATCGAAGCGGATGTTCACGGGGCTGCAATTGCGGGACCAATTGAACTTTATAGGGCCACAAGCTAAGATCTATATGCAGAGTTCGTTGCATGGAAGACCGGTTGATGTTCATTTCCGATACACGATGATGAATTGATAATTTCGGACCTAGTGCGCATTTTCGGCCACCGCGGCACGACAAGGACGGTTACGCGTTGGATTCTCGACTAGGTAGCCCGTATCACGCACTTTAAGCACAAACTTCTTGATACCGTTGGGAGTGAGCCCGTGTTTTGACCAAATTTTGTACGACATTTCTTTGTCAAGGAAATTGTCTTTGTTGAGGAAGTAAATTTCCAACATTTCTCACTTTTGTTGAAGCAACTAGAAATAATATACTGAGTTTCTGTCAAAGAAAGAATGACATTAGTGTTGCCAGAGCCAAAATAACCGATATGTCAAATCTGAACCGGTTATTGTGACACCCTTCCCCAAATTTATTGAAAATTTGACATCTTGTCTTGCCAAACTTAACATTATTCCCATTTTTGAAAATTTTACTTTCTGGACTTTGCCTTTTATTATCACATCAACGTCAGTACGTCCAAATGAAGTTACTTTCCATTTTTAGTTATTTGCAACAACAACATCACTAACAACGCTCTACTGGGGCGGTATATTGTACCATCATTTCGAATCAAAATTCGAAAAAAGTCGGAGGCGGTATGTTGTCGAATCGCGAATCGCGATAAATGGTAAAGTTTCATCATTTAAAACCAAAGTAATAATAAATGTAGCTGACATTTCATTCTAGAAAAATAATTGCTAAATTAAAAACCGATAAAAGTCGAAAATGATACAACTTTCACTTTTTCGATTCAACTTTTTTCGAATTTCGACTTTTTTCGATTCGAAGTGATGGTACAACATACCGCCCCTGATTGGTGCCAGTCAAGTCGTATTCATACGACAGATTAAAATCCGGGATTTTCTATCCCATCGTTTTAACCAATTAAATCACCTAAATTATACAATAGACACGCCTCCTTTCATACATAAAAGTTGAAAAAAATTAAAAAAAAATCTGGGATAGGAAAGGCCTATAGGCCTTTGTCGAATATCCCACAGTGGAGGAAGTGGATGCAGCTATTAGTAGATTGAAAAATGAAAAGGCACCCGGTCTCGATAGAATCCCCGCAGAATTTATTAAGCTCGGAGGCGCTATTCTTGTAACATATCTATACGATCTCATCGCCTCTATTTGGGACCAAGGAGAGCTGCCGGAGAATTAAAAGACCGCGCTCATATGTTCGTTGCACAAAAAAGGCGACCGTCTTCAACGTGGAAACTATCGTAGTATTGCTCTATTGAACACTGCTTACAAAGTGTTGGTAAATGTTGTACTTGCCAGACGCGTCCCTTTCGCCGAAAACATCATTGGCGACTATCAGTGTGGTTTTCGTCCCAACCGATCGACCACTGACCAGTGTTTCACCATGAGGATGATCTTGGAAAAATGTTGGGAGTACAACATAACCATACATCAACTATATATAGACTTCCAACAGGCATATGTCAATATAAACCGCGACAACCTATGAGCCGTGCTCATATGCCTAGGAATCCCAAAGAAACTCGTTTCGCTGTGTAAATTAACAACGTCTGGGTCTGTATGTAGAATCGTAATTGAAGGAACTGTGTCAGACTCCTTTGAAATAACATCTGGTGTTCGACAGGGTGACGCACACGCACCTTTGCTGTTCAATTTTGCGCTTGAGTACGTAGTAAGGAAAATCAATATGGAAACTCCGCGCTGTATATTTTATAAATCAGGCCAAATTCTTGGATATGCAGATGATATCGTGCTTCTTGGCCGAAGACCTATCGATATCAAAGATAGTTTCATACCGCTCTGGAAACCGCTATGGAAAAATTTCGACCGCTTTTTTATCATTGATTGGTATAGAAAAGGGTAGAATATAGTGGTGAAAAAAATTGTACACTGAACTTTTTTTCATTCAATCCGTGGTTCCACACTTTGATTCTTGGGTCGTGATTCTTTCCTCGTTCCCTTCAACCCTACAAACTAATTTTTTGGCGGGGAAATTCTTGATTTTTTTTCAGCAAAATTTTTTTTTGATTCAACTGATTCTCGCACAACAACAAAAATAAATTTTTCAAGGACACCTTGTTTATTTGTCGTTTTTGGGTTAATTTTAGTTTAATTTGCACTTAGAGTACAAAAAATATATTTTTTCAACCAAGGAAACAGTTTTCGCAGCAAATAATAAACATTTTTTACAATACGAATAAATCAAAAAACATAATTTTACGCACATACATAAAAAAAGAAACGCGCAAAGAAATCAAATGTGAACGGCGATTGATTTTTTGAAATCATTGAATCACGACGAAAGAATTAAAGTGAGGCGAGGCTCAATAAGGGTAGTCAAATTTTTTTTGGTCCACTTAGTAGCGTATATAATACTTTATAATATGTATATGGTTTGGAGGTGAACAGCAGTAAAACTAAATATTTAGCAACACCTAGGAACATCTCTATGGCAAATCTCGGAATTGGCGGCTACAATTTTGATAGCGCCTAAAACTTTAAATACCCTCGGGCCAGTTATAATATCGCTGAATAAAATGCAGGCAGAAATAAAAGCCCAAATCGCTGCTGGACAACGAGTTTTCAACGCACCCAACGAAGATAATTGCGATCGAAGCATCTATCGCAGTGGTGCAAGCTCGCACTTTAAAAAGCACTCATAAGACCTGTGCTGGCTTTCGTAAGCGAGAGCTGGACCTTGACCTCTAACGATTGTTGATTGTTATCTACCTTCGAAAGGAAGGTCATCCGCTCAATCTTTGGTCCAATTAAAGTCGCGAACAACGAATACCGGATTCGTATGAATCACGAAATAAAGCAACTCCTCGGAGGCAGCGATACCATCGGATTCATCAAATCCAATCGAGTGTGATGGCTCGGCCACGTTACAAGGTCCCCACAACAACGGATGATAAATAAAGTGTTTCACCAATAGCCGCTGAAGTGCGTCGCAGAGGAAGACCCCGACTACGCTGGCGTGATGACATCGAACAAGATCTACGAACATTAGAATGTCGAAACTGGAGGCCGAGAGCAATGGATTGAGATGGTTGGAGGGCCATAATGCAGGCGGCGAAATCCCTTCAAGGGGATGTGAAAGCCAGCGCGAGAGAGAGCGTAGTCGTCCGACTACAATTCCGATTGCCTGCAATTATGGCCTAATTAAATTTCAGGAATTCTATTTCGATGCTCCAAAATTTGGCGTCCATTCGATGCATCAACATTTCTTCTTTAACACCGTGTACATATAGACCTAGGCATGTTTGTGGCAATAAACCGTTTTGCGAGGTCTGTTTGTAGCAATGCGTGTAAAAACAAGTTCTTCAAGTCATTCAGTCTCACGAGAATTTACTGATTGCATCGTAGATTTTAATCCTAATATGGCGACCTTAGAATAACGAAGTTCTATGTTCACTTTTAACAGTTTCGAGAAAACAGCAAATGAAATATCAAATAGCTTTCTGTTTTCCTTGTAAATTAGGTTTAATATATGTGTTCTTTATTCAATTTTCATAATTTTCATTGCTGCGTTCAAGATTTTTCATATTACTCCATAAAATAGCCAAAATTATTTTACACATACAACTTTTTCTAAATTTTGATAACAAAACTGGAAGATAACAAAGTTGTATGTGATC
The DNA here is from genome assembly GCA_932526605.1 of Nephrotoma flavescens. Classification (NCBI taxonomy): domain Eukaryota; kingdom Metazoa; phylum Arthropoda; class Insecta; order Diptera; family Tipulidae; genus Nephrotoma; species Nephrotoma flavescens. The sequence goes on from OW052220.1 coordinate 42,768,364, forward strand.
ACATACTACTTTGTTTTACAATTCAAGATATGAAAGATAATGCTTTCGGCTGATCTACCATAAAATTGACATTTTGTTTAAAACTTGTGGTTCTTTTGTGTATGACTGTTGGGGACAGTAATTCGTTGAACAGTTGTGAATCGAAAGGGTCTCTAGTCAGTAATGAAGGTCGCGTATTACCAAACAAACAACCCATTTCGAATATATGGCTAACGTGACCGTAGCAGCCGTGATATCTGGAATATATAGTCGCTAATCGAAGCAATTCTTATCAATGTAAATAGTTGTGGCATTTTCCATTGTGGGTCGTATAGACCAATATAGATTAAAGTTTTGTGGTCAACGATAGGTAAAAATGTAGACGTTCTGTGAAATTCTGGAAATGTTTAAGGGCATTGGGTATGACTGCAATGATTAGCGCTATAGAGCTTCTGCAGAGTTTAGCCCATAACGAATGGTTTGGCTGTTTCATATGGATGTTCCAATAAAGTGTTTTTTGGAATTTGCCTTGGGAAGGATTCTTTGATAAAAGTTTGCCGTTCATTGTAACTTTCGCGCTGTGTTTTTTAGTCAAAATATCATTCTCGTTAATTTGTAAAAGTCCAAACGGGTATGTAACTGTCCGTGTTAAGGATCTGCGAAGGAAGTAAGCGAGTTTTAATAAACCTAAACATTCTTCGGTCGGTGGCTGTGTTCTCTAAATGAGGCGGACTAATCCAACAATGTTACAGGTGGCAAAATATTTGATTCTCCATTAGTCCAAATTTAGAATTATCTGTCGCTAGTTTTTCTGAAGCACACAGGAATATATATCTGTGGCAATTCAGAAAAATCACTTATCTTTTTTGAAGGGTTTTTTGACACATTTTGGGATTTAAAATAATATAGAATCATATTAGGTCTGCCTTTTTTTATTTTAGTAATAAAGGCTTCATGTCGTCCATTGGAATTGTTTCGTTCGTTCTGTTTTTAAGTTCTAAAGAAACTAACAATAATCGTGAAGACGGCTACGAGGTGGCACTTCGTCTTATGAAAGTGATTTGTGCTGAGGAATTAACGGCTGACTGTCAAATTTATCACTTGTGGAAGTTTGATAGAAGCAGAGGATATGGATTGGTACCACTTTAGATATTCAGTGACAATCTACCGAATAGTCAGGTTTTTTTTATGTTTTGCTTAGTCCTCGTTGAGACGACTCGTCGACTTTGAAGAATAATTATGAAGATGTTACGTGACCATTAAAAAATTTCTCCCTTCTAGGATGATAGAACGTATTCGATTATTAACTAGAATATAGTACTCGTCAGTTTTGCAATGGTCTATGGCTACTAATATTTTCAAGGAGTTATTATGGTCAAACCATTCAGTTCGTTAGACCTCAAGTGAAACTCAAGTTGGTTTTCTATCGTAAAGTACCCCAGAGGTAATATTATTGTATTGAAATTGAGTATTGATTTAGAAGTGATTAAAACCGAAAATCTCGATTATTAGCAGTCGGGCTTTGTTATCTCTATTTTCACTTTCGCGATTACAATAAATGATAAGAGAGATTTTTATAATAAACAATAGTAGTAATACAATTTTATTAGTTACATGTTTAGAACAGAGCGTAAATAATTCACAAATATGTTATTTAGTTTAAAAAAACTAAAAAAAGGCGCTAACAATTCATTAATATTATTGTGTTAAGGACGATATACGTTTTTCGGGCCGACGTGCCCTACATCAACTACCAAACTCGAACAGGCCATAATATTATCGCAATAACTGCGGAAGTCTACGCCCCGGTGGCGTTATAGAGGCAATCGCATTATGTACAAGTTTATCGAAAATTCGTTTTGGCCAAATTGGTGGAGGAACTGTAGTCAGCCACAAACCAACCCGATTACGTCTAGCCCTTTTCTCTGTCGACGCTAAATTTTTATAGTATTTCTGTAAAATTTTATTTGCATTACTAATATCTATGGTAGGTGTGCATGCTTTTCCAAATCCCAGGCTTATAAGGGCATCGGCCAGATCAAGGGCACCCTTATTTTTGAATTCGCTCAACATGTATACTTGGCATTCAGCGTATTCATCCGTTGTAGCTAATGGTACAAATTTAACTTTTTTATTTAAAGTCACCGAGTTTAACCATGAATATCCATTTGCATTGATGTCAACCCCCGATATCTAGAAGTGAAAAGAAATTAATATTTACGTAACCGTTATAATGGCCGCGCACTATATATATATACTTTGACTGGAAGAGTTTTTCGTGAGGCAAATAGTAAATTAATCGGTGGTTTATGATTGACACAGACTAGAGGACCGCTAGGGCCCGGTTCTATTTTACTTATAACACCCTTCTGAGGTAGATTATCCCGTATAAATTGGCGTGGAATGCTCGAAGGTTTAACAAATTTTGTGATCTGAAAATAGAAAATGTTCGTAATGGCTTTATATAGTACCGAGATCGTAAACAAATGACGTATACACGTATTTATACTCACTGGACGGATTTTGTAGTATGCTACAGCAAGTAAGGTTCCTGATATCGTATAAATCCCAATCTATATGTAAAATATAAAATCGATGTTATCGAAAATCTTTGGTCGCTATGAAACATCGGGGCACCGGCCACCGCATACTAAATACTAACCTCGACTCCTTTCGTATCTCGTTCCATATAATTTGTAAACGAATGATAAATGGATGAAATTTCATTTAGTATTTTATTCATATTGCACCAAATCTTAAAGTTTAAACTTGTAAACTGTTTATTAACTAATTTAAAAATAAAATGAAATTTTTATAAAAAAAAAATTTATTTTGAAAGTGATTACTTCATCTGTCAGAATTATCTAATGTTTTTGTTGTGTGGTGCTACCTGTTGAATATTATTTTCAAATATTTTACGTGGAGTACTAGATTTTATTGTACATAGCCGCCATCTAACAAACGTATGAGAAAACAAATAAAATTTTTGTTATGTTGTGTTGAATGTTAGATGGTGGCCAAGTCAGTTAAGAGAACTTTTTTGAATGAAAAGAATTTTTTGAGTAAAGTTTAATAATGATAAAATTAAATAATTTATGAAATTAATTATTTGAATATTAAATTGTTTTCAATAAAAATGTGCGGGCGATTTTATAATATCCGTTACTTTATACACGGCTTTTGGCTGAATAGCGGGAAATAGAATAGTGAAATTTTGAAGCAAATTAAATTAGTCGGTTTACAGGCTTTGCATTGTGAACAAGAACACGCTTCGTATTACTACTGTTACTGTGCATTATCTTCCTCCAATTTGAACTGTAGTGAAACATCAATGAAGCCATGAGCTGTTGGACGAAACATGTTTGTTTTCTGTGGTACACCGGAGTATAATGGAAGGACCACAACTACCACTAAAATACAGAATTCAAAGTCAAGGAATAACAAGAGGAATCATTTGTCAACGATTTGAATGGTCCGGATGTAGATAGAGAGACGGTTGTGAAGTGGTGTCAAATATATATGATCAATGCGCAACTTTGAAAGCACCTGCATGAAAAAGTCGAGGGTCAATGCAACAGAACAACGCCGATGTACCATTCTACCAGTGAATTGTTCTTGGCGTGGCGCCAGTGGCGGCATCATTTCATGTTATGGAATTGGTGCTATTTCAGGAAACTAGTCAGTTGTTCGGCATAAATAAGGCAAGAACAACACCTTTGCAAGCGCCTTTGTGAATACAAATCAGTGCAACTAGGATCGACATATACAATATTGTTCCTGATGACCTATCGATCAGCGTACGCAACTTTACCGGCATTACACTGGCCCGAGCAAATATTAAGTTTGGTTCTGTTCCATCATCAGCGTTGTATGATCAATATAACGTCGATCGAATGAGGCCTAGGTATGACCCACGTGCACACAATAAAACGTTCGAAGAATGATAATTCGTTCGCTTTCAATCCGTAACAAAGAAAAGGGTTAGCATCGACGCTTCAGGGTTGGAACAGGCTATGTACTGTCTGAGATAAACGATTACCTATTTTACAAAATAAAGAGAGGGCGGTGAGGGAAATCCATAGTAGTGCATTTGCGCGGTTGGCACTCACTATACAGAGGTGGTAGTTTGAATTCTGTTCCGGATGAACAGACTTAAGTGGGGGTAATGTTACAATTTCGCCTATTGGGTATAATTCAGGGTAGATTATGGAAGTCGGGAGAGGATTATTGTGTTTAATGACATTTATAAAAGTTAGTAACATCTAGGTTTAAGTAGTAGCATTAGAAGTGAGTTTATAACAGTTAGTTGTATTAAGGCGGTGATACATGTACAGATTTTGCCTTTAAGGCATAAAATGTATGTGCGCTGATTGGTTAAAAGTCGGCCATCTTGAATCGCCTTATAGGCAAAAATTTTAAATTGAACATTTCTCAATTTTGTATAAGGCAATTTTTTTGCCTTAAAGGTAAAATCTGTACATGTATCACCGCCTTTACAGATTTAAGGATATTAGTCCAGAAAAGAACCGTTGCGATTGTTCGCGTTCAATGAGTTACTCATTCAGGAGACTCGGTAGACGGCCCAATATCTGAGGCTGACATTCTCAGGCTCTAGATTTTGTTGTTGTTTTATTCGTAGACATTTATAAATTCGAGACACAAGTTGAATGATTACTTTTTATTCTTTTCAGAGCAAAATTGATTGGATTCGGACCTTTAGATGCAAGCAATAATTGGTAATGGTAATTCATTTATTGAATTGGGGGATTCAGGTATTTCTGTTCAGGTATTTCTGGTTTTATTAATTTCGATTTTATCATCTCATTAATTCGTTTTCCCAAGGACTATCAGAATGCTCGCTGTAGTGACTTCCATTTGTTTTAATTTGACATTGCGTAAACAAATGTAAGAACTGTGAAAACATTAAAAAACTTTCCCAAAATACTAAATACTAAAAAATAATTTACTGTTGTAAAATCCTACAGTAATTAATGAAAAATATTTGTTTATGAGCTTTTTGGTCGATAATCAAACAACATGCACTACATTCCCAACAGCGACGATGAACGTATGTAATAACCCGTTCGAAGTTGTTTATTTATCATATTCACCAAAATCTTCTTTTTCGTTTCTTCATGTAAATACTGCTGGTGTTCAGCTTCATTTTCCAGTGAACATTCATCTATTGATTGCCATCGATGTGACATGCAATGCAGGAAGAATGGCCCGTGCCACCATAAGTGGCAGTTAACGTGCTCTCTTGGGTTATGCCGCGTGATGCAATTACATGCTGGGTTCTCCTGGGACCTTATCTTGTGTCATCTTGTTGCTGGGAGAATTTTCCTTATTGCTGAGCTCATATTTGTTACAAAGGTTTTGAAGCGGTTCGGCTCACTCTGATCCAACTTAACGTGATCATTGAATTCGTTCTGGCATATGTCTTGTAGTTATTTAATCGCATCGCGAATTGAACTTGCTTCATTTATTTCGCTAATAATAAAGCTGCTTCCAGCTGCTTCATGGTTAAACAACTTGTTCTTAATTGACGCAACCTTGGTTTTTGCGATTAAGGCTGTATGTTACTGAGAAAGCAAATTAATTTTTTAGAATTGATATTTAAATGCCCCTAAATGTATGCCAGTAAATTTAAATGCCTAAATGTTTCTTGAATATTTTTGAGTACCATAATTTCGTATAATTTGCTTACTAAACTTTACTTATATGGTTTATAGCTATGTGTAAAATTAATTAATAAATTTATTATTTTTCATATTAGCTATAATAAATTAATAACCACTTATCTTGGGCGCACTTTTTATTTTGTGTTTTTGTGAAATAATCGCCATTGCGGCGTAAACACAAATAAACTTTTCGTTTGATGTAATTTTTCGATCGATAAAAGTCGTTATTTTTTATATTTTTAACAGTTTGATTTCGAGAAAACCCAGCACATTTCGAACGTTGTCGACAACTGAAGCAAGTACATCACACATCTCCTTTTAATGTAAATATTACATTTTACAATAGGTTTGTTCCAATAGATTGTGTTTTAGAGTCCCAATAAATTGTCTTTTACTCATTAAGTGAAAGCGCAATCGCGTTGTTTGGGATTCTTTGACAGTGTTTTTTTCAACACCCCCTGGGACTCAAACGGTTAAACTAAATTTTACATTTTCTACATCATTTTAAGACTAATCTTAATAATCATGTGTTAATCCTTCAATTTTATGTTTCTTAACACCTTGACGCAAAATTGTTTCGCTGTTTAGAGGTAAAATATTGAAAAAAATTATTCGTGCGTTTCAAAAAACGATAAACTTTGAAACTTAAACATAGACAAACTAAACATTTTATTTAGATAATCATGTATTGATCCCTCAATCATACATCTAAGTTCATGGTAAAGAAACATCGTTTTTGACAATTTGAGTACCATGGGCTGTGTCCGAATAGTCGGGTAAATCAACTACTACGGTAAAAGTCGATTTTAGTACAGATTTTATCGATCAGTTTACCATAGAGTTATTGAAAAATATTTGAATTTTCCTTAAAATTTTCGGAAAATTCAATCATTGTGCCGTCAAAGACTTTATAATATTTAAATAGACCAGTAACGTGCTTTTGTTCCAAATAAAATCGTCTATTTCATGACAGTTAGGACGTGATGTATATATAAAATTCTATGTGTTCTAGACAGAGAAATGTCTTTCATTTCCATATAATCCACAACCAACTAGAAGCTTTTGTTTCTTTTCTGTTTGATTTTTAGCGTTTGTCGATTAATTTCTAACAAAAATTTAAAATTAACATTAAACACCAACGAGTTTATCATTTAAAAGTTCATAAGTTTAAATTACAATTGTAGTTTGTGCATTTCTTATTAAAAATGAAGTGTTTTGTGCAAAACTGTCATAAAAATTTTTTTGGTATTTCTTATCATCGGTAAGTTTGCAAAAGTTGGTGTTGGTTATGTTTGTGATAAAATTTTATGTTGAACGTAATTTGTGTTTGTAATTTGTGCGTTATTAAAATAAAATGTATCAAAAAAAATTAATTGTTGTGGATGATGTAAATTATGTACAATAGTTTTCGCCAGTCCCGCACCAAAAAAGTTTTCAGTTATGTATGTATGTTGAAGCAAAATGGCTCATTTTATATATTTTTTCTGAATTTTCAATTGGTTGATTAATTATATTGAAAATTGTAAAATTAATTTACATATTTTGTGTGAGCAGTGAATAGTTCCTTTTACGAATTATATCCGGCCCGCGATCACAATTGTGCGTGTAAAAATCGTGTACGAAAGAGAATCATATCAAACATTTATTTTTGTATCCATTTTGGACCAACATAGGTACACATTTGTGCATACTACTTAAATAATTTCCGTCCGAAAAATAACACTAACTATAATAATATTAAAATACTTAATATGTACCTACTTATGTTATATAATTTATATGTTATCAAATTATTATGCTTTTTTCAAAACGAATTTCGATTTAACTAAGATCCGTTAAAATCCAGAAGACATTACAATGAGCCATTATTTATTTACATACACATTTGTGTACGGTTGACTCAAATAAAAGCAAAAAAAAAATTCTGGCCGGAAAAGCGATATGGAACAGTTAAACAGGTTAAAAGAAAAAATTCAATAAAAAATGGCAAAGATTATAATAACTATCAGTGCCAATGTGTGCATACGGCGGTCACATTACAATATATGAACTTTTATGTATGCGGGCCCAAAAAACGTACACTCGAAAAAAAACTCTTATCAAATTCTATGGAAATTCTGTTTGTTTAGTGTTTTTTGAACTTATTTGTTTATTTATATATTTTGACATTGAACGCTGTTGGGCAATAGATGATGATAAAAAAATTAAATTTTTACTTTATTTGTAGAAAGGTTTTGTCTCACTTCTCAGTACATAAAAAATTTATTATAATTAAAATAAAAATCCAAAAAAATTAAAATAATTTACATAGTAAAAAATATAAAGTTTATCGTATACAACATTTTTTAAAATACTTGAACGCTGGTAATTTATATAGGTAAAATTATAATTCTACAGTTTATTTACATCGAAATAAGTAACTAACTTCATTCGCATTCGTTAATAAAAAGTCTTAATACAGCACTGATTATTTTTTCTCTATCTCTTTTTTTCTTTGAAATTTACTCACTTGACATTTAATTATTACTAGTCTATATAATATTATTAATGTTTTTGTGTGCCATAGACGTATATCACCCTCCCATTTTGATCACCTTTTGTCTGGAACAAGTCAGTCTTAATGTCAACTCTAAAACTCCACAACGTTTCAACTTTCGTAAGGCCGACTTTGTGAAGCTTAAACATTTTCTGGCTGACGTGGACTTAAACACCATTTTAAATGAACATAATGACATAGAAACACAAACTGTCAATTTTTATTCTGCAGTTTTTGAATGTTTTGAGCAATCCACTCCGCATACCCGTCAAAAAACTGTATCGCCGTCACCTCCTTGGTATAATAATGAATTACGAACATTACAAAGATTCCTAAAAACTAAATCAGACTCTGATTATTCTTAACTATTTAAATACTTATAATGATTTCAGTAGATTGTCTGACGAACTTTATGGGAATTATTTCAGACTCATGCAATCCAATCTAATCGCTGATCCTTAGTATTTTTGGCGCTTAATCAATCTGAAGAATAAGTCTGACGGATACCCTTCCACTTTGAAGTATAAGGATCATTCTTCTAATGATCCTAAAGTCATAACAAACCATTTTGCTAACTTCTTCACTCTGGCTTGCACAAACAGCGATTTTGAACCCGATGAAGTTTACTTTACATACATGAATAACTGTATTCAAACAACCTTAACTTCCATTCAAATCGATTATGAATCCGTGGTACAAAAGATTTCCAAAGTTAAAGATGATTTTTCATCTGGTCCTGATGGTCTACCACCTATCGTCCTAATACTGCAGTGATTTTCTTGCTCAGCCACTGACGACACTTCTCCAAAAGTCGCTTTCGCTTGGAATTTTTCCATCTATTTGGAAAAGTCTTTTATAGTTCCGATTGCGAAATGATCCAGTACTCCTAAGCTGTTTGAAAGTATTGTGTATGATTCACTGTACTTTCATTGTAAACCGTTGTTTTCTGACAATCAGCATGGTTTTCTCAAAGCACGGACCACGACCACAAACCATATTGAATTCACTTCACAAACATTAAATACGATGGAAGCAGGGAAAGATGTTGATGTTATCTTGACCGATTTTAGCAAGACGTTTGGCAGGATTTCTCATGAAGTTATTTTGTTTAAGCTTAGGGCCCTTGACTTTCCTACCCAAATTCTCCGTTGGGTGCGCTTTTATCTCAAAGATATATCAGCAACAACTCATATATCAGTACAATCTGGATGGCCCCAAGGCAGCTATCTGTGGCACTATTCTGGTTTTCCCTGGGAATAGGGAATTGGGAAAAATATTTTCATAGTATTTTTGTCTAAATTGTGTTTTTTTGGCCTACTGAGAAAATAAGTTTGGTGCAAAAAATTTCAAAACAAAGTGTATTGGGAAACTTTTGTTCCACAAAATTTTTATAGAGAAAAATATTTTCCCATTTAACTTTGTTTCGAAAATATTTATTTCAAACTTATTTCCTCAGTAGGCCAGAAAAATACAATTTAGACAAAAATACTATGAAAATATTTTTCCCAATTCCCTATTCCCAGGGAAAACCAGAATAGTGCCACTGGGGCGAATTTTTTTCATTCTGTCCAACGACGTTGAATGTTTAATAAAAAATTCATTGATATCTATATACGCCGACAAAATGAAGATTTACAAACGGATTGCAAACACCACCGACAAGAACCTATTATCCTTTTCGAGTAATAGCATTAGATGATTGTTGTACAATTTGCGAATAGGTTTTCCACCTTGCACCTATAACTTGTGGCTTTGGCTCCAATTGGGTTTTTACTTACTTTCTCTTTGGTAGTCTTAGAGCTTTGAGGAAACTGTTTCATTTTGTTTTTTAGCTTTTGGAGTTCTTTGGCTACTTCACGTCCTCTGTAATTCGCAGGATGATGCCCTTTACGGTTTATGCATTTTGCAGGGTGGTTTCTACTTCCCTTAAACTCTTTCGCTTTGTGTTTTTCATCACATTTTACGCATCTAGGCTCCCGAACGCAATATTTTTGCGTGTGGTTGAAAACTTGGAATTTTTTGCATTGATAACCTCGTATTTTGCACACTTTTTACGCTATTTGCCGTAGTTACTTGGCGAAACACACTAATACTTAATAATCACATTTTATTAAACACTTGTTTTTTATTTCGCAAAACTAGATTTTTTAAATATTTTAATTAAAAAATTTGTTCAAAAAGTTAAAAAAAACACTCGATCGATTTCGACTTGTTAGGTCATCATCAGGAGTATCTACTGATATGTAAAAGTAAAAATTTGTTGTATATAGCAGAAAAAAGCAAAAAATAAACAAAAGAAGGAGGGACAAAAAATAAGCAATACAAATTAATCAATTGATCAGTCATCAGTCACCTGCGCGATCAATAGATTAATTTTTATTGCTTATTTTTTGTCCCTCCTTCTTTTGTTTATTTTTTGCTTTTTTCTGCTATATATAACAAATTTTTACTTTTACAAATCAGTAGATACTCCTTATGATGACCTAACAAGTCGAAATCGATCGAGTGGTTTTTTTTAACTTTTTGAACAAATTTTTTAATTAAAATATTCAAAAAATCTAATTTTGCGAAATAAAAAACAAGTGTTTAATAAAATGTGTTTATTAAATACTCGTATTTTTCTTTAGGGGTTCTATTTTAACCATCATATTTAGTATTGCTTTGATGTTGAAACTTTTTTCAACTTTCTCTTTTTTATTAAAAGTAAGCATAAAGAGTGGGAACCCTCTTTTTCTTACTTCATTGTTCTCACCTCTCTCTCGTTTTAGAATATTTACTGCATCTTCTATTTGCAGATCTTTTGCATTTAGGTCCTCCATTATATCCTCCTTTTTACACGTTGGATGAAGGCCTCTGGCCATAACCTTAATTGCACGGTTGTTTTTATCTTCATATGTGAACCAACCTCTCGTTGAGCTTTGTGGCTAGAACTCTATATGTAGTGGAATCTGGTGTATTGATTTTCCACACGTTATTGTTTAGTGACAATACTCTGTACTCCTTAGTGGTCACTGATTTCATTATATTTTGTAGAGCAAATTTTTGAAAATTTGTTCAACCGTGTGCTGATATTTTGTATCAATTATAGGAATTATTTTTAACCATTCGACAAACATAACTTTTAAGAGATTTATTGATAAGGCTTTTATAATAATTTCAAGAAGTGTGTAAGTAACGTTACTAATGCTTAGCATTTTGGTGACAAAAGCAAGTAAGGATTTTTCTAAAACATTTGTAAATTCTATGAAATTAAGCTTAGTCGGCTCTTTAAAATGAGATTCCTTATAAATATCCACTTCATTCTTTGGGAAAATTAGAATATTATCATTATCAGTAGCATTTGAAAATAATTTTACATTATTAACGATCGTGGTATTGTTCGAATTATCGTGCGTTTTGCTTAAATGTCGCTTAAATGATGAAATATTTTGAAAAATTAAAGGACATTCATTTTGACATTTAAATTTATCATTTGTTTTCAAAAAATGAAAATATTTTAAATGCGTTATATACGTATCTATTGTTTGAAAATATTGAGTACAGAGAAAGCAATTTAACATGTTGATCAAAAAATTCTATAACTATGTGTATTTATTCAAATATTTTCATTACTGTTTTATTCTTGATTTGAGATGCTTTTTGATTAAATTTAATTTACTGTAGGTAATTCGATTGAACATAATGAATGAAAAACTGAAAGCAAAATTTAAAAACATATCATAATTTTATTACTTAAACGTTAGATCGAAAAAAAATTTAAAAAGATGAGAATAGAATATATAAATGTATCTGCAATAAAACTATAACTATTTTTTAAGTTCCGTAATTAAAATTTTTATGTAATGTTCTAAACGAGTTTTGTACAATCGTTTGTAAGTATAGTGCCCGGTTTCAACACATAGTGCAGCTGTTTACAAAAAGTGAAGTTTCTGTAGTGTTTAAGGAAAATGAGATAATATATAATATTAGTTTTATGAAAATTTAAAATATTATAAATTTTGATTACCTTTCTCCTCTGGTAACAATTGAAACTGGTTAATAACGGCCTTGCTTTCTCCTATCTCCATTATAGAACGGCTTGTATATTTATTGAAGTGTTTTCCCACTTTTCGAATAGCTTAAAACTAGACCGAAACCAATATCGATCTGAAAATAAACATGTGTCGTGTGTAAGTAGAGAGAACAAAGTACTTTGAATGGGAAATGAAAATTTTATAAAATCGTGTCATTAGACTTAAAAGTGATATTTTGACGAGCAATTTACTAGTACGCGAGATGGAGCGCAGCATAGTCAAGAGCAAATGCAAACATTGCGAGTCAAGCAAGGTCACTTTAATCCAATAGTACATATACAATTTTTTTTGCTTCAAAAAATGAAAAATATTTTGTAACACTATATAATTTCACCAGCGCGTGCGTGTTTAAAATTTTTATATTTCAAATTTCATAAACAAAAGGAATTATTTTATTTTAAATAGTTTGAAAATGATTAAAATTTTTTCCTTATTCGTAACAAATGCATTCGTTAATTAAAAATAGTTTACAAATTCATAATAACTCTTCATCTAAAATAAACACCAATTCCTTCTCATTTTACTTACCAAAAACGCATTAGAACTACACTAACGGGTGAAACGCCAAATTATTTGGACACGAGTAACTAATATTAAAATCAAAATTTTACATCAATTTTTATAATTTATACAGCATGTTTATTACAGCATTCTTTTTTATAACAAATTCACAAATTTTTTATATTTTAATATTTTTCATTCTCACTGAACACTACAAAACGTTTTTCCGATCACACATTAATCTTTCGACTAAAAATAACACTATAGTCATTGACCACCCGATTGGTTTTTATTTTTTAAAAATGTAAATCAGCAATTACTTGTAAAACACTTATTATTACACACTTAGACCTTTTATAAACATATTTAGAGAACGCTTTAATTAAAATTTAGAAGTTTTAGAGAACGTTTTTGACGATTTCACATTACACTTTCAACTGAACTAAAATAGCACGCTTACCAGTCTTTTTTGTGTATAAATGTCAACTGCGCATGAGTGAAATCAGCAAACATTTCTAAAATGGTTAAAAATTAAGAAAGATCAAGATAATCCTAGAATCAAGATAATCCTTGCTGTATTTTAGCAAGCTTGATTATTTTAAATAAACGATTGCTACAATTGAGCAAGCTGATTCTAATTTACGTTTGCCAGTTCACCAATATTTATATACTCGTGAACTATAAATAGTTATATACCCGTGAAAATATCCAAGCTTGCTAGATTAGATCAAGGATGATCTTGATTCTAGACATTTTTCAAAATGTTTAATCATTTTAGAAATGTTTGCTGATTTCACTCGAGCGCAGTTGGCATATTACAATGTACACATATTTGTATGTACACATAGGTAGGCAAATTTTACTGTTTTTTATATACATAAAATTTTGTTTAGATCCCAAACATGACCGCAAGCTAATTGATTTATTGCGTGGCGATTGATGCGAATGGTACGGTTTTGAATGTAATTTAACCAAATATAACTTTGTACTGTATAATCACTGAAGCTTCGCTCTGATTTTGTTTGGGTTTTGTTTTGGTTTTTGTCATAGTAAACTGGAAATAAAAAAAAAATTATTATTGTGAAACGAAACGTTATTGGTGATTTCACTGTTCACGGAACCGTACTCGTCTAAAGTACTAATTGCGATAAAATAATTACTTTTGAGTGCTTAATATTTATACGTATTTATTATGCGTATCATTTATACATGCTATCTTGGTTATAGGCTCGCAAGATCATCCGTATCCAAACAGTAAGTTCAAATTGAACGAGCTCTCGATTCTGGATCTTGATGTGAACATGCACAAATGGGGTTCATATACCAAAGATCGTCATCTGTTTTCTCTACTTTATTCTATATTTTTATAGGCTCGATATTAACAGTGGACTGGGACATACTAACAGTTTCCCATTTGATAATAATAAAATTACGTATCTGTGTCAGTCATCTTGATAATTTTAGCACCTTTCAACATTCGTGAATGAAATTTAATATATGTTTAAAAGTGATGTTCGAAAGTTCACTGTGGCAAACTGTGTCACAGTGAATTGAGAATTTAAGTAAATAATCCTATATTAACTATTGTTTACTTTTCTTGTGGTTAATATCGAAATAGGGCTAACCAAATCATTATCGCAAGGATTATGCTAAGCGACTTTATTTTTAATATATAACCCGTATTTATTCGGAGACAATATTTTATTGTGGAATATCATTCCAAAAGAAAAAGAACAATGTATAATAAATACGAGCCTGAAATTTTATAATGTGAATATTTGAATGAAATCATTTTTTATATTTAAAATATCCTTTGTTGGGACTCAAAAATAGGATTTTAAAAAGCGATATATTACCTAATTCTTAATTTTATCAAACATAGAATTATTTTAGATAATTATTTAAACAAATTCAAAAATTATTCAATAACCAAACGATTATTGATGCTTTGATCGAATAATAAAGATTAAAATTAAAAGTAAACTCTATCTCCAATTAAAAGAATGAAACATTGATTTTAGAACCAATTGTTTTTTTTATATTATAAGCTATTGATATACTATTTGATATACTATTTGAGTATATATTGATATACTCCAATGACCTTTATTAAGCATCTTTTTACTGACTTAACTGCAGCTTCCCATAGTCCTCAACAATGTGGTGAAGCCGGTGGTATTGCCATGTTGTTTCATCATTTGCTAATAATTGTGTAATTTCCTTATTTGAATTAGGAATTAGTACAGCTAATTCGCGCTCAAGTTGATTTTTAGCACCGACAAAGTTGGTACCATTGTCGCTATACAAATCACTGCATAATCCTCTACGTGCAGTGAATCTTTTGTATGCCGCGATGAATGCTTCAGTAGTTAGATCACTGACTGGCTCAATGTGTATGGCCTTGGTTGTCATACAAACGAAAATCGCTAAATAACCCCTGTGTGCCTTGTGACCTCTTCCCTTTGTTGTTCGAATCAGAAGAGGTCCCGCATAGTTGACTTCAGTTCTCAAAAATGGTCTTCCGGGAGTAATCCGGGCGGCTGGTAAATTAACCATTAGCTGTGTTCCTGTTTTAGTATTAAAACGATGACATCTTGTACATTTCGACATGAAAATATGTCTTGTTAGATTCCGACCGTGGATGATCCAGTACCTGGTGCGAAGATGAGCCAGGGTTAATTGTGTTCCTCCATGCATTGTTTGTTTATGTGCTTCTTCAGTCAATAATTTAGTAATGAGATGATCTCTTGGGACAATAATTGGATGTTTCTCGTCGTAGCTCCAAGAGGTTGTGTTTTGGACTCGGCCACTAAGGCGTAAGATATCTGAATCCTGTATGAAAGGAGACAAAGATTTAATCTTACTTTTATTTGCCACTCCATTCTGGTTTGTAAAATCGTAAATTTCGTTCCTGAAGCGTTGCCTCTGTGTCAGTTTAATCAATATTTGGGTAGCATTTTTTGGTTCTTCTGCCGTGGGAACTTCTTGGTTGTTTAAAGTATTCCTTCGGCTTTTGTCAATAAATCTCAATACATATACCAGAATGCTTTTTATTGTTTTGAAATTGGAATGCCTTCGATATAAATTCTCAATCGGGTTATTTGATGTCACTGTCGTGGCCCCAACAACCGGTTGTATCAGCTCCAATTGATCTGGCGTTCCCTCTAGTTTCATTGGTGTTAGTTGGATTGCAGTTTTGAAGACGTGTTGAGGACCGTTCCACCATAAATTGCACAATCTGCAGGATTGTCGTATGATTTTACATAAAACCATTGACATGAGGCAGTTAACTTTTGGATTTCCGAGATTCGATTTGCTACGAATGTTTTAAATTTGTGAGGCTTGTTTTTCACCCATCCCAAAACAATCATAGAATCCGTCCAAAAATATGTTGGTGTTTTATCGAATTTCATGTC
The DNA here is from genome assembly GCA_932526605.1 of Nephrotoma flavescens. NCBI lineage: Eukaryota > Metazoa > Arthropoda > Insecta > Diptera > Tipulidae > Nephrotoma > Nephrotoma flavescens. Next base: position 42,784,550 of record OW052220.1, read on the forward strand.
CTGTTGTACTTTGCTCATTAGATTAGCAAGCAGACTGGCTCCACATAACTCTAGCCTTGGTAGCGTTAACTTGGTTGCTATTGGTGCCACCCGGGTTTTTCACGTTAACAAAGTTGCTTTATTTAATGATCTATCGTAAACATATATTACTGCTGCATAAGCCGCTTCTGAAGCATCACAAAATCTATGCAACTCTCCTGGTAACGTATAGAGTTGAAGTTGATCCACCTTGGGATTTTGATCGCCTCTAGCTTCGGGAAAGAAACATAGTATTGGTGGCATTTATTTTCGACTTCTTCAGGCAGCTTCTCATCCCACGTAACGCCTGAGATCCATAGAGTTTACATTAAAATTTTGGCTTGTATTAAGGTTCGAGACAACGATCCTAATGGATCGAAAACCTTTGATGATCCGGATAACATCTTTCTTTTTGTCATGATTCCACTTTTTTCGTTAAGGTTCGCCTTGAATTCGAAGGTATCTGTTGTAGGGTTCCACAGCAGTCCTAATGTTTTTACAGTATCGTCGTTAACTATGATAGGCTCGAGAGCTCTCGACTCTGAACCGACAGCTTCTAATAGTTGAGGATAATTAAACGCCCATTTTCTTAGATTAAGTCCTCCGGTTTTAAGTGCACTGATAAGTTGGTCTTGTGCTTTTTGAGCTTCTTCAAGGGTGTTACTTCCTGATAATACGTCATCCACGTAGAAGTCGCTCATTATTATGTTGGCCGCAATCGGGAATTTCACTTTTTCCGCTGTTGCTAACTGCTGCAATGTCTTGATAGCCAGATATGGCGCAGATGACATACCTAAAGTTACGGGTGTTAGCTGGTATGATTTTATAACTTCATCTGGCGTCTTCCTCCATAATATTTTCTGATATTGTTGATCATCGGGATGCACTTTTACCTGTCTATACATTTGTTCTATATGTGCTGTGTATTTTCTCCATCGAATTAAAATTGACATCAGATCCTCTTGTAATTTTGGAGCCACAAGTTGAGTTTCATTTAGGCTAACGTTTTTATCGGCCTTAGCTGATGCGTCAAATACTACTCTTAATTTTGTTGTAGTGCTGGTGGTTTTGACTACTGCGTATATTCATTACTTTCAATGAGGTGTCTCTGGTTGAAATACCCTTCTATACACTCGCGATATCTATTAGAAAATTCATTAACTACCCAGTGCTCGCTGTTTGGATGAACCGATTGATGTTATGTTTTGTTGAAACGGAATACGTACCATGTAACGGCCGTCGGTAGTTCGACAGTAATTCTATTGATAATGTTCTTCACACAACCTTTCTTCTTCTGTCATAAAGTTTTTGGGTGATATCTCTTGCACTTCCCAGAACTGCTTTAACTGGTTTTAATATCTATCAAAGTAACCATGGATTGGACGCTCGGAGATTTTTCGTTTACAATATTTCCAAATATGATCTATCCTAGCTCCGTTTGTTTGGCGGTTGGTTCGACTTGATTTCCTTTTACAACTTGGTTCATCAGGATATTTGGGTAATAATCTGCGCCTAATAAAATGTCAATTTTATTTGGTTGGTTGTAAGTTGGATCCGCCCACAGTAGATTATTTAAATGTTCCCATCTTTGATTATCGACATGTTGTTCAGGTAGTGGCCGAGTTATATTCCGCAATACTCATGCTTCCATTTCCATGGAAAAGTTTGAAGAAAATCGTGCTCCTATTCGAAAAGTGACTAGTTTTGTGGCAGTCGTGATGTCGCTATCATTTAAGCCACTAATCTCCACATGCGTTTTTATCGCCGGTTGTTTGATTTTCTTCGATGCTTCGTTGGTGATAAATGAGATTTGTGAACCGGGATCTATTAACATGCGTAACAGGATTGGTTGTTGTGTTCCATTTTGTACCTCAACCATTGTGGCCAATAGTGTACCGCATGGTTGTTCAAATTGGCTTACAAAATGATTAGTCACAATGTATGTTTCGTCTGCTTCCTTTTTTGGATTGTTATCCACCCTTTTGGTAAGCATTGTACGTTGTGGGTGATTATTAGAGTGTATGATAGTGTGGTGGGCTCTTTTGCATACTAAACATCGTGTTGATTTTAAACACGGTTGATGAAATTTTTCCAAATATATTTTACACAGATTGTGTTGACATTTATTGAAACTTCAAGCAGTCTTAAGTTCATGTGTCTGCTTGCAATTAATGCAAGTCCGTTGAGCTTTTACGTGTAGATTTTTAAGTCTTGGTAATTGTGGAGTGGTACCTGGTTGTTGAGTTGGAATCCGGAATTGCGAAAGGTGAGTGATTTTATTCTGGCGGCTTCTAAGGCTTGGCATCTGCGTTCCAAAAATGCCAGAGATTCCTCTATTGTTGGCATCTCACGAGGATCGGGAATGGTCATCTCAAACAGCCTCAAACTTTCGTTATCTAGTTTTTTGATTACAATTGGAATTACTATATGCAATTCCAAGATATTTTTATTACGCGCAAGTTTTTAATGCTTCAACCAGTCAGACTTAAGAGCTTAAGTTACACTACGATTGCACCACTTCGGTTAGTGCTAGAATCACCAAAATTTTATAGGTTTCTCGTCACAAATAAACAACTGACCTCTAAAATTTTGGTGGTCGTACCGCTCTTCTAAGTGGTCCAAAACGGAGCATAACTTAAGAACTTAAGTCTGACTGGTTGAGGCATAATGGCATGCATGCTTTCCGTTAATGTATCGTATAACAATTTCATAGTTGTTGCTGATTCTGCATGCATGCTGGGGAAATTCAAAATGTGGTTGATATGTGTTGTTGCCATTTGCCGCGTATTTTGGTACCGATTTACCAATAGCTTCCAAGCATCTTGGTAATTCATCTCTGTTGCTTCCAGATGACTAATGATTCTAGCTGCGGTACCTTGTACTGTTGTTTTTAGTTGGTGCATCTTGACGGTGTCGCTTAAATCGTCATTTTAGTGAATCAACTTTCTAAATAAGTCGTTGAAAGCTGGACATTTCAGAGTTTCTCCGTAAAACTGCGGTATCTCAATCCGTTTTAATTTTATCTTGCTTTTTATTTTGCTCACTATCGGTTGTTTGTTGTTCGCGTTAATTTTTAACCAATTTACAACGTAAGGCTTCACTTTCGTTGATCAATGCAGAGTAATAATCGTCGGTAAAGTAAGTTGTACGCTCTTCTTCATCTGCATTTGCGTGCACCAATATGTCTTCGTGGAGTTGTTCTATTTGTGCTATCCTTGTATTCAGCTGTTGCAGCTTATATTGTAGTTGGACACGACTGCCCTAATTTCCTAATAGCCCATTTGTATCGGCTATTAACTTATAGCAAAGACGCATTTTGACATCTTGTGTTTTGTTCCGATGTGCTTGTTCTGGTTCAAGCACGTAGTTGTTCGTGGTACTGCGGTTGCTGTTGGTACTACTATCGTTTGTAGCACTACTATAGTCGGTTGTTAATGTTTTTTTTTATTGGTGATCCCGTTGGAATTGCCTCTTGTGTTGCTATTTCGAGTTTCCTTTCTATCTCACGTTTGAACGTTGTGTACAGTTGTTTTACTGTGTTCCGCTCAGCCCAGTAACTATGCGTTGGATCGTTGTCGAAGTGTTGGTCTTTCATTTCGTTGTCTGCATCTGTGTAAGTGGACCACCAGTCATCTAGTTTTCCCAGTTTATCTTCTAAGTAGACAGTAGTCCGTCTACTTTAGGAATCTTTGCTGTAATTGGATTTTAACCGCTGCAGTTGTTCGACGCGTGCACATTGCTTTTTATATAAAGCATCCATATTTTTGTTGTAATGTGGCTCGAAATGATTATGACCAGTAGCGCGAAGTATTTTGTATGCCGCCTGTTTTTGTGATTGTTAGATTCGATGTCTGTTGGTTATTGGCTCGAAATTTATACATATATAGTCCGCCGGTTGTTATTTTGGCGTCGAAGGACCAATGTTAAATCTCCAAGGTTTGGCCAAGGCGTAAACTTGATTTTGGATATTTTAATGTTTTTTGGCTACCTACTAGATTACCACTGGTGAGGTCTAGTAGATAATAATGAGAAGAGTGTTTTTACGTGGTTAATTAACTTCTGCTTTATTATACAAATATGTTCTTCTTTTATACAAATATATTGCATAGTAAGCGTGTTTAAGAATAAGTATTACATATAAAAATTGCTTATATAGTTATGCAAGTTGTCATTAAATCATTAATATATAATAAGTTATGCCATGTTCAAACCCGTGATTGAGCACACATACATAAAATATACTTTTTACGCTATTTGCCGTAGGCACTTGGCGAAACACACTTATACTTAATAAACACATTTTTATTAATCACTTGTTTTTGTTTCGCAGAATATTTTTCAAAAAGTTTAAAAAATCACTCGATCGATTTCGACTTGTTAGGTCATCATCAGGAGTATCTACTGAATTGTATTAGTAAAAATTTTTTGTTATATAGTAGAAAAAAGCAAAATATAAATAAAAATAAAAGAAGGAGGGGAAAAAAAATAAGCAATAAAAATTAATCTACGGATCGCGCAGGTAGGCGATGAGTCATAGGTTGAGTAACAAAATTCAAGGTATATTATTGTGTACGTGAGAATAGAAAAGGGCGGGGTCTGTAATTGGTGAGAACCGGATTTCTCTCTGTTCATTACGGATATTTTGGTTAAGAAATATTTATTATCGAATTTCGTAAGATTCTAAGGTATCTAAACGTCTGCCTTTGGGTTGTATATGTAATATGTCTAAATTGTTCAAGCTAGCTGTATGATTTTCTGAAGTTAAATGGTTATGGAAAGTTGATTGATTGCAACCAGATAAATGTTCTTTAGCTCTAACTCCAAAATTGCGCCCAGTCTGACCAATATAGGAGAAACTACAATCATTGCAATTAATCCTATAAACGCCAGATTTGGAAAGGCGATCAACTCTAGGTTTATTGTTAAAAATCATTTTCTTTATTGTGTTATTATTATAAAAAGCAAAACTAATATTGGTATAATTGGACATTATATATAGCTTATAGCGTGTAAAGCGGATAAAGGCAATACAATTACCGTGCTCACAAAAGTCGATTACTGCAATAAAATTTCTGATTTTATTACAGAAAGTAAAGCAATAGAGCTTGGCAGAGATCCAACTTAGTCTTTTAAGACTTCGGTTAGTAAGTGTATCAACCAATGCCAGAAGTTATTTAATGGAACTGGTTGGAAGTACTCTGTCATGAATCCATCTGCCCCGATCCTTTATGGTTTACCAAAAATCCATAAGGAACGCATTCCGATTAGACCAATAGTAGCGTATTGCAATGCTCCTGCCTACAAGCTATGTAAGGGTTTCATAAATTTTTTCAATTGTCATACTAATTTCTTTTCGGCTTACTCGGTTAAGAACTCGGTAGAATTGATTAACAAAATTCAAGACGTCGACATTCCGTTACATTCAAAACTAGTTTCATTTGACGTTGCCAGTCTTTTCACTTCTATTCCAATTAATACTTTGTCCCAAATAGTTTGTAATTACTTAGATAGGGATGTTGTAGATGAGAGCTTACGTCGTGAACTGAAGTTAGTTTTTGAGACTTGTATTAAACAAAATTATTTCTGTTTTGATAATAAATATTTCAAATTCGCTGATGGTCTACCCATGGGCTCCCCTCTGTCACCTTTGTTGGCTGAAATTTTCATGAATTTCTTCGAACAAATGATCATATCAAATAACAATCCCTATTTTCGTCATATAATCTTTTGGTATAGATATGTTGATGACATATTATGTCTATGGAATGGAACTGATAGACTGTTAGACTCTTTCCTTACTTGGTTAAATTCTCAATATCCCACCATTGATTTTACGTTAGAAAAAGAAGAAAATAAATGTATTAATTTTCTAGATATAACAATAACCAGGATTAATTCTACTTTAGACTTCAAAATTTATCGGAAACCCACGTATACAGATGCTGTTATCCCTAGTTCTTCAAACCATCTGGGGAAATCTAGAAAATTAATACATTTATTTTCTCTGTAATATTAAAATGTCAGCTTTCCACTCACTCATAGATAGACTAATAAACACCCCTCTGTCAAATTCAAATTATAACACTGAGCTTAACATAATTCTTCAAATAGCAACAAATAACGGATATGCAACTAGGACTATATTAAAGTTATTAAATAAAAAGCTAAAGCGTAAAACTCTAACGGGTATTTATCCACCGGACAGTCCAACGCGGGAAAATTGGCGTCGCTTAGAGTATATAGGAAAAACGAGCCAACGGATTAACAACATCGTGTCCAATTATACCAATATTAGTTTTGCGTTTTATAATAATAACACAATAAAGAAAATGATTTTTAACAATAAACCTAGAGTTGATCGCCTTTCCAAATCTGGCGTTTATAGGATTAATTGCAATGATTGTAGTTTCTCCTATATTGGTCAGACTGGGCGCAATTTTGGAGTTAGAGCTAAAGAACATTTATCTGGTTGCAATCAATCAACTTTCCATAACCATTTAACTTCAGAAAATCATACAGCTTAGCTTGAACAATTTAGACATATTACATATACAACCCAAAGGCAGACGTTTAGATACCTTAGAATCTTACGAAATTCGAAAATCAATATTTCTTAACCAAAATATCCTTAATGAACAGAGAGAAATCCGGTTCTCATCAATTACAGACCCCGCCCTTTTCTATTCTCACGTACACAATAATATACCTTGAATTTTGTTACTCAACCTATGACTCATCGCCTACCTGCGCGATCCGTAGATTATTTTTTATTGCTTATTTTTTTTCCCCTCCTTCTTTTATTTTTATTTATATTTTGGTTTTTTCTACTATATAACAAAAAATTTTTACTAATACAATTCAGTAGATACTCTTGATGATGACCTAACAAGTCGAAATCGATCGAGCAGGCAAAATTCTAACGATATTAGCCGAAAATTATAGCTATTAAAATTAGAGGTAAACTTTCGCCAAAAAACATCGGATTATCAATAAAAATTGATCTTTCATAATTTGAGTATATGGACTGGGTGAAGTTAGACCAATTCGTAAATTTCTGGATCCAATGTTTATAATTTGTTAGGGGACAATGAATTTGAGTTGTGGTGCTAACAGTGAACACCTGCGCCAAAAAATGTTCATATTTGGGGCTAGGATGAGCTTTTATTTATTTGACTATGGTTCTACGAAACATAAAATGTGCCTTGATTTTTTTCACAGGTATTCACTGTTAGTGATACAACTGAAATTCATTGTCCCTATAGCACGATAAATTATAAGCATGTGGGATCCAGTGATTTACGAATTGGTAATTGATTCATTCTATTTGGCTACCTGCCCCGGCGTAGTCATAATGAAACTTAACAGCTATACAGAGTTGATGCTGTGAAATTTTTGTCAGATAATAGAAACCCTAATGATGAACTTCTGGTAGGTACTAGTGGACTTTAATATTTCTGATCTGCTACGGACACGATCAAAGGATTACGTTCTCTACTACGTATCCTATAACTCAATTACATCCTGTTGAGCTTCGGTTTATTTCAAATCATTAATATTACGAACAGCTTGAGCAGCCATCTCGATCTGACTTTTTCATTTGATGGTAATATTGCACTCTTACAGAAACTAACCCAATCCTTACAAATGTTGACTCATTTTACCATTCACAAAGACGAGTTTGTTGGATACTATTGACTCAATGATTTTCTGGATACTATTAATTTTGAGATCCTCTTAAATAGGAAGAGCTCGATACATTGATTTTTTTGAGTATTGGTAGAAAGTAATACAAGGTATAGGAGCGAACTCTACGCACTGCGAAATCTCCGTAAGAAATGAAGGCGAAGATTTTTAAAAGCTCAGTCCAGACATCCAAGGTATCCTCTGATTCACGATCTTTCGCTCGATTCAGGTGGTTCACTGGCAGTTGCTGTAAAAGAATGTGTTAGTCAAATGGTAAAACGGCTTACAATATACTATACATATTTTAAAATTAAACTTTAAATTCACTGTAATTCATCCAATTATCGATCTATGTTCATACTGAAGTATACAGGCAAAATCAGCAACAGTAGCATCCTTTCTTTCCTATTTCTCTAGCGTCATTTGTACTAAAGGTGAAACCATTTCCCCAGATATAAACAATTTCCAAGTAGTTTTTTGTTTTGTTGATAATTTCCCAGTTTTATGAGGAAACCTAATCCCCAAAAACATACAGCAAACATTTGTTCACGATAAAAAATACCCCCAAAAAATCATATACATATAAAAACATAACCGAAGACATATTATTACAGAAGGAATTTATAGTACTACACATGTACCAAATTTTTTGCCAGCTATATATAAAAATACATATATACATATACGAATAGTTTGACTTTCTTGTTTTTGGTGTATTATAGTGAAGATTATTATTTGTATATTTATCTCCTTTAGCTTTGTGGTATTTTATCAAATTGTATAATTTTGTCCTGAGGCACTATTTATACGACATAACATATTTTATCTACTTCAACATGTATGATACTAGATGTATATAATTTATATAAACGAGAAGTTTTGTAACCATTCATTTCTTTCACATGATGATAAATTTTGATTAAAATTTGGAAGATTTTCAAGATGAATTACGTGAATTTATGAAAATTACAGGCTCTGAGAACGGAAACCTTAATTTGTTTATTTGAATACTCATTACTTTAAAAAAAAATGTAAATTTTGATTTTATCAAGAAATATAAAAGCTCGCAGAATTTTAATTTATGCCCAAGTACCAAAACAAATGTTTTATGGTGTTGAATGCACTTGTTCGAAGGAAAGCCGACAATTTAAAACGTTACTCATTTCTAAACTTTTTAAAACTTGTTTCAAAATAGAAATCCGTTAAGTCCTTCTTGTGTTTTAAGGCACACTCTTTAAATTTCCATTTGCGTTTTTAACTTTTAGTTCACACCAACATACAAAATTCTTTAAATTAACCATGGGGCCAGAAAAAATACAAAACAAAAATATTGCTTCAATCCTTGAAATATTAAGCCAATTGTGAATGGTAAGTTAATTTTGAATAAAATGGCCTTTAAATTGTGTCAAAACATAAATCCGGTAAAATAAAATTTTTGATCATTTTTCCACAGGTGGTACGAACAGGTTAAGGCAAAGGGGCGAACATCACTGATGGTTATGTCTCATTTAGTTTGGGTCATTAATGTTATTTTAAGTAGATCAACGTTTAATTTGCTGCAATATGTCGCCTCATTCGCCTGCAATCCACGTTCGATTACCAATGTGGCCGAATTTCAAAATACAAAAATTTCAACAACCGCACTTTCCTTATGCATCCTACCGTTCGTGCTCATTGTATTATATACATTACCCATAATCATTTTGAACCGGAATTGCAACAAAAAAAAAATTTCGGGGAAGTTTGGGGAAGATAGGTTGATTGTTTCTGGATTGACAGGTTCCATATGAATTATAATTCTGTATACTTCATATAAACTTTCTGTGACTTTTTGTGCCTAATAATCTGGCGACATTTGGGGACAATATTCTAGACTTAAGAATCGACGAGTAACGGGACTTTTACATTCACCAAGCTGCTGATTTATGGTCTTGCGTAGAAAATTTAGTGAATTGTCCTTCATACACGGATTACTCGGACAACGACAGTAATGTCTTATAGGAAGGTGGGAGATCCTGTCGTTGGCCAAATAACAACTCATGTTTGATGTGGTAGAATTCAATGCTTTACCAGAAACTATCCAGCCTAATATAATGTTCTGTAGCAACAACAATTCTTTGTCATGTTAAATCGTAATGATCCTTCCAAAAAAGATTCATGTAATGCTAATAAAATTACAAAACATCCAAATATAATCTACCCCTACGGTTATTCCGCACATAAATTAGCAATATTTTGTGCAAAATGACAAGTGTAGTACCGATATAAACGCGATGTTTTCATAGCTCAGCCAGCTAAAATTCGATTTTATATGAAAACGATATTTGAAGCAATAAATTGATTGATTGATTGAACTGTAAGACCAAGTACTTGACCAAGTAGTGTCCCGGTTAACGCCGGGCCTATTCTTTACACATAACAATAGGAAGGATAGGAAGAGGCTTTTTTTTGGGACGGAACGATCCGGTTTCAGACACCTAGCGATCGTACGGCACAACATAATTCTATTCTACTAGAGGAGGGATAAAGGCTTAATAAGTTTAATGGATAACGATGGTATTGGTCTTCAAAATTGCTTCTCTGAATCAGCAACCTGAGGGTACAATTTTATTATTTCACGTACATCTGGGCCTGAAATTTAATTCTAATTAATGTTTTCCGGCTTACTAAAAAAAATTGCTTAATTGAATTAGCCCGGCTACAAACACCAATGACAGCACAATTCTGATCTACACAATCAACAATTGGATGCTTTATTTGCCAAAATGATTAACTCCATAAAGCAAGAAGTTGAGAAAAATGAGAGAATACAAAAATGGTTATTTTTTTAAAATTCCTTGTAAATTGCAACTTTATTTCTTTTCAATTTTGTCATCTAGTTGTGTGGTAGTCAACATTTTTTGTTACAGAAATTGGATTTGAATATATACAGTTAGGAGCCAATCAAGTGCGTTGATATTAAAATTTAAATAAAAAAAAAAAAAATCCAAAAATTGGAGCTAATCGGTTTGGCTTGTAATTACTACTCGTATTTTAAAGAAATATTATTTCACATGCATCTGTAGATTTCCTGAAATTTAATTCTCAATTAATATTTTCCGGATTCCTAAATAAAATAAATATTTATTAATTTAATCCTACTGCAATTCCACAACTTACAGTAGAATTTCCTGAAACCATAATTATTTAAATTGTATTAAAAATTACTCTAAAGTCCATTAGTATTTAACAAAAAATATTTGAGGCATCTCAAAGGCAATGGTTCCCGGAAAAGTATCAAACCATTCCACAACCAATTACTGTCAAATATGGTGCGCAGAATTGGATTGGAACTCTAACATTATGCTCAATGAAACTAGGCCATCTCTCAACAAATTATGGTCAAATTTGGTGTGCAAAGCTAATTTTGACGAAATTTTGGGATTCAGATATAATGAATGAAACCAGATCATCTCCTAACCGACAACTTTAAAATTCATTTTGCAGAGCTGGGCTAGGATTCAAATAGGAAGGGTATAGCTTATATTGGGATTTTCGTGTCTTTTTGATGAAGTTCTACAATTCGATCATTCTGAATAGAACTTGGGAACCATATCACAAAAATATATATGTCAAATATGTCAAATCAGGTATTCAGAATTGGGTGGGGATTTAAAAAAAGACTTTAGAGAAGTTCTGGAGTTCGGCCGTGCTAGCCACTTTCTTAACCAATCATGTTCGAATCTGGTGTGCTGAGGATTTTTCTACAAAACAAATCCGAAAACAATCGACCAATGAACTATCCAGTTTCTCCATTCCTCATAGCCGAAACAAACTTGGCCTTAATCTGAGTCAAATCCAGCTTCCCAAAACTAAAGTTTACTAGAATTCCAATCCAGCCCAATTCATACCCAAAAATTAATTTATTCATCTTCCGCGGTATACTGTCTAGAAACAGATTACTGAGACAATTCTGCACATGTCAGCCAATCAAAAAAAAAGAGGTGAGGTGATGACACGAACGGAAGATAAAACCACGCGGAAGCTTCTTACATAATTGCATGATCAAACCAATCGATATTCGTGTCTGATGTTCCCATGAATTGTTAACCTGTTTCGAGAAATGTTGCTGAGCCAGATAAATTCTATCATAAAAAATAGCGCCAGCAGTAAGCAATCTTAAAAAATAGTCAACATTTAAAGCACATCAATGATTTACTTGTCATTACAAACGAAAATAAAAATTAAAAACCATTTTCCCTTTGCCATGCCGTAACACATAACGCACATAACATGAAAAAGTGACACAACCCAAAAATTAAACTTTTGCAGCGGAGCCAAAACAAAAAATACTTAATTACGTTATAAAATTCCAAAATCATACAACGAAGAACGTCACTTTGCGCTTTTCATTTTCGGTGAAGGAAAAAAAATGTTTTTATTGCGGGATATGAAATCTAAGATTGCGCATCTTTCTAGTGAATTAACTGAAAATGATCATTTTGTTTTCAGTTATGTCACCCCTCCGTACCACGTGCAACATGAGGTCTCACCGTTTTCAACCAGTCTACAAAAAATATGTTTTATTTATATGATTTGAAATTGGAAATTAATTACAGATTTTTACCGTGCATTATTAATAATTATTGATTAGAGAGAAAATTAATTTAATTAAATAAATTATAAACCAGTTTAATAAACATTAAAATCAGTTAATAATAAATAATAATAACGTCCTATCAATGTATGTACATATTATGTATTACAACACATACATTTCGTACCCACACAATTGTGTTGCCGGGCAGCAAAAGGGATATACCAAATTATATCATAAAAAATTTGTTCATTTTTTCAAAACAAAAAATATTTGGAAATACAACACAGTAACAAACACACACACGCGCGAATACACATCGCAACCTCGGCTCCACCTTTCTAGCACCCCATCAAAAGATTTTGACAAAAGTGACGAACGAATTCGTTTGGTCATCGTTTGGTCAGGATAGGTCACTAGTTTTTATCGTTTGGTCACTTACGATTAAACGGTAAATAAATAAAGAAAAATTCGAAAAAAAAATCCCGGGTAGCACCTCATTGCAAGAAAATTATACCGTTATTATCAAATTTCGTTAGGTAATCGTTAGGATTGGTCACCACATATTGGCGTTTGGTCATCAATGGGTCAGTTTTTATTGAGAAAAAGCAAAATCAAAACTGTAGTAATTCAATAAAATCAGGTTCGTCGCTTATTTGGGAATTTCATTTTACAAAATTAATAAAAAATCCAATTGGAATATGCCATTTAGAAAAAATATTTCTCTTTTGAAAGAATTGTATCTAAAGTGGAAGACATATGATATATTCAATTCAAACTTCATAATTCGTTGTGAATTGGTCACTTGTTTTTTTCGTTTGGTCATCCCTACATAACGATTTATTGCGAAATTTTTCAAAAACTCATAACTTTCACATGATTTTAAGTGTTTTTAGGCTGCAAGCTTGACCAATACTAATAATTTTATGAATCCAACGATCGGAATCTGTTGGTTGACTGTCATTGAGGATTGGTCACTAGTTGTTTTCGTTTGGTCATCCCAACATAATGATATATTGCAAAAATTCTTGAAAAACACATAATTTCCACATGATTTCATGTGTTCGGGGCTGGAAGCTTGACCAATACTAATTATTTTATAGACCCAACGATCGAAATCTGTTGGTCAACTGTCATTGAGGATTGGTCACAAGCTGTGTTGATTTGGTCATCCCAACATAATGATTTATTGCAAAAATTCTTGAAAAACACATAATTTCCACATGATTTCAAGTGTTCGGGGCTGGAAGCTTGACCAATACTAATAGTTTTATAAATCCAACGATCGGAATTCGACCAACAGATTTCGATCATTGAATTAATACAATTATTAGTATTGGTCAAGCTTCCAGCCCCGAACACTTGAAATCGTGTGGAAATTTTGAGTTTTGTCAAGCATTTTCGCAATAAATCATTATGTTGGGATGACCAAACGAAAAAAAATAGTGACCATTCCTCAATGACAGTTGACCAACAGATTTCGATCGTTGGATTCATAAAATTATTAGTATTGGTCAAGCTTGCAGCCTAAAATCACTTATGTAGGGATGGCCAAACGAAAAAAACAAGTGACCAATTCACAACGAATTATGAAGTTTGAATTGAATATATCATATGTCTTCCACTTTAGATACAATTCTTTGAAAAAAGAAATATTTTTTTCTAAATGGTATATTCCAATTGGATTTTTTTTTAATTTTGTAAATTGAAATTTCCAAATAAGCGTCGAACCTGATTTTATTGAATTACTACAATTTTGATTTTTTTTTTTCACAATAAAAACTGATCTATTGATGACCAAACGCCAATATGTGGTGACCAATCCTGACCTAACGATTACCTAACGAAATTTGATAAAAACGGTGTAATTTTCTTGCAATGAGGTGCTACCCGGGAATTTTTTTTTTCGAATTTTTTCTTTATTTATTTACCGTTTAATCGTAAGTGACCAAACGATAAAAACTAGTAACCAATCCTGACCAAACGATGACCAAACGATTTCGTTCATCACTTTTGTCAAAACTTTTTGATGGGGTGCTAGAAAATTGGAGCCCGCAACCTCAATGATCATTTTTATTTTTGATCATCATGACGATAAAACAAACAAGACGCAAACACTGCATTCTTTCCATATTCCATTTCATCCTTTTCTTCCATTTCCCTTACAATATCATTGCGTACTAGGGCCCACACACGATACAACTTGTTGTACAACTAGTTGTACAACTTGGTTGTACGTTTGCCACAAACGAGACAACAAATTGTCAAAATTTGTTGTACAACTTTATTCTATGTGGTGTCGCGCCGTGCAGACCTATAAAAAGTATTTCGAGTTTATAAAGACATCATAGCAGACAATTACTGACTGTTCTCAAGTAGACGAAAATAGAGGCAAGCGTAAAAAAAGGAAATGGTTGAAAGAATGTCTTAAAAAAAAGGAAACATTTTCTAATGAAAAGTTGTTGAAAAAACTACAAGATACAGAATCATTTGATTATTTAAATTATATGCGTATAAGCCAAGAGACTTTTAGAGAACTTCTCTAAAGGCGGCATGATTGACGACAAACAAGTACAAATAAAGAAACCTGCAAATTCCGGCTCCTTTCATTTTAATTATAAAAAAACATTCAGTGTTGTTCTTATGGCATTAGTAAATGCGGACAGCGAGTTTTTAATGGTTGATGTTAGAACAAATGGTCGAATCTCAGACGGTGTAGTTTTTTCAAATTCAAAATTTTTTGATAAATTTGAGAAAAAACAGCTTTATTTACCAATACCATCTCCATTTTTATCCGGCATGCAGCTCCTGCCATACGTAATAGTCGGTGATGATGCGTTTGCTTTGTGGCCGGACTTAATGAAGCCCTTAATGAAGATGCTCATGACAATTTGACGAATGATGAAACATTTTTCAACCGTACACTTAGTTCAGCCAGAGTAAAGGTGGAGAATGCATTTGGCATATTAGCATCTCGTTTTCGGCTGCTCCTTACAACTATCAATTTGAGTCCTGAAAAAGCTACTACAATCGTTTTGACATGTTGCTATTTGCATAATTGTTTGAGGCGACAGCAAGTATCCAGTAGAGAAAGTCATATCCAGCAATCCACTTATGAACAAGACACATTCTTCAATATGCAGCCATGCTCAACAAGAAATTCTAGTCACTTCGCTAAGTTTGTGAGTTAAATAAACACATATTATCATAAAAAAAGTTATTTATGGTTTTTTTAATTTTTCTTTTTAATTTAAGAATACTGAGTATCAGATTGTTCATCAACACTTCCGTAAATTATTGCTGAAGCATGTGTATTTTGAAAATATGCCTCATTATCAATAATTATATTTTGATGGGATGTATCCCGCGATGATAATCTATAATTATGGAGCGGGGTTGAAGTTCCTGAAGTATCCCGCGATGTAAATCTAAAATGGGTTGAAGGTCTAGGTTCCTCAAAAAATGATTTACTGGAGGATGATTGTGAGGATATTGAACTATCCAAAGATAGTTTGTTTAGCTGGTCCATCAACAGAGCTTCATCAATAATTTTCTTAGTAAACAGCTTTTGTTGTTCCTTCAGTTTTCTGAATGAGCAAGCCCAACCTTCGGCAAAAACATTTGCATAATCTTTTACAATACTTCCACGGTCTTTCTAAACTTCATCCAAATAGTCCACTGCTTTCTGCCTAAATTCATTTTTATTTGAAGGTTTTTTTTGACGCTGCCTTTTCCCCAAAACATGCTCGTCTTAATTATAAAAAACAATAAACAATAAATTTATTGTAAATACTATACTAAACTTACGGAAATATCAAATCTCTCGTCATCCGTGTCGATTATAGTCGATTTTCCTGAAACGGACGTTTCTTGATCTTTTAAAAAATCAAGAAAGTCAAAGTACCACAAAGATGGAATATAAATGTCTTCACCCCTGCTCCAGATTTCTCACTTACATTTTTCTTCTTCAACTCTCGTCGATAGCATGACCTTATATTGCCAACTTTGTGTTCTAGTTGCTCAATTGTAGCACCCTTTTCAGTTAATTGAAAAACCTCCAATAAAACTTTCCAAAAAAATGCCTCCAATTTTCGGAATTTACATATAATCGCCATTTTCACTATTTTCCCAATTCAAATGGTAAAACACTAAATCACTTTACGTCTATGCTTTTAATTATTTCACGCGTTGTGAAATCAAACTGGCATGATTTTTGACACTTATAGTTGTTAAACTTCACCACACACAATACAACCAGTTTAAACAACACGTAGCTCCGCCCTCAAAATATCAAAACATTTTGATTTCATGCAGACTGTACTTATAACTTTGCACTTAACTTGATTTTAAAGAAAAGTGTGATCTCTTACACGCTAACTTAACAACTAACTTACAATAATTATTTAGTCTAACAGATTGACATCTGATCCTACAATATGCATAAATGCATAGATATGCATTTATGTGAATCTTGCACTCCGCGTGTGTTTGAAAAGTAGATCCCATCATACGCGTTGTTGTTGTTGTATAACAATGTTATGTTGTTGTATTGTCATGTGTAGAGGATCGTAACTCCTCCCGCCGAAGAGAAGGCCATAAGAATTTATTTCGTATGGCCGGTTGTGAGTTTGATGATGGTGTCTCGTCGGATGATGTGTTGATTTTCGTTGAATTGTAGAATCTCTTCCAGATGTAATAAACCACGATTACTACGATGATGATTGTAGCAATCCCAATTGTGCTATGGCTTATAATTGAATTAGAAAAAATTCTTTCTTGTAAAAGTTGGATTTGGTCTCTATTTTTTAGCGTCCAATTTGTCATTTTTGGTATGGACAACGATAGTATACGGTGTTGACTCTCGACATCATGGTATGGTAATATAATGGTTAACTCTTCCTCGTAAACATATTTGTTGCTGTTATATGTGATTCCCAGGATGGTAACTTCACAGTTATCGAATTCCATTAGAGATTTTGATTTTCGTGAAGATGGTGAATTGCGTTACTAATTTCTTCCAAGTCGTGTTGATCCAGGTTTCCTATGATATCTTTGATTAGTGATCCTAATCCGTTAATAAGTCCTCTTTTCGTCTGTGTAGGTTTCAAAAGGTTGATGTTGCTATGTAACTCCCTAGTTTTGTGTTAAAGGATTTCCATTTTGGTTTTGAAAGCATATGAATACTCTTTACTGTTATTTATGGATTTCCCAACTATAGATAAACATTGTCCTGAATAGTGCGGAAGTGTTCTTCGTAATGCTGGATATCAATTACGTGGATGATTCGAGCATAACTACTGATTACTCGGGCCTGGCCTAGCTTGATCGGTATAAGCCCCTTGTTGTTCTCTATGTAGGTCACCTGGAGTGTTTGGCTCTGGATTAGAGAGAACCTGAAATGGTTGTTTAATCAATTTTTTGTGGTATTTGCCATCTTTCGTTAAGACAGTGACTTTATTATCCTTTAGGACTTTTCTTACGACAAATCCTGGTTTGATTTTAGATCGTCTTTTGTTGCGAACGTGAATGGTTTGATTCACTTTTAAATTAGGAGGTTTGACTCGATCAATGTTAAGTTTATTGATCAGCCTTGTTTTTTTTTGCATGAGTTTCCTCATGAATCCGTTTGCATAGCTCATCGTATGATAAGGTATGGTTGAACAGATACTCCTGCGCATTGGCAAATGCCGGATCAACGGGTTGCTCTAAAATGGTGTAGTGACCCGTTAAAAGCTCAAACGGCGTGAATTTTGTCGCCGAATATATGGTGTTGTTATACGAGAGGATGCAATTGTGCATCAGATTTTTGATACTTTCTTTAGGCGTTTGAATATGAGCTATTTTAATGAGTTCCTGCAAGGTTGAATGCAGCCGCTCTACGGGGGAATTTCCTGTTGATGAATATGACGAAGTGTGATGTAATTGGATGTCGTATTCTTGTAGAAAGGCTCTAAGAGATGGTGTATTCAGGTTTTCTTCGTTATCTGATATAATTTTTGAAGGTTTACCATGGGCACTAAAGAATTGAATCAGTCTTTTTTGAACCTCCTTACTGGTTCGCGGCTTTATGTAGAAGGCTGCAGAAAATTTGGAGAATTTGTCTAAGACTGTAAGAAACACGTGGTTTTCAAAGAAACAGAAATCTATATGCAGGATTTCCATTAGTCTTTTTGGCGTTTCTGTAATTTCATGCTCAATCTTTAATGGGTGCCTGTCATATTTCGTTTGCAAGCATATGTTGCAATTATTGATGTAAGTTGTTATGAGGTTTTTCATATTTGGGAAATAATGGGTCCTTTTGATAAACCAATATTCTCCAATATTCCTCGGTGGTGATTTTCTTCATGCCTTTTCCTGATCATCGCGTTCGAGACCCTGAAGGTCTAACACATCCGTTAAAAGGACGTGTGTTCTTACCAAATAATTTTTTGAAGGGGTTCCGAATTTTTCTATATAGGCTTCTTTAGCTATCTTGAACACTGTATCATCACACATGATGCCTGTAACTCGATATTTTGTTACTAGTGTTCTTATGTTAAGTCTTATTGTTGGTAAGTGGTAATTAGGCATATAAATTATTACTCTATTTTTCCCAAATGGATGTTCATGAAGGATATTTGATCCTAACATTTCAGGATCAATTGTTATTATCAGCTGTGAACTGAAATGATTTATTGGGGAACTTGTTGTTGGTACAATGTCTTCGGATTCGCTTCCTCTTTCTGGTTCCGTGGAGGATTCAGATATGTCGGAAGTATTATTATAATTAACGGTGAGAGGTTCGGGTTGTATCCGCGATAATGCGTCCGCATTAGTGTTTTTTACACCTTTCTTATACACGATTTCATAATCGTATTCCTCAAGCTTCAATCTCCAACGAATCAATTTTGAGTTTGGTTCCTTGAGATTGAAAAGCCAAGTCAACGGCTTGTGATCCGTCACAATTTTGAATTTTTGACCAAATAGATATGGTCTAAAGTATTTTGTGGACCAGACAATAGCCAGAAGCTCTTTTTCTATGGTGGAGTAGTTTTGCTCCGTGACCGTTAAGGTTCTAGAGGCATAGCAGATCGGTTTATCTTTCCCTATTGGACTTTGTGAAAGGACGGCGCCAATAGCTACGTTGCTTGCATCTGTAGTAAGGATAAATTCCTTAGTAAAATCTGGGTATTGCAAGATTGGTTCATTACACAAGAACTCCTTGCAATACTCGAAACATTGTAAGTACCTTGCGTTCAAGATTATGCTTTTATCTTTCCTTAAGCATTCCGTTAAAGGTTTTGTGATGTCGGAGAAGTTTTTGATAAACTTTCGATAGTAGCCCAGAAGACCCAAAAAGCTTTTAATTTGTTTCTCCGTTTTTGGAACGGGAAATTCTTTAATCGCTTTGATTTTGTCGGGGTTGGGTTTAACTCCGTCACAGGTGACAATATGGCCCAAAAAGGCAATTTCTCGATGTAGAAATTCCGATTTGTCCATTTGAACCTTTAAATTGGCTTTTCGTAATTTATTAAACACTTGCTTTAGGTTCTCAATGTGTTCTTGGAGTGACGTCCAAAAGACAGGTTTGTCATCCGTAAGATTTATTTCGTGTTTTACGGCGTTTGTAAAGGTCAAACGTTGTTCCGTTTTCAGAAATAATTCCTCGTATTGGTGACACAATTTGAAAATTGCTGTCTTTTCCTCTGCGTTAATGTGTTCTGTTCTAATTAAATTAGAAATAGTTTCACCTTGAATAGGAAAATCGCAGTTTTGAATGTTACAATGGTGGGATTCAGCTCGATATGCTTTCTTGAAAAGTTCGGCTTTTATTGGTTGTTTGATTACGAAAGTTTGAGATTGGTTGCCGTAGTTTACAACTTCTAAGACTGTGTACCAGTTTTTGCAGTGATAGAGACCTTCAGGAATAATTAGATTATCGTTCATTGTTGTCGGGGTGATATATATATCCCCATTTTCGACATCAACTGGAAGCTCAGCTGTAAGCTTGCTTCTAGGCAAGATCGTGTAAACTTTTGATGCATAATTCGGTTTAAATAGGAGTGGGATCTCGACCTTGTCGGTTTTAAGAATAGATTTCCCAAGGTCTAACGTTACTCCTAGTTGTTGCATTGTCTCAAATCCAATTAAACCGTCAAAATATTTATGAAACTTAAATAGAAGGAATTCTATTGGTTCCCTTGTTTTAAACTCCATAAGTCCTTTAACAATGACTTTCTGGTTTATTTGATGGTTATTGAACATAGTTTTAACATTAATCGGGGGTATGGAGCGTATCCGTGAAGGATGGATGAACTCGGGGTTCAGGAAGGATTTGTTTGATCCCGTATCTATTAGAATTTTTAAGACTTTAGTTTTATTAAGATGGATATGTATATAGGGAAGGGAATACGTTTGGTGTTTGTTAACATCTACGTATCCGATTCCAGATGCGAGGCTTCTGGTAGAAAATTTTCATCATTAACCTCACCTTCGTCGAGGTCAGGGAAGTATAGCGGAGGCTCTTCTTCACAGCACTCTTCTGTTATTTCCTGTTGTTGATCCTCGGTAGTGTACAATTCTTGCGATCGGATCTTTGGAGGACCCATCGGCTGGAATTGATAATTTTGCCTGGGTAACTGGTTACCGTTCGAATATTGTTTAAATTGATTATGGTTAGGGTTAATACTTGAATACTGTTTATAATGGTTATAGTTGGAGGTGGTGTCCATTGGTTCTGCTCTTCTTGGAGGAACCATTGGTGGCTTGAAATTAAATCTGTTATTTTGAACGTTTCCGCTTGCCATTGGATTTTGCTTTGTGAATGGCCTGTGGTTGTAATACTTCGGTGTTGGTTTATAATTATAATTTGGTGAATATCGCATCTGTTGGAGAATTGGCGGACCACTGGGATAAGAATTCCGTGTAGGATTTCCGTTCAGGAATTTTGGGGTTGTTCTCTGCGGAACAGGTAATACGTTAACATTATTACTTTTTTTATATAGGACATATTCTGTTCCTTGAGGCAATTTTTAAATGCCTCAGTGAGCGAGGTAGGCTGCATAGCCCGAATCATGGAGCCCATTGGCTCCCTTAGACCGGCCAAGAATGTGTTGAGACACATTTCTTGATATAGGTCTCGTTTAGCCCTAATTACGATAGCACTGCTTTCGTTTAATTTGACATTGTTGATTATAGTACTCTGTATGTCTATAATTCTAGCAAAGTACTTTTCTAGGCTATCACTGCCTTGTGAGGTGCTGTATAAATCCCTCACCAGGTTCGTTTCATTACGCTTGTCCGCGTAATGAGTGATAAGATTATCTTTTATTTCCTCCCATTCCAGAGGTGTTCCATACATCGTGAGCACTTCGTTAGCCTCACCCGTAATTTTATTTCGAATTGCTCTGAGGTAGATTTTAGAGCATGGGTGTCCATCTATCGCGTTACATAAGGACAGGATTTCTTCGACATTCTCTATGAACTCATAGAGCGTATGTCTGCTACCTTCGTACCGCGGAAGGTCTTTCACCGCATCGGGGATCCTAAAAATCCTATAACCGGGATTATCACTCATAAACTCTATAAGTCGATAAGTTTTATGTATAAATTTTAAAAATTAGTTTGTTTAAAATCAATATTATGATTTAAAAAAAATATTTTTTATTGAAATTATTTTCTGGGAATTCTATATTCCTTAGAATTCCCTTGAGTTGTTAAGCGAAGTAAGGAGATGGGTGGGATTGAGTGAACAAATTAAAAATTCGCTTACCAAAATACAATGAGTATTGTTGTGACTGCGGCGTTCATCTCGGTTTGTTTATTTATTTTTTATATATTTTATTATTTTTTTTTTTTTTGTTTTAGCACTTTTCTGGTACATACGCCAGGACGTTTTTTTATAATATTTTATTAGGTCTCTATTTTGCTTACCGTGGGTCAGGGCAAAATAGATATCAGGAAAAAAAAATTATTATTGGTTTGTTAATTATTTCGCTTGATTTTTCTATGTTCTTTCTATATTCACTTAGTACCAATGAACCGTTGGTACGAGCACTTATACGATCACTCCGAATATAGGTAAACTTTTACAATTGTGTGAACTATTATATTTTTAACTTATATATTATCTTTCACGATTTTTAACTAGTTATCGCGTAGGTTAATGGATATTAAAAAATATCCGCCACAACTGCGCCACTTATAACTTTGCACTTAACTTGATTTTTAAAAAAAGATATCTTTATCTTTTACTTTTAATTATTCTTTTTTATTTGATTTTATTTATTTAATTAATATTTTACTGAACTTTATTTAACAGAACAATTTATATTTTAGATGTGATCTCTTACACGCTAACTTAACAACTAACTTACATTAATTATTTAATCTAACAGATTGACATCCGATCCTAAATGCATAGATATGCATTTATGCGAATCTTGCATTTTTTGTTGCGCGTCGTTTTCGATGTAATACTCCGCGTGTGTTTGAAAAGTAGATCCCATCATACGCGTTGTTGTTGTTGTATAACAATGTTATGTTGTGGTATTGTCATGTGTAGAGAATCGTAACTCTGTTGTACGAACTTAAAATCGGTTGTACAACTTCGCCACAAACGGTAGAATTTGTCATACAACCCAGCCAAGTTGTAGAACAAGTTGTATCGTGTGTGGGCCCTATAAAAACCATATTACTAATGTTATGTAATGATTGCGTTAACGTATACAGCAGTATGCACATTTTGGGTTTCTTTTCTTGATTTGCACTTATCGAAATTTGCGAGAAGCGAAAGTTGCACAAATCGAGCATTTACTGTATGTACAAAACAAAAAACAAACTTGTATGTACACAAAAAGGTAAGGATATTTTTTGTTTTACATCTTTCAATATTCTCGTTCTCTACACTAACGCAATATACACAGTTCCGACAACACAAATGCGCACTTTCTTATTTCAATCACAACAATTAACAAAACACATTTATATGAACAAAACTAAATATATTCAAAATTCAATAAAACAAGAATTAAAATAATAAAGAATAAAAACACTTCCCTTATAAATCCTTTGGAATCCCACGGTAAACACCTCGTGAACAAAGAATGAGTGTGACCACCCATCATTGCCGATTTGCCGCGCACCACACACAATTTATTTTATTTAATTATTTAATCATTAACACATCATTTATAAAGTATTATAATATTTATTTTATTTATTATAACACACAAAAATCACATTAAAATAAATTTTAATTTCACTATACAGAGAAAAAAAACGATATTTGAAGCAATAAATTGTAATTAAATTTGTTACGGATTTGAAGACACTGTTATTTTCGTGAATTTTAGCTGTAAAAGTTTGTTTTCTCCTACTATATCAGCTCCTTAACCAAAGACACGATAGATTCTTACATTCATGCTGTCACACCATATTGGCTATGTCAGCAGTAAGCAATTTCGTCATAACGAGACGTGCATCACGCTGGGAATTGCCAATATTTATTGTAAATTGAATCAGATGTAAATAGAAATTATTCCGGTTTCGCATGTATATAGACCAAATATGTTTTCATTTTTACACACACACACACACACACACATTCATATTGTACATAGACTCTATAACGGAACGGGCTTGAGTTTATTAAAAACTAATTTTATGGTCAGTTATTTTTAGATTTTCAAGTGCGTCGCGTTCTTTTTGGATTAAATTTTTAAAACTCATTACAGTTTCGAGCCGGAAAGTTTTAAATGATAATACGTTTCTAGTTTAAATTACATATAAGTGTTTGTGAAGAAAACGTGTTTTGTGTTTCAATATAAAACGTAAGATGGACTCCGCAGTATACTTGGATATGTATGCTTGCTTTGAACTAACCCCACATGTCACAAGTAATTTATATAATTTTAATAATATGTTATATAGAATGGCTGGTGATAAATAGGTAGACTTTTTTTAGGTTATAAAATGTGTTATAGCAGCCAAAATTTTTAAATTAATCAAAATTCATATAATCGAATTTTAACAATTTCTTTATATGCATCGATATTTCGGGTTTAAATGCCCATTTTCAAGATTATTAAATAAATTTAATATTCGGTAATATAATTGTTGTTGTTGTATTTTATGATTTTATACATAATTATCAAATTATTTAGCAAAATATTATTTTATAAATTATTATTAAAAGTTTTTATAAAAAGTTATTAAAAATTTTTATTTACGTCAGTGACTTTTAGTCCGGTCGTCATTATTTTTTTTTTAATATAATGACGACCGGGCTGAAAGTCACCGACGTAAATCAATATTTTTAATAACTTTTTTATAAAAACTTTTTATAATAATTTATAAAATAATATTTTGCTAAATAATTTCATAATTATGTATTGTGTTGTGTATAAAATCATAAAATACAACAACAATAATTATATTACCGAATATTAAATTTATTTAATAATCTTGAAAATGGGCATTTAGCCCGAAATATCGATGCAAATAAACAAATTGTTAAAAAATTGTTGTTTTGATTAATTTAAAAATTTTGGCTGCTATAACACATTTTATATCCTAAAAAAAGTCTAGTAATTTATATAGCTCAGCAAAATTTTGTGACATCAACCTCATTTTGACATGCATATATGCGTCTACATTTATGAGCAAACAATCAACTTCCAGAATCCTTTATAATGTTACAAGAAAATTTGAGTTTCTTAAAAGTTTCTAAACCAGAATATTTTTTATGTTTCCAATTGGCAACGGTTTGGTCGGCGATGGGCTCCTCATCATCAGCCATATGTTAAAAGTTTAAGTAATGGACAATATTCAATGACTAAGACTTTATATATATATATATAGTATGTATAATGTACGACTTGTGAAATTTGTTTTACAATTCAAGGTAGCCATAAATCTTCCGAATGATGTTTCCCCGAAAAATATTTTGAAAAATCAAATTCCGGAAAGTGTCTGTCAGTAACAATACTAATTTCATGTAATAAGGTTAGAAATTCGTATATTTGAGTATTAATCGGCGCCTTGCCTCATGTTTTGCAGAGTTCCAAAGCATTTTAGTCTATAAGTAGGAACAAGTTGAGCTTATGATAAATAAATTCAGTTGAATAGCGGGAGAACGGACTCCTTAGCAATAGTGGAGCCGACCGCAGAGATAGATAATCGCCAGTGGATCTTAAAATTGTGGAAAGTTTTGATGGTTAGCAAAACTCGGTAAGTGTAGTTTTAGATAAGAGTGGTAAATCAAAGCTTAGATGATTGAATTATTTAGCTTATAATCATCAATCAGCTCATAATCATTTTGAACCGGAATTTCAACAAAAAAAAAAGTTTTCAATTTTTTCAAGTTTGCACTTTTGTTTGAAACAAAAAATTTTTTTCTTTCAAATCATGGAATATTGTACCAATTATGAAAGGTTATTTAATTTTGAATAATAATCCGTTTAAATTGGGCCGAAACAACGACCAGCAGCCCTTCCTGAATACGATACGAAAACGAAAGTATAAGATTCCTATTAAATTTCGAATAAGAATCGTACGAATCTGCTTAAATTCAAATATGAATTTTGCATTTTCGTTTTCGTATCGTATTCAAGAATGGGGGCAGTTTTCGTGTAATCGTCGATTGAAATCGGCTGTTTTTTTACCAGGACAAATGCACTTTTGTTTGAAACAAAAAATTTGTTTGTTTCAAATCATAGAATATTGTACCAATTATGAAAGGTTATTTAATTTTGAACAATAATCCGTTTAATTTGGGCCGAAACAATGACCAGTTTTCGTGTAATCGTCGATTGAAATCGTCTGTATTTTTACCAGGACAAATGCACTTTTGTTTGAAACAAAATTTTTTTTTGTTTAAAATCATAGAATATTGTACCAATTATAAAAGGTTATTTAATTTTGAACAATAATCCGTTTAATTTACCACTTACCACTAACCACTTATCACCTACCGCTTACCACTTACCACAAACCACTTACCACTTACCACTTACCACTTACCACTTACCACTTAACACTTACCACTTACCACTTACCACTTACCACTTACCATTTTCCACTAACCACTTACCACTTACCACTTACCACTTACCACTTACCACTTACCACTAACCACTTACCGCTTACCACTAACCACTTACCACTTACCACTTACCACTTACCACTTAACACTTAACACTTAACACTTAACACTTAACACTTAACACTTAACACTTAACACTTAACACTTAACACTTAACACTTAACACTTAACACTTAACACTTAACACTTAACACTTAACACTTAACACTTAACACATAACACATAACACATAACACATAACACATAACACATAACACATAACACATAACACATAACACATAACACATAACACATAACACATAACACATAACACATAACACATAACACATAACACATAACACATAACACATAACACATAACACATAACACATAACACATAACACATAACACATAACACATAACACATAACACATAACACATAACACATAACACATAACACATAACACATAACACTTAACACTTAACACTTAACACTTAACACTTAACACTTAACACTTAACACTTAACACTTAACACTTAACACTTAACACTTAACACTTAACACTTAACACTTAACACTTAACACTTAACACTTAACACTTAACACTTAACACTTAACACTTAACACTTAACACTTTCCTCTTACCACTAACCACTTACCTCTTACCTCTTACCACTTACCACTTACTTCTTACCACTCACCACTAACCACTAACCACTAACCACTAACTACTTACCACTTACTACTTACCACTTACCACTTACCACTCATCACTAACCACGTGCCACTTACCACTTACAAATTACCACTTACCACTTACCACTTACCACTTACCACTTACCACTTACCTCTTACCTCTTACCACTTACCACTTACTTCTTACCGCTCACCACTTACCACTTACCACTAACCACTTACCACTAACCACTTACCACTTACCACTTACCACTTACCACTTACCACTTACCACTTACCACTTACCACTTACCACTTACCACTTACCACTTACTCCTTACCACTTACCACTTACGAGTTACCAGTTACCAATAACCAATTACCACTTACTACTTACCTCTTACCTCTTACCACTTACCACTTCTTACCACTTACCACATACCACTAACCACTTTCCACTTACCACTCACCATTTACCACTAACCACTTACTAGTTACCACTTACCACTTACCAGTTACCACTGAACACTTACCACTAACGACTTAACGCTTACCACTTACCACTTTCCACCTACCACTTACCACTTACCACTAACCACTAACCACTTACCACTAACCACTTACCACTTACCACTTACCACTTACCATTTACCACTAACCACTAACCAATTACCACTTACCACTTACAACTTACAACTTACCACTTACCACTTACCACTTACCACTTACCACTTACCACTTACCACTTACCACTTACCACTTACCACTTACCACTTACCACTTACCACTTACCACTTACCACTTACCACTTACCACTTACCACTTACCACTTACCACTTACCACTTACCACTTACCACTTACCACTTACCACTTACCACTTACCACTTATCACTTACTACTTACCTCTTACAACTTACTACTTAGCACTAATTTACCACTTCCCACATTCCACTAAACAATTACCACCTACCACTTCCCTCTTAACACTAACAGCTTACCACTTACCACTTACCACTTACCACTTACCACTTACCACTTACCACTTACCACTTACAACTTACCACTTACCACTTACCACTAACCAGTTACCACTTATCACTTACCATTTATTACTTACTTCTTACCACATTCAACTTACCCCTTACTACTTATCACAAACCACTTACTACTTACCACTCACCACTTACCACTAACCACTTACTTCCTACCACTTACCAATTACCACTTACCACTTACCACTTACCGCTTACCACTTACCATTTACCACTTACCATTTACTACTTACCTCTTACCACATACCACTTAATACTGACCACTTACCACTTACCACTTACCATTTACCACTTACCACTTACGACTTGCCACTTACATCTTACCACTTATCACTTACCACTTACCACTTACCACTTATCACTTACAACTTACCACTTACAACTTACCACTAACCACTAACCACTAACCACTAACCACTAACCACTTACCACTTACCACTTAAAACTTACCACTTACCACTTACCAGTTACCACTTACTAGTTACCACTTAACACTTAAAACTAACCACTTCTTACCTCTTACCAATAACCACTTATTATTTACCACTGACCTCTTACCACTTACCACTTAAAAACGGTACGTTACACTTACCACTTACCGCTTACCGCTTACCGCTTTCCACTTACCACTTACCAATTGCCACTAATCTCTTACCACTAACCACTTACCACTAACCACTGACTACTTACCACTTACCACTTACCACTTACCACTTACCTCTAATCACTTACCACTTACCACTTACCACTTACCACTTACCTCTTATCACTTACCACTTACCACTTACCACTTACCACTTACCACTTACCACTTACCACTTACCACTTACCACTTACCACTTACCACTTACCACTTACCACTTACCACTAACCACTTACCACTTACCACTTACCACTTACCACTTACCACTTACCACTTACCACTTACCACTTACCACTTACCACTTACCACTTACCACTTACCACTTACCACTTACCACTTACCACTTACCACTTACCACTTACCACTCACCACTTACCACTTACCACTTACCACTTACCACTTACCACTTACCACTTACCACTAACCACTAACCACTACCACTTACCACTTACCACTTACCACTTACCACTTACCACTTACCACTTACCACTTACCACTTACCACTTACCTTTTACCACTTACCACTTACCTTTTACCACTTACCACTTACCACTTACCAATTACCACTTACCACTTACCACTTACCACTTACCACTTACCACTTACCACTTACCACTTACCACTTACCACTTACCACTTACCACTTACCACTTACCGCTTACCGCTTACCACTTACCGCTTACCGCTTACCGCTTACCGAATACCGCTTACCGCTTACCGCTTACCGCTTTCCACTTACCACTTGCCACTAACCACTTACCACTAACCACTTACCACTTACTACTTAACACTTACCACTTACCACTTACCACTTTCCACTTACCACTTACCACTTACCACTTACCACTTACCACTTACCACTTACCACTTACCAATTATCACTTACCATTTACCACTTACCACTTACCACTTACCACTTACCACTTACCACTTACCACTTACCACTTACCACTTACCACTTACCACTTACCACTTACCACTTATTGCTTACCTTTTACCACATACCACTTACCACTTACCATTTACCAATTACCACTAACCACTTACCACCTACCACTTACCACTAACCACTTACCACTTACCACTTACCACTTACCACTTACCACTAACCACTAACCACTTACCACTTACCACTTACCACTTAACACTAACCACTTACCACTTACAACTTACCAATTACCACTTACCACTTACCTTTTACCACTTACCACTTACCACTTACCAATTACCACTTACCACTTACCACTTATCACTTACCACTTACCACTTACCACTTACCACTTACCACTTACCACTCACCACTTACCACGCACCACTTGCCGCTTACCGCTTACCGCTTTCCACTTACCACTTACCATTTACCACTTACCACTTACCACTTACCACTTACCACGTACCACTTACCACTTACCACTTACCACTTACCTCATACCACTTACCGCTTACCACTTACCACTTACCACTTACCTTTTACCACTTACCAATTACCACTTACCACTTACCACTTATCACTTACCACTTACCACTTACCACTTACCACTTACCACTTACCACTTTCCACTTACCACTTACCACTTACCACTTACCACTTACCACTTACCACTTACCACTTACCACTTACCACTTACCACTTATCACTTACCACTTACCACTTACCACTTACCGCTAACCGCTTACCGCTTTCCACTTACCACTTACCATTTACCACTTACCACTTACCTCTTACCACTTACCACTTACCACTTACCTCTTACCTCATACCACTTACCACTTACCGCTTACCACTTACCACTTACCTTTTACCACTTACCAATTACCACTTACCACTTATCACTTACCACTTACCACTTACCACTTACCACTTACCACTTACCACTTACCACTTACCACTTACCACTTACCACTTACCACTTACCACTTACCACTTACCACTTACCACTTACCACTTACCACTTACCACTTACCACTTACCACTTACCACTTACCACTTATCACTTACCACTTACCACTTACCACTTACCACTTACCACTTACCACTTACCACTTACCACTTACCACTTACCACTTACCACTTACCACTTACCACTTACCACTTACCACTTACCACTTGCCACTTACCACTTACCACTTACCACTTACCACTTACCACTTACCACTTACCACTTACCACTTACCACTTACCACTTACCACTTACCACTTACCACTTACCACTTACCACTTACCACTTACCACTTACCACTTACCACTAAACCACTTACCACTTACCACTTACCACTTACCACTTACCACTTAACACTTAACACTTAACACTTAACACTTAACACTTAACACTTAACACTAACCACTTACCAATTACCACTTACCACTTAGTATTTACCACTTACCACTTATTGCTTACCTTTTACCACATACCACTTACCACTTACCATTTACCAATTACCACTAACCACTTACCACTTACCACTTACCACTTACCACTTACCACTTACCACTTACCACTTACCACTTACCACTTACCACTTACCACTTACCACTTACCACTTACCACTTACCACTTACCATTTACCACTTACTTCTTACAACTTACAACTTACAACTTACCACTTACCATTTAGCTTACCACTTACCACTTACCACTTACCACTTACCACTAACCACTTACCACTTACCACTTACCACTTACCACTTACCACTTACCACTTACCACATACCAGTTAACACTTATCTCTTACCACTTACCACTTACCCCATACCACTTACCACTCACCACTTACCACTTACTTCTTACCACTTCCTACTTACCACTTCCTACTTACCACTTACCATTTAATGCTCACCACTTACCACTTACCACTTACCACTTACCACTTACCACTTACCACTTACCACTTACCACTTACCACTTACCACTTACCACTTACCACTTACAACTTACCACTTACCACTTACCACTTACCACTTACCACTTACCACTTACCACTTACCACTTACCACTTACCAGTTACCACTTACCACTTACCACTTACCACTTACCACTAACCACTAACCACTAACCACTAACCACTTACCACTTACCACTTACCACTTACCACTTACCACTTACCACTTACCACTTACCACTTACCACTTACCACTTACCACTTACCACTTACCACTTACCACTTACCACTTACCACTTACCACTTACCAATTACCACTTACCACTTACCACTTACCACTGACCACTTACAGCTAACCACTTACCACTTACCACTTACGACTTACCACTTACGACTTACCACTTACTTCTTACCACTTACTTCTTACCACTTACCACTTACGAACGACTTACCACTTACCACTTACTACCTACTACTTACCACTTACCACTTACAACTTACCTTCTACCACTTACCACTTACCACTTCACTTACCACTTACCATTTACCTCTTACCAATTACAACTTACCACCTACCACTTACCGCTTACTTACCACTTACCACTTACCACTTACAACCTACCACTTACCACTTACCTTTAACCACTTACCACTTACCTTTTACCACTTACCTTACCACTTGCCATTTACCTCTTACCACTTTCCCCTTACCACTAACCACTTACCACTTACAACTTACCATTTACCACTTACCAGTTACCACTTACCACTTACCACTAACCAGTTACTTCTTACCACTTACTTCTTACCACTTACCACTTACCACTTACCACTTACCACTTACCACTTATTACTAACCACTAACCACCTACCACTTACCACTTACCACTTACCGGTAAGTGGTAAGAAATAAGTGATAAGTGGTAAGGAGTAAGTGGTAAGTGGTAAGTGGTAAGTAGTAAGTGGTAAGTGGTAAGTGGTAAGTGGTAAGTTATAAGTGGTAAGTGGTAACTGGTAAGTGGTAAGTGGTAAGTGGTAAGTGGTAAGTGGTAAGTGGTAAGTGGTAAGTGGTAAGTGGTAAGTGGTAAGTGGTAAGTGGTAAGTGGTAAGTGGTAAGTGGTAAGTGGTAAGTGGTAAGTGGTAAGTGGTAAGTGGTAAGTGGTAAGTGGTAAGTGGTAAGTGGTAAGTGGTAAGTGGTAAGTGGTAAGTGGTAAGTGGTAAGTGGTAAGTGGTAAGTGGTAAGTGGTAAGTGGTAAGTGGTAAGTGGTAAGAGGTAATAGGTAAGTAGTAAGTGGTAAGTGGTAAGTGGTAAGTGGTAAGTGGTAAGTGGTAAGTGGTAAGTGGTAAGTGGTAAGTGGTAAGTGGTAAGTGGTAAGTGGTAAGTGGTAAGTGGTAAGTGGTAAGTAGTAAGTGGTAAGTGGTATGTGGTAAGAGGTTAGTGGTATGTGGTAAGAGGTAAGTGGTAAGTGGTAAGTGGTAAGTGGTAAGTGGTGAGCATTAAATGGTAAGTGGTAAGTAGGAAGTGGTAAGTAGGAAGTGGTAAGAAGTAAGTGGTAAGTGGTAAGTGGTAAGTGGTAAGTGGTAAGGGGTAAGTGGTAAGTGGTAAGAGGTAAGTGTTAACTGGTATGTGGTAAGTGGTAAGTGGTAAGTGGTAAGTGGTAAGTGGTAAGTGGTAAGTGGTAAGTGGTAAGTGGTAAGTGGTAAGTAGTAAGTGGTAAGTGGTAAGTGGTAAGTGGTAAGTGGTAAGTGGTAAGTGGTAAGTGGTAAGTGGTAAGTGGTAAGTGGTAAGTGGTAAGTGGTAAGTGGTAAGTGGTAAGTGGTAAGTGGTAAATGGTAAGTGGTAAGTGGTAAGTGGTAAGTGGTAAGTGGTAAGTGGTAAGTGGTAAGTGGTAAGTGGTAAGTGGTAAATGGGTAGTGGTAAATGGTAAATGGTAAATGGTAAATGGTAAATGGTAAATGGTAAATGGTAAATGGTAAATGGTAAATGGTAAATGGTAAATGGTAAATGGTAAATGGTAAATGGTAAATGGTAAATGGTAAATGGTAAATGGTAAATGGTAAATGGTAAATGGTAAATGGTAAATGGTAAATGGTAAATGGTAAATGGTAAATGGTAAATGGTAAATGGTAAATGGTAAATGGTAAATGGTAAATGGTAAATGGTAAATGGTAAATGGTAAATGGTAAATGGTAAATGGTAAATGGTAAATGGTAAATGGTAAATGGTAAATGGTAAATGGTAAATGGTAAATGGTAAATGGTAAATGGTAAATGGTAAATGGTAAATGGTAAATGGTAAATGGTAAATGGTAAATGGTAAATGGTAAATGGTAAATGGTAAATGGTAAATGGTAAATGGTAAATGGTAAATGGTAAATGGTAAATGGTAAATGTTAATTGGTAAGTGGTAACCACTTACCACTTACCACATACACTAACGTTACACTTACCACTTACCGCTTACCGCTTTCCACTTACCACTTACCAATTGCCACTAATCTCTTACCACTAACCACTTACCTCTTACCACTGACTACTTACCACTTACCACTTACCACTTACCACTTACCACTTACCACTTACCACTTACCACTTACCACTTACCACTTACCACTTACCACTTACCACTTACCACTTACCACTTACCACTTACCACTTACCACTTACCACTTACCACTTACCACTTACCACTTACCTCTTATCACTTACCACTTACCACTTACCACTTACCACTTACCACTTACCACTTACCACTTACCACTTACCACTTACCACTTACCACTTACCACTTACCACTTACCACTTACCACTTACCACTTACCACTTACCACTTACCACTTACCACTTACCACTTACCACTTACCACTTACCACTTACCACTTACCACTTACCACTTACCACTTACCACTTACCACTTACCACTTACCACTTACCACTTACCACTTACCACTCACCACTTACCACTTACCACTTACCACTTACCACTTACCACTTACCACTAACCACTAACCACTAACCACTAACCACTACCACTTACCACTTACCACTTACCACTTACCACTTACCACTTACCACTTACCACTTACCACTACCACTTACCACTTACCACTTACCACTTACCTTTTACCACTTACCACTTACCTTTTACCACTTACCACTTACCACTTACCTTTTACCACTTACCACTTACCACTTACCACTTACCACTTACCACTTACCACTTACCACTTACCACTTACCGCTTACCGCTTACCACTTACCGCTTACCGCTTACCGCTTACCGCTTACCGCTTACCGCTTACCGCTTACCGCTTTCCACTTACCACTTACCACTTACCACTAACCACTTACTACTTACCACTTACCACTTACCACTTACCACTTACCACTTACCACTTACCAATTATCACTTACCATTTACCACTTACCACTTACCACTTACCACTTACCACTTACCACTTACTACTTACCACTTACCACTTATTGCTTACCTTTTACCACTTATTGCTTACCTTTTACCACATACCACTAACCACTTACCATTTACCAATTACCACTAACCACTTACCACTTACCACTTGCCACTTACCACTTACCACTTACCACTTAACACTTACCACTTACCACTTACCACTTACCACTTACCACTAACCACTAACCACTTACCACTTACCACTTACCACTTAACACTAACCACTTACCACTTACCACTTACCAATTACCACTTACCACTTAACAATTACCACTTACCACTTAGCACTTACCACTTACCACTTAGCACTTACCACTTATCACTTACCACTTACCACTTACCACTTACCACTTACCACTTGCCGCTTACCGCTTACCGCTTACCGCTTTCCACTTACCACTTACCATTTACCACTTACCACTTACCATTTACCACTTACCACTTACCACTTACCTCTTACCTCATACCACTTACCGCTTACCACTTACCACTTACCGCTTACCACTTACCACTTACCACTTACCACTTACCACTTACCACTTACCACTTACCACTTACCACTTACCACTTACCACTTACCACTTACCACTTACCACTTACCACTTACCACTTACCACTTACCACTTACCACTTACCACTTACCACTTACCACTTACCACTTACCACTTACCACTTACCACTAACCACTAACCACTTACCACTTACCACTTACCACTTACCACTTACCACTTACTACTTACTACTTACCACTTACCACTTACCACTTACCACTTACCACTTACCACTTACCACTTACCACTTACCACATACTACTTACCACTTACCACTTACCACTTACCACTTACCACTTACCACTTACCACTTACCACTTACCACTTACCACTTACCACTTACCACTTAACACTTAACACTTAACACTAACCACTTACCACTTACCACTTACCACTTACCACTTACCATTTACCACTTATCACTTATCACTTATCACTAACCACTTACCACTTACCACTTACCGCTTACCGCTTACCGCTTACCTCTTTCCACTTACCACTTACCACTTACCAATTGCCACTTACCACTTACCACTTACTACTTACCACTTACCACTTACCACTTACCACTTACCACTTACCACTTACCACTTACCACTTACCACTTACCACTTACCACTTACCACTTACCACTTACCTCTTACCACTTACCACTTACCACTTAACAATTATCACTTACCATTTACTGCTTACCACTTACCACTTACCACTTACCACTTACCACTTACCACTTACCACTTACCACTTACTACTTACCACTTACCACTTACCACTTACCACTTACCACTTACCACTTACCACTTACAACTTACCACTTACCACTTACCACTTACCACTTACCACTTAACACTAACCACTTACCACTTACCACTAACCACTTACCACTTACCACTTACCACTTACCACTTACCACTTACCACTTACCACTTACCACTTACCAATTATCACTTACCATTTACCACTTACCACTTACCAC
This sequence comes from Nephrotoma flavescens, assembly GCA_932526605.1. Classification (NCBI taxonomy): domain Eukaryota; kingdom Metazoa; phylum Arthropoda; class Insecta; order Diptera; family Tipulidae; genus Nephrotoma; species Nephrotoma flavescens. The sequence goes on from OW052220.1 coordinate 42,821,140, forward strand.
TTACCACTTATTGCTTACCTTTTACCACATACCACTTACCACTTACCAATTACCACTAACCACTTACCACTTACCACTAACCACTTACCACTTACCACTTACAACTTAACACTTACCACTTACCACTTACCACTTACCAATTACCACTTACCTTTTACCACTTACCATTTTTACAAGTGGTAAGTGGTAAGTGGTAAGTGGTAAGAAGTAAGTGGTAAGAAGTAACTGGTTAGTGGTAAGTGGTAAGTGGTAACTGGTAAGTGGTAAATGGTAAGTTGTAAGTGGTAAGTGGTAAGTGGAAAGTGGTAAGAGGTAAATGGCAAGTGGTAAGGTAAGTGGTAAAAGGTAAGTGGTAAGTGGTTAAAGGTAAGTGGTAAGTGGTAATTGGTAAGAGGTAAATGGTAAGTGGTAAGTGAAGTGGTAAGTGGTAGAAGGTAAGTTGTAAGTGGTTAGTGGTAAGTCGTTCGTAAGTGGTAAGTGGTAAGTGGTAAGTGGTAAGTGGTAAGTGGTAAGTGGTAAGTGGTAAGTGGTAAGTGGTAAGTGGTAAATGGTAAATGGTAAATGGTAAATGGTAAATGGTAAATGGTAAGTGGTAAGTGGTAAGTGGTAAGTGGTAAGTGGTAAGTGGTAAGTGGTAAGTGGTAAGTGGTAAGTGGTAAGTGGTAAGTGGTAAGTGGTAAGTGGTAAGTGGTAAGTGGTAAATGGTAAATGGTAAATGGTAAATGGTAAATGGTAAATGGTAAATGGTAAATGGTAAATGGTAAATGGTAAATGGTAAATGGTAAATGGTAAATGGTAAATGGTAAATGGTAAATGGTAAATGGTAAATGGTAAATGGTAAATGGTAAATGGTAAATGGTAAATGGTAAATGGTAAGTGGTAAGTGGTAAGTGGTAAGTGGTAAGTGGTAAGTGGTAAGTGGTAAGTGGTAAGTGGTAAGTGGTAAGAAGTGGTAAGTGGTAAGTGGTAAGTGGTAAGTGGTAAGTGGTAAGTGGTAAGTGGTAAGTGGTAAGTGGTAAGTGGTAAGTGGTAAGTGGTAAGTGGTAAATGGTAAATGGTAAATGGTAAATGGTAAATGGTTAATGGTTAATGGTTAATGGTTAATGGTAAATGGTAAATGGTAAATGGTAAATGGTAAATGGTAAATGGTAAATGGTAAATGGTAAATGGTAAATGGTAAATGGTAAATGGTAAATGGTAAATGGTAAATGGTAAATGGTAAATGGTAAATGGTAAATGGTAAATGGTAAATGGTAAATGGTAAATGGTAAATGGTAAATGGTAAATGGTAAATGGTAAATGGTAAATGGTAAATGGTAAATGGTAAATGGTAAATGGTAAATGGTAAATGGTAAATGGTAAATGGTAAATGGTAAATGGTAAATGGTAAATGGTAAATGGTAAATGGTAAATGGTAAATGGTAAATGGTAAATGGTAAATGGTAAATGGTAAATGGTAAATGGTAAATGGTAAATGGTAAGTGGTAAGTGGTAAGTGGTAAGTGGTAAGTGGTAAGTGGTAAGTGGTAAGTGGTAAATGGTAAATGGTAAATGGTAAATGGTAAATGGTAAATGGTAAATGGTAAATGGTAAGTCGTAAGTCGTAAGTGGTAAGTGGTAAGTGGTAAGTGGTTAGTGGTTAGTGGTAAGTGGTTAGTGGTTAGTGGTAAGTGGTAAGTGGTAAGTCGTTCGTAAGTGGTAAGTGGTAAGAAGTAAGTGGTAAGAAGTAAGTGGTAAGTCGTAAGTGGTTAGTGGTAAGTGGTAAGTGGTAAGTGGTAAGTGGTAAGTGGTAAGTGGTAAGTGGTAAGTGGTAAGTGGTAAGTGGTAAGTGGTAAGTGGTAAGTGGTAAGTGGTAAGTGGTAAGTGGTAAGTGGTAAGTGGTAAGTGGTAAGTGGTAAGTGGTAAGTGGTAAGTGGTAAGTGGTTAGTGGTTAGTGGTTAGTGGTTAGTGGTTAGTGGTTAGTGGTTAGTGGTAAGTGGTAAGTGGTAAGTGGTAAGTGGTAAGTGGTAAGTGGTAAGTGGTAGGTGGTAGGTGGTAGGTGGTAAGTGGTAAGTGGTAAGAGGTAAGTGGTAAGTGGTAAGTGGTAAGTGGTAAGTGGTAAGTGGTAAGTGGTAAGTGGTAAGTGGTAAGTGGTAAGTGGTAAGTGGTAAGTGGTAAATGGTAAATGGTAAATGGTAAATGGTAAATGGTAAATGGTAAATGGTAAATGGTAAATGGTAAATGGTAAATGGTAAATGGTAAATGGTAAATGGTAAATGGTAAATGGTAAATGGTAAATGGTAAATGGTAAATGGTAAATGGTAAATGGTAAATGGTAAATGGTAAATGGTAAATGGTAAATGGTAAATGGTAAATGGTAAATGGTAAACTGTAAATGGTAAATGGTAAATGGTAAATGCCACTTACCACTTACCACTTACCACTTACCACTTACCACTTACCACTTACCACTTACCACTTACCACTTACCACTTACCACTTACCACTTACCACTTACCACTTACCACTTACCACTTACCACTTACCACTTACCACTTACCACTTACCACTTAGCACTTGGCACTTGGCACTTGGCACTTACCACTTACCACTTACCACTTACCACTTACCACTTACCACTTACCACTTACCACTTACCACTTACCACTTACCACTTACCACTTACTACTTACCACTTACCACTTACCACTTACCACTTACCACTTACCACTTACCACTTACCACTTACCACTTACCACTTACCACTTACCACTTACCACTTACCACTTACCACTTACCACTTACCACTTACCACTTACCACTTACCACTTACCACTTACCACTTACCACTTACCACTTACCACTTACCACTACCACTACCACTTACCACTTACCACAACCACTTACCACTTACCACTTACCACTTACCACTTATCACTTACCACTTATCACTTACCACTTACCACTTACCACTTACCTTTTACCACTTACCACTTACCTTTTACCACTTACCACTTACCACTTACCACTTACCAATTACCACTTACCACTTACCACTTACCACTTACCGCTTACCGCTTACCGCTTACCGCTTACCGCTTACCGCTTACCGCTTACCGCTTACCGCTTTCCTCTTACCACTTACCAATTGGCACTAACCACTTACCACTAACCACTTACCACTTACCACTTACCGCTTACCACTTACCACTTACCACTTACCACTTACCACTTACCACTTACCACTTACCACTTACCACTTACCACTTACCACTTACCACTTACCACTTACCACTTACCACTTACCACTTACCACTTACCACTTACCACTTACCACTTACCACTTACCACTCACCACTTACCACTTACCACTTACCACTTACCACTTACCACTTACCACTTACCACTTACCACTTACCACTTACCACTAACCACTAACCACTAACCACTACCACTTACCACTTACCACTTACCACTACCACTTACCACTTACCACTTACCTTTTACCACTTACCACTTACCTTTTACCACTTACCACTTACCACTTACCTTTTACCACTTACCACTTACCACTTACCACTTACCACTTACCACTTACCACTTACCACTTACCACTTACCGCTTACCGCTTACCACTTACCGCTTACCGCTTACCGCTTACCGCTTACCGCTTACCGCTTACCGCTTTCCACTTACCACTTACCAATTGCCACTAACCACTTACCACTAACCACTTACCACTTACTACTTACCACTTACCACTTACCACTTACCACTTACCACTTACCACTTACCAATTATCACTTACCATTTACCACTTACCACTTACCACTTACCACTTACCACTTACCACTTACTACTTACCACTTACCACTTATTGCTTACCTTTTACCACATACCACTAACCACTTACCAATTACCAATTACCACTAACCACTTACCACTTACCACTTACCACTTACCACTTACCACTTAACACTTACCACTTACCACTTACCACTTACCACTTACCACTAACCACTAACCACTTACCACTTACCACTTACCACTTAACACTAACCACTTACCACTTACCACTTACCACTTACCAATTACCACTTACCACTTACCTTTTACCACTTACCACTTAACAATTACCACTTACCACTTAGCACTTACCACTTATCACTTACCACTTACCACTTACCACTTACCACTTACCACTCACCACTTACCACTTACCACTTGCCGCTTACCGCTTACCGCTTACCGCTTTCCACTTACCACTTACCATTTACCACTTACCACTTACCACTAACCACTTACCACTTACCTCTTACCTCATACCACTTACCGCTTACCACTTACCACTTACCTTTTACCAATTACCACTTACCACTTACCACTTACCACTTACCACTTACCACTTACCACTTACCACTTACCACTTACCACTTACCACTTACCACTTACCACTTACCACTTACCACTTACCACTTACCACTTACCACTTACCACTTACCACTTACCACTTACCACTTACCACTTACCACTTACCACTTACCACTTACCACTTACCACTTACCACTTACCACTTACCACTTACCACTAACCACTTACCACTTACCACTTACCACTTACCACTTACCACTTACCACTTACCACTTACCACTTACCACTTACCACTTACCACTTACCACATACTACTTACCACTTACCACTTACCACTTACCACTTACCACTTACCACTTACCACTTACCACTTACCACTTAACACTTAACACTTAACACTAACCACTTACCACTTACCACTTACCACTTACCACTTACCATTTACCACTTATCACTTATCACTTATCACTAACCACTTACCACTTACCACTTACCGCTTACCGCTTACCGCTTACCTCTTTCCACTTACCACTTACCACTTACCAATTGCCACTTACCACTTACCACTTACTACTTACCACTTACCACTTACCACTTACCACTTACCACTTACCACTTACCACTTACCACTTACTACTTACCACTTACCACTTACCACTTACCTCTTACCACTTACCACTTACCACTTAACAATTATCACTTACCATTTACTGCTTACCACTTACCACTTACCACTTACCACTTACCACTTACCACTTACCACTTACTACTTACCACTTACCACTTACCACTTACCACTTACCACTTACCACTTACCACTTACAACTTACCACTTACCACTTACCACTTACCACTTACCACTTAACACTAACCACTTACCACTTACCACTACCACTTACCACTTACCACTTACCACTTACCACTTACCACTTACCACTTACCAATTATCACTTACCATTTACCACTTACCACTTACCACTTACCACTTACCACTTACCACTTATTGCTTACCTTTTACCACATACCACTTACCACTTACCATTTACCAATTACCACTAACCACTTACCACTTACCACTAACCACTTACCACTTACCACTTACAACTTAACACTTACCACTTACCACTTACCAATTACCACTTACCTTTTACCACTTACCACCTTTTACAAGTGGTAAGTGGTAAGTGGTAAGTGGTAAGAAGTAAGTGGTAAGAAGTAACTGGTTAGTGGTAAGTGGTAAGTGGTAACTGGTAAGTGGTAAATGGTAAGTTGTAAGTGGTAAGTGGTAAGTGGAAAGTGGTAAGAGGTAAATGGCAAGTGGTAAGGTAAGTGGTAAAAGGTAAGTGGTAAGTGGTTAAAGGTAAGTGGTAAGTGGTAATTGGTAAGAGGTAAATGGTAAGTGGTAAGTGAAGTGGTAAGTGGTAAGTGGTAGAAGGTAAGTTGTAAGTGGTAAGTGGTAAGTCGTTCGTAAGTGGTAAGTGGTAAGTGGTAAGTGGTAAGTGGTAAGTGGTAAGTGGTAAGTGGTAAGTGGTAAGTGGTAAGTGGTAAGTGGTAAGTGGTAAGTGGTAAGTGGTAAGTGGTAAGTGGTAAGTGGTAAGTGGTAAGTGGTAAATGGTAAATGGTAAATGGTAAGTGGTAAGTGGTAAGTGGTAAGTGGTAAGTGGTAAGTGGTAAGTGGTAAGTGGTAAGTGGTAAGTGGTAAGTGGTAAGTGGTAAGTGGTAAGTGGTAAGTGGTAAGTGGTAAGTGGTAAGTGGTAAGTGGTAAGTGGTAAGTGGTAAGTGGTAAATGGTAAATGGTAAATGGTAAATGGTAAATGGTAAATGGTAAATGGTAAATGGTAAATGGTAAATGGTAAATGGTAAATGGTAAATGGTAAATGGTAAATGGTAAATGGTAAATGGTAAGTGGTAAGTGGTAAGTGGTAAGTGGTAAGTGGTAAGTGGTAAGTGGTAAGTGGTAAATGCTAAATGGTTAATGGTTAATGGTTAATGGTAAATGGTAAATGGTAAATGGTAAATGGTAAATGGTAAATGGTAAATGGTAAATGGTAAATGGTAAATGGTAAATGGTAAATGGTAAATGGTAAATGGTAAATGGTAAATGGTAAATGGTAAATGGTAAATGGTAAATGGTAAATGGTAAATGGTAAATGGTAAATGGTAAATGGTAAATGGTAAATGGTAAATGGTAAATGGTAAATGGTAAATGGTAAATGGTAAATGGTAAATGGTAAATGGTAAATGGTAAATGGTAAATGGTAAATGGTAAATGGTAAATGGTAAATGGTAAATGGTAAATGGTAAATGGTAAATGGTAAATGGTAAATGGTAAATGGTAAATGGTAAATGGTAAATGGTAAATGGTAAATGGTAAATGGTAAATGGTAAATGGTAAATGGTAAATGGTAAATGGTAAGTGGTAAGTGGTAAGTGGTAAGTGGTAAGTGGTAAGTGGTAAGTGGTAAGTGGTAAGTGGTAAGTGGTAAGTGGTAAGTGGTAAATGGTAAATGGTAAGTGGTAAGTGGTAAGTGGTAAATGGTAAATGGTAAATGGTAAGTCGTAAGTCGTAAGTCGTAAGTGGTAAGTGGTAAGTGGTTAGTGGTTAGTGGTAAGTGGTAAGTGGTAAGTCGTTCGTAAGTGGTAAGTGGTAAGAAGTAAGTGGTAAGAAGTAAGTGGTAAGTCGTAAGTGGTTAGTGGTAAGTGGTAAGTGGTAAGTGGTAAGTGGTAAGTAGTAAGTGGTAAGTGGTAAGTGGTAAGTGGTAAGTGGTAAGTGGTAAGTGGTAAGTGGTAAGTGGTAAGTGGTAAGTGGTAAGTGGTAAGTGGTAAGTGGTAAGTGGTAAGTGGTAAGTGGTAAGTGGTAAGTGGTAAGTGGTAAGTGGTAAGTGGTAAGTGGTAAGTGGTTAGTGGTTTTAGTGGTTAGTGGTTAGTGGTTAGTGGTTAGTGGTAAGTGGTAAGTGGTAAGTGGTAAGTGGTAGGTGGTAGGTGGTAGGTGGTAAGTGGTTAGTGGTAAGTGGTAAGTGGTAAGTGGTAAGTGGTAAGTGGTAAGTGGTAAATGGTAAGTGGTAAATGGTAAATGGTAAATGGTAAATGGTAAATGGTAAATGGTAAATGGTAAATGGTAAATGGTAAATGGTAAATGGTAAATGGTAAATGGTAAATGGTAAATGGTAAATGGTAAATGGTAAATGGTAAATGGTAAATGGTAAATGGTAAATGGTAAATGGTAAATGGTAAATGGTAAATGGTAAATGGTAAATGGTAAATGGTAAATGGTAAATGGTAAATGGTAAATGGTAAATGGTAAATGGTAAATGGTAAATGGTAAATGGTAAATGGTAAATGGTAAATGGTAAATGGGTAGTGAAAAAATGGTAAATGGTTAATGCTAATTGGTAAGTGGTAACCACTTACCACTTACCACATACACTAACGTTACACTTACCACTTACCGCTTACCGCTTTCCACTTACCGATTACCAATTGCCACTAACCTCTTACCACTAACCACTTACCACTTACCACTGACTACTTACCACTAACCACTTACCACTTACCACTAATCACTTACCACTAACCACTTACCACTTACCACTTACCACTTACCACTTACCACTTACCACTTACCACTTACCACTTACCACTTACCACTTACCACTTACCACTTACCACTTAATACTTACCACTTACCTCTTATCACTTACCACTTACCACTTACCACTTACCACTTACCACTTACCACTTACCACTTACCACCTACCACTTACCACTTACCACTTACCACTTACCACTTAGCACTTGGCACTTGGCACTTGGCACTTACCACTTACCACTTACCACTTACCACTTACCACTTACCACTTACCACTTACCACTTACCACTTACCACTTACCACTTACCACTTACCACTTACCACTTACCACTTACCACTTACCACTTACCACTTACCACTTACCACTTACCACTTACCACTTACTACTTACCACTTACCACTTACCACTTACCACTTACCACTTACCACTTACCACTTACCACTTACCACTTACCACTTACCACTTACCACTTACCACTTACCACTTACCACTTACCACTTACCACTTACCACTTACCACTTACCACTTACCACTTACCACTACCACTTACCACTTACCACTTACCACTACCACTTACCACTTACCACTTACCACTTATCACTTACCACTTACCACTTACCACTTACCACTTATCACTTACAACTTATCACTTACCACTTACCACTTACCTTTTACCACTTACCACTTACCTTTTACCACTTACCACTTACCACTTACCACTTACCACTTACCAATTACCACTTACCACTTACCACTTACCGCTTACCGCTTACCGCTTACCGCTTACCGCTTACCGCTTACCGCTTACCGCTTTCCTCTTACCACTTACCAATTGCCACTAACCACTTACCACTAACCACTTACCACTTACCACTTACCGCTTACCACTTACCACTTACCACTTACCACTTACCACTTACCACTTACCACTTACCACTTACCACTTACCACTTACCACTTACCACTTACCACTTACCACTTACCACTTACCACTTACCACTTACCACATACTACTTACCACTTACCACTTACCACTTACCACTTACCACTTACCACTTACCACTTACCACTTACCACTTACCACTTACCACTTACCACTTACCACTTACCACTTACCACTTACCACTTACCATTTACCACTTATCACTTATCACTTATCACTTATCACTTACCACTTACCACTTACCACTTACCGCTTACCGCTTACCGCTTACCTCTTTCCACTTACCACTTACCACTTACCAATTGCCACTTACCACTTACCACTTACTACTTACCACTTACCACTTACCACTTACCACTTACCACTTACCACTTACCACTTACCTCTTACCACTTACCACTTACCACTTAACAATTATCACTTACCATTTACTGCTTACCACTTACCACTTACCACTTACCACTTACCACTTACCACTTACTACTTACCACTTACCACTTACCACTTACCACTTACCACTTACCACTTACCACTTACCACTTACCACTTACCACTTACCACTTACCACTTACCACTTACAACTTACCACTTACCACTTACCACTTAACACTAACCACTTACCACTTATCACTACCACTTACCACTTACCACTTACCACTTACCACTTACCACTTACCAATTATCACTTACCATTTACCACTTACCACTTACCACTTACCACTTACCACTTACCACTTACCACTTACCACTTATTGCTTACCTTTTACCACATACCACTTACCACTTACCACTTACCACTTACCACTTACCACTTACCACTTACCACTTAACAATTATCACTTACCATTTACTGCTTACCACTTACCACTTACCACTTACCACTTACCACTTACCACTTACCACTTACTACTTACCACTTACCACTAACCACTTACCTCTTATCACTTACCACTTACCACTTACCACTTACCACTTACCACTTACCACTTACCACTTACCACTTACCACTTACCACTTTCCACTTACCACTTACCACTTACCACTTACCACTTACCACTTACCACTTACCACTTACCACTTACCACTTACCACTTACCACTTACCACTTACCACTCATAACTTACCACTTACCACTTACCACTTACCACTTACCACTAACCACTAACCACGACCACTTACCACTTACCACTTACCACTACCACTTACCACTTACCACTTACCACTTACCTTTTACCACTTACCACTTACCTTTTACCACTTACCACTTACCACTTACCACTTACCACTTACCACTTACCGCTTACCGCTTACCACTTACCGCTTACCGCTTACCGCTTACCGCTTACCGCTTACCGCTTACCGCTTTCCACTTACCAATTGCCACTAACCACTTACCACTAACCACTTACCACTTACTACTTACCACTTACCACTTACCACTTACCACTTACCACTTACCAGTTACCACTTACCACTTACCACTTACCACTTACCACTTACCACTTACCACTTACCACTTACCACTTACCACTTACCACTTACCACTTACCACTTACCACTTACCACTTACCACTTACCAATTATCACTTACCATTTACCACTTACCACTTACCACTTACCACTTACCACTTACCACTTACCACTTACCACTTACCACTTACCACTTAACAATTACCACTTACCACTTACCACTTACCACTTACCACTTATCACTTACCACTTACCACTTACCACTTACCACTCACCACTTACCACTTACCACTTGCCGCTTACCGCTTACCGCTTTCCACTTACCACTTACCATTTACCACTTACCACTTACCACTTACCACTTACCACTTACCACTTACCACTTACCACTTACCACTTACCTCTTACCTCATACCACTTACCGCTTACCACTTACCACTTACCTTTTACCAATTACCACTTACCACTTACCACTTACCACTTACCACTTACCACTTACCACTTACCACTTACCACTTACCACTTTCCACTTACCACTTACCACTTACCACTTACCACTTACCACTTACCACTTACCACTTACCACTTACCACTTACCACTTACCACTTACCACTTACCACTTACCACTTACCACTTACCACTTACCACTTACCACTTACCACTTACCACTTACCACATACTACTTACCACTTACCACTTACCACTTACCACTTACCACTTACCACTTACCACTTACCACTTACCACTTACCACTTACCACTTACCACTTACCACTTACCACTTAACACTTAACACTTAACACTTACCACTTACCACTTACCACTTACCACTTACCATTTACCACTTACCATTTACCACTTATCACTTATCACTTACCACTTACCACTTACCACTTACCGCTTACCGCTTACCGCTTACCTCTTTCCACTTACCACTTACCACTTACCAATTGCCACTTACCACTTACCACTTACTACTTACCACTTACCACTTACCACTTACCACTTACCACTTACCACTTACCACTTACCACTTACCACTTACCTCTTACCACTTACCACTTACCACTTACCACTTACCACTTACCACTTACCACTTACCACTTACCACTTACCACTTACCACTTACCACTTACCACTTACCACTTAATACTAACCACTAACCTCTTATCACTTACCACTTACCACTTACCTATTACCACTTACCACTTACCACTTACCACTTACCACTTACCACTTACCACTTACCACTTACCACTTACCACTTACCACTTACCACTTACCACTTACCACTTACCACTTACCACTTACCACTTACCACTTACCACTTACCACTTACCACTTACCACTTACCACTTACCACTTACCACTTACCACTTAACACTTAACACTAACCACTACCACTTACCACTTACCACTTACCACTTACCACTTACCACTTACCACTTACCACTTACCACTTACCACTGACCACTTACCACTTACCACTTACCACTTACCACTTACCACTTACCACTTACCACTTACCACTTACCTTTTACCACTTACCACTTACCACTTACCAATTACCACTTACCACTTACCACTTACCACTTACCACTTACCGCTTACCGCTTACCGCTTACCGCTTACCGCTTACCGCTTTCCACTTACCACTTACCAATTGCCACTAACCACTTACCACTAACCACTTACCACTTACCACTTACCACTTACCGCTTACCACTTACCACTTACCACTTACCACTTACCACTTACCACTTACCACTTACCACTTACCACTTACCACTTACCACTTACCACTTACCACTTACCACTTACCACTTACCACTTACCACTTACCACTTACCACTTACCACTTACCACTTACCACTTACCACTTACCACTTACCAATTATCACTTACCATTTACCACTTACCACTTACCACTTACCACTTACCACTTACCACTTATTGCTTACCACTTACCACATACCACTTACCACTTACCATTTACCAATTACCACTAACCACTTACCACTTACCACTTACCACTTACCACTTACCACTTACCACTTACCACTTACCACTTACCACTAACCACTAACCACTTACCACTTACCACTTACCACTTACCACTTACCACTTAACACTAACCACTTACCAATTACCACTTACCACTTACCACTTACCTTTTACCACTTACCACTTACCAATTACCACTTACCACTTACCGCTTACCACTTACCACTTATCACTTACCACTTACCACTTACCACTTACCGCTTACCGCTTACCGCTTACCGCTTTCCACTTACCACTTACCATTTACCACTTACCACTTACCTCTTACCACTTACCACTTACCTCTTACCTCATACCACTTACCACTTACCACTTACCACTTACCACTTACCACTTACCACTTACCTTTTACCACTTACCAATTACCACTTACCACTTATCACTTACCACTTACCACTTACCACTTACCACTTACCACTTACCACTTACCACTTACCACTTACCACTTACCACTTTTCACTTACCACTTACCACTTACCACTTACCACTTACCACTTACCACTTACCACTTACCACTTACCACTTACCACTTACCACTGACCACTTACCACTTACCACTTACCACTTACCACTTACCACTTACCACTTACCACTTACCACTTACCACTACCACTTACCACTTACCACTTACCACTTACCACTTACCACTTACCACTTACCACTTACCACTTACCACTTACCACTTACCACTTACCACTTACCACTTACTACTTACCACTTACTACTTACCACTTACCACTTACTACTTACCACTTACCACTTACCACTTACCACTTACCACTTACCACTTACCACTTACCACTTACCACTTACCACTTACCACTTACCACTTACCACTTACCACTTACCACTTACCACTAACCACTAACCACTTACCAATTACCACTTACCAATTACCACTTACCACTTACCACTTACCATTTACCACTTACCACTTATTGCTTACCTTTTACCACATACCACTTAACATTTACCAATTACCACTAACCACTTACCACTTACCACTTACCACTTACCACTTACCACTAACCACTTACCACTTACGACTTACCACTTACCACTTACCACTTACCACTTACCACTTACCACTTACCACTTACCACTTACCACTTACCATTTACCACTTACTTCTTACAACTTACAACTTACAACTTACCACTTACCATTTAGCTTACCAGTTACCACTTACCACTTACCACTAACCACTTACCACTAACCACTTACCACATACCAGTTAACACTTATCTCTTACCACTTACCACTTACCACTTACCCCTTACCACTTACCACTCACCACTTACCACTTACCACTTACTTCTTACCACTTCCTACTTACCACTTCCTACTTACCACTTACCATTTAATGCTCACCACTTACCACTTACCACTTACCTCTTACCACATACCACTAACCTCTTACCACATACCACTTACCACTTACTACTTACCACTTACCACTTACCACTTACCACTTACCACTTACCACTTACCACTTACCACTTACCACTTACCACTTACCACTTACCACTTACCACTTACCACTTACCACTTACCACTTACCACTTACCACTTACAACTTACCACTTACCATTTGCCGCATACCACTTACCACTTATCACTTACCACTTACCATTCACCACTTATTGCTTACCTTTTACCACATACCACTTACCATTTACCACTTAACAATCCACTTATTACTTGCCACTTGCCATTTGACACTTACCACTTACCACATACCACTTACCACTTACCACTTACCTTTTACCATAAACCACTAAAAACGTACCATTTACCACTTACCACTTACCACATACCACTTACTACTTACCTCTTACCTCTTACCACTTACCACTTACCACTTACTACTTACCACTAGCCACTAGCCACTTACCACTTACCACTTACCACCTACCACTTACAATAATACTTACCACTTACCACTTACCACTTACTCCTTACCACTTATCACTTATTTCTTACCACTTACCGGTAAGTGGTAAGTGGTAAGTGGTAAGTGGTAGGTGGTTAGTGGTTAGTAATAAGTGGTAAGTGGTAAGTGGTAAGTGGTAAGTGGTAAGTGGTAAGTGGTAAGTGGTAAGTGGTAAGTGGTAAGTGGTAAGTGGTAAGTGGTAAGTGGTAAGTGGTAAGTGGTAAGTGGTAAGTGGTAAGTGGTAAGTGGTAAGTGGTAAGAAGTAAGTGGTAAGAAGTAACTGGTTAGTGGTAAGTGGTAAGTGGTAACTGGTAAGTGGTAAATGGTAAGTTGTAAGTGGTAAGTGGTAAGTGGTAAGTGGAAAGTGGTAAGAGGTAAATGGCAAGTGGTAAGGTAAGTGGTAAAAGGTAAGTGGTAAGTGGTAAGTGGTAAGTGGTAAGTGGTAACTGGTAACTGGTAACTGGTAAGTGGTAACTGGTAACTGGTAAGTGGTAAGTGGTAAGTGGTAAGTGGTAAGTGGTAAGTGGTAAGTGGTAAGTGGTAAGTGGTAAGTGGTAACTGGTAACTGGTAACTGGTAAGTGGTAAGTGGTAAGTGGTAAGTGGTAAGTGGTAAGTGGTAAATGGTAAATGGTAAATGGTAAATGGTAAATGGTAAATGGTAAATGGTAAATGGTAAATGGTAAATGGTAAATGGTAAATGGTAAATGGTAAGTGGTAAGTGGTAAGTGGTAAGTGGTAAGTGGTAAGTGGTAAGTGGTAAATGGTTAGTGGTTAGTGGTTAGTGGTTAGTGGTTAGTGGTTAGTGGTTAGTGGTTAGTGGTTAGTGGTTAGTGGTTAGTGGTTAGTGGTTAGTGGTTAGTGGTTAGTGGTTAGTGGTTAGTGGTTAGTGGTTAGTGGTTAGTGGTTAGTGGTTAGTGGTTAGTGGTTAGTGGTTAGTGGTTAGTGGTTAGTGGTTAGTGGTTAGTGGTTAGTGGTTAGTGGTTAGTGGTTAGTGGTTAGTGGTTAGTGGTTAGTGGTTAGTGGTTAGTGGTTAGTGGTTAGTGGTTAGTGGTTAGTGGTTAGTGGTTAGTGGTTAGTGGTTAGTGGTTAGTGGTTAGTGGTAAGTGGTAAGTGGTAAGTGGTAAGTGGTTAGTGGTTAGTGGTAAGTGGTAAGTGGTTAGTGGTTAGTGGTTAGTGGTTAGTGGTTAGTGGTTAGTGGTTAGTGGTAAGTGGTTAGTGGTTAGTGGTAAGTGGTAAGTGGTAAGT
The DNA here is from genome assembly GCA_932526605.1 of Nephrotoma flavescens. Classification (NCBI taxonomy): domain Eukaryota; kingdom Metazoa; phylum Arthropoda; class Insecta; order Diptera; family Tipulidae; genus Nephrotoma; species Nephrotoma flavescens. The sequence goes on from OW052220.1 coordinate 42,836,737, forward strand.
GGTAAGTGGTAAGTGGTAAGTGGTAAGTGGTAAGTGGTAAGTGGTAAGTGGTAAGTGGTAAGTGGTAAGTGGTAAGTGGTAAGTGGTAAGTGGTAAGAGGTAAGTGGTAAGTGGTAAGTGGTAAGTGGTAAGTGGTAAGTGGTAAGTGGTAAGTGGTAAGTGGTAAGTGGTAAGTGGTAAGTGGTAAATGGTAAGTGGTAATTGGTAAATGGGTAGTGGTAAATGGTAAATGGGTAGTGGTAAATGGTAAATGGGTAGTGGTAAATGGTAAATGTTAATTGGTAAGTGGTAACCACTTACCACTTACCACATACACTAACGTTACACTTACCACTTACCGCTTACCGCTTACTGCTTTCCACTTACCACTTACCAATTGCCACTAACCTCTTACCACTAACTACTTACCACTTACCACTGACTACTTACCACTTACCACTTACCACCTACCACTTACCACTTACCACTTACCACTTACCACTTACCACTTACCACTAATCACTTACCACTTACCACTTACCACTTACCACTTACCACTTACCACTTACCACTTACTACTAACCACTTATCACTTACCACTTACCTCTTATCACTTACTACTTACCACTTACCACTTACCACTTACCACTTACCACTTACCACTTACCACTAATCACTTACCACTTACCATTTACCACTAACCACTTACCACTTATCACTTACCACTTATCTTTTACCACTTACCACTTACCACTTACTTCTTATCACTTACCACTTACCACTTACCACTTACCACTAACCAGTTACTTTTTACCACTTACTTCTTACCACTTACGACTTACCACTTACCTCTTATCACTTATCACTTACCACTTACCACTTACCACTTACCACTTACCACTTACCACTTACCACTTACCACTTACCACTTACCACTTACCACTCACCACTTACCACTTACCACTAACCACTTACCACTTACCACTTACCACACACCACTTACCACTTACCACTTACCACTTACCACTTACCATTTACCACTAACCACTTACCACTTACCACTTACCTCTTACCACTTACTACTTACCACTTACCACTTACCACTTACCACTTACCTTTTACCACTTACCACCTACCATCTACCATTTACCACTTACCACTTATCACTTACCACTTACCACTTACCACTTACCACTTACCACTTACCACTTACCACTTACCACTTACCACTTACCACTTACCACTTACCATTTACCATTTACCATATGCCGTTTACCACTATCCACTAACCTCTTACCACTTACCACTTACCACTTACCACTTACCACTTACCACTTTCCACTTACCACTTACCACTTACCACTTACCACTTACCTTTTACCACTTACCACTTACCAATTACCACTTACCACTTACCACTTACCACTTACCACTTACTACTTACCACTTACCACTTACCACTTACCACTTACCACTTACCGCTTACCGCTTACCGCTTACCGCTTACCGCTAACCGCTTACCGCTTAACGCTTTCCACTTACCAATTGCCACTAACCACTTACCACTAACCACTTACCACTTACTAATTACCACTTACCACTTACCACTTACCACTTACCACTTACCACTTACCACTTACCACTTACCACTTACCACTTACCACTTACCACTTACCACTTACCACTTACCACTAACCACTTACCACTTACCACTTACCACTTACCACTTACCACTTACCACTTACGACTTACCACTTACAACTTACCACTTACCACTTACCACTTACCACTTACCACTTACCACTTACCACTTACCACTTACCACTTACCACTTACCACTTACCACTTACCACTTACCACTTACCACTTACCACTTACCACTTACCACTTACCACTTACCACTTACCAATTATCACTTACCATTTACCACTTACCACTTACCACTTTCCACTTACCACTTACCACTTATTGCTTACCTTTTACCACATACCACTTACCACTTACCATTTACCAATTACCACTAACCACTTACCACTTACCACTTACCACTTACCACTTACCACTTACCACTTACCACTTACCACTTACCACTTACCACTTACCACTTACCACTTACCACTTACCACTTACCACTTACCACTTACCACTTACCACTTATCACTTATCTCTTACCACTTTCCGGTAAGTGGTAAGTGGTAACTGGTAGGTGGTAAGAGGTAAATGGCAAGTGGTAAGGTAAGTGGTAAAAGGTAAGTGGTAAGTGGTTAAAGGTAAGTGGTAAGTGGTAGGTTGTAAGTGGTAAGTGGTAAGTGGTAAGTAAGTGGTAAGTGGTAGGTGGTAAGTGGTAAGTGGTAGGTGGTAAGTGGTAATTGGTAAGAGGTAAATGGTAAGTGGTAAGTGAAGTGGTAAGTGGTAAGTGGTAGAAGGTAAGTTGTAAGTGGTAGGTGGTAAGTAGTAGGTAGTAAGTGGTAAGTGGTAAGTCGTTCGTAAGTGGTAAGTGGTAAGAAGTAAGTGGTAAGTCGTAAGTGGTAAGTGGTAAGTGGTTAGTGGTAAGTGGTAAGTGGTAAGTGGTAAGTGGTAAGTGGTAAGTGGTAAGTGGTAAGTGGTTAGTGGTAAGTGGTAAGTGGTTAGTGGTTAGTGGTTAGTGGTTAGTGGTAAGTGGTAAGTGGTAAGTGGTAAGTGGTAACTGGTAACTGGTAAGTGGTAAGTGGTAAGTGGTAAGTGGTAAGTGGTAAGTGGTAAGTGGTTAGTGGTAAGTGGTTAGTGATTAGTGGTAAGTGGTTAGTGGTAAGTGGTAAGTGGTAAGTGGTAAGTGGTAAGTGGTAAGTGGTAAGTGGTAAGTGGTAAGTGGTAAGTGGTAAGTGGTAAGTGGTAAGTGGTAAGTGGTAAGTGGTAAGTGGTAAGTGGTAAGTGGTAAGTGGTAAGTGGTAAGTGGTAAGTGGTAAGTGGTAAGTGGTAAGTGGTAAGTGGTAAGTGGTAAGTGGTAAGTATTAAGTATTAAGTATTAAGTATTAAGTGGTAAGTGGTAAGTGGTAAGTGGTAAGTGGTAAGTGGTAAGTGGTAAGTGGTAAGTGGTAAGTGGTAAGTGGTAAGTGGTAAGTGGTAAGTGGTAAGTGGTAAGTGGTAAGTGGTAAGTGGTAAGTGGTAAGTGGTAAGTGGTAAGTGGTAAGTGGTAAGTGGTAAGTGGTAAGTGGTAAATGGTAAATGGTAAATGGTAAATGGTTAGTGGTAAGTGGTTAGTGGTTAGTGGTTAGTGGTTAGTGGTTAGTGGTTAGTGGTTAGTGGTTAGTGGTTAGTAGTGGTTAGTGGTGGTCGTAAGTCGTAAGTGGTAAGTGGTAAGTGGTAAGTGGTAAGTGGTAAGTGGTAAGTGGTAAGTGGTAAGTGGTAAGTGGTTAGTGGTAAGTGGTTAGTGGTAAGTGGTAAGTGGTAAGTGGTAAGTGGTAAGTGGTAAGTGGTTAGTGGTAAGTGGTAAGTGGTAAGTGGTAACTGGTAACTGGTAACTGGTAAGTGGTAAGTGGTAAGTGGTAAGTGGTAAGTGGTAAGTGGTAACTGGTAAGTGGTAAGTGGTAAGTGGTAAGTGGTAAGTGGTAAGTGGTAAGTGGTAAGTGGTAAGTGGTAAGTGGTAAGTGGTAAGTGGTAAGTGGTAAGTGGTAAGTGGTAAGTGGTAAGTGGTAAGTGGTAAGTGGTAAGTGGTAAATGGTAAATGGTAAATGGTAAGTGGTAAATGGTAAATGGTAAATGGTAAATGGTAAATGGTAAATGGTAAATGGTAAATGGTAAGTGGTAAGTGGTAAGTGGTAAGTGGTAAGTGGTAAGTGGTAAGTGGTAAATGGTAAATGGTTAGTGGTTAGTGGTTAGTGGTTAGGGGTTAGTGGTTAGTGGTTAGTGGTTAGTGGTTAGTGGTTAGTGGTTAGTGGTTAGTGGTTAGTGGTTAGTGGTTAGTGGTTAGTGGTTAGTGGTTAGTGGTTAGTGGTTAGTGGTTAGTGGTTAGTGGTTAGTGGTTAGTGGTTAGTGGTCAGTGGTTAGTGGTTAGTGGTTAGTGGTTAGTGGTAAGTGGTAAGTGGTTAGTGGTAAGTGGTAAGTGGTAAGTGGTTAGTGGTTAGTGGTTAGTGGTTAGTGGTTAGTGGTAAGTGGTAAGTGGTAAGTGGTAAGTGGTAAGTGGTAAGTGGTAAGTGGTAAGTGGTAAGTGGTAGGTGGTAAGTGGTAAGTGGTAAGTGGTAAGTGGTAAGTGGTAAGTGGTAAGTGGTAAGTGGTAAGTGGTAAGTGGTAAGTGGTAAGTGGTAAGTGGTAAGTTGTAAGTGGTAAGTCGTAAGTGGTAAGTGGTAAGTGGTAAGTGGTAAGTGGTAAGTGGTAAGTGGTAAGTGGTAAGTGGTAAGTGGTAAGTGGTAAGTGGTAAGTGGTAAGTGGTAAGTGGTAAGTGGTAAGTGGTAAGTGGTAAGTGGTAAGTGGTAAGTGGTAAGTGGTAAGTGGTTAGTGGTAAGTGGTAAGTGGTAAGTGGTAAGTGGTAAGTGGTAAGTGGTAAGTGGTAAGTATTAAGTGGTAAGTGGTAAGTGGTAAGTGGTAAGTGGTAAGTGGTAAGTGGTAAGTGGTAAGTGGTAAGTCGTAAGTGGTAAGTGGTAAGTGGTAAGTGGTAAGTGGTAAGTGGTTAGTGGTAAGTGGTAAGTGGTAAGTGGTAAGTGGTAAGTGGTAAGTGGTAAGTGGTAAGTGGTAAGTGGTAAGTGGTAAGTGGTAAGTGGTAAGTGGTAAGTGGTAAGTGGTAAGTGGTAATTAGTAAGTGGTAAGTGGTTAGTGGTAAGTGGTTAGTGGCAATTGGTAAGTGGAAAGCGTTAAGCGGTAAGCGGTTAGCGGTAAGCGGTAAGCGGTAAGCGGTAAGCGGTAAGTGGTAAGTGGTAAGTGGTAAGTGGTAAGTGGTAAGTAGTAAGTGGTAAGTGGTAAGTGGTAAGTGGTAAGTGGTAAGTGGTAATTGGTAAGTGGTAAGTGGTAAGTGGTAAAAGGTAAGTGGTAAGTGGTAAGTGGTAAGTGGTAAGTGGTAAGTGGTAAGTGGTAAGTGGTAAGTGGTAAGTGGTAAGTGGTAAGTGGTAAGTGGTAAGTGGTAAGTGGTAAGTGGTAAGTGGTAAGTGGTAAGTGGTAAGTGGTAAGTGGTAAGTGGTAAGTGGTAAGTGGTAAATGGTAAATGGTAAATGGTAAATGGTAAATGGTAAATGGTAAATGGTAAATGGTAAATGGTAAATGGTAAATGGTAAATGGTAAGTGGTAAGTGGTAAGTGGTAAGTGGTAAGTGGTAAGTGGTTCGAGGTTCGAGGTTCGTGGTTAGTGGTTAGTGGTAAGTGGTAAGTGGTAAGTGGTAAATGGTAAATGGTAAATGGTTAATGGTTAATGGTAAATGGTAAATGGTAAATGGTAAATGGTAAATGGTAAATGGTAAATGGTAAATGGTAAATGGTAAATGGTAAATGGTAAATGGTAAATGGTAAATGGTAAATGGTAAATGGTAAATGGTAAATGGTAAATGGTAAATGGTAAATGGTAAATGGTAAATGGTAAATGGTAAATGGTAAACGGTAAGTGGTAAGTCTTAAGTGGTAAGTGGTCAGTGGTAAATGGTTAGTGTTAAGTGGTTTGTGTTAAGAGGTAAGTGGTAAGTGGTAAGAGGTTAGTGGAATGTGGTAAGTGGTATGTGGTAAGTGATAAGTGGTAAATGGGAAGTGGTTAGTGTTATGGTATAAGAGATAAATGGTAGGTGGTAAGAGGTAAGTGGTAAGTTGTAAGTGGTAAGAGGTAAGTGGTATGTGTTAAGTGGTATGTGGTAAGTGGTAAGTGGTTAGTGGTATGTGGTAAGACGTTTGCGGTAATTGGTAAATGGTAAGTGGTAATTGGTAAGTGGTAAGTGGCAAGTGGTAAGTGGTAAGTGGTTAGTGGAAAGCGGTACGTGGTAAGTGGTAAGTGGTAAATGGTAAGTGGTAAGTGGTAAGTGGTATGTGGTATGTGGTAAGAGGTAAGTGGTAAGTGGTATGTGGTAAATGGTTAGCAGTAAGTGGTAGGTGGTAAGCGGTAAATTGTAAGTGGTAAGTGGTAGGAAGTAAGTGGTAAGTGGTATGTGGTAAGAGGTAAGTGGTAATTGGTAAATGGTAAGTGGTCAGTGGTAAGTGGTATGTCGTAAGAGGTGAGTGGTAGCGGTTAGTGATAAGTGTTAAGAGGTAAGTGGTAAGTGGTAAATGTTAAGTGGTAATTGGTAAGTGGTAAATCAAAGTGGTAAGTGGTAAGAAGTAAGTGGTAAGTGGTAAGAGGTAAGTGGTAATTTTTATGTGGTAAGTGGTAAGTGGTAAGTGGTATGTCGTAAGAGGTGAGTGGTAGCGGTTAGTGATAAGTGATAAGAGGTAAGTGGTAAGTGGTAAGTGGTAAGTGGTAAGTGGTAAGTGGTAAGTGGTAAGTGGTAAGTGGTAAGTGGTAAGTGGTAAGTGGTAAGTGGTAAGTGGTAAGTGGTAAGTGGTAAGTGGTAAGTGGTAAGTGGTAAAAGGTAAGTGGTAAGTGGTAAGTGGTAAGTGGTCAGTGGTCAGTGGTCAGTGGTAAGTGGTAAGTGGTAAGTGGTAAGTGGTAAGTGGTAAGTGGTAAGTGATTTACCATTTACCATTTACCATTTACCATTTACCATTTACCATTTACCATTTACCATTTACCATTTACCATTTACCATTTACCATTTACCATTTACCATTTACCATTTACCATTTACCATTTACCATTTACCATTTACCATTTACCATTTACCACTTACCACTTACCACTTACCACTTACCACTTAACACTTACCACTTACCACTTACCACTTACCACTTACCACTTGCCACTCACCACTTACCACTTACCACTTGTTACTCACCACTTACCACTTTCCACTTTCCACTCACCACTTACCACTTACCACTTTCCACTCACCACTTACCACTTACCACTTACCACTTACCACTTACCACTTACCACTTACCACTTACCACTTACCACTTACCACTTACCACTTACCACTTACCACTTACCACTTACCACTTACCACTTATCACTTACCACTTACCACTTACCACTTACCACTTACCACTTACCACTTACCACTTACCACTTACCACTTACCACTTACCACTTACCACTTACCACTTACCACTTACCACTTACCACTTACCACTTACCACTTACCACTTACCACTTACCACTTACCACTTACCACTTACCACTTACCACTTACCACTTACCACTTACCACTTACCACTTACCGCTTACCACTTACCACTTACCACTTACCACTTACCACTTACCACTTACCACTTACCACTTAACACTTAACACTAACCACTTACCACTTACCACTTAACACTAACCACTCACCACTACCACTTACCACTTACCACTCACCACTTACCTTTTACCACTTACCAGTTACCACTTACCACTTACCACTTACCACTTACCACTTACCACTTACCACTTACCACTTACCACTTACCACTTACCACTTACCACTTACCACTTACCACTTACCACTTACCACTTACCTTTTACCACTTACCAGTTACCACTTACCAATTACCACTTACCACTTACCACTTACCACTTACCACTTACCACTTACCACTTACCACTTACCACTTACCACTTACCACTTACCACTTACCACTTACCACTTACCACTTAACACTAACCACTTACCACTACCACTTACCACTTACCACTTACCACTTACCACTTACCACTTACCACTTACCACTTACCACTTACCACTTACCACTTACTACTTACCACTTACCACTTACCACTTACCACTTACCACTTACCACTTACCACTTACCACTTACCACTTACCTTTTACCACTTACCACTTACCAATTACCAATTACCACTTACCACTTACCACTTACCACTTACCACTTACTACTTACCACTTACCACTTACCACTTACCACTTACCACTTACCACTTACCACTTACCACTTACCACTTACCACTTACCACTTACCGCTTACCGCTTACCGCTTACCGCTTACCGCTAACCGCTTACCGCTTAACGCTTTCCACTTACCAATTGCCACTAACCACTTACCACTAACCACTTACCACTTACTAATTACCACTTACCACTTACCACTTACCACTTACCACTTACCACTTACCACTTACCACTTACCACTTACCACTTACCACTTACCACTTACCACTTACCACTTACCACTTACCACTTACCACTTACCACTTACGACTTACCACTTACAACTTACCACTTACCACTTACCACTTACCACTTACCACTTACCACTTACCACTTACCACTTACCACTTACCACTTACCACTTACCACTTACCACTTACCACTTACCACTTACCACTTACCACTTACCACTTACCACTTACCACTTACCACTTACCACTTACCACTTACCACTTACCACTTACCACTTACCACTTACCACTTACCACTTACCAATTATCACTTACCATTTACCACTTACCACTTACCACTTTCCACTTACCACTTACCACTTATTGCTTACCTTTTACCACATACCACTTACCACTTACCATTTACCAATTACCACTAACCACTTACCACTTACCACTTACCACTTACCACTTACCACTTACCACTTACCACTTACCACTTACCACTTACCACTTACCACTTACCACTTACCACTTACCACTTACCACTTACCACTTACCACTTACCACTTACCACTTACCACTTACCACTTACCACTTACCACTTACCACTTACCACTTACCACTTACTCCTTACCACTTATCACTTATCTCTTACCACTTTCCGGTAAGTGGTAAGTGGTAACTGGTAGGTGGTTAGTGGTTAGTGGTAAGTGGTAAGTGGTTAGTGGTAAGTGGTAAGTGGTAAGTGGTAAGTGGTAAGAAGTAAGTGGTAAGAAGTAACTGGTTAGTGCTAAGTGGTAAGTGGTAAGTGGTAACTGGTAAGTGGTAAATGGTAAGTTGTAAGTGGTAAGTGGTAAGTGGAAAGTGGTAAGAGGTAAATGGCAGGTGGTAAGGTAAGTGGTAAAAGGTAAGTGGTAAGTGGTTAAAGGTAAGTGGTAAGTGGTAGGTTGTAAGTGGTAAGTGGTAAGTGGTAAGTAAGTGGTAAGTGGTAGGTGGTAAGTGGTAAGTGGTAGGTGGTAAGTGGTAATTGGTAAGAGGTAAATGAAAAGTGGTAAGTGAAGTGGTAAGTGGTAAGTGGTAGAAGGTAAGTTGTAAGTGGTAGGTGGTAAGTAGTAGGTAGTAAGTGGTAAGTGGTAAGTCGTTCGTAAGTGGTAAGTGGTAAGAAGTAAGTGGTAAGTCGTAAGTGGTAAGTGGTAAGTGGTTAGTGGTAAGTGGTAAGTGGTAAGTGGTAAGTGGTAAGTGGTAAGTGGTAAGTGGTAAGTGGTTAGTGGTAAGTGGTTAGTGGTTAGTGGTAAGTGGTAAGTGGTTAGTGGTTAGTGGTTAGTGGTAAGTGGTAAGTGGTAAGTGGTAAGTGGTAAGTGGTAACTGGTAACTGGTAAGTGGTAAGTGGTAAGTGGTAAGTGGTAAGTGGTAAGTGGTAAGTGGTTAGTGGTAAGTGGTTAGTGGTTAGTGGTAAGTGGTTAGTGGTAAGTGGTAAGTGGTAAGTGGTAAGTGGTAAGTGGTAAGTGGTAAGTGGTAAGTGGTAAGTGGTAAGTGGTTAGTGGTAAGTGGTAAGTGGTAAGTGGTAAGTGGTAAGTGGTAAGTGGTAAGTGGTAAGTGGTAAGTGGTAAGTGGTAAGTGGTAAGTGGTAAGTGGTAAGTGGTAAGTGGTAAGTGGTAAGTGGTAAGTGGTAAGTGGTAAGTGGTAAGTGGAAAGTGGAAAGTGGAAAGTGGAAAGTGGAAAGTGGAAAGTGGAAAGTGGAAAGTGGAAAGTGGAAAGTGGAAAGTGGAAAGTGGAAAGTGGTAAGTGGTAAGTGGTAAGTGGTAAGTGGTAAGTGGTAAGTGGTAAGTGGTAAGTGGTAAGTGGTAAGTGGTAAGTGGTAAGTGGTAAGTGGTAAGTGGTAAGTGGTAAGTGGTAAGTGGTAAGTGGTAAGTGGTAAGTGGTAAGTGGTAAGTGGTAAGTATTAAGTATTAAGTATTAAGTATTAAGTATTAAGTATTAAGTATTAAGTGGTAAGTGGTAAGTGGTAAGTGGTAAGTGGTAAGTGGTAAGTGGTAAGTGGTAAGTGGTAAGTGGTAAGTGGTAAGTGGTAAGTGGTAAGTGGTAAGTGGTAAGTGGTAAATGGTAAATGGTAAATGGTAAATGGTTAGTGGTTAGTGGTTAGTGGTTAGTGGTTAGTGGTTAGTGGTTAGTGGTTAGTGGTTAGTGGTTAGTGGTTAGTGGTTAGTGGTTAGTGGTTAGTGGTTAGTGGTTAGTGGTTAGTGGTTAGTGGTTAGTGGTTAGTGGTTAGTGGTTAGTGGTTAGTGGTTAGTGGTTAGTGGTTAGTGGTTAGTGGTTAGTGGTTAGTGGTTAGTGGTTAGTGGTTAGTGGTTAGTGGTTAGTGGTTAGTGGTTAGTGGTTAGTGGTTAGTGGTTAGTGGTTAGTGGTTAGTGGTTAGTGGTTAGTGGTTAGTGGTTAGTGGTTAGTGGTTAGTGGTTAGTGGTTAGTGGTTAGTGGTTAGTGGTTAGTGGTTAGTGGTTAGTGGTTAGTGGTTAGTGGTTAGTGGTTAGTGGTTAGTGGTTAGTGGTTAGTGGTTAGTGGTTAGTGGTTAGTGGTTAGTGGTTAGTGGTTAGTGGTTAGTGGTTAGTGGTTAGTGGTTAGTGGTTAGTGGTTAGTGGTTAGTGGTTAGTGGTTAGTGGTTAGTGGTTAGTGGTTAGTGGTTTGTGGTTAGTGGTTAGTGGTTAGTGGTTAGTGGTTAGTGGTTAGTGGTTAGTGGTTAGTGGTTAGTGGTTAGTGGTTAGTGGTTAGTGGTTAGTGGTTAGTGGTAAGTGGTAAGTGGTTAGTGGTTAGTGGTTAGTGGTAAGTGGTAAGTGGTAAGTGGTAAGTGGTTAGTGGTTAGTGGTTAGTGGTTAGTGGTAAGTGGTAAGTGGTAAGTGGTAAGTGGTAAGTGGTAAGTGGTAAGTGGTAAAAGGTAAGTGGTAAGAAGTAAGTGGTAAGAAGTAACTGGTTAGTGGTAAGTGGTAAGTGGTAAGTGGTAACTGATAAGTGGTAAATTTTAAGTTGTAAGTGGTAAGTGGTAAGTGGAAAGTGGTAAGAGGTAAATGGCAAGTGGTAAGGTAAGTGGTAAAAGGTAAGTGGTAAGTTGTTAAAGGTAAGTGGTAAGTGGTAGGTTGTAAGTGGTAAGTGGTAAGTGGTAAGTAAGTGGTAAGTGGTAGGTGGTAAGTGGTAATTGGTAAGAGGTAAATGGTAAGTGGTAAGTGAAGTGGTAAGTGGTAAGTGGTAGAAGGTAAGTTGTAAGTGGTAAGTAGTAGGTAGTAAGTGGTAAGTGGTGAGTCGTTCGTAAGATGTAAGTGGTAAGAAGTAAGTGGTAAGAAGTAAGTGGTAAGAAGTAAGTGGTAAGTCGTAAGTCGTAAGTGGTAAGTAGTAAGTGGTAAGTGGTAAGTGGTAAGTGGTAAGTGGTAAGTGGTAAGTGGTAAGTGGTTAGTGGTAAGTGGTAAGTGGTAAGTGGTAAGTGTTAAGTGGTAAGTGGTAAGTGGTTAGTGGTAAGTGGTAAGTGGTAAGTGGTAAGTGGTAAGTGGTAAGTGGTAAGTGGTAAGTGGTAAGTGGTAAGTGGTAAGTATTAAGTGGTAAGTGGTAAGTGGTAAGTGGTAAGTGGTAAGTGGTAAGTGGTAAGTGGTAAGTGGTAAGTGGTAAGTGGTAAGTGGTAAGTGGTAAGTGGTAAGTGGTAAGTGGTAAGTGGTAAGTGGTAAGTGGTAAGTGGTAAGTGGTAAGTGGTAAGTGGTAAGTGGTAAGTGGTAAGTGGTAAGTGGTAAGTGGTAAGTGGTAAGTGGTAAGTGGTAAGTGGTAAGTGGTAAGTGGTAAGTGGTAAGTGGTAAGTGGTAAGTGGTAAGTGGTAAGTGGTAAGTGGTAAGTGGTAAGTGGTAAGTGGTAAGTGGTAAGTGGTAAGTGGTAAGTGGTAAGTGGTAAGTGGTAAGTGGTAAGTGGTAAGTGGTAAGTGGTAAGTGGTAAGTGGTAAGTGGTAAGTGGTAAGTGGTAAGTGGTAAGTGGTAAGTGGTAAGTGGTAAGTGGTAAGTGGTAAGTGGTAAATGGTAAATGGTAAATGGTAAATGGTAAATGGTAAATGGTAAATGGTAAATGGTAAATGGTAAGTGGTAAGTGGTAAGTGGTAAGTGGTAAGTGGTTCGTGGTTCGAGGTTCGAGGTTCGTGGTTAGTGGTTAGTGGTAAGTGGTAAGTGGTAAGTGGTAAATGGTAAATGGTAAATGGTAAATGGTAAATGGTAAATGGTAAATGGTAAATGGTAAATGGTAAATGGTAAATGGTAAATGGTAAATGGTAAATGGTAAATGGTAAATGGTAAATGGTAAATGGTAAATGGTAAACGGTAAGTGGTAAGTCTTAAGTGGTAAGTGGTCAGTGGTAAATGGTTAGTGTTAAGTGGTTTGTGTTAAGAGGTAAGTGGTAAGTGGTAAGAGGTTAGTGGAATGTGGTAAGTGGTATGTGGTAAGTGATAAGTGGTAAATGGGAAGTGGTTAGTGTTATGTGATAAGAGATAAATGGTAGGTGGTAAGAGGTAAGTGGTAAGTTGTAAGTGGTAAGAGGTAAGTGGTATGTGTTAAGTGGTATGTGGTAAGTGGTAAGTGGTTAGTGGTATGTGGTAAGACGTTTGCGGTAATTGGTAAATGGTAAGTGGTAATTGGTAAGTGGTAAGTGGCAAGTGGTAAGTGGTAAGTGGTTAGTGGAAAGCGGTACGTGGTAAGTGGTAAGTGGTAAATGGTAAGTGGTAAGTGGTAAGTGGTATGTGGTAAGAGGTAAGTGGTAAGTGGTATGTGGTAAATGGTTAGCAGTAAGTGGTAGGTGGTAAGCGGTAAATTGTAAGTGGTAAGTGGTAGGAAGTAAGTGGTAAGTGGTATGTGGTAAGAGGTAAGTGGTAAGTGGTAAATGGTAAGTGGTAAGTGGTAAGTGGTATGTCGTAAGAGGTGAGTGGTAGCGGTTAGTGATAAGTGTTAAGAGGTAAGTGGTAAGTGGTAAATGTTAAGTGGTAATTGGTAAGTGGTAAATCAAAGTGGTAAGTGGTAAGAAGTAAGTGGTAAGTGGTAAGAGGTAAGTGGTAATTTTTATGTGGTAAGTGGTAAGTGGTAAGTGGTATGTCGTAAGAGGTGAGTGGTAGCGGTTAGTGATAAGTGATAAGAGGTAAGTGGTAAGTGGTAAGTGGTAAGTGGTAAGTGGTAAGTGGTAAGTGGTAAGTGGTAAGTGGTAAGTGGTAAGTGGTAAGTGGTAAGTGGTAAGTGGTAAGTGGTAAGTGGTAAGTGGTAAGTGGTAAGTGGTAAGTGGTAAGTGGTAAGTGGTAAGTGGTAAAAGGTAAGTGGTAAGTGGTAAGTGGTAAGTGGTCAGTGGTCAGTGGTCAGTGGTAAGTGGTAAGTGGTAAGTGGTAAGTGGTAAGTGGTAAGTGGTAAGTGATTTACCATTTACCATTTACCATTTACCATTTACCATTTACCATTTACCATTTACCATTTACCATTTACCATTTACCATTTACCATTTACCATTTACCATTTACCATTTACCATTTACCATTTACCATTTACCATTTACCATTTACCATTTACCATTTACCATTTACCATTTACCACTTACCACTTACCACTTACCACTTACTACTTAACACTTACCACTTACCACTTACCACTTACCACTTACCACTTACCACTTACCACTTGCCACTCACCACTTACCACTTACCACTTGTTACTCACCACTTACCACTTTCCACTTTCCACTCACCACTTACCACTTACCACTTTCCACTCACCACTTACCACTTACCACTTACCACTTACCACTTACCACTTACCACTTACCACTTACCACTTACCACTTACCACTTACCACTTACCACTTACCACTTACCACTTACCACTTACCACTTACCACTTATCACTTACCACTTACCACTTACCACTTACCACTTACCACTTACCACTTACCACTTACCACTTACCACTTACCACTTACCACTTACCACTTACCACTTACCACTTACCACTTACCACTTACCACTTACCACTTACCACTTACCACTTACCACTTACCACTTACCACTTACCACTTACCACTTACCACTTACCACTTACCACTTACCACTTACCGCTTACCACTTACCACTTACCACTTACCACTTACCACTTAACACTTAACACTAACCACTTACCACTTACCACTTAACACTTAACACTAACCACTCACCACTACCACTTACCACTTACCACTCACCACTTACCTTTTACCACTTACCAGTTACCACTTACCACTTACCACTTACCACTTACCACTTACCACTTACCACTTACCACTTACCACTTACCACTTACCACTTACCTTTTACCACTTACCAGTTACCACTTACCAATTACCACTTACCACTTACCACTTACCACTTACCACTTACCACTTACCACTTACCACTTACCACTTACCACTTAACACTAACCACTTACCACTACCACTTACCACTTACCACTTACCACTTACCACTTACCACTTACCACTTACCACTTACCACTTACCACTTACCACTTACTACTTACCACTTACCACTTACCACTTACCACTTACCACTTACCACTTACCACTTACCACTTACCACTTACCACTTACCACTTACCACTTACCACTTACCTTTTACCACTTACCACTTACCAATTACCAATTACCACTTACCACTTACCACTTACCACTTACCACTTACTACTTACCACTTACCACTTACCACTTACCACTTACCACTTACCACTTACCACTTACCACTTACCACTTACCACTTACCACTTACCTTTTACCACTTACCACTTACCAATTACCAATTACCACTTACCACTTACCACTTACTAATTACCACTTACCACTTACCACTTACCACTTACCACTTACCACTTACCACTTACCACTTACCACTTACCACTTACCACTTACCACTTACCACTTACCACTTACCACTTACCACTTACCACTTACCACTTACCACTTACCACTTACCACTTACGACTTACCACTTACAACTTACCACTTACCACTTACCACTTACCACTTACCACTTACCACTTACCACTTAATACTTACCACTTACCACTTACCACTTACCACTTACCACTTACCACTTACCACTTACCACTTACCACTTACCACTTACCACTTACCACTTACCACTTACCACTTACCACTTACCACTTACCACTTACCACTTACCACTTACCACTTACCACTTACCACTTACCAATTATCACTTACCATTTACCACTTACCACTTACCACTTTCCACTTACCACTTACCACTTATTGCTTACCTTTTACCACATACCACTTACCACTTACCATTTACCAATTACCACTAACCACTTACCACTTACCACTTACCACTTACCACTTACCACTTACCACTTACCACTTACCACTTACCACTTACCACTTACCACTTACCACTTACCACTTACCACTTACCACTTACCACTTACCACTTACCACTTACCACTTACCACTTACTCCTTACCACTTATCACTTATCTCTTACCACTTTCCGGTAAGTGGTAAGTGGTAACTGGTAGGTGGTTAGTGGTTAGTGGTAAGTGGTAAGTGGTTAGTGGTAAGTGGTAAGTGGTAAGTGGTAAGTGGTAAGAAGTAAGTGGTAAGAAGTAACTGGTTAGTGCTAAGTGGTAAGTGGTAAGTGGTAAGTGGTAACTGGTAAGTGGTAAATGGTAAGTTGTAAGTGGTAAGTGGTAAGTGGAAAGTGGTAAGAGGTAAATGGCAAGTGGTAAGGTAAGTGGTAAAAGGTAAGTGGTAAGTGGTTAAAGGTAAGTGGTAAGTGGTAGGTTGTAAGTGGTAAGTGGTAAGTAAGTGGTAAGTGGTAGGTGGTAAGTGGTAAGTGGTAGGTGGTAAGTGGTAATTGGTAAGAGGTAAATGAAAAGTGGTAAGTGAAGTGGTAAGTGGTAAGTGGTAGAAGGTAAGTTGTAAGTGGTAGGTGGTAAGTAGTAGGTAGTAAGTGGTAAGTGGTAAGTCGTTCGTAAGTGGTAAGTGGTAAGAAGTAAGTGGTAAGTCGTAAGTGGTAAGTGGTAAGTGGTTAGTGGTAAGTGGTAAGTGGTAAGTGGTAAGTGGTAAGTGGTAAGTGGTAAGTGGTAAGTGGTTAGTGGTAAGTGGTAAGTGGTTAGTGGTTAGTGGTTAGTGGTAAGTGGTAAGTGGTAAGTGGTAAGTGGTAACTGGTAACTGGTAAGTGGTAAGTGGTAAGTGGTAAGTGGTAAGTGGTAAGTGGTTAGTGGTAAGTGGTTAGTGGTTAGTGGTAAGTGGTTAGTGGTAAGTGGTAAGTGGTAAGTGGTAAGTGGTAAGTGGTAAGTGGTAAGTGGTCAGTGGTAAGTGGTAAGTGGTAAGTGGTAAGTGGTAAGTGGTAAGTGGTAAGTGGTAAGTGGTAAGTGGTAAGTGGTAAGTGGTAAGTGGTAAGTGGTAAGTGGTAAGTGGTAAGTGGTAAGTGGTAAGTGGTACGTGGTAAGTGGTAAGTGGAAAGTGGAAAGTGGTAAGTGGTAAGTGGTAAGTGGTAAGTGGTAAGTGGTAAGTGGTAAGTGGTAAGTGGTAAGTATTAAGTATTAAGTATTAAGTATTAAGTATTAAGTATTAAGTGGTAAGTGGTAAGTGGTAAGTGGTAAGTGGTAAGTGGTAAGTGGTAAGTGGTAAGTGGTAAGTGGTAAGTGGTAAGTGGTAAGTGGTAAGTGGTAAGTGGTAAGTGGTAAATGGTAAATGGTTAGTGGTTAGTGGTTAGTGGTTAGTGGTTAGTGGTTAGTGGTTAGTGGTTAGTGGTTAGTGGTTAGTGGTTAGTGGTTAGTGGTTAGTGGTTAGTGGTTAGTGGTTAGTGGTTAGTGGTTAGTGGTTAGTGGTTAGTGGTTAGTGGTTAGTGGTTAGTGGTTAGTGGTTAGTGGTTAGTGGTTAGTGGTTAGTGGTTAGTGGTTAGTGGTTAGTGGTTAGTGGTTAGTGGTTAGTGGTTAGTGGTTAGTGGTTAGTGGTTAGTGGTTAGTGGTTAGTGGTTAGTGGTTAGTGGTTAGTGGTTAGTGGTTAGTGGTTAGTGGTTAGTGGTTAGTGGTTAGTGGTTAGTGGTTAGTGGTTAGTGGTTAGTGGTTAGTGGTTAGTGGTTAGTGGTTAGTGGTTAGTGGTTAGTGGTTAGTGGTTAGTGGTTAGTGGTTAGTGGTTAGTGGTTAGTGGTTAGTGGTTAGTGGTTAGTGGTTAGTGGTTAGTGGTTAGTGGTTAGTGGTTAGTGGTTAGTGGTTAGTGGTTAGTGGTTAGTGGTTAGTGGTTAGTGGTTAGTGGTTAGTGGTTAGTGGTAAGTGGTTAGTGGTTAGTGGTAAGTGGTAAGTGGTAAGTGGTTAGTGGTTAGTGGTTAGTGGTTAGTGGTTAGTGGTTAGTGGTTAGTGGTAAGTGGTAAGTGGTAAGTGGTAAGTGGTAAGTGGTAAGTGGTAAAAGGTAAGTGGTAAGAAGTAAGTGGTAAGAAGTAACTGGTTAGTGGTAAGTGGTAAGTGGTAAGTGGTAACTGATAAGTGGTAAATTGTAAGTTGTAAGTGGTAAGTGGTAAGTGGAAAGTGGTAAGAGGTAAATGGCAAGTGGTAAGGTAATTGGTAAAAGGTAAGTGGTAAGTTGTTAAAGGTAAGTGGTAGGTTGTAAGTGGTAAGTGGTAAGTGGTAAGTAAGTGGTAAGTGGTAGGTGGTAAGTGGTAATTGGTAAGAGGTAAATGGTAAGTGGTAAGTGAAGTGGTAAGTGGTAAGTGGTAGAAGGTAAGTTGTAAGTGGTAAGTAGTAGGTAGTAAGTGGTAAGTGGTAAGTCGTTCGTAAGATGTAAGTGGTAAGAAGTAAGTGGTAAGAAGTAAGTGGTAAGAAGTTAGTGGTAAGTCGTAAGTCGTAAGTGGTAAGTAGTAAGTGGTAAGTGGTAAGTGGTAAGTGGTAAGTGGTAAGTGGTAAGTGGTAAGTGGTAAGTGGTAAGTGGTAAGTGGTAAGTGGTAAGTGGTAAGTGGTAAGTGGTAAGTGGTAAGTGGTAAGTGGTAAGTGGTAAGTGGTAAGTGGTTAGTGGTAAGTGGTAAGTGGTAAGTGGTTAGTGGTTAGTGGTTAGTGGTAAGTGGTAACTGGTAAGTGGTAAGTGGTAAGTGGTAAGTGGTAAGTGGTAAGTGGTAAGTGGTAAGTGGTAAGTGGTAAGTGGTAAGTGGTAAGTGGTAAGTGGTAAGTGGTAAGTGGTAAGTGGTAAGTGGTAAGTGGTAAGTGGTAAGTGGTAAGTGGTAAGTGGTAAGTGGTAAGTGGTAAGTGGTAAGTGGTAAGTGGTAAGTGGTAAGTGGTAAGTGGTAAGTGGTAAGTGGTAAGTGGTAAGTGGTAAGTGGTAAGTGGTAAGTGGTAAGTGGTAAGTGGTAAGTGGTAAGTGGTAAGTGGTAAGTGATAAGTGATAAGTGATAAGTGATAAGTGATAAGTGATAAGTGATAAGTGATAAGTGATAAGTGATAAGTGATAAGTGATAAGTGATAAGTGATAAGTGATAAGTGATAAGTGATAAGTGATAAGTGATAAGTGATAAGTGATAAGTGATAAGTGATAAGTGATAAGTGATAAGTGATAAGTGATAAGTGATAAGTGATAAGTGATAAGTGATAAGTGATAAGTGATAAGTGATAAGTGATAAGTGATAAGTGATAAGTGATAAGTGATAAGTGATAAGTGATAAGTGATAAGTGATAAGTGATAAGTGATAAGTGATAAGTGATAAGTGATAAGTGATAAGTGATAAGTGATAAGTGATAAGTGATAAGTGATAAGTGATAAGTGATAAGTGATAAGTGATAAGTGATAAGTGATAAGTGATAAGTGATAAGTGATAAGTGATAAGTGATAAGTGATAAGTGATAAGTGATAAGTGATAAGTGATAAGTGATAAGTGATAAGTGATAAGTGATAAGTGATAAGTGATAAGTGATAAGTGATAAGTGATAAGTGATAAGTGATAAGTGATAAGTGATAAGTGATAAGTGATAAGTGATAAGTGATAAGTGATAAGTGATAAGTGATAAGTGATAAGTGATAAGTGATAAGTGATAAGTGATAAGTGATAAGTGATAAGTGATAAGTGATAAGTGATAAGTGATAAGTGATAAGTGATAAGTGATAAGTGATAAGTGATAAGTGATAAGTGATAAGTGATAAGTGATAAGTGATAAGTGATAAGTGATAAGTGATAAGTGATAAGTGATAAGTGATAAGTGATAAGTGATAAGTGATAAGTGATAAGTGATAAGTGATAAGTGATAAGTGATAAGTGATAAGTGATAAGTGATAAGTGATAAGTGATAAGTGATAAGTGATAAGTGATAAGTGATAAGTGATAAGTGATAAGTGATAAGTGATAAGTGATAAGTGATAAGTGATAAGTGATAAGTGATAAGTGATAAGTGATAAGTGATAAGTGATAAGTGATAAGTGATAAGTGATAAGTGATAAGTGATAAGTGATAAGTGATAAGTGATAAGTGATAAGTGATAAGTGATAAGTGATAAGTGATAAGTGATAAGTGATAAGTGATAAGTGATAAGTGATAAGTGATAAGTGATAAGTGATAAGTGATAAGTGATAAGTGATAAGTGATAAGTGATAAGTGATAAGTGATAAGTGATAAGTGATAAGTGATAAGTGATAAGTGATAAGTGATAAGTGATAAGTGATAAGTGATAAGTGATAAGTGATAAGTGATAAGTGATAAGTGATAAGTGATAAGTGATAAGTGATAAGTGATAAGTGATAAGTGATAAGTGATAAGTGATAAGTGGTAAGTGGTAAGTGGTAAGTGGTAAATGGTAAATGGTAAATGGTAAATGGTAAATGGTAAATGGTAAATGGTAAGTGGTAAGTGGTAAGTGGTAAGTGGTAAGTGGTAAGTGGTAAGTGGTAAGTGGTAAGTGGTAAGTGGTAAATGGTAAATGGTTAGTGGTTAGTGGTTAGTGGTTAGTGGTTAGTGGTTAGTGGTTAGTGGTTAGTGGTTAGTGGTTAGTGGTTAGTGGTTAGTGGTTAGTGGTTAGTGGTTAGTGGTTAGTGGTTAGTGGTTAGTGGTTAGTGGTTAGTGGTTAGTGGTTAGTGGTTAGTGGTTAGTGGTTAGTGGTTAGTGGTTAGTGGTTAGTGGTTAGTGGTTAGTGGTTAGTGGTTAGTGGTTAGTGGTTAGTGGTTAGTGGTTAGTGGTTAGTGGTTAGTGGTTAGTGGTTAGTGGTTAGTGGTTAGTGGTTAGTGGTTAGTGGTTAGTGGTTAGTGGTTAGTGGTTAGTGGTTAGTGGTTAGTGGTTAGTGGTTAGTGGTTAGTGGTTAGTGGTTAGTGGTTAGTGGTTAGTGGTTAGTGGTTAGTGGTTAGTGGTTAGTGGTTAGTGGTTAGTGGTTAGTGGTTAGTGGTTAGTGGTTAGTGGTTAGTGGTTAGTGGTTAGTGGTTAGTGGTTAGTGGTTAGTGGTAAATGGTAAATGGTAAATGGTAAATGGTAAATGGTAAATGGTAAATGGTAAATGGTAAATGGTAAATGGTAAATGGTAAATGGTAAATGGTAAATGGTAAATGGTAAATGGTAAATGGTAAATGGTAAATGGTAAATGGTAAATGGTAAATGGTAAATGGTAAATGGTAAATGGTAAGTGGTAAATGGTAAGTGGTTAATGGTTAATGGTTAATGGTTAATGGTTAATGGTTAATGGTTAATGGTTAATGGTTAATGGTTAATGGTTAATGGTGAATGGTGAATGGTTAATGGTTAATGGTTAATGGTTAATGGTTAATGGTTAATGGTTAATGGTTAATGGTTAATGGTTAATGGTTAATGGTTAATGGTTAATGGTTAATGGTTAATGGTTAATGGTTAATGGTTAATGGTTAATG
This sequence comes from Nephrotoma flavescens, assembly GCA_932526605.1. NCBI lineage: Eukaryota > Metazoa > Arthropoda > Insecta > Diptera > Tipulidae > Nephrotoma > Nephrotoma flavescens. Next base: position 42,857,741 of record OW052220.1, read on the forward strand.
GTTAATGGTTAATTGTTAATGGTTAATGGTTAATGGTTAATGGTTAATGGTTAATGGTTAATGGTTAATGGTTAATGGTTAATGGTTAATGGTTAATGGTTAATGGTTAATGGTTAATGGTTAATGGTTAATGGTTAATGGTTAATGGTTAATGGTTAATGGTTAATGGTTAATGGTTAATGGTTAATGGTTAATGGTTAATGGTTAATGGTTAATGGTAGATGGTAAATGGTAAATGGTAGATGGTAGATGGTAGATGGTAGATGGTAGATGGTAAATGGTAAATGGTAAATGGTAAATGGTAAATGGTAAATGGTAAATGGTAAATGGTAAATGGTAAATGGTAAATGGTAAATGGTAAATGGTAAATGGTAAATGGTAAATGGTAAATGGTAAATGGTAAATGGTAAATGGTAAATGGTAAATGGTAAATGGTAAATGGTAAATGGTAAATGGTAAATGGTAAATGGTAAATGGTAAATGGTAAATGGTAAATGGTAAATGGTAAATGGTAAATGGTAAATGGTAAATGGTAAATGGTAAATGGTAAATGGTAAATGGTAAATGGTAAATGGTAAATGGTAAATGGTAAATGGTAAATGGTAAATGGTAAATGGTAAATGGTAAATGGTAAATGGTAAATGGTAAATGGTAAATGGTAAATGGTAAATGGTAAATGGTAAATGGTAAATGGTAAATGGTAAATGGTAAATGGTAAGTGGTAAGTGGTAAGTGGTAAGTGGTAAGTGGTAAGTGGTAAGTGGTAAGTGGTAAGTGGTAAGTGGTAAGTGGTAAGTGGTAAGTGGTAAGTGGTAAGTGGTAAGTGGTAAGTGGTAAGTGGTAAGTGGTAAGTGGTAAGTGGTAAGTGGTAAGTGGTAAGTGGTAAGTGGTAAGTGGTAAGTGGTAAGTGGTAAGTGGTAAGTGGTAAGTGGTAAGTGGTAAGTGGTAAGTGGTAAGTGGTAAGTGGTAAGTGGTAAGTGGTAAGTGGTAAGTGGTAAGTGGTAAGTGGTAAGTGGTAAGTGGTAAGTGGTAAGTGGTAAGTGGTAAGTGGTAAGTGGTAAGTGGTAAGTGGTAAGTGGTAAGTGGTAAGTGGTAAGTGGTAAGTGGTAAGTGGTAAGTGGTAAGTGGTAAGTGGTAAGTGGTAAGTGGTAAGTGGTAAGTGGTAAGTGGTAAGTGGTAAGTGGTAAGTGGTAAATGGTAAATGGTAAGTGGTAAGTGGTAAGTGGTAAGTGGTAAGTGGTAAGTGGTAAGTGGTAAGTGGTAAGTGGTAAGTGGTAAGTGGTAAGTGGTAAGTGGTAAGTGGTAAGTGGTAAGTGGTAAGTGGTAAGTGGTAAGTGGTAAGTGGTAAGTGGTAAGTGGTAAGTGGTAAGTGGTAAGTGGTAAGTGGTAAGTGGTAAGTGGTAAGTGGTAAGTGGTAAGTGGTAAGTGGTAAGTGGTAAGTGGTAAGTGGTAAGTGGTAAGTGGTAAGTGGTAAGTGGTAAGTGGTAAGTGGTAAGTGGTAAGTGGTAAGTGGTAAGTGGTAAGTGGTAAGTGGTAAATGGTAAATGGTAAATGGTAAGTGGTAAATGGTAAATGGTAAATGGTAAATGGTAAATGGTAAATGGTGAATGGTAAATGGTAAATGGTAAATGGTAAATGGTAAATGGTAAATGGTAAATGGTAAATGGTAAATGGTAAATGGTAAATGGTAAATGGTAAATGGTAAATGGTAAATGGTAAATGGTAAATGGTAAATGGTAAATGGTAAATGGTAAATGGTAAATGGTAAATGGTAAATGGTAAATGGTAAATGGTAAGTGGTAAGTGGTAAATGGTTAATGGTTAATGGTTAATGGTTAATGGTTAATGGTTAATGGTTAATGGTTAATGGTTAATGGTTAATGGTTAATGGTTAATGGTTAATGGTTAATGGTTAATGGTTAATGGTTAATGGTTAATGGTTAATGGTTAATGGTTAATGGTTAATGGTTAATGGTTAATGGTTAATGGTTAATGGTTAATGGTTAATGGTTAATGGTTAATGGTTAATGGTTAATGGTTAATGGTTAATGGTTAATGGTTAATGGTTAATGGTTAATGGTTAATGGTTAATGGTTAATGGTTAATGGTTAATGGTAAATGGTAAATGGTAAATGGTAAATGGTAAATGGTAAATGGTAAATGGTAAATGGTAAATGGTAAATGGTAAATGGTAAATGGTAAATGGTAAATGGTAAATGGTAAATGGTAAATGGTAAATGGTAAATGGTAAATGGTAAATGGTAAATGGTAAATGGTAAATGGTAAATGGTAAATGGTAAATGGTAAATGGTAAATGGTAAATGGTAAATGGTAAATGGTAAATGGTAAATGGTAAATGGTAAATGGTAAATGGTAAATGGTAAATGGTAAATGGTAAATGGTAAATGGTAAATGGTAAATGGTAAATGGTAAATGGTAAATGGTAAATGGTATATCATAAATGGTATATCATAAATGGTATATCATAAATGGTAAATGGTAAATGGTAAATGGTAAGTGGTTAGTGGTAAATGGTAAATGGTAAGTGGTTAGTGGTTAGTGGTTAGTGGTTAGTGGTTAGTGGTTAGTGGTAAGTGGTTAGTGGTAAGTGGTTAATGGTTAATGGTTAATGGTTAATGGTTAATGGTTAATGGTTAATGGTTAATGGTTAATGGTTAATGGTTAATGGTTAATGGTAAATGGTAAATGGTAAATGGTAAATGGTAAATGGTAAATGGTAAATGGTAAATGGTAAATGGTAAATGGTAAATGGTAAATGGTAAATGGTAAATGGTAAATGGTAAATGGTAAATGGTAAATGGTAAATGGTAAATGGTAAATGGTAAATGGTAAATGGTAAATGGTAAATGGTAAATGGTAAATGGTAAATGGTAAATGGTAAATGGTAAATGGTAAATGGTAAATGGTAAATGGTAAATGGTAAATGGTAAATGGTAAATGGTAAATGGTAAATGGTAAATGGTAAATGGTAAATGGTAAATGGTAAATGGTAAATGGTAAATGGTAAATGGTAAATGGTAAATGGTAAATGGTAAATGGTAAATGGTAAATGGTAAATGGTAAATGGTAAATGGTAAATGGTAAATGGTAAATGGTAAATGGTAAATGGTAAATGGTAAATGGTAAATGGTAAATGGTAAATGGTAAATGGTAAATGGTAAATGGTAAATGGTAAATGGTAAATGGTAAATGGTAAATGGTAAATGGTAAATGGTAAATGGTAAATGGTAAATGGTAAATGGTAAATGGTAAATGGTAAATGGTAAATGGTAAATGGTAAATGGTAAATGGTAAATGGTAAATGGTAAATGGTAAATGGTAAATGGTAAATGGTAAATGGTAAATGGTAAATGGTAAATGGTAAATGGTAAATGGTAAATGGTAAATGGTAAATGGTAAATGGTAAATGGTAAATGGTAAATGGTAAATGGTAAATGGTAAATGGTAAATGGTAAATGGTAAATGGTAAATGGTAAATGGTAAATGGTAAATGGTAAATGGTAAATGGTAAATGGTAAATGGTAAATGGTAAATGGTAAATGGTAAATGGTAAATGGTAAATGGTAAATGGTAAATGGTAAATGGTAAATGGTAAATGGTAAATGGTAAATGGTAAATGGTAAATGGTAAATGGTAAATGGTAAATGGTAAATGGTAAATGGTAAATGGTAAATGGTAAATGGTAAATGGTAAATGGTAAATGGTAAATGGTAAATGGTAAATGGTAAATGGTAAATGGTAAATGGTAAATGGTAAATGGTAAATGGTAAATGGTAAATGGTAAATGGTAAATGGTAAATGGTAAATGGTAAATGGTAAATGGTAAATGGTAAATGGTAAATGGTAAATGGTAAATGGTAAATGGTAAATGGTAAATGGTAAATGGTAAATGGTAAATGGTAAATGGTAAATGGTAAATGGTAAATGGTAAATGGTAAATGGTAAATGGTAAATGGTAAATGGTAAATGGTAAATGGTAAATGGTAAATGGTAAATAGTAAATGGTAAATGGTAAATGGTAAATGGTAAATGGTAAATGGTAAATGGTAAATGGTAAATGGTAAATGGTAAATGGTAAATGGTAAATGGTAAATGGTAAATGGTAAATGGTAAATGGTAAATGGTAAATGGTAAATGGTAAATGGTAAATGGTTAATGGTAAATGGTTAATGATAAGTGGTAAATGGTAAGTGGTAAATGGGTAGTGGTAAATGGTAAATGGTAAATGTTAATTGGTAAGTGGTAACCACTTACCACTTACCACATACACAAACCACTTACCACTGACCGCTTACCGCTTTCCACTTACCACTTACCAATTGCCACTAACCTTTTACCACTAACCACTTACCACTTACCACTGACTACTTACCACTTACCACTTACCACTTACCACTTACCACTTACCACTAATCACTTACCACTTACCACTTACCACTAATCACTTACCACTTACCACTTACCACTTACCTCTTATCACTTATCACTTACCACTTACCACTTACCACTTACCACTTACCACTTACCACTTACCACTTACTCCTTATTACTTACCACTTACCACTTATCGTTTACCACTAACCACTTACCACTTACCACTTACCACTGACCACTTACCACTTACCACTTACCACTTACCACTTACCACTTACCACTTACCACTTACCACTTACCACTTACCACTTACCACTTACCACTTACCTTTAACCACTTACCACCTACCATTTACCATTAACCACTTACCACTTACCACTTACCACTTACCACTTACCACTTACCACTTACCACTTTCCACTTACCACATACCACATACCACTTACCACTAACCTCTTACCACTTACCATTTACCTTTTACCACTTACCCCTTACCACTTACAACTAACCACTTACAACTAACCACTTACCACTTAATACTAACCACTAACCACTTACCATTTACCATTTACCACTTACCACTTACCACTTACCACTTACCACTTACCACTTACCACTTACCACTTACCACTTACCACTTACCACTTACCACTTACCATTTACCACTTACCATTTACCATTTACCATATGCCATTTACCACTTACCACTAAACTTTTACCACTTACCACTAAACTATTACCACTTACCATTTACCACTATCCACTAACTTCTTACCACTTACCACTTAACATTTACCACTTACCACTTACCACTTACCACTTACCACTTACCACTTACCACTTACCACTTACCACTTACCACTTACCACTTACCACTTACCACTTACCACTTACCACTTACCACTTACGACTTACCACTTACCATTTACCACTTACCACTTACAACATACCACTTACCACTTACCACTTACCACTTGCCACTTGCCAGTTGCCACTTGCCACTAACCACTTACAAGTTACCACTTACCACTTAACATTTACCACTAACCATTTATTACTTACCACTTACCAGTTGCCATTGACCACCTACCACTTACCTTTTACCACTTGCCACTTGCCACTTACCACTTACCACTTACCACTTACCACTAACCACAAACCACTTACCATTTACCACTTAACACTTTCCTCTAACCACATATCACTTACCACTAACCACTTACCATTTACCACTTATCACTTAATACTTACCACATACCACTTACCACTTACCACTTACCACTTACCACTTACCACTTACCACTTACCACTTACCACTTACCACTTACCACTTATCACCTACCATCTACCACCTACCATAGTGGTTAGTGGTAAGTGTTAAGTGGTAACTGGTAAGTGGTAAGTGGTAAGTGGTAAGTTGTAAGTGGTAAGTAGTAAGTGGTAAGTGGTAAGTGGTAAGTGGTAAGTGGTAAGTGGTAAGTGGTAAGTGGTAAGTGGTAAGTGGTAAGTGGTAAGTGGTCAGTGGTAAGTGGTAAGTGGTAAGTGGTAAGTGGTAAATGGTAAACGGTAAATGGTAAGTGGTAAGTGGTAAGTGGTAAGTGGTTCGTGGTTCGAGGTTAGTGGTTAGTGGTAAGTGGTAAATGGTAAACGGTAAGTGGTAAGTGGTAAGTGGTAAGTGGTAAGTGGTAAGTGGTATGTGGTATGTGGTAAGAGGTAAGTGGTAAGTGGTATGTGGTAAGAGGTAAGTGGTAAGTGGTAAATGATAAGTGGTAAGTGGTTAGTGGTACCACGAGTGGTAAGCGGTAAATGGTAAGTGGTAATTAGGAAGTGGTAAGAAGTAAGTGGTAAGTGGTAAGTGGTAAGTGGTGAGTGGTAAGTGGTAATTGGTAAGTGGTAAGTGGTTAGTGGCAAGTGGTAGGTGGTAAGTGGTTAGTGGTAAGCGGTACGTGGTAAGTGGTAAGTGGTAAGTGGTAAATGGTAGGTGGTAAGTGGTAAGTGGTAAGTGGTAAGTGGTATGTGGTATGTGGTAAGAGGTAAGTGGTAAGTGGTAAGTGGTAAGTGGTAAATGGTTAGCGGTAAGTGGTAGGTGGTAAGCGGTAAATTGTAAGTGGTAAGTGGTTAGAAGTAAGTGGTAAGTGGTATGTGGTAAGAGGTAAGTGGTAAATGATAAGTGGTAAGTGGTTAGTGGTAAGTGGTACCACGAGTGGTAAGCGGTAAATGGTAAGTGGTAATTAGGAAGTGGTAAGAAGTAAGTGGTAAGTGGTAAGTGGTAAGTGGTGAGTGGTAAGTGGTAAGTGGTAAGTGGTAAGTGGTAAGTGGTAAGTGGTAAGTGGTAAGTGGTAAGTGGTAAGTGGTAAGTGGTAAGTGGTAAATGGTAAGTGGTAAGTGGTAAGTGGTAAGTGGTAAGAAATAAGTGGTAAGTGGTAAGAGATAAGTGGTAATTGGTATGTGGTTAGTGGTAAGTGGTATGTCGTAATAGGTGAGTGGTAAGCGGTTAGTGATAAGTGATAAGAGGTAAGTGGTTAGTGGTAAATGTTAAGTGGTAAGTGGTAAGTGGTAAATCAAAGTGGTAAGTGGTAAATGGTAAGTGGTAAGTGGTATGTGGTTTGTGGTAAGAGGTAAGTGGTAAGTGGTAAGTGGTAAATGGTTAGCGGTAAGTTTTAGGTGGTAAGCGGTAAATTGTAAGTGGTAAGTGGTAAGCAGTAAGTGGTAAGTGGTATGTGGTAAGAGGTAAGTGGTAAATGGTAAGTGGTAAGTGGTAAGCGGTAAATGGTAAGTGGTTATTAGGAAGTGGTAAGAAGTAAGTGGTAAGTGGTAAGTGGTGAGTGGTAAGTGGTAAGAAGTAAGTATTAAGTGGTAAGAGGTAAGTGGTAATTGGTATGTGGTAAGTGGTAAGTGGTAAGTGGTTTGTCGTAAGAGGTGAGTGGTAAGTGGGTAGTGGTAAGTGATAATAGGTAAGTGGTAAAAGATAAGTGGTGTGTGGTAAGTGGTTAGTTGTATGTGGTATGTGGTATGTGGTATGTGGTAAGTGGTAAGTGGTAAATGTTAAGTGGTAAGTGGTTAGTGGTAAGTGGTAAGTTGTCAGTGGTAAGAGGTAAGTGGTAATTGGTATGTGGTATGTGGTAAGAGGTAAATGGTAAGTGGTAAGTGGTAAGTGGTTAGTGGTAAGTGGTAAGTGGTAAGTGGTAAGTGGTAAGTGGTAAGTGGTAAGTGGTAAGTGGTAAGTGGTAAGTGGTAAGTGGTAAGTGGTAAGTGGTAAGTGGTAAGTGGTAAGTGGTAAGTGGTAAGTGGTAAGTGGTAAGTGGTAAGTGGTAAGTGGTAAGTGGTAAGTGGTAAGTGGTAAGTGGTAAGTGGTAAGTGGTAAGTGGTAAGTGGTAAGTGGTAAGTGGTAAGTGGTAAGTTGTCAGTGGTAAGTGGTAAGTGGTAAGTGGTAAGTGGAATGTGGTAATAGGTAAGTGGTAAGTGGTAAGTGGTAAGTGGTAAGTGGCAAAAGGTAAATGGTAAGTAGTAAGTAGTATGTGGTAAATGGTAAGTCGTAAGTGTAAAGTGGTAAGTGTTTACTTGTAAGTGGTAAATGGGAAGTGGTAAGTAGTAACTGGTAAGTGGTAAGTGGTAAGTGTTTAGTGGTAAGCAGTAAGTGGTAAGTGGTAAAAGGTAAGTGGTAAATGGTAAGTGGTAAGTTATAAGTGGTTATTTGTAAGTGGTAAGTGGTAAGTGATAAGTGGTAAGTGGTAAGTGGTGAATTGTAAATAGTAAATGTTAAATGGTAAATGGTAAGTGGTAAGTGGTAAGTGGTAAGTGGTAAGTTAGTAGTTGTAAGTGGTCTGTGGTAAGTGGTAAGTGGTAAGTGGTAAGGAGTAAGTGGTAAGAGGTAAATGGCAAGTGGTAAGAGGTTAGTGGTAAGAGGTAAAATGGTAAGTGGTATGTGGTATGAGTTAAATGGTATATGGTAAATGGTAAGTGGTAAGTTAGAAGTGGTTAGTGGTAAGTGGTAAGTGGTAAGTGGTAAGTGGTAAGTGGTAATTGGTAAGTGGTAAGTGGTAAATGGTAAGTGGTATGTGGTAAGAGGTTAGTGTTAAGTGGTAAGTGGTAAATGGTAAGTGGTAAGTGGTATGTGGTAAGAGGTAAATGGTAAATGGTAAGTGGTAAATGGTAAGTGGTAAAAGATAAGTGGTAAGTAAGTAAGTGGTAAATAGTAAGTGGTAAGTGGTAAGTGGTAAGTGGTAAGTGGTTAGTGGTTAGTGGTTAGTGGTAAGTGGTAGGTGGTAAGTGGTAAGTGGTAAGTGGTAAGTGGTAAGTGGTAAGTGGTAAGTGGTAAGTGGTAAGTGGTAAGTGGTAAGTGGTAAGTGGTAAGTGGTAAGTGGTAAGTGGTAAGTGGTAAGTGGTAAGTGGTAAGTGGTAAGTGGTAAGTGGTAAGTGGTAAGTGGTAAGTGGTAAGTGGTAGGTGGTAGGTGGTAGGTGGTAGGTGGTAGGTGGTAGGTGGTAGGTGGTAGGTGGTAGGTGGTAGGTGGTAGGTGGTAGGTGGTAGGTGGTAGGTGGTAGGTGGTAGTTGGTAAGTGGTAAGTGGTTAGTGGTTAGTGGTTAGTGGTTAGTGGTTAGTGGTAAGTGGTAAGTGGTAAGTGGTAAGTAGTAAGTGACAAGTGGTAAGTAGTATGTGGTAAATGGTTATTCGTAAGTGGTAAGTGGTAAGTCTTAAGTGGTAAATGGTAAGTGGTAAGTTATAAGTGGTTAGTGGTAGGTGGTAAGTGGTTAGTGGTAAGTGGTAAATGGTAAATGGTAAATGGTTAATGGTAAATGGTAAATGGTAAATCTTAAATGGTAAGTGATAAGTGGTAAGTGGTAAATGGTATGTGGTAAGAGGTTAGTGGTAAGTGGTAAATGATAAGTGGTAAGTGGTAAATGGTAAGTGGTAAAAGGTAAATGGTAAGTAAGTAAGTGGTAAATGGTAAGTGGTAAGTGGTTAGTGGTAAGTGATAAGTGGGAAGTGGTTTGAGGTAGGAGGTAAGTGGTTAGTAGTTAATGGTAAGTGGTAAGTGGTTAATGGTAAGTGGTATGTGAAAAATGGTAAGTGATTAGTGGTAAGTGGTTATTGTTAAGAGGTAAGAGATAAGTGGTAAGCGGTAAGTGGTAAGAAGTAGGTGGTAAGAAGCAACTGGTAAGTTGTTACTTACCGGTAAGTGGTAAGTGATAAGTTGTAAGTGGTAAGTGGTAAGTGGTAAGTAGTAAGTGGGAAGTGGTAAATGGTATGTGGTAAGAGGTTAGTGGTTAGTGGTAAAAGATAAGTGGTAAGTTGTAAGTGGTAAGTTTTAAATGGTAAGTGTTAAGTGGTATTTGTTAAGAGGTAAATTGTAAGTGGTAAATGATAAGTGGTTAATGGTAAGTGGTAAGTGGTAAGTTTTAAATGGTTAGTGGTCAGTGGTATGTGGTTTGTGGTAAGTGGCAAGTGGCAAGTGGCAAGTGGTTAGTGGTTAGTGGTAAGCGGTAAGTGGTAAGTTGTAAATGGTAAGTGGTAAGTGGTTAATGGTAAGTGACTAATGGTAAGTGGTAATCATTTTGAACCGGAATTTCAACAAAAAAAGTTTTCAATTTTTTGCGAAAATCCATGATGTTTAGCCTTACTTTTTTTGAACGGATAAAATTTATTGTCGCCGAT